>CM074722.1:324364292-325564292 GCA_037306005.1 Rhinophrynus dorsalis
GACATCACTCTCGAGGTCCGACCACTGTGAACAGGTGGTCGGTTGGATGTCAGCTGATACTGCTTCCAGTCGGTTAAGCACCACCCTGTCTTCCACCAAGTCCACTCTCAGTAGCCAAGAGTCTGGTCAACATAATCCTCTCTCTGATCATCCTTCCTCCCACCATACACGGTCTGGTCAAAGAAGTGATCCCACACTGGGATATAGTGAGGAGCTCGTCTCATCACCAATCCTTCATTTGACCCTCTCTCCAAGCACGCTTGCAGAGGAACATGACATCTTGTGCCCTGATTCACAACCTCTAGAGGGTACCCAATCACAAGAAGATGACAGATGTGAACGGCATTTAAGGTCAAAGGAAGTAGTGGATGATGATGATGATGATGAGACACAGTTGCCATTAAATCAACCACTATTACTGTCTCAAGACCTTGTTGAGGAGAATGTTATACAGTTGTCAATGACTGAGTATGTGGTGGGATCAAGACATGAGGAGGATGATCAGAGTGAGGAAGTGGAGGAGGACTTGGTGGACGATGAGGTGACTGACCCCACCTGGGAAGGTGTAGAGCCGAGCGATGACAGCAGTCCTGAGGGTGAGCCATCTGCAGCACCGCAACAGGCTGGAAGAGGCAGTGGTGTGGCTACAGAAAGAAGGCGGACCGCACCAAACTGGCCCGCAAATGTTCCACGGAGCACCCCCTTGCGTAAATCTCCCTTGCCAAGGGGTAGGTGTTCCGCGGTATGGCGTTTTTTTAAGGAAAGTGCGGACGACAAAAGAATTGTAGTTTGCAACCTGTGCCACACCAGAATGAGCCGAGGCATGAACACTAGAAACCTCACCACCACCAGCATGATCCGACACATGGCATCCAAGCATCGTAATAAGTGGGAGGAACGCCTGAATCGCCCATCTGTGTCTGCAGGCCACACCACTGCCTCCTCTTCCCCTGTTTTCGGTGCCGGCCAATCGCCTGTCGAAGCCGCAGGCCCGCATACCTCCCGCCCTGCACCTGTACCATCTGAAGCACCATCAGCGACCACATCCACTTCCCTGTCCCAGCACAGCGTCCAAATGTCGTTACCCCAGGCATTTGAGCGCAAGAGAAAATACCCAGCCACCCACCCACAGGCCATAGCACTAACCTCACACCTTTCCAAATTACTGGCCATCGAAATGCTGCCATTTAGGCTTGTGGACACTGAGTCCTTCCGCAGCCTGATGGCAGCAGCTGTCCCTCGGTACGCGGTCCCCAGCCGCCACTACTTTTCCCGGTGTGCCATCCCCGCATTACACCACCATGTGTCCCGTAACATCACCCGTGCCCTGACCAACGCAGTTACTGGGAAGGTCCACTTAACGTCTGACACATGGACAAGTGCTTGTGGCCAGGGACGCTACATTTCCCTGACGGCACACTGGGTGAATGTCGTGGAGGCTGGGAGCGACTCGGACCCTGGGATGGCACGGGTGCTACCCACGCCGAGGATTGCGGGCCCTACCTCCATCAGGGTTTCCGCCAGCACCTACGTTATTGGCTCCTCCTCCTCCGTTTCCACCTCCGAATTCTCTACACGCAGCGCCACTCCCCCATCAGTCAGTAGCTGGAAGCAGTGTAGCACTGCAGTGGGGAAGCGTCAACAGGCCGTGCTGAAGCTGATCTGCCTTGGGGACAAACAGCACACGGCCTCAGAGCTGTTGCAGGGGATTAGTCACCAGACCGAGCAGTGGCTCTCGCCACTCAACCTGCAACCAGGCATGGTTGTGTGTGATAATGGGCGTAACTTGGTGGCGGCTTTGGAGCTCGGCAAGCTCACACACGTACCATGCCTAGCGCATGTATTTAATTTAGTGGTTCAGCGATTTCTAAAAACCTACCCCAATGTGCATGATCTCTTGACCAAGGTGCGCCGCGTGTGTGCACATTTCCGTAAGTCATCTACAGCTTCGGCCGGCCTGTTGAAGCTGCAGCAGCGCTTACAATTGCCAGCTCACCGGCTGCTGTGTGACGTGAGCACGCGCTGGAACTCCACCTTCCACATGTTGGCCCGGCTTTGTGAGCAGCAGAGGGCAGTAGTGGAGTACCAGCTGTTACACGGTCGTCGCCTCTCCGTTCAACTTCCTGTAATCAGAAGTGAGGAGTGGGAATGGATGTCAGACCTCTGCGAGGTTTTATGCAATTTTGAGGAATCGACACAGATGGTGAGCGGCGATAACGCTATTATCAGTGTAACCATCCCACTTCTGTGTCTACTGAAACGCTCGCTGCTCACAATTAAAACCGACGCTTTGCATGTGGAAGAGGTGGAAATGGGGGAGGAAGAGCTTACACAAGGTGATAGCCAGAGCACCCTCACTTCGTCTTCTCAGCGACAATTGGAGGAGGCAGAGGAGGAGGAGGAAGACACGGTTCCCTCCGCTACAGAGGGTAGCCATGGAACTTTAGTTCCATCTCTTCAGCGTGGGTGGGCAGAAGAGGAGGAAGAGGATGAGGAGATTGAGAGTCATCCTCCTGGTGAGGACAGCGAAATCTTGACTGTTGCTACTCTGGCACACATGGCTGACTTTATGTTAGGCTGCCTTTCCCGTGACCCACGCGTTGTACGCATTTTAGACAACACGGATTACTGGGTGTTCACCCTTCTGGACCCCCGCTACAAAGAGAATTTCTCATCTCTCATTCCTCCGGTGGAGAGGACAAGCAAAATGGTGCAATACCAGAAGGTTCTTGTTGAAAAATTGCTCCAAAATTTTTCATCTGACAACGCTGGCGGCAGAGTACGTGCTACCTTGGCCAACCGAGAAGGGGAGAAAAGGGGAGCACACAGCAGTTCCGACAAAGGCAGGGCAACACTCTCCAAGGCGTGGGACACCTTCATGACACCCCGCCAGCACCCTCACCCTGATGCGCAGCCTAGTGTCACAAGGAGGGAAAAGTTTTGGAAGATGGTGAAGGAGTACGTAGCAGACCGTGTCAGCGTCCTCAATGATCCCTCTGTGCCTTACAACTACTGGGTGTCCAAGCTGGACACGTGGTATGAACTGGCACTCTACGCCTTGGAGGTGCTGGCCTGCCCTGCCGCCAGCGTTCTGTCTGAGCGGGTATTTAGTGCTGCTGGTGGCATCATAACAGATAAGCGTATCCGCCTTTCCACCGACAATGCTGATAGGTTGACACTTATAAAAATGAAGAAGGCCTGGATTTCCCCTGACTTCTCCACTCCACTGGAGGAAAGCCCCGGGGGAACATAAAGTCACTTTATATATGTTATTTACAATGATGGGAATACTCTGTATTCCCATTCACCCCTTCCACCCAAAAAACGGGTATATGGTTGACTCTTAATCTTCTCATCCTCCTCCTCCTCTTCCATATGCCCTGTGCTATAATTTTTATATAGGGCCAGCTCACCAGCGGGCCCTGTGATATAATTTTTATATAGGGCCAGCTCACCAGCGGGCCCTGTTTGACAATTTTTATATAGGTCAGCTCACCAGCGGGCCTTCTCATATAATGTTTTATTGGGTCAGCTCTCTAGCGGGCCCTCTCATATAATGTTTTATAGCGTCAGCTCACTAGCGGGCCTTCGCATATAATGTTTAGGATGGTCAGCTCTGCAGCAGACCCTCACCCATAATGTTTTAGATGGTCAGCTCAGCGCACGTTTCCCTCTTAATCATGGCCTCAGTTCAATAAAATCAAGGAAATTTTTGGGAGAATTTGCCTCTGCGCACGTTTCCCTCTTAATCATGGCCTCACTTCAGAAAATCAAGGAAATTTTTGGGATAATTTGCCTCTGCGCACGTTTCCCTCTTAATCATGGCCTCACTTCAGAAAATCAAGGAAATTTTTGGGAGAATTTGCCTCTGCGCACGTTTCCCTCTTAATCATGGCCTCACTTCAGAAAATCAAGGAGATTTTTGGGATAATTTGCCTCTGCGCACGTTTCCCTCTTAATCATGGCCTCACTTCAGAAAATCAAGGAAATTTTTGGGATAATTTGCCTCTGCGCACGTTTCCCTCTTAATCATGGCCTCACTTCAGAAAATCAAGGAAATTTTTGGGATAATTTGCCTCTGCGCACGTTTCCCTCTTAATCATGGCCTCACTTCAGAAAATCAAGGAAATTTTTGGGAGAATTTGCATATGATATACAAGTAAATATACAGCAAATATTGTTTGGTAACAATTTTTCGCCTAAAGTCATTTTTATTTTCCTTTTTGTGTGTTTTATGGTCAGTCTGTAAAAATGGCGTACTACGGGCGAAAGATCGTTCCCAGCAGCGATGTTGGAGTCCAAGATGCATCCAGACATCCTCCCTATGCTGTCCCTGAACCATTTCTGTGGTGTTTCCATCCTTTTCTTCCCTTTTCCTATGGACCAGGCACCCTCCCCTCATCAGAGCAGGGGGTGCCTGGTGTAATGCTCGAGTCCTCCCATTGACTTCAATGGGGCTCGGGTGCTCGGCCGAGCACTCGAGCCTCCGGGGGCGCTCGGTCAGAGCACCCGAACACCCGAGCATTGGGGTGCTCGCTCATCACTAATCTCGACCTAAGTGCATTGGTTCCATAGACTAACATAGTCTAGACATGTTAGACCTCTTTATCATACCTTAGTGTATCTCTCCCAAGAAACACTGAAGGAGTTAAAAGCCCCATTTGCATCAATGACAAATTTTATTTCTACTGTATTATGCAGAGTTTTCTCTGGGATTGCTTGTCTATTGATTTCTACATTAATCCATTAACCCTTTGAGTGCAGGAGGGGCATGCAACATATCACTATACAATGTATTGCATATCCCTCTGGCACTCAAAGGGCTAATTTATTGAACGGTTTCAAAACTATAAACATGAACAGTTAGGATTTAGTGTTAATTAATATTTCATAGGCTATAGACTAATTATATTTACCTTCAGAGTTGTTGCTTTAAAAAATAACTGCAAATGGTAGATTGGACTCTAGAGGTCAGCAAAGTTCCATTTGTTAGCAGGCGACTACCCTCTTACAATCTGTCAGAAGCCAAAGTCTTAATTTTAAATGAGAAACTAGAAGATGAAAATAATGAAAACACCTTTTCTGTTTCAGATTAATATATTAGGAAATCAGGGAGCTGATTTTGTATGCAATGTGTTGGACTAAGTAGAACATTCCTGATCTTATGCATGCCATAGTGTATTTTACAAGTAAACTTCAGATTTTCTCAGGTTCCCTAAAATGTAGGCAGATATTTAAGGCCATATTAAGGAAGCTCAAGAGGTGTTATTCTGGGGCAATTCAATTAAATAATAGTGCACAAATAAAAATTCCAATTGTTTTAAATGGTCCTTTGAAACCCTTGAATCAATGACGTAAGCAATGATTGAACGAGAGACCTAGTTATAAGATAATGGTTGGGACCCCCTCCTAAACCAATATACATTTTGGGAATTTTTATTTCTCAGCATTGCTTTGGCCCACAATTTCTCTTCTTTTTTTTGTACAAAAGGCCTATAGAATCAGCATACACACCACATTATATGATACTGCTCTTCATAATGAACCCAAAAATATATCAAAATATAAGACAGGACGTCATACAAAAACAGCACCTCTAATATACAGAAACACTAATAAAATACACTTTCCCATAATATATATATATATATATATATATATATATATATGCAAATATATAACAGAAGAAGCTTCATGTTTTAGTGTGCAACTCACAATATTCATTTCATCAACTCAACATTGGTGTTGAGCATCATGCTATTCAACTTAAGTCAATTTGATCTTGCTACCTATACTTATATATGTGTGTCTCTCTACTATGGAGATTACACCCTGATTCTTTCTTACATATCATGTCTATTGCTTTTCTCCCCAGTTTGTGGACTATCTGGTGCATATTATTTTGTTAATCTGCGTGGCCCATGCACACTGAGGTAGATTCTGTTATTGTATTGTATTTTGTATTGTGACTTTCATGCCCATAACTGGCTGTGACTATGTGTCTGATATAGGCTATACTTCTAGTTGGATGTAGTGATATCTATATTAATGCTCATATATTTCGATGTTTCCCTTACTACTCTAGTATTTGGGTTCTCTGAGTGCTTAAGATCGCTATATTGACCACACTTTTTATTTGGATTTTTATTATCATGAAGTTCCTTATGATGTTTACACTTTAGAAATAGGTTTTATAGGTTACATTTTTCAGATTATTGTATCAGTGATTTGTGCAGATGAGTGCAATTTAGTCCTTTGACATTTTCTTCTTTTTTCATGTTTTTTTGATGCTTTGCACTAGTGCACTGCAATTTACTACTGGATGTATCTATGTTATGTATAGTGGTATTTGGATTATATATACATCTAATAATTCACTAATGTATGTTTGTCAGAAGCTGTCATGCGCAGTACAGACGGCTGCACGCTGCAGTCATGCGCAGTACAGACTGCCCATGCCGCGGTTGATAACGGAGCGGGGAGCTCAGAATTCAGACCATAGTCCTGGGTGCGCAGAGAGGACTACGGTCTGCATTCGGAGCACCCCGCTCCGTTATCAGCCGAGGCGCAGGCAGTCTCTACTATGCATGACTGCACTGCAGCCGTTGCTACCTGGCACTGTGGCCTGTGTACAGGGGCTGTTCAACTAGTATATATATATATATATATATATATATATATATATATATATATATATGTGTGTGTGTGTGTGTAATTACTATTTTTCCCTGCACTTTCACAAATGGACGTATGTTGCATTATTATTTTTATTATTATTTTTTATGTTTTATTTTTTACTTTATTTCCATTCCCCCTCCGTTGTGTGACATGAAGTCATTTGGCACCAATTTAGTTTGCACTGTAAAGCATTTAAGTGTCCACTTGCACGATTTCATGTAATCTTGAGAAAGGCCCGAGTATATATTCAGGACTTGAAAAAGATGAAAAAAGTTAATTTAATTTTGGTCCTCCTCAAGAACCTTCCACAAGACAAGCAGTGCTGCAATACAAATGCCTTATATACATGCAGGGACAAAAAGTTAGCAAAAATTTGAAGTAGAGGATAGTAGTGAAATCATAAAAGTGTCATTAAGTGCTACTGTAAAGATGGGTAATTAACTCTTTACATGCTAAAGTCACATATCCTTATATCATAGGCAGCCTTTATCATTCCTGAACAAGACCATGGGAGCAGATTCCATCCCCAGGTGTGACCCAAGATTAACACACATGAGGAAAAAAGTAGTGTGAGACAAGCAAAATAAATTAACTGTACTACATAAGTGCCACTGGGTTACCTGAACACCCACCTGGGTTGTCTATACATCAGTGAAAATGCAAACAGTATTAATGACAAAAGATAATGGTACAAAATATTTGATCACATATTAGAGTCTACTTTACTGTGTGCTCCTGTTTCTCCAATTGCCTCTGTGACATAGTATCTAAGTAGATTGGATATATCCGGCTATGCAACAATTAGTTACAGTGAAACCGCTCGTGGTTTAGAGAAGGAATCGCACAGCAACTCCAGTCACAGAGAACTCCTGGCTCTATGTGAGCTGTCACTCGGCAGAATACATGGAGACCTATTATAAGAGTTCTACCTGGATAGTGACTTGAAATAGAATTACATTTTTCCGTATACACGAAATGGGGTGTAACTACCACCCGGATGAGGTGGTAATTTCTGAAATAAAGGCACACGTGTGAAATCTCATTAGAAAGGTGCTCAAGAGTTGAAGTCCATGATAGAAGAACTGTACACAGTTATTAAAGTAGATATGTGAGAAAAGTGAACATGAACGTTGTTAAATTTGAGAGTTCACACCTAGAGCCCTAGTCACCACTCAGGGTCCCAAATGCACTTAGGAGTGTGTTGTGTGTAAAAAAATATGTGGGGCACGTCATCGGAGACATGCGCATTTGGATCTTCTGCCAAGCTGGTGAGAAGTCCAAATCAACCTACATTTCCCCACTGCCTCTCAGTCCATGGGCACCCCACCACCCGAAGGGATGGAGCATCCAGTCAACAGAGGTGACAGGGGGAACAAACAGGCCATATGTACAAAAGATTAAGCTTTATGAAAATTAAGAAGCCTACTCCTTAATTAAATGCAGTCTACACAGAACTTCCCAATTAGTAAGAATGTAAGAGATAAAGAAAATGGTCACATACCCTCACTATACCAGAGGGTCAGTTTACAGAGACCCACCCAGCACATGGATGTGCATATGCCTACTGAGAATCCTGAACCCAGGGGGCATCGGCCAAGAGGATAAGTTAAATACAGTTCACAACAGGATCTTTGTTGTAACTACCTAAGAAAGAGCAACAGCCAGCATGGGCCCCACCGCTACCCCAGCCCTAAATGAGGTGGATCACCCACCCACAGGTAGTACAGGAGCACCACAAGGTCGAAGCTCATAGTGACAAATACTAAAGAGTATATAAGAAAGCTAATGTGGTCCCTCGTAGGGGACATAACTAGGGGCTTGTCGGGATGACTGAAGGAATTATGTAAATGTCCCTGAAACTGGTGGTAATATGGTGATGAAACCTGGGATAGATACTGTTAACGAATAGATAAATAAAGCAAAGAAATTATACTATACAATTGACTTTGCATAAGGCACCAATAGGCAGGAGACCACCTATTAAGAGCGTGGGCTCCTGTCCACAAGGGCTCAAACACAAAACTAGAAATAAGTTACATGAAACAATGCAAAGAAAGTTTTTAAATAAGGACCCTGAGCCTTGGATAATTTAAACACACTCCAAAGCAAGGATATCACCTACAACATAGAACAGGTTGCTTTGAAATTACCTCTACCATCTATTCCTCACTTGTGTTTATATCCTCTAGGGATGGGGGTATAGTCCTGATTAATTACTGGGGAAATTTCCATGTGAATTTCACAAAGCTAGTTATAGTGAGAGAGACAGTGTGAGATTTAGAGGAGGTGCTGGAGTAGAAGTGTCACAGCTTACCATGTTTCTAGTGATGCTTTGCGTCATTCCACGCATCATCTGCAGGCGTGAGGCTTTAGAGTGAAGCAGGACTCTGTTTTATGCCTGCTTCCTGTAGTCTCCTCCTACCTACTTCTTTCCTCTGAGCCTGCTCCTCCTACCTACTTCCTTCCTCTGGGCCTGTTCCTCCTACCTGCTTCCTGAGGAGGGGTTTAAAGGACAGCCTGAGTCTGACTCAGTTGCCCTTGCATTGTTGTTCCTAGCAGTTCTATCCTTGGGCTCTGTGTATGACCTGGCTAGTCTTCCATTCAAGCTGGTGCTGACCTGTGGCTCTGTCTGACTACTCTTTGATTATCCCTTTAGTGGACACCCAACCTGGTGCAGACCTGTGTCTCTGCCTGACTACCCGAACTGTGTATGACCTGGCTTGTCTAACTACCCTCTCTGGTGCCGACTTGAGGCTCTGTCTGACTATTCTTACGTTTGTCCCTTGTACCTACCAGACAACCTAATTATTGCAGACCTGGGGCTCTGGTAGACTAGCTCTAATACTGACCACAGGCCTGGGTCAGTTAATGCTCCATACTGACTGCAGGCATGGGTCAGTTAATGCTCCATACTGACTGCAGGCGTGAGTCAGTACTCCAGCGATGTCGAATCAAGATCCTGTGTTCCTGTTTCTGTTCCTGCTCCTGGTTCCTATCAAGACTACCAGTGGCTGAGGCCTAGTCTCTAGCAGAGTGGTCTAGCTTGGCAGCCTACTATTCCTGATAGCAGTGCTCGCTGGCTTGTAACCGTCTGCTTATTCCTTTTGTATATATTGTGCACTACTCCTGAACATCTTTGGGAAACTGTGACAGTACGCAAGGGCCATGCGTCCAGGCGGTGATAGTAATGCAGTCTTTCAAAGCATCCTGGAAAGGATGGAGACACTGAGTCAACGACTTGATCAGTTGTCTTTGGCCATGCAGACAGTTTCACAGAGCACTGCCAACCTCGAACAGATTTGTACCCAATTGGTGGGACCTCCAGAGACCTCTCGGGCACCTATGGTTCCAATCTCTCCTGACGCAGGTATGGTCAAGAGGTTGATGGGTTCTGCTCAGCTCTCACAGCTTATGGTGGGGATCCAGATAGTTGCCGTGGCTTCCTTAACCAGCTGCACATATATTTCAAGTTGGTACCGGATACCTTTCCTAATGAGCACAGTGAAGTTGGTTTCCTTATATCTCTCCTCATGGGCAGGGCTATGGAATGGGCCAATCTGCTATGGGAGATGAATAATCTCATCGTTCATAATTTCTTGGAATTTGTGAAATCATTTAAACAAATCTTTGACAGGCCAGGCCACGTGGCCTTGGCATCCAAGAACCTTATGACCCTGCAGCAGGGTAATAGCATGGTGACCGACTATGTGATAGAGTTTTGTATCCAGGCAGCCGAAGTAGACTGGAATAATGAGGCCCTAATGGCCATTTTTTTTTCAAGGGCTCAGTGACACTATGAAAGATGAGATTGCAGCTCGCGACCTACCTAACGATTTGGACAGGCTAATTGACTTTTGTATTCTGGTGGATATCAGAATTAGAGAACGACCTTCTTTTAAGGAGGACCTGCGGAGGTCCTCAAGCAGAGTAACCGCTTGTTATTCCAGCCCACCCTATCCTCTTTCACCTCCCATACCTCCGGGGCTTCTTTCAGAAGATACTGAACCTATGCAGGTGGATGCCATAGTCAGGGGGAGACTCTTGGTTGCTGAGAGCCTGTGGAGGTCTCAGAGAGAGACATCTCCCCATGTTCCTGACCCACCTTATCCTCCCACTCCACCCTTGCCTCCTGATCTAGTTTCTGAGAGTGGTGAACCTAGGATGGTTGGTGTCACCCGGCTTTCTAGGGAGGAGAGAGCCCTTAGGAGAAGGGAGGGTTTGTGTCTTTACTGTGGTAAAGCTGGTCATTTGTTGCGGTCATGTCCGATTCGCCCTGAAAGATGCACAAATTCTAAAGCTGGTCAGAGACAAATGATAGGGGGCATTTCATTGTCTCCAGAGAATTTTTTGGATAAACCCTTGTTGAAGGCCTGTATTTATTGGGCTAACAAATTAGCCTCAGTTCCAGCGTTATTGGACACTGGGGCTGCTGGCTGCTTTATAGATGCAGAATTTGCAGCCAGTAAGAATATTCCCTTGTTGCCTCTTGCTTCCCCGCTGGCCATAGAAGCCATTGAAGGCAGACCATTACAGCCTACACGCATTACTCATGAGACTGCCTTGTTAACCCTGAGGGTGGGAGCCCTGCATACGTAAACCCTGAAGTTGCAGATCATAAAGAGTATGAAGTTCAAAATATTCTGGACTCCCGTTTGGTTCAAGGGTGCCTACAGTACTTTATTCATTTGAAGGGATACGGTCCAGAGGAGCACTCCTGGGTTCCAGCTGGTGATGTTCACGCTCCTTTTTTAGTGCACAGATTTCATGCTCGATTTCCTGACAAACCCCGGCTGGCTCCGCGGAGGGGGACCTTTGAGGGGGGTACTGTCACAGCTTACCTTGTTTCCAGCGACATTCTGCATCATTCCACGCGTCATCTGCAGGCACGAGGCTTTAGAGTGAAGCAGGCCTCTGTTTTATGCCATGCTTCATGTAGTCTCCTCCTACCTACTTCCTTCCTCTGAGCCTGCTCCTCCTACCTACTTTCTGAGGTGGGTTTAATGGGCAGCCTGAGTCTGACTCAGTTGCCCTTGCATTGTTGTTCCTAGCAGTTCTATCCTTGGGCTCTGTGTATGACCTGGCTAGTCTTCCATCCAATCTGGTGCAGACCTGTGGCTCTGGCTGACTACCCAAACTGTCAATGACCTGACTTGTCTGACTACCCTCTCTGGTGCTGACTTGAGGCTCTGTCTGACTATTCTTAATTTTGTCCCTTCTTCCTAGGAGACACCCTAATTATTGTGGACCTAGGGCTCTGGTAGACTAGATCTAATACTGACCGCAGGCATGGGTCAGTTAATGCTCCATACTGACTGTAGGCATGGGTCAGTTAATGCTCCATACTGACTGCAGGCGTGGGTCAGTTAATGCTCCATACTGACTGCAGGTGTGAGTTCAAAATCCTGTGTTCCTGTTTCTGTTCCTGCTTCTGGTTCCTATCAAGACTACCAGTGACTGAGGCCTAGTCTCTTGCAGAGTGGTCTAGCTTGGCAGCCTACTATTCCTGATAGCAGTGCTCACTGACTTGTAACCCTCTGCTTGTTCCTTTTGTATATACTGTGCACTACTTTTCTGTTTTCAATAAATTTGCACTTAACTATACCGTACTGACTCCTGAACATCTTTGGGAAACTGTGACAAGAAGCATGATTAACCAATTTCTTCTTTCTTCTTGTGTTTCTGCTGCCTAAGCAGCATTAGGACTAGTAGGAAGTTGAATCATCGTTACACCACATCCTGCTTCATATCACCACCTCCACCAGACCTCAGACCAATCAGCAGCTGGAAATGCATCTTTAACAAATGCCAGAATGTCACTGGTGGGTTCCAGTGGTGGCATAATGTTTCTGATGGTGGCTCACCACCACCACCATCTAGTTCTGCTGACACTTGACCAATAGTGTATACACATTTATTTAGGGCTTGATATTTGCAAGCTTGAATCCTGAAAAATAATGTCAGCACTTGCCTTGTTGCAAGTCTGAAGGCTGCAGACTTTTTTTTTCAAGGCTAGCCTTGGTCCAGTATTGTGAAGGGTTCTATTTCTGTAAGCCTGCTGGTTATCATTATTTTCAAAAAGTATTATTAAAAAATAAAATGTTGAATTGAATTTGGGGGATTGAGGTGGTGACATGATTAAAATTCTAGACATATTATTTGCAGTATCATGTATGATTATAATATAATGGTCCCTACTCTGGTAGATGATGGCAACTGTTCAAATCCCTCTGTATCTTCCTTGACTTGCGTTTTGAAATTTTTGCTTTACTGTTGTAGCTCATAAATGAGATCTTGCAGTTCTTCAGAACTACTGGCAAATAGTATGATGTCATCTGCAAAATGTAAGTGATGTAGGTAGTCTCCATTGGTTCACTTTGAAAATGTTGGATACAAAAGAGAGTGCAACATAAGGGCGCAATAACCACGTCACCATGATGAAAGGGCGACATGAGAATCCTACCCTGCATCAAAAGTGCAAGATTCTCATGTTGCCACATTAAAAGTTGCTTCCACCCTTCAACCCAGAGGAGCAGGAATCAGCACAAATGTGGGAAGTTGAGAGTTGTAATATTTTACTGGGGATTATGGGAGTTGTAGTCAGCTGTCAGCTAAAGGAAGATGATTCAGCTGTGCTACCTCAGCAGTGATTAATTAAAAATGTACCTCAATCTGATTTCTATATGTTGCTGAGTGCTGTACTGGGCTCTCTTCCCTTCTTTGCATGCAGAATGACAGGGCAGATCGGAGCATACAAAGAAAGGGGAGAGAGCAGTGCTTAGCAACATTTAGAAATCAGATTGAGGTACATTTTTAATTAATCACTGAGGTAGCACAGATGAATCCTCTTCCTTTAGCTGACAGATGACTACAACTCCTATCATCCCCAGTAAAACATTACAACTCTCACGTAATTTTTCCACATCTGTGCCGACTCCTGCTCCTCTGGACTGATGAGTGGAAGCAACGTTTAATTCGGCGACATGAGAATCTTGCGCTTTTGATGCAGGGTGAGATTCTCATGTAGCCCTTTTCATCATGGTGACATCATTATTGCTCCTTTATGTAGAATGGTTTTTGTGTGCAACATTTTCATTTTATCTTGTCCTTTTTGTACCAATTTAGTTTGCAGAAACTTTCTTCTAAACAAGCAGAAAATAGTTTTGGGGAGATTGTCAGATACAGTAGTGTAAGTGCTAAATAGGGAAACAGAAAAATGGCATTTCCTGCTGATTTTCTGCTTTTTTTCCTGTCTAGTTCATTACGTTGAAATCAATGGTAAGACAGAATTTCCCCATCATGTGGCAGGTTTCTGTCCTTTTCTCGCAGGGATAGTATAAAAGAGGTGCCAAGTTCACACAGAATGTCATTTCTGTACTTGTGACACACAGAGAAAGCAGCACAATTTTGAGCTAATTAGGATAAGCAAATAAAGCATATTTTGAGGGTGTTTTAGGGAGTCTTGTTGGCAGACAATTTTTTCTCTGTGTTAGGGGAGTCTGGGAGTCAGTTAAGGGAGAAATACCCCCAAAGCTTGGTTACCTGAGAGAGGCAGTTGTGATCCAAGCTCCCCCCTATCTGGCTGTTATCTCTGTGCTACTGGACTCTGGGGATGTGAGAAGAGAGCAAAGAGAATTACCCAAACATTTTGAAGACATTGTGAAGACACAGGCAGCTGCAAAAGTGCATTCCTGATCTGGCTGTTATTTCTGTGCTAGGTGAGTGTGTGTGTGTGTGTGTGTATGTGTGTGAAGGGAGCAAAGGAGATTTACCCCAAATACCCCAAACATTTGTGTAGACACAGGCGAGTATTTGAACAGGAAGTATGTTTATTTGTGTTTTTGCTGACAGTGACAGTTATAAAAATAAATACATTAATTAATAGTTTGACTGATGAACTGTGACTAAGGCAACATGATAGTAGAAGAATTATAGTATTTTGGAAATAGCAAGATATCAGTTATGTTGTGCACTACACTGTTAAATTATGTCCAGCAAACCTACTAGTCCAGCAAACCTACTAGTGGCAGGGGTAGGGTGAAAGAAACAGTGCGTGGATGCATAAGTAAAGTGGTAGCCCAAAACCTTACTGCAGCCAAGGTTGCTTCAGTGTGTGAAAAAATGATTGAGGAGGCAGTTTGTCCCATAAAAAGTTCCATCACCACCAGCAGAAACATTAACAAACTATGTAACGACGAACACAACAAGTCTCATACTATTATTGGTGGAATGATTGAGGGAGGTGTAGCAGTTCAACCAACTGCTGTGCCTGACAGTGAGAATAAAAACATCAGTATTCAAAGAAGCAGCATGGTTGGGACCACTGCTAAGACCACTGATTAATGTTTATGAGTTATATAGTAATTATGGAAGTTTACTTAAAATGTTGTTCTGCAGGGAAATATCCAATTGCCCTTTGGAGTCAGGACACAAATTTTTTTTGGCCAACTTGAGGCGTCATTCAACAGGGGTGATATTGCATATCTCATTTGTGGGCACTGATATTGATATGTGCCTGCTTTATTGTATTTATTTCATTGATAGAATGCACCAGCTGCACAATCAAACCTCATGCTTGCAAGTTCTAGTCCAGGCAAGATCAACTCATCCATTCACCCTTCTGATGTAGGTAAAAAGTATCCAGGATATACTTGGATAAGAGTGACAATCTCAGTGAGTCCTTCCTAGTAAAACATTAAAAATAAAAGAAGAATAGGCAGGTACAAAAAAGAAAAGTGTATTGTTGTTTTTTTTACATATGACAGTTGTGACTATGACTTATACAACTAATTGTTTTCTTACTTGATTCACAGTAGCAAAAAAATTGCTCTGCTAATATTAGAGCTAAAAATATATTTTGTTTATATAATAGCATACACCATGATAAGCCTGGATACATTATTTGGAAGTTGGAGCTTATAGCAAAATACATGTATAAAGTAAACATAAAAATATGAATCTGCTCAGCAGTAGCCACATTCACACAAATTAATAAAAATAGAACTAAAATATTAAACAAATTAATACAAATAATTCACCCGGCCTGCAAACAGGTGCTCATATTCTGCAGGATACATGGTTCTTAGGTGCTCTGTTATTCCCTGCATCCTGTTTATTTCAACAATATTACCATGTGTATTAATTTGCGCCACATAGGGTGCAATGTGTGGACACAGATTGCAATATTCGTGGCTGCACAGAATTGTTGTCTGGAGGGGATACTGGCATTGGTGGAGTGATTTGGGACTGAGTGGGAACACTTTGGACTGGTGTGGAAGTTGGGAGGGTAGCCACTGGTGGTGGTTACTGCAAAGGCTGATGGGGGATTGCTGCTGGCTGATGGGGGGGGGGGTGTTGTTGTAGCTAATTTGGCCTTCTTGCTAGTGGAGGCTGTCTTGTGTCCACATTTTTGCAGAGGGGTAGTAGAAGAACCGACAGGGCCAGCACCATCAGCACTGACACGGGAGTGGTACTTTTTTTTTTGGCATACAAGTCAGCATGCCTATGCTTAATTAATGCAGATGTGATAAGGTGGGATCCCTCCTTTCCCTTCTTTACAGTGTTTTCACTTGGTGCATAAAACATCCGTAGTTTCCTACATTCTTGCACACCAAGGGAAACATATTCCCACACCCAGTAATTCAGTTCAGAAGGAGGAGATTATGTTGTTACATCTGAAATACATGCTTCAGAGCCTGAGTCTGACCCAGCATATGAAGAATTTTGGGCTCTGCCTCTCTGATTCTTCTCGTCAACCTCTACAGCCTCTGTCACTAGTCCGACCACCACATCTTCAGGCCAACTAACAGGAACCTGTCCCTCTTCCTGCCCATTCACAGCTGAAATCTGTCCCTCTTCCTCCTGTCCACTCATAAGATCCTGCCCGTATTTATGCCCACTCACAGCTAGAAACTGCCCTTTCACAGAAAACTGCACTTCTTCTACCTGTCCACTAGCAGGATCCTATGCTAAATCCTCCTGCTGCCCACTCACAAGAAGATATCTGTCACCTACTACACCTGTCTCCAGTTCTAATCTGTGTTCTGAATCCAAATCCTCACTTCCCAGTTCTGTTCTCTCTCTGTGCCACTCCATGCTTGTCTAGTGAAGAAGACTTTGGAGTGTACTGAAAGACTCAGTGGAATCATCTACTAGACTTCTTGAGAACAAGGCTAGTGCATCTGGTGTCATCTATATTGTGCGTGCATGTGGCACTGACTGGGGCTCAACTGCAGTGCTGCTGGTGGTGGTGCCAGTAGCAATGGCACAGCTGCTAAAAATTGGTGCCTCTCCTTCCATCTTAGCAATAGAGAGAGCACACATGTTTAGGCAGGGCATACCCCCCTCCCATTAGGATGTTTCCCCAATTCCAATTCATCATCTCCAAGTCTTTCTGGTAGACATGCGCACGTCTCTTATTATAAACAAAAACATTTATAAAGAAAAATAAGTATTTCAAAATTATTATTATAAATCATTTTTAAAAAATTATTTAAAAACTAATGAAAAAAAACAGCACTTGCAATACACACCTCACTGACCCATACTGCCCTACCATTAAAGCTTTAAATTTTAATGCCCCTCACCACCCTAACTGAATTTGAATGACTCTCACTGCCCTAACACTAACTCGCAATTTGAATGACATTCCATCACTGTCCTAATATTAACTTGCACAATTTGACACACACTTCACAGACTTCAGAAACAGCAAATGTTCTTTTTAATAGCTCTCTCCTCTCCTAAAACACATCTAATCCTCTTTCTCTACTAACAAAACCCACAGTGAAGTGCATGCAATTCTTGGCTTTTATATTAGAAGTCAGTGGGAATTTAAGGGGGTGTTATTACATATTAACATAGCAAATTAGGTTGAAAAAAGACACACGTCCATCAGGTTCAAACTTTGCTTCATAACCCAGAGACATGAGGATTATATAGCTTTACGGCTGCTGCCAAATAAGTTAGTCTTTATCAGACCTTCCTGTTTTGAGTACTAAAGCCCAGTATAACCCTATATGTCCCCTTTTGAAAGAAATGTATCTAATCTTCTCTTAAAAGTATCCATTGTATCTGCCATAACCACATCCTTGGGCAAGGAATTCCATAATTTAACAGACCTTACTGTAAAAAACACATTCCCCTGCTGAAGTTGAAACCTCCTTTCCGCTAATCTCAAGGGGAGTTCCCTGGTTATTTGTTCAGGCTTTGGAATGAATAGCTCACCGGAGAGATCCTTGTACTGACCTCTCATATACTTGTACATTGTGATAAGACCTCCTCTTAGTCTTCTTTTCTCTAGAGTAAATCTATGTAGTCATTCCTCATACGTCAAGTCCGTCATTCCCTTAATTAATTTTGTTGCTCTTCGTTGTATTCTCTCAGTTCTTGAATATACTTTTTCAGAACTGGTACCCAAAACTGCACTGCATATTCAAGGTGAGTTCTTACCTAGGGATGGGCAAAAATTTTCACCAAAAACTGAAATCGCAAAAAATGGCAGTTTCCTCTTGGTGAAAAATTTCTTGTGAAAAGTGCAGTTTTTCCCACTTTTTCATGCTTTTTTAGCCTGGCTCATTGCATTGAAATCAATGGGTAGAAAACATTTTCTCCACCTCATGAAAGTTTTCTACAGCCATATAAAAGGTTGTCAGGCTCTCACAGCATTCCATTCTGTGTTTGTGAGAGGACAGACCAGCATGTTTTTGAGCTAGAGAAGATAGGCAAATAAAGGGGAATTGAATCTTAGTTTTAGGGAGACAATTAGGTAGGACATTTGTTCTCTGTAGTAGGGGATTCTGGGGGTACAATGGGGGAGAAGAAGAGAGGAAGAAGGTTGACCCAAAATACCCCAACATTTGGTGTCACTGACTGGCAAGACACAGGCAGCTGGGGTCCAAATTGCTTGCTGATTTTACTTTTATTGTCTCTGTGCTGGGGAAGTCTTGGGAAAAAAGTTGTTGATTTTGTTTTTTTACTTATATATTTTTTTTGGGACTAACTGTGATAAGACATGGTGGACAACTTAAAAAAACATAAATAATTAAACAAATAAAAATATTAGACAGCTGACTGGGAGTTCTGTGGCTGAGGCAGCCTTGATAGACAGCAGACGACATTGAGAATTTTGTTGAGGGCCAAGGCAAGACATCGCACTCCTTCATTTGTTTACTGTAGAATGTAAAAACACACACACAGTAGTTGAGTAATGTCTAGCAAATGCACAAGCGGGAGGGCGAAAGGTGGAGGAAGTACAGGGGCGTGGGAGTAAAGTGTTAGTTCAAAAATTGACTTCAGCAATCGTTTCTGCAGCATGTGCAATAAATGATGATGATTCCTCTCCTCCCGGGATGGATGCAGTTTGTCAAGGTCCCACCAATCACACCACGCCAGTCCCCCACCACCACTACCATACACATCTGCCATATTGTAGTATTTTTATCACTTGACATCATCATGAATACATGCCAGTGTCACTTAAACAGGAAGTAAGTGTTGTGGGCAAAGGACAAAGGCACTCTGCATGCTAACTCATTTTTCAAGGTATATGTTGCTGTAGGTCTCACAACTTTGACTTCCAGCTACTTATTTCTCCATTATAGCCCTCAGAAGAAGTGATATTGTGTTGGGAAATGTTGCACCATATTAAACAAAGGGAAAAATGTGTTGTAATGTCAGAGACTTTGCCCTGGTGGAGTAAATGGTTTATGTTAAAACCAGTATTGTCTGAAATTCTGTTTTAAATGTGCGTAAATGACCTCATTAGAAACAATGGGCCTCTTTCCCTAAATGGAAGGGTGGAAATATCTAAATACATTTTAAGGAAATTTATAGCTAGTTGTAGACGAAAAGTCTGAAAAATTCTTACAATCTTATGTGAAAGTCTTAGACATAGAATAATAAGTGACAGTTTGACATGACATATAGTACTCCCTAAATACCTTAAATGGTCAAAAATCATTAATTCCAATGACCAATATGTGAAATTTTTAACATGGTATTGGTGCGCCATCTTCAGGAAAAATCAAACAATGCTAGAAGAATTCCCAAATATTAACACAATGTTATTTTGGTTTTGACCAATCAGATAATATGTCTGACATCATATTATAATGACATGACTAATCAGCCAATCAAGAAAAGGGTGGGCTGTGCTTTCTGATAAGGATCCTTACCTTATAAAATACTAAGGCTTAGGGTAGTTATCTGTCTCTTGCTCCTGGCTTCCATTGAAGTAACATCCATAGAATTCCAAGAGATACACACTTTGATTTTCTGGTAATTATATTTTTCTACAGACAAAAGAAGCCGCCATCTTTGGTGGGGCAACCATATACCTTATATCTGTGCATTAACCCTAGGAGTGCTGTAGGTGTTATAATAGGATTGCTATTGTCATTTTATATTATATGTTGCATTAAGTTTTGTGGTGCTTTCTAGACATATGTTATTAGCTTTAATTCTAAGTATATTCTTGGTTTAATCTCTAAGTGACAATAATAAATGAAATTTATATGTTTTATCCAGAAGGTATGCAATATTGAAAACGGTAGATACATAGTTAAATTCCATTTATCTAAATCTGGGATTTTATTCCAGATAAGTGTTCTAAATTTATCTTTTTATATGGTACAAGAAAATTGTTATGAAACCTGCTATTAAAAGCAATTAACATGACAATGTTTCTTAGACTTAATTAGCATAGTGTATACAGATTCTGGGGCAGATATCCATATACATTGCTGCCAACTGTATTATGATTAATTGTAGGATTAATTAACCCGTCCTATGCTGCTGTGTTCAATTATTGTTATCAAATACCTCTGGATACAGCTATGCAATGTTTAATCCTGTTAGTGCTGGTAATACTGTTTTGTGATATTGGTTTTTGAGTTACTGTATGTCTATTTCAGTTGGTGTTCACTCATTTATTTCATTGTTGATTACACTTTATATAGTATATTTTACTTAAATAAATGATTTATATTTTTACACAAATATACGTAATTGATTATTTTAATCAATACTTTACTGTGAAGTAGCGTGTCAATACCTAGTATTGTGTAAAGTTCTCAAATTAAATTATTATTTTATCTACTTACTACCTAATTGGGTCTCCTGTTTAACCCTTTCATGTATATCCTCAACAGGAATAGGAAAAAATGAGTTGGAATAGGAGAAAAATGTGTTGAATAGGCGAAAAATGTGTTAGAATAGGAGAATAATGTGTTGAAATAGGCAAAAAGTTTGCTGGAATAGGCAAAAAGGAGGAAAAGTTTGCACTGGAAAAAAAAAAGAAAATTTTTTTCTCGCTTTTTGCCCACCCCAGTCTTACCAATGATTTGTACAATGGCAAAATTATGTTACCCACTCTTGCTTTAATACTCCTTTTTATTTGCTTTTGCTACTGCTATTTGACACTGGTCACTGTTTCCAACTTTGTAGTTTACAAGGATTCCCAGGTCTTTCTCTAGCAATGAGTCGACTAAAAGATTCCATTAATTTCATAAGTAGCACACAGGGCCGGATTTACAATAAGGCAGAATAGGCATCTGCCTACAAGCACAACCCACAGCGGGGTGCCTGTCATTGTGATCGCTTTTTATTTATTTTTTTCTAAAAATTAGCCAGCCTTTTCCTTTGGACTATGGGATGGGACGGGGGGGGGGAGGGGGTTGCTGCGCTGCTCACTGCTCCAGCCAGATGACACACACAGACCAGGTGACAAAAGCTGGAGTCCGTATCACCAGTGTCACGGAAGCTGCACCTGAGCATTACTCCTCACTTCAGTCTTCACCACTTTGCGGCCCGGAACAGTACTGCCCCACCTCCTTCCAGAAGCTCGGTGTAGACTGCAGGGAGCTGCAGCCCTGCCCATGAAGGAACAATGTTGCTCGCCAGCCACATTACACACACAGGGCAGACGAATGAGCTGCCTGCACGGACCAACAGTAGCCTCGCCTTGATTTTAGGTAAGCCGGCTACCTGCACCCCCGCCGGGTATGAGGGTGGGTATGCATCCATGAGTGAAGACTGAAGTAAACCATAACTGTATCACCAATGCATGGAGATGTTTCCTACAAATGTTATTACAGCACCAAATATTTTTTTTTTAATCATCCTTTTAGACACAGTACAAAATGTGATATAAAATTATTTTGTTTTATAGTGGCCCCTATGGGGGAGCTTAACCCTTTGAGTGTCAGAGTGGTGCGCAACACATTACTTTGCAATGCGTTGTGTGGCACTCTGGCACTCAAAGGGTTAAGTCATACCCTGGGAATCTGCATTGTAAGAGATCACAGCACCACCTGGTGGCCACTAAGGACAAATACAGTGAAATACAAAAGCGAGTCCTAAATAAATGCTGAATGAAAAAATGAGATTGCCCTGGGATATATGTGGTGTATATAAAACAAGACGTGATTCAGTGAAGAAGAGCACTCATAGGACTTGCTTGTGGAAGTTGTGTTTATTGTCAAAGTTTCGACCCTCTGAAGGGCCTTTCGCAAGTCTTGACAATAAACACAACTGCTCCTGAGATGTAAGTCCGGCCCTGGTAGCACTGAGATTTTTTCTTCCCAAATGCATGACTTTACACTTTCCCACATTAAACTTCATATTACATTTGGTTGCTGAGTCTGCCATTATATGTAAATCCCTCTATAGAGAACAAATATTCCCACCTCCAAAAATCAATAGTATAGGGTGACAAACAAAACGGTTGAAATTCACCGGAAAAAGTTTTGTGGGAATTTTACAGGAAAAATTGGGAAATTGTGTATTTTTTCTGAAAATTCCCATGGGAAAAATGGCACTTATCATACATCCATATTGCCAAACCCTCCTCTGCTATGATAACAAGAATAAAAGATCCACTATGGTCTTCAGTGCTCTTAAAAAGTTTAGCCCTACTATTGCTGGTTGTAAAACCTTTCATGTCAAATTTTACAAACAACCTCCTCAGGAGAAGGAGGATCATCATCATTTATTGCACAAGCTGCAGCAACCATGGCCATAGTCAGTTTTCGGTATACCACTTTACTATCCAGTCAAGGCACTCCTCCTACTCCTTACCCCTGCCCCTAGTGTATTTGCTGGACATAAATAACTTAGTGTTGAATTACACAACATGATTATTTTGCATGTGGATTGATGCTTTATCCCTCTGAAAATAATGTATGATGTTTTTCTTCATCTCTAGTATATATCACTGTCAGTCACAGCTCAGGTCAAGGTCCCTGCCTGTGTCCACCACTAAGTATGGGTGAAAATTTTGCCTCAAACTGAAACCAGCAAATTATAGCACTTCCTGCTTGGCAGATAATTTCCTGCGAAAAGTGCCTTTTTTCCGTTTTTTTTTTCACCTAGCTCATTCCATTGAAATCAATGGGAAGATTGAATTTACACACATAATATTATTTTATTTCCCAAAGTCATAGTATAAAAGGGACATAAGGGTGCCTGTGTTGGTGGGGTGAGGAGAAAGAATTAGTTGAACAGGGAATGTTTTTTTGGGGGTTTGTTTACTGGGATTTGGGCGCAGTTAATAAAAAATAAACCCTAAATACAATTAAAAAACCCCCATAAGACATGGTATAAAAGGGGTCTGAGGAGGGTTCCTGTGTTGGTGGGTGGAGTCTGGGGAATGTTTCAGTTGAACATGGAATTTGTTTTAGGGGGGTTTCTTGACTGGTATAAATAAATAAAATAAAATAAGTAATTTGTATAAAAAATGATATAGACAGGAACCCCCTGACATAAGTTGCCACTGGGGTGGACTGATACTTGGCTTGAAAGAGTATTTTGTAGAGGATGATTTGTTAGATTTGTTGTTAGAGGCCCAAGCCCTGAGGAAACATTGATTTGTAGGATTTAGACTTATTAGAGGCCATTGTAGGAATTAAGCTTGTTTGGCACAAGCCCTAAGGAAACACTGATTTGTGGGATTTAGGCTTATTAGAAACAAACCCCCAAAAAATTGTTTATTATTTATTTATTTTATTTTTTTAAAGCAAAAGCCCTGAGGAAAAATGTCCTACTGGCCTAGTGCCAGCAGGTCATGTTGGCCAGTGGCCACTGTCAAAAGTCCTCTTGAGTCCCTATTGCAGAATTTTTGCTGCTGCAGCTGAAAGGGAATGGGATCAACAATAGCAGTAACATGGGTGATGGATGATGAAGGTTCCACTTGCCATGACTAGCTCCAGTGATGTGCCCTAGGCAGTAGCAGCACAATAAGTAGCCCCCAGAATATGTGGAGAAAAGAAGTTGGCCAATAATTCTTCTCCACCTGCCCCTCCTCCAAAATCATGGGTGTGTTGCTATTGGAATATATTTTTTTCCCTTGAGAGCAGGAACTGTGGCTCTCATCAGCATCTTCAATGTCAAAAGTGTGTGTGGTAAATAACATCTGGGGGCAAAACTGTATCCAAACACCATGACACCAGAACCCAAGTCCAGTTCCTCTGTCACTATGCCCCTTGTCCAGACCCTGCTAAGGACACATGATAACTTGCTGACAGTTTAATAGTAATGATGAACCCTCCCTACCGCCATCTTAGCATATTTTGCAGGATGGAATCTCCTCAGGTGCCACTTGATGTCCTGCTTGTAATTCTCCTCCACCACACTGCCATGTGTGGTCAGTGCACCAGTAGTGTGCAATGAGTGGACAGAACTGCCATATCCTAACATCAACAGAGTGGCTATCATTTGGTGGGGGAGGTAATGATGAATGAGGTTGATTGGCAGAAGATGTAGTTACCCTAGAGGAAAAAGGTGATGCCGAGCTAGTTGTTTCACTCATCATGGCACTTCCAGTCTTTGTCTGGATTTATCTATTCTTCCTCCTCTTTGATCTCTGCCTTGCCTCTTGTTGCCTTTATGGAGAATCAGGGGTAGGGGTGGGCGAAAAGTGAGAAAAATTTCCCACATGACTTTTCACAAAAAAAAAAAGACAATTTTTCGCTTTTTTCACAAAAGTTTTCTCTTTTTCTCCAATGCAAAATTTTCCAACTTTTTGCCTATTCCAGCAATTTTTTTTGCCTATTCCATCACATTATTCTTCTATTCTAACACATTTTTCTCATATTCTAACATATTTTTCGCCTATTCAAAACATTTTTCTTCTATTACAACACATTTTTTCCTATTTTTAATATGGTTCAAGATTTCCCAGTACAATATTACTTCTTCTGAGGACTGTAGTGGAGAAATAAGTAGCTGGAAGTCAAAGTTGAGTCCTACATCAACATATACCTTTAAAAATGTGTTAGCATGCAGAGTGCCTTTGTCCTGTGCCTACAGCACTTACTTCCTGCTTAAGTGACACTGGCACGTATCCATGATGATGATGTCAAGTGATAAAAAAAATAAAGTACAACCTACAATGTGGCAGATGAGTATGGTAGTGGTGGTGGGGGACTGGCACGGTGTGATTGATGAGACCTTGACAAACTTCATTCAACCCAGGAGGAGAGGGATCATCATCATCATTTATTGCACATGCTGCAGCAACGATTGCTGCAGTCAGTTTTTGCACTAACACTTTATTCCCACCCCATTCCCCTGCACTTCCTCCACCTTTCCCCCTCCCGCTTGCGCATTTGTTAGACATTACTCAACTACTGTGTGTGTCTTTACTCTCTACAGTGCACAGCTGATGGAGTGTTATATCTTGCCTTGGCCCTCAACAAAATTTTCAATGTCGTCTGCTGTCTATCAAGTATGCCTCAGTCACAGAGCTCCCAGTCAGCTGTCTAATTTATTTATTTGTTTAATTATTTATGTTTTTTTTATTTTTTTTTAAGTTGTCCACCATATCTTATCACAGTTAGTCCCAAGAAAGATAAAAATCAATAACTTCTTTCCCTAGACTTCCACAGCACAGAGACAATAAAAGTAAAATCAGGAAGCAATTTGGACCCTAGCAACCTGTGTCTTGCCAGTCAGTCACACCAAATTTTTGGGTATTTTGGGTTAACCTCCTTCCTCTCTTCTGCTCCCCATTGTGCCCTCAGACTCCCCTTCTACAGAGAACAAATGTCCTATGACTCCCTAAAACTAAGATTCAGTTCCCCTTTATTTGCCTATCTTCTCCAGCTCAAAAACATGCTGCTCTCTCCTCTCGCAAACACAGAATGGCACACTGTGAGAGCCTGACAGCCTTTTATATGGCTGTAGAAAACTTTTGTGAGGTGGAGAAACATTTTTCTACCCACTGATTTCAATGCAATTAGCTAGGTGAAAAAAGCAGGAAAAAGCAGGAGAAACTGCACTTTTCGCAGGAAATATTTTGTCAAGTGGAAAGTGACATTTTTTGCTGATTTCGGTTTGAGGCAAAAATTTTCACCCATCCCTAATCAGGGGGTACATCAACAGTGGTGCTTGATTTCTGTGGTGGGTGTTTGGCTTTAACATGTTAGACATAAATGGCATGGTGTCTGTGTTCTGTGTGTTATCAGGGCTGTTGTCCTCTTCTCACTGACATGTTACAAATTGTGCACAGTGCCGTTGGTGATAACTGCACTGTGCCTGCCCCAAGAGAAAAATAGTCTCACACCCATGACTTCAGGGGAGAGGGGAATGGTGGAGAAGAATGGCCTCTTTCTTCTTGTCCTCCACATTCCCAAGCGCTGCCTGTGGCAGCGGATAATGTTGCTGCTGTTGCTGCTACTGCCTCAGAATCAGCACTGAAACTAGGACCAGGAGTATTGCTGCCGCTGGCAAGTGGAGCCTGTCCTAGCACTGCATCACTTATTGACCCATTCCCACTGTGGAGCCTGTCCTAGCACTGCATCACTTATTGACCCATTCCCACTGTGTCCATGGTGACACATTAGCTTGCTCCTGAGCATCGTGCTGCCCTTGCAACTCAGCAGCAGCAGGAATTAGAGCAGTTGAAAATTCCAAAAGCTTACTGCTGGTGGTGTTGATGCCCATCCTCATCCATTTTTTTAGTGAAGGATCGTTTCTTCTATAACGAGATCTGGCTTTGCTGAAGAGCCTCTGCTTTATTCAAAGAAGGGATTTCCCTTCTGCAGCAAGAACGCTGACATCAGCGGAGAGGCAGGGGTTGCAAAGTTTAAAAGCGGCTATCTTGGGTGGGTTCTTGACTGGTATTGGGGGGACAGTTAATAAAAAATAAATAAATAAAATAAGAAATTTGTATGTAAAGTGATAGAGACAGGAACCCCCTGACATAAGCTGCCACTGGGGTAGACTGATACTTGACATGACAGAGTATTTTATAGAGAAAGATTTGTAAGATTTGTTGTTAGAGGCCCAAGCCCTGAGGAAACATTGATTTGTAGGACTTAGACTTGTTAAAAACAAACCCCCATAAATTGTTTATATTTTTGGAGGACTATGTGTTCTATTATTATTATTATTAATATTAATTTAAGCATAAGCCCTGAGGAAAAAAAGTCATACTGGCCTAGTGCCAGCAGTTCATGTTGGCCAGTGGCCACTGGCCATTGTCAAATGTCTTCCTGAGTCCATAATTGCTGAATTTGCAACTGTTGTTCTTGCTGCTGCTGCTCCTGCTTAGTTGTTTAAGCAACAGGATGATTATGCAGCTGAAAGGGAATGGGATCAACACCAGCAGTAACATGGGTGATGGATGATGAAGGTTCCACTTGCTATGACTAGCTCCAGTGATGCGCCTGAGGAAGCAACAGCACCATAAGTAGCCCCCACCACTTCTGTTATATGTGTTGCTGCTGCTGGCAAGTGGAACCTGTCCTAGTAATCCCGCACTACTTGGTGACCCCATTCCCACTGTGTCCACGATGGTATGTGGCACACTAGCCTGCTCCTCAGCATCCTGCTGCCCTTGCAACTCAACCGCAGCAGGAATTAGAACAGTTACAAATTCTGCAAATTGACATTTCTTGGTGACGTGAAGAAAGCAGGCTGGCAGCAGTAGCAGCAGGCAGCTGATCTGTGCTTCTGGTGGTGGTAGTGGTATTATTGCAGTGGTGACAATTCTGCCTTCTTTAGGTCATGTTCCACATGGAAAATGCCGTGGGGGGAAGAGGGCTCCCAGGGTCAGGGGAATGGCGTGGGCTCCCTTGACCACTAGTCTGGATGCTCTCAATTGCTTCCCCTACCACTCTCCTAACACTAGTCCCACTGGCTGCTTCACCATCACTGTTACTAGGACTAACACCGTCCACATCAATTTCAGCCCCTGAGTCTTCCTCCTCACAGTCACTATTAATAGGAGGATATTGATTACCCCCTCCTTCACTCCTAAAGATAACAAGCTGCTGGACTTTAGTAGTAGTACTAGCACTGGCAGTACTTCTTGGGGATGGCAAGTGTGACTTAGGGTCCCCTGCTGTCACTCTTGGTATCATCGTCTCCTTCCCCCCTCCTGAGTATTACAAGACACACTAACAGCAGCTCCAGCATTGGTGGCAACAGGTTCAGCACTGGCAGCAGGCACAACACTGGTGGTAGCAAGGGCAGTACTGGCAGCAGGCACAGCACTTGTGGTGGCACTGGCAGCAGGTGCAGCATGTCTCACAGCATGCACAGCATGTCTGGCAGAAGGAGCAGCACGTCTTGCAGCAGGCACACTACTACTATTTTATTATTTTTAAACCTGCTCATAGGGATAGCAGTCACTATGAGCCTCTCATGCCTCAATTTTGCCTCAAAATCACAGCAGAACAGTACAGAACGTCCACCTCGCTCTGTAGCTGCTTCTATTGTGTTTGACTTCCGCAAATATGTCACGTTTTTATAACGAAAAGGCGAAAACCATGTAAATCAATGTGTGGAACCTTTCTAGCCATTGAAAAAATGGTGAAACATTTTGGCCAATGGGTGAAAATTGTGAAGATTTTAATTGCAGGTTTTAAAGCACATTTTCCAGTGAAAAAGTGGACAACACGGTTTTCTCAGGAATTTCTGCAGGAACATGGCAAGAGATTTCACCCACCCCTAGTCATTGGCAAAGATTGACAAAAATAGAGAGCTTGCACTAATCAAATAATAACGGTCCCTCAATATAAGACAAATAGCCCAGGTGCACTCAAGTTTTAAGAAACATCAATAATATAAGGAAAATAAAACTCTGAAGAAAAAGAGGCACTCTGACAAAAGACCAAAATGATATATTATTTATTAGTATCAAAAATATAAGCACACAAGGGTAATATAAAAACAATTAAAATACAAAAGAGTGATAATGCACGATAATAAAGCTTCCCTGTAAGTCAAAATAAGCCAAAAAAGGATCCATTGCCCTAAAGTGTCAAGTACAAATAACAGATCAAATATACAAAGATAAACAATAAAGGCAATGATACTTATCAAGACTACGGGTAGTCAGGTCAGCGTGCACGATCAATCACAACCTCACAACCCAACGCGTATCGCCATTCTCATGGCTTCGTCAGGGGTAATGATGTATGCTGTCGAGTACCACACAATTTATATTCAAATGAACCAGTGAGATCCAGAACTAAGGTCACGGGACACACTGCTGGATGTTATAACAGCTGAGATCAAGGTAATCACTGAAAACACTCCTAATATTGGTTACAATGTATCACAAGGTCATGCGGGGAAACACAAACCACAAGACATTGATACCGTATACTCTATAAAGCGATCGCAAAAAATACACTCTAAATTCAAAAAGGAAGAGCAGCAACCACTCAAACTAAATATATGTATACAAGTGCACTTGTAATAAGATACGTGTTGCACAGTGGCTATAATAGCCTACCGGCAACATCGTATCATAAGGTTTTCAATAACAGATCTACTATGTGGTATACGAATCCAATAGCAAGTCAATGTCGTGGTATATAAATCCACCCGATCCTATGATAAGACCCTTCCCCATTACAACAAAGAAAGATATATCAAAAAGAATATATCAAAAAGAATAAAATAATAATATAAATGACCTCCACCAAAAATAATACCTTAATAGTAAATGAAAAATAATGCAATAGAAAAATACATCAAAAATAAATGACATATCATATATGATCATATAATAGTAAACATTAAATTAATCTTCAGAAGAATTGCAAAAATCCTCTGTTCCCAAATCCAATGGACAACTAATGCAAGGTATCAGTAGATTGTCACTTGAGATATCAATAAGAATTTGCCTAGAAAGAATCTCAATATTAAAGTGTTGGATGAAACATCATAGCAGCAAGAGGACACAAATATTGTCTCTCAGGTCCTCTAGTCCTAGTCGGAATTGAAGTATCCATGATCCAGCAGATGTCTCTTGAAGTTGATATAATCCTGGATAAAGATCCCAATATCAAGGAATATGGATCTAAAAAGAAGAAAAAAGAGAAGATATATAAACATTGATATGAATATCAATGTAAATAACAGGAAAATAGCATATCTTCGTTCATCCCTCTCGGGACACAGGATTGCAAAGAAAAAATCCACCAGGTTTCACGACACAATAGTTTCTTACCAATATTGCCACGTCTAATTCCCAATAAGACTCTTTCCAAGCCTAAAATTTCTGAGCCATCAAATTTTCCACCATGTCTAGCAAGGAAATGATCGGCTACTGTAGTAAGGGTAATTCCCCGAGCCTTATCCCTGGTAGCATTATTAGTAGCATGTATTCTGCTTTTTAACATTTGTGTGGTTTGTCCAACATATAGTAATTGACAAGGACATCTAATTGCATACACACAATTTTTTGTACGGCAATTAATAAAACTACGCAAACGTAAATTCTTATTGAACACAGGACTGTATATCTGTTTATCTGAAGAAATAAATTGACAAATCGAACAGTAACCACAAGCAAAAGTCCCCACAATTGTAGTCCTAGAGGTAGACTGTTTGGTCTCAGAAAAATTACTATGTACCAGTTTATCTGATAAATTTTGTGATCTTTTAACTGTAATCAAAGGATAATTGGACAAATGTTGTTTTAATATATCATCAGATAGCAAAATTTACCAATGTCTGTTAAGAATATTATTAATATCTTGCCATTGTGAATTATATCGAGTAATTAGCCTAACTGGTTGTTTTTTAACGTCACGCTGATGTCTAAGACCCGTATTCAGCAAAGAGTACCGTGACGTAGATAAAGCTCCCTGATATCCACGTTTGAGGCAAGAATTAGGATATCCTCTATTTTTAAAACGATGATAGAGGTCTTTAGCTTGTTTTTGAAAACAGTTCTCCAAAGAACAATTTCTATGTATTCTTAAATATTGTCCAATAGGAATAGCTTTCTTACAATTGTCAGTGTGTGCACTTGTATAGTGCAACAATGAATTAACCGCTGTTTCTTTTCGATATAAATCCGTTTGAATAAGGCATTCTGAATCGATTGATATCGTAAGGTCCAAAAAATCCACTTTAATCTCTGAAACAGAAGAAGTAAGATTTATATTCAGATGGTTGGTATTTAATTTAGTTATGAACTCATGACACAAATCCTTAGAACCCTTCCAAATAAAAAATATGTTGTCTATATACCTGAACCACACCAGTATGTGTGTGGTATACATTTCCATAGTATCCGAAAACACTGTCTCTCTTTCCCACCAGCCTAGGAATAAGTTGGCATATGAGAGGGCACACTTTGCCCCCATAGCCGTCCCAGATATCTGTAAAAAAAATTTATTATCAAAAACAAAATAGTTATGGTTCAAAACAAAATCCAAAAGATCCAATAAGAATTCACAAAAAGGCTTATCTAGGGACAAATTCGACTGGTAAAGGAAATATGAGACTGCTCGAAGCCCCAGGTCATGGGGAATACTTGGATACATTGTAACCAATATTAGGAGTGTTTTCAGTGATTACCTTGATCTCAGCTGTTATAACATCCAGCAGTGTGTCCCGTGACCTTAGTTCTGGATCTCACTGGTTCATTTGAATATAAATTGTGTGGTACTCGACAGCATACATCATTACCCCTGACGAAGCCATGAGAATGGCGATACGCGTTGGGTTGTGAGGTTGTGATTGATCGTGCACGCTGACCTGACTACCCGTAGTCTTGATAAGTATCATTGCCTTTATTGTTTATCTTTGGATATTTGATCTGTTATTTGTACTTGACACTTTAGGGCAATGGATCCTTTTTTGGCTTATTTTGACTTACAGGGAGGCTTTATTATCGTGCATTATCACTCTTTTGTATTTTAATTGTTTTTATATTACCCTTGTGTGCTTATATTTTTGATACTAATAAATAATATATCATTTTGGTCTTTTGTCAGAGTGCCTCTTTTTCTTCAGAGTTTTCTTTTCCTTATATTATTGGCAAAGATTGAGACATTACTTTCAATTCTCATTTCTAGATCATTAGTAAACAAATTAAAAAGCATTGGGCCCAAGACTGAACCCTGTGGCACCCCACTTACAACTTTACAACTCTCTGCCATCTATCATTTAACCAGTTCTCAATCCATGTACAGATAACATTGCCCAATCCAAAGTCTTTTAATATATGCCGTAACCTGTTGTCAGGCACTGTATAAAAAAGTTTGCAAAATCCAAGTATACTACATCAACAGTAATTCCCTTGCCCAAATTACTACTTACCCTTTCATAAAATACCTGTAACTTAGTCTGACATGATCTATTCTTCATAAAACCATGCTTACTCCTACTAATAATATTGTTTGACTTCACATAGTTCTGAATACTGTTTGTTAGTAACCCTTCTAATATCTTGCCCACTATGGAAGTCAGGCTTACAAGTTTATAATTTCCCTGTGTCCTCCCACACAGAGAACAACTTGCTAAAAAGACCCCTAAAGATCAAATCTATCTCCTATAGCACCAAGAATTGCTGCTTCTCTCTCTCGCTATCTCTCTCTCCCTTTATCTCTCCCCCAAAGAAACACTAACAAGATGCAGGAATATAACACTCTGTTTATACTATGATGGCAGGAATACATGAGAAAGTCTAAAAGTGTGGGGAGGAAATCCATTCTTATCAGTGATTTCAATGCAATGACAAGGAAAACACCACTTTTTACAGAACATTTTGTGCACAGCAGGAAATGCCATTTTTTTCTCCTGTTTCTCTTTGGGGGATAACCTTTTTACCATCCTTACCTAAGATCATGGGTGTTTTGCTTGTTCTCACGGTTTACCCTTGTTACAGTTCTTGTCTTTTTGTGTTTGACTATGTGCTGTTTTACCATCCTTGCTGTTCCTCTTTCCACTGTGTTCTGTTTAACCCTCCTATAGTACTGTTCTTTAGCCATGTAATCATCTATGATTATTGTACATATTTCCAAATATCCTTATCCCCTTACCAGTTCAACCAATTATCAACCAATAATCAATTCACTTTCTAGATTTAGCTGAAATACAGTGGCCCATCTCTGTATGAACAGCCATTTTAGCAGGAGATATTATCCATTTCTATATCAGTACATGGAAGTTCCAGCTCCAGCCATCAGAGAACTCTTTCTCCCCCCATGTATTCCGGACCCAGCTGTGGCCATTTAATTCTACTACATAAGATTTATATGACCCTGAAATTTTCCTACTCCCTCCATTTCTCCTGTGGGGTTAGAGCAGGTTAATAAATATTATTTATGGTGCCTTAAATACCATGAATAAAAAAGTAAATACATTGGGCTACTGCCCTCCCACCCCTCATACATTGCTTTTGGGGTGGTATGGTTTTATAATTTACACCCCAGTGATAAGTTTCTAATTCATTGCAGATATTTTCTGTCATCTAAGGGCCTATCAAATTGTATCCTGAGACATTTGCACAAAAAAGGGAGAATTTATTGGCTCCCCTTTAGACCCCCTTATAGATCCTTACCACCGTGTTTTCTTATAGAGGAAGTCAATAGTCAAGAGATAATGCTTTGGAAAAAGAAGGCACAGTATGTGTCTATATATTTGAAATATATCAGAATTAAAGGGATAGTAATGTCTCACAATAAAAGCAGCTCTGATTAATCTTCATAGTATTTGGGCAAGGGAGAGTGTTATTTCAATACTGTCAGAGTTGTAGTTCAAGAGTAATTGAATGATAAAGTATCCCCCGGGATATTTTATCATTCAATTACTCTTGAACTACAACTCTGATAGTATTGAAATAACACTCCCCATGGCCCAAATACTATGAAGATTAATTGGAGATGTTTTTATTTTGAAACATTACTATCCCTTTAAGCTTTTTTACAAATGTATATTGCAGTATATTTATTAAAAAAATTGTCACCTAAGTAAACATACCTAATAGAAGTCAGCCCTATGTCTGAAAGCACCCGATCCATGCACAGGGGTATATTCTACTAGCTCCCATCAGTAATAGGACAATGGGAAGTGATTCAGAGTTGGCCATTTACTAAGATCCAGGATATGTGTTGTTAGTCATGCCTTTATACTACTGCTACAATGGTAAGCCATTCCCTAATTTAAATATGTTATATTAAGAAACTGTCAACAGTTGTTGATGTATCAGATACATTACTAAAGAAAGACTTCAGTTCACTGTAAGTAAACCTTCTGTATTTGGTATGCCAACCCAATATATGCTATGCTATACTGCTTTTGGGTAAATGTAGCATTATTCTAAGAATAAACATACTATATGTTCAAATAACCCAGAACCTCATCTCTTTGCAAGAGAAAAATAGAAACACCATGCTTCTTAACTGACCCACACCAGACAAATAGATGGCTATGTGATCAGGGTTCAATGGTATATAAACAGCCAAAATAAAGGTATTTGACTTTAACAAGATGTCCTTTAAGATCAATGCCCTATGTTCAGTACCAGAAGGCTTGGCAAGTTGCCAAATATCTTACATGATGTAACTGGGTAATAGTAATAGTGGCTATGAAATAATGTAAATTATTAAGATATGGCATATAGGCAGTTGTATATAAAAATAATCAGGTATTGTATTTGAAAGTCATTAAAATTGTGTAAGGGTAACCTAATGTTATCCCTATAAAAGTTATTTTTGCAGCTTGCCTTTAATAAAGGTCACAGCACAATCTCCGAAGATGATTACCATCCAATGAAACAAAAGAAGATAGGGTGAGAGAGAGCACAAAAGCCATCTAATGTAGTATTTATTAACATAAAATTAAAAACATCAACAGATGCATAGTGTCTGAATTCAATAAAACATAAATAAATAAATAATGGAGATTAATTGTGGTTAATATGAGATAGTCTGTTTGTATGTTATAGAAGAGAGCAGTGCATGTATCATGGTGCCCGTGATTGCAGTAATGCTGTGCTTGCAGGCGACACTGCTGTACTTCCTGGTTGTTGCTCTGAAGCAATTTCGCTATTCTTATTGGCCACTGCTAATTGCCTGATTGAGTCTCCTTATAGGCCTCAGCCTGCCTTTACTTAGTTGCCCTTTCGTGGTGTACCTGCCTGTGCGCTATAGCTCTTGTGATTCCGATGCTCGATTCCTGTGTATGACTCCTGGCTATGTTTGACTTCAGCCCCATTGATCCCTGACTAGTTCTTTGCTCCGATTAGACTCCTGGCTCTGGCTGACTTCCCGCTCCGGTTTTGACTCCTGGCTCTGGCTCACTAACCACTCTGGTTTTGACTCCTGGCTCTGGCTGACTAACTGCTCCGGTTTGACTCCTGGCTCTGGCTTACTACCCACTCCGGTTTAACTCCTGGCTCTGGCTGACTACCCGCTCCTGTCTGACTCTTGGCTTTGGCTGACTACCCGCTCCATACTAACCCGGCTGCGGCTGACTATCAATCCTCTATACCCTTGGCCTACAGTTTCCTCCCACACTCTCCGTGCTCTGGTATTTCTTCCATCCGAGTGGTACTCAGTTGCGTCAGTCCATGCTACTTGCCTTCCTGCTGCCTACCAGTCTGCTCTTTGCCATTGGGTACCCTAGTGTGATAGGGCTTTTAGTCACCATTGCATGTTGAGCGTACTAGGGAGTCTCAGTCACCACTGCCTGTCCGGTTACCCTAGCGTTCTAGGGAGCCTCAGTCACCACTGCCTGTCCGGCTAACCTACTGTTCTAAGGAGTCTCAGTCACCACTGCCTGCACGGCTACCCTAGCCTTCTAGGGAGTCTCAGTTACCACTACCTGTTGGTTCACCCTAGCATTCTAGGGAGATCTGTCTCTGCTGTGATACATCCTAGAGTACTAGGGGAATTTCTTGCAGTTCCCAGGAGCTTGACAGCTGCTCGTAGGGTGGCCCCTTACTTTCTGATAGTAATGTCAAATGCAATAGACTAATTCTCCCGTTTATGTCCAGTGTGGGTTGCTGCTTACTTTAAGTCCATGATGGGTCTCGACATGTCACATAGTCCAGTGTCCAGTGATGTTTCTCCAGAAAGAGAGTGTTTTTTTAATTCAGACCCTATGACTCTCTTGATGTTCTTTACTTTATGTTAATAAATACTACACTTAGATGGTCTTTTGTGCATTGTCTCACCCTCATCTCTTTGCATCAACAATAAAAAGACAAGTTCTTAAAACAGTAACAAATTAAACGAGCACCATATTCCTCTATTCACCTTTTTCACTTGTATTCTTGTATTGTTGAGGTTGAATTTGCGAGATAGTTTCCCATATGCTAGCTCAGACATTTTAATAAATATCAGGTTCATGGTTAGTGATATGACAGGACAGGAAATACTCTTATCGTTGGCTCTTTCTTCATTTCAAAAGAAGAATAGGTCCAAAATATAACATTGCCTTTTATAACTGGATTACAACATGTTCCAGTAGAGAGATGGCATTCAGACCTGATTATTGCCCTGTATTTTTTCAAGTATAACAAAGATGGATATTGGAGTTTGAAGCACTGATTGAGAAAACCCATGCTAGAGTGGAAAGTTTATAAAATAAATGTTGTATGCTAGAACACTTTAGTTCAGTTGATGGGTCAACAGTATACACACTTCATTACATCTACTCAAAGAGAGCAGTGAAATGTGTGTTTCCATTTGTTCTGCATCATTCTCTAATCCTCAGAATTTCTAGGACTTTGATGTCTTTTTAATTAATATAGACAGTGACAATTATGAGTTCCATAGAATGGACATGAAAAGATGGCATTCTATAAAGCTAAAACAAAACAAAAATCTCCCAAACCTCCTCTAAGTCATTATTTGTCCTCTGATTGACCCATTTCTTGGTTATTCTTCCATCCCATTGTCAAAGTGGTAGAGGGATTTCCCCAGTACATTATTTTCTTACAGAAAGTGCATCTCCATATGTAGAAATCTTCTTGGTCAACAAGATTAGAATACATTTAAATGTAATAAATTGACAGACAGACATAGACAGACAGACAGATCATCACTCTACTAGTCAAACTGCATAAATTTATTGAGATAATATCATCAACAATCAAATGGCAAGTGAGATTAGCCAACTACTTATGTGTCTGATGTTCTGACAGACTAAGCACCCATTGAAAGCTGTCTGGTCAGACTCTGTGAAGTAGATTCCCCACAAAGAGGTGACAGACTGCTATTTAATATAAATAATAATATAAAAGCACAACAACAGACAATACAGATGTACCTCCAGTGAGCCAGATACTGCTAGTGAAGACTACAGTATGCAGTTAGCTGGTTTTGGCTGCTCTCTTGGTTGCCTTGTTGTGGACTAGGCCGAGTTAGAGATGCTGGCTGCAAGGCCAAAGTAGTGCTGACCGGAGGAGCCACCTGCACTCTTGAAGACAACCAAGAGAACAGCAGCTACACACTGAGGTCCAAGAGGATACTGAACAAATAACCCACCTGCAGTATATTCATACTGTTGTACAGGAACACTGAGGCCTGGAGCACGACTGAGAAAACAGAGAACAGAATAGTAAAAATCCATCTGATGGTTGAGGAGATAGAAGCCCACTAGGGTCAAGATAAATGGAAAGTCAGACAAGCCAGATCAGGAATGGGCATGCAACAGACAGAGGAATGGTTGAGTCAACGAAGCCAAAGTCCATAATAGGATATAAGGTGAGCACGGTACCAAATTGCATAACAGGAGGGAAGTCAAAGGAAGAGACAGGTCAATAAACAAGATAACACTCAGGAACAAGACAGGAAACAGCACTTTCATTGACTTTCATGGGGATCTTTGAGGGAGAGAGAAACAATGAACATGCACTGCTAAATCTGTTGTTCTCCTCTTATACATAAATCCACATCCACTTTACTTGAAAAAGAACACCATCGCCTACAGACAGTACAAAATGCAGAAGCCAGACTACTGACCAATCAAACTCGCTCATGTCACATAACACCTGTTCTCCACTCTCTGCATTGGCTTCCAATTAAATGGCGAACATATTTTAAAATTGGCCTGCTGACCTTCAAAGCCTTAAATCATCAAGGCTCAGTACCTGAAAGAGCTCCTGACACCCTATATTCAATCCCGCTCACTGCGGTCAGCCAACAGATCCCTCCTGTCAGTACCCAGAATAAAGACAACCTCAGGTTCCTGGGCATTCAGCCACTCTACCCCCACATTTTGGAACTCTTTACCAAACTCAGTCAGAATCAGAGAGGCACCATCATTACAGACTTTAAAAAAAAAAAAGCTAAAGACCCATCTCTTTTATCAGGCATTTAGTCAACTCATCTGACCATAAGGAACTTTGAGTCTCACAGGGAGAAAAGCTCTATAAAGTCACAAATTATTATTATTTAAATCATTGCATGCTTTTTTTGGCCTCTGTTTACCTCTGTGTCTTTTATATTATCGTTCGCAGTGTTCCCCTTTTTTATATGTTTGTAGTACTTCTAGCATGATCACCATAGCTCACTCATCTAAGGAACAACAGCTGTAGAGCAAGGGACTAATGGATCATTATTTTAAACCTACAGCATGGTGAGCAGCTTCTCATAAATATTACTTCTTTTTTCCCTAAAATGAAGGTTTAATTGTTAATACCATGTGTTAACGTTTGAAAGATCTAGGGCTGGATTCAAATGCAGGAGATAAATGTTACCTCCCGTTTTATCAAAAATTTTCCTAAGCTGAAGTCTATGGGGGATATCTGGAGATAAAAGCAGAGAAAAAACTAGCACCTCCATTTGAATCCATCCCCTAATCTCTAGTCAGAACAGAAGGTTTCTTTCCTAAAGGTTTTCTATACGTTCAATTTTGTTAATAATCACCAAATCCAACATTTCTAGTTGGTGCCTCCACATTGACTATCCCATGTGGTTTTTGTTTTACAATCAGTGTAATAGATTAACTCATTGAGCACCTCTCTGGCACTCAAATGGTTAAGATTTTAATAAGTAAAATGGAAAGGGGTACAAAAAGATGGGGGGACAGAAGAGAATGCAATCCAATATTACTTGAATAGTATGCTAGTCATACATATTATAATCATGTCTTATAGTCTGATAACCATATCCACTAGTGGATACCTGATATAAATCAATCTTTATACCTTTCATTATTGTCAAGTCTCTGTTTACCAGTGTATAATTGCAGCTGTTGTATTTTACTTTCTCTAGAAAATACTCCATGATTCACCCAAAGGGAGGAGACCCAGGAGGGAGAGCTGTCAGAGCCAAACTTACAAGTGAAATTATTCAGTTAAGGGGTCCCCTAGCTGTATACCATCCATGTTCTCTGAATTTTATGAAAGGTTTTGGTGTTAATGTGACAACACTGTCATTTTATCAAACTCTTATATTTTTTGGATACTCTTTGTGATCATACCAAGTGTGGTTGTGGTTGGTGTTCTCCAACGCACAACAATTTCACATTTAGCTGTCATTGTAATTCAAGCCAGTAGCTTATTTTAACTTTTAGTATATTTCTCTACAGGTTTTGATGGCAGAAAAATCCAGGGATCAAAATATTTTATACTGTTAAAAATGTCTTGGCTTAGTGTGAACTTCCCAAAAAGCATTACCGTACATTAGCCATGTCTGTGTAGCAAAGCTATGCAATAAGATGTATAACAGAATGTGCAACAAGTGTAGGCCGCACAAACATTTATTCTCATATCATGTGTCACTTTTTTTTTCTACTTCACTATGTGTTCATTTCAGTTGCTAACCAATGCCAGATATGTCAACTTCAAAGGAAACAAGCTAACGTTTGACGTTATTAAGTGACCCTAAATGTTGTCAAAACAAGTTCAAAATCACAGGCAATCACAACACACCAAAGTAACAAGTGCATTTAAAAAATAACTGGCACACACTGCCTGGGTTTGAAGATTCTCAGAGCTACAGGGCCCAGAAGTGGATAGAGAGAGAGAGAGGAGCACACACTGGAGACAGTTAGCCATGGAGTGGGGAACAGAGAGAATTGCATTTAAAATATACACATAATACACTTTAGCACATATTGCACACATCACATACACACAAACACATAATTTTTTTTAGGGGACACAACACATTTTTATTTTATACAGTTTGATTCAGTGAGGGAGCTAGGAGAGTGATAGATGGCAGGGAGAGGAGTGGAGCTTGGAGGGATGGAAAGAGGAGCAGGAGAGGAGGAAACACAACAGGGGAACTCTAGTCAGGGAAGGAGAATTGAGAGGGAGATCAAGTGAGTGGAGGGATACCTAGCAATAGTCAGATACAGAGTGGCTAGGGACCGGCATACCACTGGAAAGTGGAGGGGATGTGCTACAGGAACATCCAGTAGAAATGAACAGCATAAAAATATACTCACTGTAGAGATGGTCCTAAAGTTAATATCAACTATTCTGACAAACACACTTGTGGAGAAAAAAACATCCCAGTTTTCGTTTGGGTGCCTTGTGCAAATAAATCAAGATGGAACCTTGAGTACCTCTGTTCTACCCGGATGTCACGGTTTTTGATGAACACTCAGACAAAACTAGTAAGGTTAAAATAACTTTATTGAAATAAAGTACAGACAGCAATAATGTAATAGGCACACAAGCCCAAAAGGACAGTACAGGTACAGTACAATACACAATGGCAGAGAATGCACACTAAGAGGAAGATGGACTGAGAGTAGCCAGTCCCCTAGCGGGCTAGGGTGAGGAGGAGGCAGCGGCTATCTGATGATGGTACTGAGACCTAGAACCCAAAGGAAATCGGAGGCCCATGAGTTAGAACACTGGCAGCAAGAACCCTAGATCACTAGGGATAAATGGAGGCAATGCAGCACAGGCACTGGCAACAGGGACCCTAGAACGCTAGGAGTCCAGAGGCAGACAACTGGCACACAGACCCAGGAACTCTAAGGTCACACGGGACCCAGTAGAGGATACTGGCAGCTCAGACCCTAGGACACTAGGGTATCAGAAGGACCAAGGCAACCGCTACTGGCAACAGAGACCATAGAACGCTAAGGGTGGATTGAGGCAATGTATCACGGAAGGCAACAGGTGTCCCAGTACATAAAGTACCAAGATGGTATACCATGCAACAGCTGGCTCTTGAGCCTTGCGGCTACTGCAGATGGCAAGAAGAGACAGTGAACCAGCCTAGAGGATCTAGGTACAGAAAGGTTCAAGAGGTAATGCGCCCAGAGGAATGCCTGCAACTCCCACAGGGAGTGAGCCCAGCTAGAGGTTATCGGGGCAGAGAACACGTACAGATAACAAGAGTAACACAGTCCGAGCTGGGACAGCATGGAACTGGTACTTCGCATGTGTACACAGCCGGGGCGGTTAACCAGTATAAGCGGCTACAGCATCAAGTGTTCAGCCCAAGGTCGACAACGTAAGCGATAGCGACAACCCAGTGCCACGACAGCGGAAACTTAGCCAGATCAGTCAGCAAAGTAGCGGGTTCTCAGCCAGATCAGTCAGCAACGTAGCGGGTACTCAGCTAGGCCAGTAAGCAAAGGAGAGGGTTCTCAGCCAGATCAGTCAGCAACGGAGCTCGTTCTCAGTAAGATCAGTCAGCAACGGTGCGGGTTCTACTGCTTTTTTCCGACAAGCTCATTTCTTTGAAATCAATGGGAAGACTGAATTTCCCTCCACCGCACTTTTCTTGCAGGCATATAAAAGGGTGTCTGGTTCTCACAGTATGCCATTCTGTGTATGTTGGAGGAGAAAGTAGCAAATTTTTTAACTATAATAAATAGGCAAATAAAGGGGGATTTAATCTTAGTTTAGGGAGTCTTTTAGGTAGAACATTTGATCTCTGTATTAGGGGAGTCTATAGACATTCTGGGGGAAAAGAAGGGAGGAAAAAGGTTGAACCCAAACACTTAAAAATTTGGTGTGACTGACTAGCAAGACACAGGCAGTTGGATTCCAATTTGCTGTTATTATTATATCTATGTTGGACATGTCTGGGAGTGTAAGAAGGGAGCAAAAGGAGGTTAACCTCAAGTACCCCAACATTCTGTCAGACTGATTTGATTGGAAAGACACAGGCAGCTGTGGTCCAAGCAATTTCCTTGCTGATCTTGCTGTTATTATCACTGTGTTGGATGTGTCTTGGGGTGTGAGAAGGGAGCAAAGGATGTTGATTCCAAACACCCCAACATTCTGTCTGACTAGTTTGATTTAAAAGACACAGGTAGCTGCAGTTCAAACAATTTCCTTGCTGTTATTATCTCTGTGTTGTTCATGTCTGGGGCGTGTGAGGAGGGAGACAAGAAGGTTTACCCCAAATACAATAAACATTATGTTTGTCTGATTTGATTTGAAAGACACAGGCAGCTGCGGTCAAAGCAATTTCCTTGTTGATCTTGCTGTTATTATCTCTGTACTGGGGAAGTCTGGGGAAAGAAGTTGTTGATTTTGTTTTTTAGTTATAACTTTATTTTTGGACAGTGATTAGATAGAGTGGACAAAACCTGCACAAACATAATGCAAAAGTATGCCTATGGAATAGTAAACTTGCCAAAATATTAGAGGTTGACATGCTGTCCTTTTCTTTTGTTGAAAATAAAGGCTTTAACCCCTTAATGTGTAGGGTCCTGGGAACTAACATTCCTTTAAGGACCACTTTTATGTGACCTGTGAGGTATACCGGCATACTGCACTGGGGACTGAGAGAGACTGCTCCAGTCTTGTAGTGGTTAGTTTCACTCCCAGTTTTTACTAACAGTGCTCATGGAGGAGCGTTTAAAGTAAAATGCATGTGACGTGCTATGACCATCATCGGTCCTTAAAGCAAAAACCTTGTGATGGTCATAGCACGCGGGCGTTAAGGGGTTACAAAACTGACATCATGTGTTGCACCATGCTGAAATATCCCAAGCCACAGTTATTTTCCAAGGATGCTTGTGCCAATATAACTTAAGCAGGAAGTTGATGATGTGGTCAAAGGACAAAGGTACACAGGGTGCTAACAATTTTTTCAAGGCATATGTTACTGTAGGACTCACAACATTTACTTTCAGCTATTTATTTCTCTACTTCAGCCCTCAGAAGAATTAGTATTGCAGTAGAAAATCTTTGGTGATAGCAAAAAGGAGAACATTTTATGTATTGTTTATAAGCAGGAAGTCTTGAGAAAAAAGCGGGAAATCATTTTTTTTTCGCTAAAAGTCCAGCAGGAAATTTATCTGACTTTTTAATCATTCATAATCATAACACAAAGCAATGCATGTGTCTCTGGGGAGGCAATCTAACATTTGTGGTGGTGGTGACGAGTGAAGACATATCTCTATGGAACTTATTCACACAGTAAAATTTGGTACCTGATACATCAAACACAGTCTAGCTCCAAGGAGGGCTAAAAATAAGATATATTTTCTATGGATGGGAATTTTCACATGAAACATGGGGAATTGTCAGTTTTGCATAAAAACTCCTTTGGGAAAAAATTTACATTACAACCATATTTATGATATTACTCTTCAGATTTCATGTATATTACTCTGCTTACATTGTATGATACAATGCTGGTCTCATGCAACAGTACAGTTTTATGCAAACTTTTGGTAACCCCTGGCTAGATTATATGTTTTGTTGATTTTCTAAGGGGAAGGAAGTTAACATAACTTCACAGTTAACGAACTTAAAGGGATAGTACTGTTTCAAAATAAAAACAGCTCCACTTAATCTTCATAGTATTTGGGCCATGAAGAGTGTTATTTCAATACTGTTAGAGGTGTAGTTCAAGAATAATTGAATGATAAAGTATCCCCCTCCTGCCCCTTTTACTGATGTAACACTGCTCAGCTCAGAACAGAAAGGTGGTGTCCAGATGACTTGCAGAGAGGGACAATCTTCAGTTAGCATAAGGCAAAAACCTGTCAAGGAAGGCAGGATTTTCATTGTTCTCACAGTAAGAAGATTGTCCCTTGCTGTGAGCTATCTGGTCTTAAAACCAGATTCCACATCTGATGGGAGGTGGCTTACATTAGGTAAAAGGGGCAGGAGGGGGATACTTTATCATTCAATTACTCTTGAACTACACCTCTGACAGTATTGAAATAAAACTCTCCATAGCCCAAAAACTATGAAAATTAATTGGAGCTGCTTTTATCTCTTTAAACTTGGTATATTTCTTCAAATGCACAGTTACTATTTATTTGCTGAATATAACAGACTGAAAAAATAAAAATAAAAGAGAAAATGTTGGGCACCTTTCCATTTGATCCCCTAGTGTTATTTTTTGTGAGGTCTCAGAACTTAATTGACTCATTAGGGCTTGATCTAATTTGAGTGATGGCAATTACAGAGCTTAATAAATCCCCTGACTCTTTGAACCTCGCATGGTGTTTTTTTACATTCAACAACTATGAGCTCCTCTAAGCAGTTGACTGAGGATCAGAAAATAAATATAAATGACTCTTACAAAGCAGGGGAAGGCTATAAAATAATATATAAATGCTTGTTGCTTGCAATTTACACTGTTTCAAATGTCATTAAGAAATGGAACTAATGGGAACCATTGAAGTCAAGAAGATAAGATCTGGAGACCAAGAATAATCTCTAATAGAACAGCTGGAAGACTGGTCAGGAATGCAAAGCAAAATCCCCATGTCAGCTAACAATTCCTGTAAATGACTTGCAGGAAAGTTTAGCTGACATGGTAGTAGTGGTGCACCAGTCCACTATGCAGTGTTACTTGCACAAACATGATCTGCATGGAAGAGCCATCAGAAAGAAACCTTACCTGCTGTCCCATCACAAAAGTCAAAATCTGAATTATGCAACACAGCACTAAGATAAGCCAGAGGCATTTTTGAACCAAGTTCTGTGGTCTGATTATGTTGATATTAAACTCTTTGGCTACAATCACCAAAGGTATGTTTGTAGGAAAAGGAGAAACATTTGAAGAACAGGACACCTTGCCAACTGTGAAGTATGGTGGTGGATCTATTATGCTTTGAGGTTGTGTGCCTAGCAGTGGCACAGGAAATAGTGTGATGGTAGGGGGAAGAATGGATTCTACTAAGTACCAACTAATGTCCCACAGTAAGTGAAGAAACTGAGCAGAAAAGTTGCTGGATATTACAAGACAATGATCCAAAACATACCTCAAAATCAACCAGGAATTGCTTCAAAAAACAAAAGCTTAAGGTTTTGGAATGGCCTTCACAGGTCCCAGACTTGAATATTATAGAAACTCTATGGGTAGTTCTCAAACATGCCGTGCATGCAAGACATCCTAAGAGTGGGAAAAAATCCCTAAAACAAGACTATAGTGACAGCTGGCCACAAAACATGTTTGGAGGCTGTTATTTCTGTCAAAGGGGGTCTTAATAAGAACTGACTGATATGGTGCCCAAACTTTTGCACATGACAAATTTTCTATTTACATTTTATAAAACTGCTAAATTCAACAAATAAATAGTAAATATACACTAACATTTGCAGAAATATGTAAAGTTTAAGTTTGTTTGCTGCAGAGGCTGAGTTAACCAACAAAACATGCAATTTGGCCAGGGGTGACCAAAGGTTTGCACACAAGTGCATATTGTTATACTGGGCCACATTTTTAGATGACGCTGTGCTGTTTGTTCAATCCTATGAACTGAGTATTTATTTATTAATTTTTTTTTTTTTTGGGGGGGGTCTTTCAACACTAATCACTTTTCCTTCCAAATTCTATAAAAAAAAGAGAAGGTTCATTTGACTAATGGATTTTTTATTCAGTCTGCAGGTGTAGGACATATCTGAGCTCTTAAGCATTCAAAAGATGAGATGTTCTCTGCCAGTTGTTGTCTGAGACTGAAATGTAGCCAGTCTCAAGCAGTCTGCTGTGATTAGTTGAATGCTCACAGGAGGAGGGATTTAATGCCTAGGACAAGTTCATACAATTGTGTGATTTTTGTGTATCTTGTATTATATGCAATATTATCCATTAAATATACCTGTAAATAATGAAATGTGCCATAATTTCCAGCCTTTATAGAGTAGAACCATGTTATGTGCATAGAAAGTGTTCACAGTTTTCTCATATGAGGTAATGGCAAGGACATTACTTGAGCTTGAGCTTTCAAAAGTTGACAAAATTAAAAGTAATAGGCACTCGCTGAAGAAAAATTACCTGTTTACAGGACATTAAACAACTGTCATGATCTAAGGGTGTATGCCGTCAGATAATCAAAGCTTAAATGTGAATGCCGAACAATTCATTTTGTCCTTTTTGTTCTTTCAAAGAAAGCATTTATGAGAATGCCAAGTCTTCATTTTCAATATCCTCATGCAGTCCTTAAAAACAAATAGTGCCAGGGTGAAGAAATGCATTGGACGTCTTTAGCATCCATATGCCATTGTGTCCCATACTTCTTAACATAATTGTTCATCCTCTGTGCCATTTATAGGTTGCTTTCTAGTTAAACCAATGATTCCTGTCATTATAAACAGCATATTGAAATTGAAAGGCACATAAGATTATGAGCCCAAACTCTTGCACACCAATGACACAATGAAATCTAAGATCCACAATGCATTGCATGCACAGGACAGGTTCAAATATTCTCCTCCTGTCTATGATTAGATCACAGCAGAGAGGCAAAGACTTTGAAGCATTTTAGAGGAGATTAATTGAGGGTTGTTTGTTAATTTGCACTACTGTAAATCAAAGACGAGTCCTTGCTGCAAAAAGATACCAAGACAGAACTCTGGCGCACTCTGGCCTTATTACACAAATGAAAACCACACCTGGACAAGCAATAACAATGAGCAGTGATATAATATTCAGCTTCTATTAAGAAGAATCATATTCTGGGCATATCAAGCCACATTCATAGCTGTCTTATTTGAGTTGAGGGCAAATGCAGAAAGGAGGCCCAAGTACTTGAGTTTACACAAGCTTGTCAAGTGAAAAGTTACCCGATTACAAAAACTGCACTATATTGGATAGTAAATAATAATTTTGTGATCACAGTGCATTTTTTTCATATTTACTGACAATAATACTTTTCATTGAAACATGTTTCAGATTCCTAGTAGAAAAAGAGTTAATATTTTTTGTCTGAAAAGTATTTCAGGTAGCTGTTGGTAGGGTTAATTTAATCTCTCTCCTGGAACCACTTCTTGGCATATTAGTTCTGAATCAATCCCAGCTCCTATTTTTAATCAAAACTGTATTCAGAATATGATTCCCAAAGATTATATTTTGCTAGATTTGCAATACATATCTGCTCTGTATGACAGATTGCATGCACACTTGAGCTGCATGGATAATCTAAAGTCAGTTGACCTTTAATAATGGGGAGGAAAAAGCCATCCTTAAAAGAAGCACAGCAGGTCACCTTAATATGCTTCTATCCTTAAAAACACACCAAGGCGTTTAAGTATTGCTTTAATCATTGCCTAAAAAATAATCTACAAGGAACAAACCGATATGTGTCCCTATTAAATATGAGCATAATCTACAAGTTTCATTAATTCAGTTTTGAACAGACACAGATGGCCAAAGCTGGTGGCCACAAATAATCACACATCTGTAGGGTACAAAAATGGACACACATTCAAATATAATTATATGGCCTTATGCAGAAAGCAAAGATGAGCAATTCTGGACAAAGTCAACCACACCACAGGGAAAGAAATTTAAATTGCCATTGATTTAAATGGGACTTTTAATCCACTGAATGTATAGAAGTATTTATTCATTGCTTTGGAGACCTTTTTAGCATTCAAGGGGTTTAAATCCCAAATGATGGGGAGACACAGGTAACTTTGACATGTAGGGCTAACACCTAAACTGGGTCATGGGAAATTTGACAATTCTACTAAAGCATTACAGAAAAGTCACAGCTATTATTATACACATTAAATATGTAGAAAAATCTAAACCATTGCAAAAAAAAAAAAAAAAGGGTCATGCAATTATAAACAGCAATTTCAGAGAGATCTCAGGCCCTTTTTTAACTTGCAGATCTAGACAGTACCTTATTGGAAGACTAAAGAACAACACGCAAGACATGATTCAAGATTGGTCCAGGTTTCTTCCACCAAGCCTCATTGTAGCTAGAGGCCTCACTTTCTCTACATATGGCTATACCAGAACAAACAAACCCTCATGGCAGTAACTATATGTACCCTCCACCAGCCATCTGAGGCCACATCTGATATGACATCAGCAGCTGGAGCTCAAGTCACTCCCACCTTGTGAAATTCCAGGAGGCACACTGATACCTAACCATCTGCAGGGCCGGATTTGCCATAAGGCAGAGTAGGCATCTGCCTACGGGTGCACCCCACAGAGGGGTGCCTGCCATTGGAATTGATATATATTTTTTATTTATTTTTTTAATTATTATTATTTTTAAAGTGGCGTGCCGTGCTGCCCGCCGCATGGTAAGGTCTGTGCCTGCTTCGGCACAGACCTGTAGCTGTTGAGCTCCCCCGGCTCTTTAGTAATGCAGAGCGCTGGGAGATGACATAATCTCCCAGCGCTCTGCATTACTAAAGAGAAGACCGTGCAGGAGCTCCAGCAGCTACAGGTCTGTACAGAAGTACAGATCTCTCCTGCCGCTGGACCACCAGGGAGGTAGGAAATGGATGGAGGGGCAATGTGAGGCTTAATGTGGAGATGATGGGGGCAATGTGAGGGCAACATGGGGATGATGGGGGCCAAGTTGGAGTTGACCTATCATCACACCTCCCTAGACTGAGGAGGAGGAAAAGGGGCCAGCCTACTTAGGCCAGGGCCCTAATCACCCTCATGAAAAGTGCAGATTTTCAACTTTTCACCACCTAGTTCATTGCATTGAAATCAATGGCAGACTGAATTTTCTCCCATTTACCAAGTTTCCCTTCTTCTACTACAGGAATAATATAAAAGAGGTGTCAGGTTCCCTCAACATGTTATTCTGTGTTTGTGAAAAGCAGCACAAGTTTTGAGATAGACAGGCTACGCAAATAAAGTGAATGGAGTGTAGTTTATGGTGTTTTATGAGCAGGTAATTAGTTCATTTTGTTAGGGGCATCAGTAAGACTCTGGGGGAGTGTGAAGGGAGAAAGGAGACTTACCCAAAATACCCCAAATCTTGTGTAACTGAGACAGGCAGGTGTGACAAGTTTCTGAGATGGCTCTTCTCTGTGTTAGGAGATGCTGGGAGTGTGTAAGAGGAGAATTATGATTGAGTCATTCATGAAAAGCTCATCACACTGCTGTACTTTTCATGAATGAATGAACCCCGTCACTGGGTCCACTGCTAGGACTCCTACTTGAGCAGGTTTAAAGGAATAGTAATAATTCATTATTACTAGCCATTAAAATTCTGAATTCAATGATACCAGCGGCATCTTTCAAACCTTTATGGTTTGAGAGATATCTCTTTCAAGGTTCCCTCTTTTTGCCTTTCCTCTGACGTCAGCATTCTATCTGACAGCAGGGGAATCCTGACCCGGGACCAGCGGCGGCTCTGCAGCAGTGCTGAGATCTTGTTATAGAAACAGAAATCTTTCATTAAAATTGTCTTCCACGTGTGCTTGCAAACCAAGCACATGTAGAAGACCATTTTAGTGAAGGATTTCTGTTTTTATAACGCAATCTCAGGACTCCTGCAGAGCAGCTGTTTGCTCACTGAGAGGATTCCCGGGCTCTCAGCTAGAACACTGACATCAGGGGAAGGGCAAAAAGAGGGAACTTTGAAAGTGGATATCGTTGAATTCAGAATTTTAAGGGCTACAACATGGGGGATAGTAATAATGAAGTATTACTATCCCTTTAATAGAGGCTGGAGGAAGGGGAAAAGGAAGGCATCAATTCCCTACCTTGTTAAATGCAATGATCACCTATCCTACTGGATCGGTGATCTATGCTAGGGGGGCATCAGCAGGGGTCCTGATGCCCCCAGCGAGGTCTGAAGTATATTTTTTATAACTATATTAAATAATAACTATGTATATTTTGTGACAAAGCACATATTTCACATTTTACACATATAAAGTCAAGGGGATGTAGCTGTACACCTTGCCTATTAACCCTCTGAGAACCAGAGGGGTATGCAAATGCATTGCAAACCAATGTGTTGCATACCTCTCAGGTACACAAAGAGTTAACTCTGCACTACAAATTCAAGGGAGGAAGAATGTCAAGTTGCAAAGTGGGGTAGTAGGTCAGAGGGGGGAAGTGTATGTCGGATTATGGGGGCATAGTATGTCAAAAGGGGAAAGTGTATGTCGTATTTCTAGCATGTTGGGCAGCATCGGGAACAAAATCATTGTGTGTTAGCCCCATATACACTGCCTGATACCCTCAGCCTTCTTCCCTTGCCCAGGCATTCTATGAATTGAGTATAGAGTTTAGCATTTGGTGTATAGCTTTTGTCGAATTGCGTATAGTGTTTGGAGTATAACTTCTGTTGTATTGCCTATAGTAACAGAGTTTGGCATACAGCGTATTGCATTTGACTTATTTCTTTTGGCGAATTGCGTATAGTATTTGGCGTATTGCATTTGGCATACAGCGTTTGGTGTATTCCATTTGATGAATTGCATATAGTGTTTGGTGTATAGTGTTTGGAGAATGGCGTATAATACTTGGTGAATGGCGTATAGCATTTGGACAAATTGAGTGTGTGGTGTTTGGTGTATAACATTTGGCATATAGAGTATAGCATTTGGCTTATTGAGTACGTAGTTGTGAGTTATAGGTATAGCGTTTGGAGTATAGTGTTGTGCGTATTGTGCTTAGCATTTTGAGTACAGCGTTATGTATGTAGCATTGTGCATATTGCATTTAGCGTTTTGCGCATAGAATTTTGCGTATTTTGTGTATAGCTTTGTGTATAAACTGTTTTCCGGATTGCATTTTGCATCTATTGTATGTGTGTGTGTTTTGCATGTGTGTATATATTACATGTGTGTATATATGTATTGTGTGTGTGTGTATGTATGTATATATATATATATATATATATATATATATATATATATATATATATATATATTATATTGTGTATGTGTGTTCATTGTAGCCCCTGCATCTCCATGCAGCAAAATCACATCCCCATGGTTGGAGAAATAGGATAGGCAGTATAGAAGAGATTTGAATAACTCCTCCATACTGTTGCCCCTGGGTGTGCTTGCCAGGCACACAGAAGTCTTCTTTTATTTATATGGATATAGATGGGCCTTGTAACCTCTTTGAATGCTAGAGAAGTCTCTGGAGACCTTTCTTACACTGAAATGGTTAAAATCCATATGTAACCCTTTGGGTGGCAGAGAGCTATCCAACAATTTGGGTTGCAATGTGTTGGATATGTGTCATGGGACTCTTAGGTAAATAAGGCACACAACACAGGTACAGATGAATTTAACCAGTTTATTAAAATAAATAAGCAAGAGCAAGCACTTCCACAACCAAGATAGGAACAGGCATGAGGAAAGTGCCTAGTCCACTACCCAGGAACTGACACTGAGCTATACCCGGTCCGCTGTAGATCTAGGAGGACTTGAATATAGAACCAGACGTGGCTCTAACCTGCAGAGTGAGCGGAAACCTGGAATGCCAGGAGTCCAGTCCGAAAGAGCGTAACCAGTAGATCCCTGAAGAAGGACAATCTCAGACTTGTAGCCTTGGATGGCTTGCAACAATACCACGGAGGTAAATGTCATGTAGGCAGAGAGTAACAAAAAGCCTAGCAAGAATAACAGCACCCGGTAGGGCTGAGTATGCACAGAGTGGAGGGTAACACCCAACAATACCGATAAGGTAAATGCACAGTGCGTAGACAACAGAACGGAAGGCAACCTGCAACACTACCAGTGAGGTAACTGCTGCAATGGGACATGGAGCGAGCCCTCTGATGCTGACTGAGACACGTGGTAGTCTGACAGGAGCAGGAGTATGCACAGAGCGTAAGTCAGACAAGCCACAGTCAGGAGCCTAATCGGGTAGTCAGCCACAGCCAAGGTTAGATCAGAGAGGGTAGTCAGACAAGCCAGGGACATACACAGATTGGATAGTCAGACAGAGCCACTGGTCAAAACCAAGCGGATAGACAGACAAATCCAGGGATCGAGCCAGAGCCAAGCTAGGGTCAAACGCGAGCAACATTAGAGTAACTCACAGAAACACCATGAAAGGGCAACTAAGCCCAGTTCGCAGGCAGACTATAAGGCCACCGCAAGGGGACGGGACTTCATCGGCCAATCGTGCCTAATGTTACAAAATAGCAAGTGCAATGTCACAGACGCATGACCACAGAATAGAGGCAAGCATGAAGGTGGCTAGGTCCTGCCCGCAGCATAGGCCACAGACAACCGGACAGAATCACAATCAAGTGGAACTGTGATAATATGTCTCTGGCACACAAATTAAATCACTGGAAAATGTGAGAAATTGTATTTGTCCCCTATCATACAGTTGCTCCACTATACTTTGATACATTTGCCCATATTGGTCCTAAAGTCAAACATGGCATTTAGGGTGCAAGTAATGATTAAACCAAAATATGTTTGTTAATTTGTCAAACATATTGTCAGATCCAGGTCCTGACAAATACATCCAAATTAAAAAATATATTTCCATAGTTGGACTGCAACCATGTTTGACCAAAATATATTTATATAGTTGTGTTTGACAACAATAGCTAAAGTAAAAAAAAAAATTGGGTTTGAATGCACATTAGTGATGATCGAGCACCCCAATGCTCGGGTGTTCGGGTGCTCTGGCCGAGCACCCCCGGAGGCTCGAGTGCTCGGCCGAGCACCCGAGCCCCATTGAAGTCAATGGGAGGACTCGAGCATTACACCAGGCACCCCCTGCTCTGATGAGGGGAGGGTGCCTGGTCCATAGGAAAAGGGCAGAAAATGATGGAAACACCACAGAAATGGTTCAGGGACAGCATAGGGAGGATGTCTGGATGCATCTTGGACTCCAACGTCGCTGCTGGGAACGATGTTTCGCCCGTAGTACGCCATTTTTACAGACTGACCGTAAAACACACAAAAAGGAAGATAAAAACGACTTTAGGCGAAAAATTGTTACCAAAAAGTATTTGCTGTATATTTACTTGTATATAATCTGCAAAATCTGCAAAAAATTTCATCGATTTTTCGGAACTGGGGCCATGATTAAGAGGGAAACGTGCGCAGAGGCAAATTCTGCAAAAAATTTCCTCGATTTTTCTGAACTGGGGCCATGATTAAGAGGGAAACGTGCGCAGAGGCAAATTCTGCAAAAAATTTCCTCGATTTTTCTGAACTGGGGCCATGATTAAGAGGGAAACGTGCGCTGAGCCGACCATCTAAAACATTATGGGTGAGGGTCTGTTGCGGAGCTGACCATCCTAAACATTATATGCGAAGGCCCGCTAGTGAGCTGACACTATAAAACATTATATGAGAGGGCCCGCTAGAGAGCTGACCCAATAAAACATTATATAAGAAGGCCCGCTGGTGAGCTGACCTATACAAAAAGTTGTCAAACAGGGCCCGCTGGTGAGCTGGCCCTATATAAAAATTATATCACAGGGCCTGCTGGTGAGCTGGCCCTATATAAAAATTATATCACAGGGTATATGGAAGAGAGTAAACCATATACCCATTTTTTGGAAGGGGTGAATGGGAATACAGAGTATTCCCATCATTGTAAATAACATATATAAAGTCACTTTATGTTCACCCGGGGCTTTCCTCCAGTGGAGTGGAGAAGTCAGGGGAAATCCAGGCCTTGTTCATTTTTATAAGTGTCAACCTATCAGCATTTTCGGTGGAAAGGCGGATACGCTTATCTGTTATGATGCCACCAGCAGCACTAAATACCCGCTCAGACAGAACGCTGGCGGCAGGGCAGGCCAGCACCTCCAAGGCGTAGAGTGCCAGTTCATACCACGTGTCCAGCTTGGACACCCAGTAGTTGTAAGGCACAGAGGGATCATTGAGGACGCTGACACGGTCTGCTACGTACTCCTTCACCATCTTCCAAAACTTTTCCCTCCTTGTGACACTAGGCTGCGCATCAGGGTGAGGGTGCTGGCGGGGTGTCATGAAGGTGTCCCACGCCTTGGAGAGTGTTGCCCTGCCTTTGTCGGAACTGCTGTGTGCTCCCCTTTTCTCCCCTTCTCGGTTGGCCAAGGTAGCACGTACTCTGCCGCCAGCGTTGTCAGATGGAAAATTTTGGAGCAATTTTTCAACAAGAACCTTCTGGTATTGCACCATTTTGCTTGTCCTCTCCACCGGAGGAATGAGAGATGAGAAATTCTCTTTGTAGCGGGGGTCCAGAAGGGTGAACACCCAGTAATCCGTGTTGTCTAAAATGCGTATAACGCGTGGGTCACGGGAAAGGCAGCCTAACATAAAGTCAGCCATGTGTGCCAGAGTACCAACAGTCAAGATTTCGCTGTCCTCACCAGGAGGATGACTCTCAATCTCCTCATCCTCTTCCTCCTCTTCTGCCCACCCACGTTGAAGAGATGGAACTAAAGTTCCATGGCTACCCTCTGTAGCGGAGGCAACCGTGTCTTCCTCCTCCTCCTCCTCTGCCTCCTCCAATTGCCGCTGAGAAGACGAAGTGAGGGTGCTCTGGCTATCACCTTGTGTAAGCTCTTCCTCCCGCATTTCCACCTCTTCCACATGCAAAGCGTCGGTTTTAATTGTGAGCAGCGAGCGTTTCAGTAGACACAGAAGTGGGATGGTTACACTGATAATAGCGTTATCGCCGCTCACCATCTGTGTTGATTCCTCAAAATTGCGTAAAACCTCACAGAGGTCTGACATCCATTCCCACTCCTCACTTCTGATTAGAGGAAGTTGAACGGAGAGGCGACGACCGTGTAACAGCTGGTACTCCACTACTGCCCTCTGCTGCTCACAAAGCCGGGCCAACATGTGGAAGGTGGAGTTCCAGCGCGTGCTCACGTCACACAGCAGCCGGTGAGCTGGCAATTGTAAGCGCTGCTGCAGCTTCAACAGGCCGGCTGAAGCTGTTGATGACTTACGGAAATGTGCACACACGCGGCGCACCTTGGTCAAGAGATCATGCAAATTGGGGTAGGTTTTTAGAAATCGCTGAACCACTAAATTAAATACATGCTCTAGGCATGGTACGTGTGTGAGCTTGCCGAGCTCCAAAGCCGCTACCAAGTTACGCCCATTATCACACACAACCATGCCTGGTTGCAGGTTGAGTGGCGAGAGCCACTGCTCGGTCTGGTGACTAATCCCCTGCAACAGCTCTGAGGCCGTGTGCTGTTTGTCCCCAAGGCAGATCAGCTTCAGCACGGCCTGTTGACGCTTCCCCACTGCAGTGCTACACTGCTTCCAGCTACCGGCTGATGGGTGAGTGGCGCTGCGCGCAGAGATTTCGGAGGTGGAAACGGAGGAGGAGGAGCCAATAACGTAGGTGCTGGCGGAAACCCTGATGGAGGTAGGGCCTGCAATCCTCGGCGTGGGTAGCACCTGTGCCATCCCAGGGTCCGAGTCGCTCACAGCCTCCACGACATTCACCCAGTGTGCCGTCAGGGAAATGTAGCGTCCCTGGCCACAAGCACTTGTCCATGTGTCAGTCGTTAAGTGGACCTTCCCAGTAACTGCGTTGGTCAGGGCACGGGTGATGTTACGGGACACATGGTGGTGTAAGGCGGGGACGGCACACCGGGAAAAGTAGTGGCGGCTGGGGACTGCGTACCGAGGGACAGCTGCTGCCATCAGGCTGCGGAAGGACTCAGTCTCCACAAGCCTAAATGGCAGCATTTCGATGGCCAGTAATTTGGAAAGGTGTGAGGTTAGTGCTATGGCCTGTGGGTGGGTGGCTGGGTATTTTCGCTTGCGCTCAAATGCCTGGGGTAACGACATTTGGACGCTGCGCTGGGACAGGGAAGTGGATGTGGTCGCTGATGGTGCTTCAGATGGTACAGGTGCAGGGCGGGAGGTATGCGGGCCTGCGCCTTCGACAGGCGATTGGCCGGCACCGAAAACAGGGGAAGAGGAGGCAGTGGTGTGGCCTGCAGACACAGATTGGCGATCCGGGCGTTCCTCCCACTTATTACGGTGCTTGGATGCCATGTGTCGGATCATGCTGGTGGTGGTGAGGTTGCTAGTGTTCATGCCTCGGCTCATTCTGGTGTGGCACAGGTTGCAAACTACAATTCTTTTGTCGTCCGCACTTTCCTTAAAAAAACGCCATACCGCGGAACACCTAGCCCTTGGCAAGGGAGATTTACGCAAGGGGGTGCTCCGTGGAACATTTGCGGACCGGTTTGGTGCGGTCCGCCTTCTTTCTTTAGCCACACCACTGCCTCTTCCAGCCTGTTGCGGTGCTGCAGATGGCTCACCCTCAGGACTGCTGTCATCGCTCGGCTCTCCACCTTCCCAGGTGGGGTCAGTCACCTCATCGTCCACCAAGTCCTCCTCCACTTCCTCACTCTGATCATCCTCCTCATTTCTTGATCCCACCACATACTCAGTCATTGACAACTGTGTATCATCCTCCTCATCAAGGTCTTGAGACAGTAATAGTGGTTGATTTGATGGCAACTGTGTCTCATCATCATCATCCACTTCCTTTGACCTTAAATGCCGTTCCCCTCTGTCATCTTCTTGTGATTGGGTACCCTCTAGAGGTTGTGAATCAGGGCACAAGATTTCATGTTCCTCTGCAAGCGTGCTTGGAGAGAGGTTCAAATGAAGGATTGGTGATGAGACGAGCTCCTCACTATATCCCAGTGTGGGATCACTTCTTTGGCCAGACCCTCTATGGTGGGAGGAAGGATGATCAGGGTGAGGATTATGTTGACCAGACTCTTGGCTACTGAGAGTGGACTTGGTGGAAGACAGGGTGGTGCTTAACCGACTGGAAGCAGTATCACCTGAAATCCAACCGACCACTGGTTCGCAGTGGTCTGACCTCGAGAGTGATGTCCTGTGACGCCCTGTAAACTGAGACATGAAGCTAGGTATGGTGGATGTCTTTCTTTCTTGTGCTCTGGCACCAGGCACAGTTTCTACGCGTCCTGACCCGCGCCCTGAACTATCAGGATCACGTCCACTTCCCCGTCCCTTTTTACCCGCCTTCTTCATATTACACGGAATATGTGCTGCTAATCTGCAACTTTGCACACTAAACAGAATGTGCTGCTAATCTGCAACTTTGCACACTAAACAGAATGTGCTGCTAATCTGCGGCTAGGCACAGTGAACGGAATATGTGACGTTTATTTTTTAAACTTTGCACACTAAACAGAATGTGCTGCTAATCTGCAACTTTGCACACTAAACAGAATGTGCTGCTAATCTGCAACTTTGCACACTAAACAGAATGTGCTGCTAATCTGCGGCTAGGCACAGTGAACGGAATATGTGACGTTTTTTTTAAAATCTGTGCCCCCCCAAACAAAATATAACTGCTGCCCCCACACACAACAGTCCTAAAAAGGACTTTTGGGTCTTTATATGTTGTTCCAACACTTTTCTTCTCCCTACACTGACTTTCCCTTCCTATCCTCATCTCTCCCTGGCTAAGACTGAGCCGAACTCGCTGGTCAGGTGCTATACAGCACCCGATCACGGGTTCTGGCCAGCCAATCAGTGTAATGCCAGCAGCCAACATGGCTGCTGGCATTACACTGATGTCAGAGCCTCCCCGCACGTTTATTGGCTGCGCAGCAGCCGCGAAACGTGCCGGGAGGAGACCCGAACATGGCGGGCGAGCACATGCGGTACTCGTACGAGTACCGCCATGTGCCGAGCAGAGCGATGCTCGAGCCGAACCGAGCTTCGGCCGAGCATGCTCGCTCATCACTAATGCACATCCATATTTACTCAGCACAACTCTAAATAATGCTGTGTATTGAGGCTGATGAAGAACCTTAGTAAGCCATAATGTGACAAATACAGAATCCCCAGTTCCCATTGGTTTAATGGGGCCTTTATCCCCTTGAATGCTACATCAGTCTCCAAGGGTTGTGAAGCTTTCAAATTCAAGTAGGTTCCTTTTCTATCACTAGGAATTTGTATTTATCAACTAATTTGCATTTGAATTACTCCAGAATTACTACAGTTCTTCTTAGTCATCAACTTCATTATTTGATTATTATCATTGTATTAATTTGAGCAGTTAACAATATAGCAACGGAATGCCAACCTTACTACCATGTGAAGGTTCTCCAATATATGCAAGTATTAAAATTACTTATTTTGCTTTCTATGATGAGCTGAATCTCTCCTGCATTTCCCTTGTAATAGAAATTTTCTGACAAGCAATTTCTAGTGTAAAACCTGTAATGTGAATACTAAAAGTAATATATACATGCACACAACACAGCAGTTATTATTTTTTTAATAGAAAGGACAGAACAATGTGGAATAGAAGAGTAAAACACACTTGGATAAGCAAGAAGCCCAGGAATGGGCCTTAATGCTCTTTATTACAAGTGCTAATCCTGTAAATCCGACTTGAAATAATGTTTATCTTTTGTCCACTTAATTTTATGACTGGTAAAATGAGGGTCACATTGCTACCTATTTGAAGTACATTTTCAGTATACTTGTAGTCTTTTTTTATTGAAAGCTTCTGTTAATCACTCCAGTATCAGCCAGGAAGAAATCCTATTGTTTGTACTTTGGCTATGTGTATTTAAATTAAGGTATTCTCTAGATGTGCATGAGTATTGTTGTTCATCTACCACAAGAGGTGTAGACACACTAAACTGAAGGAGGATGGATACAAGTAAGAAACAACATATATGTATTAGCAAGGTTGGGGTCATAGGCAATTATCGAGGTTAATCTGGGTTATTGGCTAAAGGTCAAAGACAGGTAGCTGGAAGTAAAATATACAGATAACAGGCAAAGGTTAAAGCCATCAAGCTGAGATCAGAAGGAGAGTAAGAGAAACAAATTGGGATCATGCACAGGAAACAGCAAACGTCTGCATCATGACACACACACAGGGTATCAGATATATTGCTCAGGGAAGAAGTAGCAGCACATGGAGAAGACGTCAGAAAATCTGGGAGACATCTTTGATAAAGGCAGAATTTCTCTTATGTTTGTTGACACTAGCCAGTTAAAGGATAATACTACTACAAATCGTGAAATATAGGTGTACTTCTGGCCACTGACACCACCTTGCAGGAGGACAGCACTCAGCACCATGGAAAAGAAACATTTTAGGATGCTTTCAAATATTAGAATCTTGAAATACACATTATCTTCTTTCTAATTCACTAATTTGCTCTTTGCTCTTTTCCCATTTACTTTATAAATTATATAAATGATTGATGATGCTTGCAACCTATCTTGTAAATGTACAGATTTTTTTGGAATTAGTAACAAAAGCTGAATAGCTTCTGTATAATTACCTTTTCTACTTAATCATAATGGAAGAATGCACTGACTGCAAGAGTAGTATATTTAGGAACATTTGAATAAGCTCTCCCAGAGATGCCACCCTTTTGGAAGCTGCTGTTCATTATGAGTAATGGATCTCATCATCAGATGGCTCTCTCTCCTTGTAATGGCTTAATTTGTGTCATGTAAATAGGATAAGTTCGTGTATCAAATGCTAGAGATACATATTTGCTGCATGTAGAGCCATCATACATGTTTTTGGAGAATTTATACATTTTATCAACACATTTGTCCAACAACACTGAGTTCAAATATAGTGATATAACTGACCGCCTTCTCCACCAAAACATTAAACCACAATCTGGGTCTAACAAGCTGCTAGCAAAGTTACTAAAGCTCAGTTCTTCTTTTGCTGCTTATTCCACTGAATGCCTCATACAGCATCCTTGTCATCTGGTTATATACCAGAAGTCTGTAAAGTGGCTAGAGTTTTCCCTATTAACAAAAGTGGTGATAAAAATGTAGTAACATACTACAGAACAATATCCTTACACTACACATTATCTAAAGTCATGGAAGAATATTTCAAAACACAACTATGCAAGTATGACCAACTGTACCAACTGTTCAACTTTTTTACCCTGCTTAAATCTGTCTTTCTTCCAAATAACAAGGCAGGCATTGCCCCCCAATGGAACATGGGGAACTTACTGGAGATATGTTCTTAGGTTTCTGATACAGTAGCCCATAATATTCTGATAAATAAGCTCAAAGTTCAGGCTTAGGTGATTATCTTTAAATTGGTTTCAAACCTATTTATCAGGCAGAATGCAATGTGTATCTATCACTGACTGTGTTTCCATCCCACTTAAAATAATGCATGTCTCCCCTGGGTTCCATTCTTGGGCCTATTCTGTTTTTCCTATTCATAAATCATATGCCCATGGTTTGCAAAGCATGTTCTGTGCACACGTATGCAGACGGTACCATAAGGTACACAAAAACTTAACATATATTAGAGTATATATTACATATATTACAGTATTACATATATTACAGTATATTACAGTATTACAAGATTCTTTCTATGATATGGGATACTTTATAATTCAATTACTCTTGAACTACAACTCTGACAATACTGAAATAATACTCTCCATGGCCCAAATACTATGAAGATTAATTGGAGCTGCCTTTATTTTGAAACATTACTATCCCTTTAAAAACAACATGCAGCTATATAAGTTCATGTGTTATATTTATTTTTTTATTTTAGTTTATTTAGTTTCTATGTGTAAATGTGCAACATTGTATCGTAAATGTTCTCTAGGACATACTTGAGAATGAGAAAAATCTCTATGAATTCTTCCTTGTAAATCACTTTCTAAATAAATACATTTAAATTAATAGGGATTTTTATTTTTCTCCTGCAGTGTAGTTGGTTTGATGCAGTTTTATTCTGCAAAACAGAAAAAAACTAACAAAAATAAAAATAGAAATAAAATATATATATATGTGAGTACAAATGATCTTGGGATCCTCAACCTTATATATGTATAGTGCTTTGATCCCAATGTTCACCACAACCAAATAGTCACTTCTAATATAAACTAACTGGATACAAGATTATAGAGAGAGCCACCAATAGATATGCAACAAGTACATATCTATTTATTAATAAAATCTTTAATATTCTCTTAAGAACAATTACATGGACATCCAAATCTTAGCATATAAAATATCATAAATCTACGTTAACATATCATGCAATGCATTATTCAATAATGAAGTCCCTCAAATTCTTGTTTGAATAATTTTTTTGTTTTTTATTGTTTGTACATATAAGTCCCTCTGATCAATATCTCATTAATTCTCGAAGGTCTATATTTGTGTTTTTTTTCCTGTGTTTTTTTATTGTGTTATCATTTGTTATTACCTCTCCCTTTCTAAGTGGATGTTTTGCGATCAGATTACTTTGCTCATCTCCTGTTCTTTATTTATATTATCCTGCTTAGTTTAGGGGTAGAGGTATACACTTTCCCCAATTTAGACCCACTGAGTTTTTTCCATCTCTCCTGTCTTTACGTTTGCCTTTTTTGCAGGCAGAGATACTTCCAAATGGGTTAAACGTATTGATATGGATCCTTTTTTCTGGGTCCCACTTTCTTTGTTATATCTTTTCTTTTGAGCTGATGATGTTGCAATGTTTGGGACTATTCTGAGTGAACTTGAACAAATACTTGCACTCAAAATTCTAACATGTTTTGTTCTGGTGTCTCAGCACTTCATCAGGGAATAAATTCCACCACAGTGGCCACAGTGGTAATGGAGTCCAACAAGTGTGGTGATGTGGGACTAGGACAGGTTCCACTTGCCAACAATAATCCTGGTCCTAGTTTTAGTGTTAATTATGTGGCAGCAACAACAGCAGCATCATCCTCTGCCCAAGCCAGTGAAGCAGATTTCAGATAAGAGGAAAGAAGCCATTTGCCTCCACCTTTCCCCTCCCCCATGAGGTCTTGGGTGTGGGGCTATTTTTCTCTTGGGTGTTAGTGGCAAATGGTATCATGATCATCATCACTCATATCACTGCTGCTGTTTATCCAATTCCCTTGGAACTGCCTTAATCATCATACTTCTTAAACCACTCAGCAGTCGCAAATGCCACAATGTCACCACAGCATTTTCCAATGGCCATTAACCAATGGCAACCATAAAATGACCTGCTGGCACTAGGCTACTAGGGCATATTTTTTTCTCAGAGTTTGTTCTTTCGAACAAGAGGATAATACAAAAAATTATGTTTGGGGGCTTGTTTCTAAAACGCCTAAGTCCTACACATCACTGTTTCCTCAGGGCTTTTGCCTCTAGCAAACTTAAGTCCAACACATTATCACTTATTCTTCAGGGTTTGTGTCTTTAACTAACTTGAAGCCAACAAATCATCATTGATTTCTTTGGGTTTGTGTTGAGTCCAACAAATCAGTGAGCAGTTTGCAGGTTGCCTAAGGTAAATTTAAGCAATTAGTAAGCAACTTAAAAAATGAAAAAGGAATACGAGAGGGGAAAGAGAGTCAAGGGAAACTTATAGAAGTGGGGAAATTGTGAATGGGGCTTAAACTTTTGAGTGTCAGAGGGGTACGGAATGCATTGCTTTGCAATGCATTCCGTATCCCTCTGGCACTCAAATGGTTAAGTCTTCAGAGGAAAGATTTGTGATAAGACCCGGAGTAATTCTGGGGCAAGCAAAGTGCACTAGGTGACAAATTAAAATATCCAAGATTTAATAAAGCTTTTAAATATAGCTTCTGCATTGGAGGCCTTTCCAGGATTCAAGGGGTTAAAAGACCAATTTAAATCAAAGGGGGGGTTACTTGTCCTCTTTGGTATAGTTGTTTTTTGCCCCAGAAACTTCATTTTCTGTAAGTAGCCTTGACTGTTTATGGTCTACAATAGCTACAAAAAAAATTTGCAATACTCAGAATTTGCTGGATTGTTAGTAAAAAGCCATCATGGCAATTTTGACCTTATTCTGCCTGGTCATAGCTCTATTCAGACAATCTCTAGTTGAACTCTTAATTATAATAAATATTAATTGGAAATATGTCTTCTAACTTTGAACAAAAGCATCTTTCTCTGTCTCTGTCAATTCCTTTGTTAGCTTGAAAAGAATGTGTTCCCTGGCACTTGCAATTAAAGAGAAACAAAGCAGTGGCGGTGCCCTGTTCATTGTGTTATCTTGTAAGTGCTACACTGGTCTTTTCACTAAAGGTTAGGACCTAGTAACAAAGAACTGCTTTGGATGCTCATCCTCACTTATTAACTGGAGCAGAGCAGCTAATGTAAGAATAAAAAATATTGTGTCCAAAATTATAATAAACTATAGAAACTCTGAATTAACCCCTCAATATATCAGTAAAAGGCTTTTTGACAGGTATAAAGATATAAAACTAACATCACATTTTTATTTCTGTAGATATTTGATTTCACATTTTGTAGCACCTACAAGTTTTCAGAAAAGACATAGGAGCAGTTTAGGAGTGTATGGGCATTTTGTAATTTTCTATTTCTCTACTTTCACAAAAAAAGCTATGTAATTAGTGTGACACAGAGGAAATCTGCACAAAAAATCTTAATTTTCTTTATGACAGCTCTGGGTAATGATAAAAATTGTTTCGTTGTTGTGTATTGGTAGGGATGAATGCCGGTATTTACTAATGCATAACTATATAGGCAGGTGTTTGATTAGTGCACCTAAATAGAAACATAGAAACATAGAATTTGACAGCGGATAAGAACCATTCGGCCCATCTAGTCTGCCCATTTTCCTACTGTAAAAAAAAATCAAACCTATTTTGGTCCTTGGTCTTTTCTTATGTTAAGGACAGCCTTATGCCTATCCCATGCATGCTTAAATTCTGTCACTGTATTAAATTCTACCACTTCTGCTGGTATGCTGTTCCACTTATCTACTACCCTCACAGTGAAGTAAACGTTCTTACATTACATCTAAGCCTGTGTCCCTCTAGTTTTAGACTATGGTCTCTTGTCCTAACAGTTTTACTCCTTCGAAATGTACTTCCATCCTGCACTTTGTTGAATCCCTTCATGTATTTGAATGTTTCTATCATATCCCCTCTTCTTTCCTCCAAGCTATACATGTTCAGATCCTTTAGTCTATTTTGATATGTCTTTTCCTGTAAACCAGTCACCATTTTAATAGCCCTTCTCTGAATTTTCTCTAGAGTATCTATATCTTCTAGAGATGGGGTCTCCAGTACTGTACACAATACTGTAGGTGAGGTCTAACTAGAGATCTGTAGAGTGGCATGACCACTTCGCTTTCTCTGCTACTAATGCCCCTAGCTATACAACCCAGCACCCTGCTTGCATTCCCCGCTGCTTTATTACATTGCCTGCCTACCTTTAAGTCATTAGAAATAATTACTCTCAAATCCCTTTCCTCTATAGTCTCTGACATCACAGTACCCTTAACAGTATATTTTTCCTTTGGATCTTTATGTCCCAAGTGCTTTATTTTACATTTATCTACATTAAACTGCAGCTGCCACACGCTCGTCCATTCTTCTAATTTACCTAAATCATTTGTCATTTGGCTTATTCCCCTGGAATGTCTACCCTGCAAAAAGGCATACCTTACTTCGAAGACCTTTTGCAATATCACTAATAAAAATATTAAAAAGAATGGGCCCCAGTACAGATCCCTGAGGTACCCCACTAGTAACACTCCTTTCATCCAAATATTCTCCATTGACTACCACCCTCTGTTTCCTGTCACTCAGCTATTGCATTATCCATTTAATTATTTTTGCATCCAGACCCAAACACTGCAATTTATTAATGAGTCTTCTATGAGGGACAGTGTCAAATGCGTTACTGAAATCTAGATAAGCTATATCTACTGCTCCCCCTTGGTCAATTATTTTAGTTACCAAGTCATAAATATCTATGAGGTTAGTTTGACAAGATCTCCCTGCTGTAAACCCATGCTGTTTGGTATCTTGCAAGCCATTAAAATTCAGATATTCAACAATTCTTTCCTTTAGCATAGTCTTCATTAATTTTCCCACTACTGATGTAAGACTTACTGGTCTGTAGTTAGTAGACTCTTCCCTGCTACCTTTTTTTGTGGTACTATATTTGCTATCTCCCAATCTTCTGGAACTACTCCTGTCGATAGCGATTGATTGAATAATTTGGTTAAAGGTTTCGTCAGAACACACTTAAGTTCTTTTAACAACTTTGGGTGTATCCCATCTGGTCCCATTGATTTATCTGTTTTTAACTTAGAAAGTTGAAGTAGAACTTCTTCCTCTGTAAACATTCATGTTTCCCATGTCTTGCCATTTCTTTTTTCTAACAGAGGTCCCTTCCCTTCATCTTCCTCTGTAAAAACTGAACAAAAATATTAATTGAGACAATCAGCTAGCCCTTTATTCTCATCTACATAGTTTCCATTTTTTGTTTTCAGTCTAACTATTCCTTGTTTCATTTTCCTCCTTTCACCTGTATATCTAAAAAATGTTTTATCCCCCTATCTTCTTCCTTCTGCGTCTGCTTATATTTCTTAAATTACTCTTTTTTCTCCTTTACTATATTTACCACTTCTACGGAGTACCACAGAGGTTTTCTTTTTCTTTTACATTTGCTAACATGCCTAATGCAATGCTTTGTTGTGTTTAGTAAAACACATTTCATATAATCCCATTTCTCCTGGACTGCATCTAAAGATCTCCAAGTTTTTAAGACTGACATAAAAATGTTTCCATTTTAGAAAAATCAGCCTTTATAAAGTCTAGGACCTTTGTTTTTGTGTGGCGCAACTCCTCCTCTTTCTTTATATTAAACCACACAGACTGATGATCACTGGAGCCCAGCACTCTCTTACAGCTACATCTGATACCAAGTCTCCATTAGTAAATAATAAATCTAGTGTGGGTTCCTTCCTGGTAGGCTCTTCTACTAATTGACTAAGAGCTAATCCTTGTAAAGAATTTAGGATCGCTCTACCCCTGGCTGAACCTGCTGCTTGGTTTTTCCAGTCCACATCAGAAAGATTAAAGTCCACCAGAATAATAACCTCACCTTTAATCTTAGTTACTTCCTTGACCAGCAGTTGATCCAACTCTTCTGCTTGTCCTGGGGGTCTATAGATCACATTTATATGAGTGACCATCTTATTCCCATATTCTAAAGTGATCCAAATGGGCTCTCTATTCTCCTCCATACCCTGTATAAGATTAACCTTTAAACAATTTTTGACATAAATGGCAACCCATCCTCCTTTTCTGCCTTTCCCGTCTTTTCTAAATAGAGAATACCATAGTATTTCAACAACCCAGTAATTTTTTTTATTGTACCAGGTCTCAGTAATCCCCACTAAGTCCACATCTTCACTAGTTATTATTGCAATGAGTTCAGGGATCTTATTCCCTAAACTGCGGGCATTTGTACACATTGCTCGAAGTCTACTGGTTTTTGACCTATTTGCCACAGGTATACCTTGATCATATTCATCTGTACAATGCCCTGGGAGGCAATTGGTTTTATCCCGTATCATTCCATTGCCCCCTCTACTAGTTTAAATACCTGTTAACAAAACTTCTGAATTGCTTGCTGAGAAATTTTGTTTCCTTTTGAGAAAGATGCAAGCCATGCTTTTTGTACAATTCCTTGTTACACCAAGTAGGGTTGGTGTGAGAAACAAAGCCAAATCCATGTTTTTGGCTCCACTTCCCTAGCCATGAATGAAAGACTCAAATTCATTGAATCCTACCATCATCTTCCTTATACACTGGCAGAACCTCTGAAACTGAGACAGTGGAAGCAACTTGCTGCAGATCCTTACATAGCTTCTTAAAAACATCTTTTACCACACTCACCTCATTACAAGCCAAATCATTTGACCTTAAATGGACTATGATATCCAACTCCATTCTGTCTTGCTTCCTTAACAATTTTTAAAATGTGTCTTGTATCTCTGTGAGCTGTAGCACCAGGAAGACATCTGACTTCTTTGCCAGCACCATGACTATCCCCCAATAAGAGTTGCTTCCTCTAAAAACAGTTTTCACTTCTTACCTTTTTTCTTACCTTTCACTTCTTACCTTTGTCAGTTTGTCAGTGGTTGCAGTCTGATTTACATGTGGATTACAGGCTGGTGACCCAGTAGTCCCTGCTTCCATAGTTGTTGCAATATTAAGGCAGCGTTCTGAAAGTGCATCAAAGGAATTATGAAGAGGCATAGACTATGGGACATGCCTGTTGTCCATAACTCTTACCCTTCCAGAACCAACTGTAGTCCATCTGCCATTTCTTGAAAGTCTCTGAGGCAGTGGCACTTGTTTCTTTTGCATCAGTGTGGAGCTCACAGACATCTTGTAGATTTTAGCCTTCGAATTATCAATCTTCTATTGTAAAATTGAAAATTGCTGACAAATTGGACAGCTTCTGAACCTCCAAAAGGATTCCCTGGGGAGAAAAGCAAAACATCCATTGCACTGCAACATAACTGACATGTTCACAGCACTAATGTAATCAGGGGACAAAGAGTAAATTACCTTCAGATTGTACAGTTGTTTTTTGACTTGAATCACAGATCATCTCCAGATTATCTCCAGAATATCTCCTTGTACACTTACAATTGCTTACTTTCAATTGCTGTGTTGCTCAGCTAGTAATTAGCCCAGCTAATAACAAATCCACTTATATACACAGAAGGCAACACCCATTAATTAACAAAACAGTATGTAACTAGATCTAACAGGTACTAATTAACACATCAATCCCAACTACCTCAATGACTCAGAGTTCAGATTCCTTACCAAGTATTTAATCAACCCTCAATTGTCTACAGTACTTAGGAATAAATTCAGACAAATTCTTACCTGTGAAAGAGAAGAATAAATATCATCAACATGGATACAAAATAGATCTCCAGAATATCTCCTTGTACACTTACAATTGCTTACTTTCAATTGCTGTGTGCTTTTATGAGTGCTCCTGCTCCTCCTAGTCTTGGCACCTCTAATGCTTGTGTGTTTTCCAATTAGACCCATTGTAGAAGGGACCTGTGGTTGTGCTTCAGGTGGAATCTCTAGAAGATGTGTCTCCTGCATGCATTTATGTACACAAACAACTGATATCAACATGTATGGATCATGAGTAGGGATGGGCAAAACTTTCCGTCTCAAACTGAAATCGGTGAAAAATGGCACTTTCCTCTTGGTGAAAAATTTCCTGCTAAAAGTAATGATTTTCCGCTTTTTCCGCTTTTTTCAATGGGAACATAGAAGTTACACACAATATATTATAAATAATATTTTTTCCCAAATGCATTGTATAAAATGGGCATGAGGGTGCCTGTGTTGGTGGCATGTGGGGAAAGAATCAGTTGAACAGGGAATGTTTTTTGGGGGGGGTTTACTGGGATTGGGGGGCAATTATTAAAAAGAAATCCTAAATAAAATAAAAACCATAAGACATGGTATAAAGGGGTCCGAGGAGAGTGCCTGTGTTGGTGAATGAATGAATTAATCATTTGAACAGGGAATTTGTTTGGGGGGGCTTTCTTGACTGCTATTGGGGGGGGCAGTTAATAAAAAAAACAATAAAATAAAATGAGACATTTGTATTTAAAGTGATAGAGACAAGAACCCCCTGACTTAAGCTGCCACTGGGGTGGACTGATACTTGACTTGATAGAGTATTTTGTAGAGGATGATTTGTTTGAATTGTTGTTAGAGGCCTTTGTAGGACTTAGACTTATTAGAAGCCTGAAGAAACATTGATTTTAGGACGTAAGCTAGTTTGGAACAAGCCCTAAGGAAACATAGATTTGTCGGACTTAGGCTTGTTAGAAACAAACCATCAAAAATAGTTTATTTTTTGTAGGACTAGTTTATTTTTATTTTTTATTTATTTAATTTTTTTCAAAACACAAGCCCTGAGAAAAAAATAAAAGTGCCCTATTGGCCTAATGCCAGCAGGTCATGTTGGACAGTGGCCACTGTCAAATGTTCTCCTGAGTTGCAACTGTTGTTCGTACTGCTGCTGCTGAGTTGTTTAAGCAGCAGGATGATTAGGCAGCTGAAAGGGAATGGGATCAACAATAGCAGTAACATGGGTGATGATGGATGATGAAAGTTCCATTTGCCACATCTAGCTCCAGTGATGAGCCTGAGGCAGTAGCAACACAATAAGTAGCCCCCAGTCTATGTAGAGAAAAGAAGAAGTTGGCCAATAATTCTTCTCCACCTGCCCCTCCTCCAAAATCATGGGTGTGTTGTTATTAGAATACACATTTTTCCCTTGAGAGCAGCAACTGTGCCTCTCATCACCAACTGCAATGTGCACAGTGTGTGTGTGTGGTAAGTAACATCTGGGGGCACAACTGTCTCCAAACACCACGACACCTGAAACCAAGTAGTAATGATGAACCCTCCCTGTCAGAATCTTAGCATATTCTGGGGGATGGAATCTCCTCAGATGCCGCCTGATGACCTGGTATCGATTCACGTCCACCACAGTGGCATGTGTGATCAGTGCACCACGCAGTGTGCAATGGGTAGAGATAGACTGCCATATTCTAACATTAACAGAGTGGCTATCATTTGGCATGGGAGGTAACGATGAACGAGGTGGATTGGCAGGAGATGTACTTGTTACCCTACAGAAAGAAGGTGATGTTGATGGCGAGATAGTTGTTCGCTCATCATGGAACTTCCAGTGTCTGTCTGGGTTTCTTTATTCTTCCTTTTCTTTGATCTCCACCTTTCTGGAGAGTCAGGGGGTATAGTAACAGCGGTGCTAGATTTCTGTAATGGGTTTTTGGCTTTAACATGTTTGAAGTAAATGTCATGGTGTCTGTGTTTCATGTGTGTTATCAGGGCAGTTGAGCCAAGGTGTGTTCCCTCCTTTCCCCTTCTCATTAACTTGTTGATGATGACTGCACTGTGCCTGCTGGAAGAGAATTAGTCCCACACCAATGACTTCTGGGTGGAGGGATAGGGAACAGGTGGGGAAGAATGGCCTCTTTCTTCTTGTCCTCCACATTCCCCTTCACTTTCTGTGGCAGCGGATAATATTGCCGCTGTTGCTGCTACTGCTTCAGATTTAGCACTGCAACTAGGATCAGGAGGATGCCCAATCTCATCCCTGTTTCCCATTCCTTCTCAGTTTCTGCTAAAAAGGCCATCAATGTCTCTTCCACCCAGCTTCTCCAACACCACCACCACTAGTCCCTACATGCTGCTGCTCTATTCCAGACATCTCACTGCTGCTTGGAGGAGGTGACGAGCAATGTGACAGAGGGTCAAATGGCATAATTTTCTCCTTCCTTCCCTGAGTACTACAAGAAACACTAGCAGCAGGCAAAGTATTGGTGGCAGCAGGTTCAGCACTGGCAGCAGTTTTAGCACTGGCAGAAGGTTCAGCATTGGCAGCAGGTTCAACACTAGTGGCAGCACATCTGACAGCAGGCATAACACTGGTGGCTGCAGGTACAGCAATGTTGGCACTGGCAGCAGGGGCAGCATGTCTTGCACCAGGCACAGGCATCTGACCTGTCCTGCTCTCACTAGTACTACCCTTTTCTCTCTCCTTTCCCATTCCCTTTTCTCCCTTCCTTCCCATTCCCTTTTCTCCCTCCCTTCCCATTAAATTCCCCAAGATCCCTTGGGGTGTTTTAGGGGGACTGGACAGCATTGGTACAGTAGTTGTCCCTTCCTCCTCCTCCTCAGACTCAGTGGACACATAATGGTCCTTCCGGCTCCTCCATTGATTATTTTTTACCCTGCTCATAGTGATAGGAGTCACTATGAGCCTTTCCTGCCTCACTTTTTGCAAAATATCACAAGAGAACAGCACAGCACATCTATTTCTCTCTGTAGCTGATTCTATTGTGTCTGCCTTCAGCAAAAACGTCACGTTTTTATAGCAGAAGTGAGAAAACAACATAAATCAATGGGTGGAAATTTTCTACCCATTGAAAAAAATTGCAAGAAATGTTGGCCAATGGGTGAAAAGTACGAAAATTTTAACTGCTAGTTTTAAAGCGGATTTTCCTGCAAAAAAGCAGATAACCATGTGGTTTTCGCAAAATTTCCTGAGGGAATACGCCGACAACTTTCGCCCACCCCTAATCATGAGGGAAGTAGATACATACTGTAGATGTCATAGACTGAGGGGTTCCTGAGTAATTACTTTTACTACGGGCTACATATTACAATTGTATTATCAGTAGGTGGAAATCATGCTGCAGAATCCTTCTTCATAGCTAGGGTTGTGAATCTTGATGATGACTTGTGTTGCTGCTGATTAAATAATATTATGTGCGTGACTGGCTAGGAGTTGGATTTAAAACACTAATGATGATAATAATGACTGACATGACTACAGTGTTTTTTTAGGCATCTTTACTTGTCCTGTCAGCCTTTCCAATTAATCTCTCATTGAGTTTATAAACATGCATAGTGCTACTTTTCAGTGTCAGAAGATTGAGCCTTTTCCTTTCAGCTGATTTTATGAACATGTTATCATCTCTCTACATCATTTGTTTCAGAAGAGGGGGGAGGACAGTTAAGGCATATATTGTAGATCAACATCTTCATCAATAATTAGGTCATCCTAATCATTGTCTATTCCTCCCCACTACTTTCATAGTCTTCTAGGATTTTTGAAATTGAAATCAGTTTCTTTTTACTTTTTCCCTTAGGGGTATTTACAGAACATCCACCACTACTTTGCGAATGGGTGGTACTGTCAGTGTTAGACATAGCATTTGGTTTACCTGCTAAACCCTCCTTCACAATAGAAACAACACTTGAATTTGACTCATTACCGGCTTCAGTGTTCTTAAAAAGTTTAATACTGCTACTGGAGGTAGTGGAACTTTTCATGTCATATTTCCAAACAGCTTCCTTAGGAGGAGAAGATCATCATTTATTGCACAGGAACTATGGCCACGATCGGTTTTTGAGTGCCACTTTAAAACCACAAACTTACATTCTTCCTACTCCTTTCTCCTTACCCTTGCCCCTAGCATGTTTTCTGGACATAGTGAAAGTACTGCTGATTTTTAATATCAAGTACATAACAGAACTGTTTGCATGTGGAGTGATGTCTTGCTGACCTCAAAATAATGTATCATGTACAACTCTGTCTCCAGTATCTGTCATTGTCAGTCTCAGTCATAGCTCAGATCAAGGTCTCTGCCTGTTATTGTCACCTATCAGTCAAAAGTTGTTTTATTTTTATAAACTGTCCCTGTCTGTCACAATCTATAAAAAAGCACATACTCTCAGCAACCACAAGTGACTGTGGCTGTCTGTCTAATATGTATCAGCCGCTATACCAAGCTAGTGTTATAATTTCAGCAACATATTTTTTTCTTTCCTAAACTGAGTGCAGTTTTAGTTTTACAGTATGGTTCAGTCAGTCACTGTGGAGACTCAGCCAGCTCCAGTAAGAATTTGGATCACCTGCCTGCCTCACTGTTAATGAATTTCACTTATGTCAGCGGATCTCAACTCCTGTCCTCAGGACCCACTAACAGGCCAGGACTTAGGGATTTCTCTGCTAGAGCACAGGTGTGGTGATCAGAGGCTCATTCACATTGATTAACTCACCTGTGCTCTAACAAAGAAATCATCAAATCCTGGCCTGTTCGTGGGTCCTGAGGACAGGAGTTGAGAACCGTTAACTTATGTTATCAGTCAAAAAATGTTTTCCTTTTTCCTTTCACACACCCACACACATAGAACATCTTAGCTACCATGAAAACTCTTAAAAAGGGACTCTGGCTCCATTCTCTCTGTCCATCTCCTCTTTCCAAATACAGAATAATAACATGAGGGATCCTGACACCCTTTTTATACTTGCATGGCGCAAACACATGGGAAATGCTCCACATGGGGTTAATCTATTCTTATCATTGATTTTAATGCAATAGCAAAGGTGGAAAATACCCCTTTTTTAGGGAAGTGTTATTTTTCACCTGTTTCACCTTTGAGGCAAAACATTTTGCCATCACAAGTTTCAGGCAAGCCTAGAATTTCCAGAAAGACCTTTCTAAAATTAAAATACATGTTCAATAACAAGAACTATAATTTTTTGTACTTTGGTATTTAAAGGGATAGTAATACTTCGTTTTAACTTTATTTTATTTTGTAGGCATTAAAAAAGCATGAAGAACGATGTAAGTCTTATCTCTCAAACCTTTATGGTTTAAAAGATATTCACAAGCAAAGTATCCCCCCACCTGTTCAGCCAGATCAGAAGGGAGGTGCCCAGGTAGACTGCAGAGAGGGACAATCTTCAAATAAGATAAGGGAAAAAGCTGAAAAACTTGTCAAGGGGGGAAGGGCTTTCATTGGTTTTTATACAAAGAAGATTGTCCCCTTCTGTTATCTGTCTGGTCTTACAACCAGATTCACATCTGAGAAGAGATGGCTTACACTAGGAAAAAGGGGCGGGAGGGGGAAACTTTGCTTGTGAATATCTCTTAAACCATAAAGGTTTGAGAGATAAAACTTATATCGTTCTACATGTTTTTTTAATACATACAAATTAAAATAAAGTTAAAACGAAGTATTACTATCCCTTTAAAATATAACAGCTGTCTGTAGATAAACCAGTAGTCTGTTCACTCATCAAGCATGTGATGTCATTCCTGCTTACAGATACATTAGTATTTTACCCATTTGATAGAATTTGAAAGTTTTCTGACTGTTGCTTAGGATCATATGGAAGCTAAAGATGATAAATCCTTAAGCAAGCCAAGTTCACCCCCTTAATGTTAAAAAAGTCTCCAATGAAATGCTTTGCAAAGCACTGGGGGCCTTTTTATGATTCAATAGGTTAAAGTTAAGTAGAAATGTTATAGTATTTTTAGTTTACCCCTATGGGACAGCGGGTTTGTCATTGAATTTCACTTCTTTAGTACAGTGAATATGTACCTTAGTGACTTACATTGATGCATAGAAGTAGCTGCAAGAAGGATTTTGTTATTTTGATGCTGACATATAACAATGAGGTGTTTAATATTTTGGGGGGCTAGCCAAAACCTTGTATTATGTATATTAAAATGTTAATTTTGTAAAAGGACACTTTCCAAAGTCTGTTAGGGTAAATAATAAGCAAAAGTGTGGAACCTGGATAGTCAATCTTTGGACCATCAGCACTACTAGTCCCATTACTCCAATCAGCCAAAGGCTGCTTGGGGAAGATGGAAGTTGTATTCCCCAACAGATGGAGGTTCAAAGATTGACAACACCAGTATAGAGATAGTCAGGAATCAGGATAACAGTGATAAGCCTCTTTTTTGAATTGAGAGGCTACACTTAATACCCTTGATACTTGAATTTTCAATGATTAACTATGCTAGGGATTCAATAATGAGAGCAAAACCTAACTGGAAGAGGGAATAAATCTGGCATGTCCCAATGGTCACATTTTATGTATTTATTTATTTAGAAATCTTTCTATCAAGAAGTATACATTAAGATTTCTCTCATTTTATAGTATGCCTGGAGAGCATTTATAATATAAAAGTTGCACATTCATAAATATACTATAAAATAAAATATTTAGCATTTACAGTTAAATGTTGTGCTTAAATACAAAGAAGCAATTGTTTTCAGAGGTTTTAAACTGGTAGATTTTTGCATACGTTATTAGCAGTTTGTAACACTCTGTAGAAGAGAGCAGATCCACTTCATTCTTGTAATGTGGAATCATAAGGGAATTGTTGGCAGTGGGCCAGAGCTTTTAGATGTGGAGAGCTGGAGGGAGCATGCTTCCTAGGTGTCTTTCTGTAGTAACAAGAGACATTCAGTAGTAAAGAATAATTAAGACAGAGATTAAAATATAAGATCATACAGAAAACTATCCAATATACACCCACTATACAGGCTAGATCAGTACATCAATGTATATTTTGAAGGGTGGAAGCAATCATACATCAGCCATTTTATCAAAGCAAGGATATTTTTGAGTATGAATTAAAACATTTTGATGCTTGAAATTCTAGAGTTCTCTCTATGGAGTATAGAATCTCTTTTTTCTGGAGCCGGTAACACCTCTAATTCCAAATCCGATGCTGTTATTTTTATTTCTGGTAATCCTGTCCATCATGGATTATGTATCCAATGGTGATGTATTTTGCTTACTCCATTCAAGTACTTGTAAATGCAGCTCTTTTTGTGTTACAAATATTGCTAGATGTGTGTATATAACTTTACTTTGTAACCAAATACTTTATGTTACTTTGCTTTGATTTATACACAGTACAGAGATTGTAGATTGACATTCAGAATGTTTTGGTTGCTAGGATACCACAAGCAACTGAAAGGGATGGGGCATAGAAACCTGATCAGAGTGGTGGTCATTTACCAATAGTCCCTGACAAAGCCCTCAGAGACTGACATAACATGTAGGGAAAATATATTTAGCAGATGGTATGTAGGATAACCATGGAAATCCCCTTGTGAATTGTAGTTACTGTTTTCCATTTTTAAAATATGACCACAGATCGTTGGGTGACTGAGGGCTTGAACTAACAGAAAGTATATCACTTGTTTCAACAGAACCTACAAGTCCTGCTTTAATAATACAGCACTGCATGACCTTGTTCTAAGCTATATTTTTCAGCTTAAAGAGAGGGACCGGTTATTAGGGATGAGCAAAACTTTCCTCCTCAAACTGAAATCGGCTAAAAATGGCGCTTTCCACTTAGCAAAAAATTTCCTGAGAAAATTGCAGATGTTCCCCTTTTTTCTGCTTTTTTTGCCCATTGAAATCAATTGGAACATAGAAGTCACACACAACACATTACAAATAATATTTTATTTCCTAAAAACATTTTATAAAAGGGGCATGAGGGTGCCTGTGTTGGTGGGGTGTGGGGAAAGAATCAGTTGAACAGGGAATGTTTTGGGGGGTTGTTTATTGGAATTGGGGGGCACTTAATAAAAAAGAAATCCTAAATAAAATGAAATAAAATAAAATAAATTAAAAACCTAAGACATGGTATAAAGGGGTCTGAGGAGGGTGTCTGTGTTGGTGAATGAATGAATCATTTGAACAGGAAATTTGTTTTTGGGGGGTTTCTTGACTGCTGTTGGGTGGACAGTTAATAAAAAAAAATCAATAAAATTAAATAAGCCATTTGTATTTAAAGTGACAGAGACAGGAACCCCCTGACATAAGCTGCCACTGGGGTGGGCTGATACTTGACTTGAGAGAGTATTTTGTAGAGGATAATTTGTTAGATTTGTTGCTAGAGGCCTTTGTAGGACTAGAGGCCCAAGCCCTGAAGAAACATTGATTTGTAGGACTTAGGCGTGTTTGGCACAAGCCCTAAGGAAACACTGATTTGTAGGACTTAGGCTTGTTAGAAACAACCCCCCAAAAAAATTGTTTATTTTTTTGTAGCACTAGTTTTTATTTATTTATTTATTTTTTAAACACAAGCCCTGAGAAAAAAATAAAAATGCCCTACTAGCCTAATGTTAGCAGGTCATGTTGGCCAGTGGCCACTGTCAAATGTCCTCCTGAGTCCTGAGTTGCAACTGCTGTTCGTACTGCTGCTGCTGAGTTGTTTAAGCAGCAGGATGATTAGGCAGCTGAAAGGGAATGGGATCAACAATAGCAGTAACATGGAAGATGGATGATGAAGGTTCCATTTGCCACGTGGCTCCAGTGATGCGCCTAAGGCAGTAGCAGCAGAATAAGTGGCCCCCAGTATTTGTGGAGAAAAGAACAAGTTGCCAATTAAATCTTCTCTACCTGCTCCTCCTCCAAAATCATCATGGGTGTGTTGTTATTAGAATATATTTTTTCCCTTGAGAGCAGGATCAGTGGGTCTCCTCAGCAACTGCATTGTGCACAGTATGTGTGTGGTAAATAACATCCTGGAGCACAACTGTATCCAAACGCCATGACACCTGAAACAAAGTACTGCCGCTGTCACTGTACCCCTTTCCAGACCCCGCTAAGGACACATGACAACTTGCTTACAGTTTAATAGTAATGATGAACCCTCCCTGCCTCCATCCTAGCAAATTTTGCGGGACAGAATCTCCTCAGATGCCGCTTGATGGCCTGATATCGATTCTCCTCCACCACACTAGTATATGTGGTCAGTGCACCATACAGTGTACAATGGGTAGAGATGACATGCCATATTCTAACATCAAAAGAGTGGCTATCATTTGGCGGGGGAGGTAACAATAAACAATGTGGATTATTAGGAGATGTACTTGTTACCCTAGAGGAAGAAGGTGATGTTGATGGTGAGCTAGTTGTTTCGCTCATCATGGAACTTCCAATGTATTTCTAGGTTTCTTTATTCTTCCTCCTCTTTGATCTCCACTTTTCTTGAGAGTCAGGGGGTACAGTAACAGTGGTGCTAGATTTCTGTAATGGGTGTTTGGCTTTAACATGTTTGACATAAATGTCATGGTGTCTGCATTTCATGTGTGTTATCAGGGAGGTAGTGCCAAGGTATGTTCCCTCCTTTCCCCTTATCACTATCTTGTCACAAATATTGCACTGTACCGTTGTTGATGATGACTGCACTGTGCCTGCCGGAAGAGAATAATAGTCCCACACCCATGACTTCTGGGGGAGGGATAGGGAACAGGTGGAGAAGAATGGCCTCTTTCTTCTTGTCCTCTACATTCCCCTTCACTTTTTGTGGCAGCTGATAATTTTGCTGCTACTGCCTCAGATTTAGCACTGCAACTAGGACCAGGAGTATTGCTGGCGCTAGCAAGTGGAACCTGTCCTAGTTCTGCATTACTTGTTGACCTCATTCCCACTGTGTTCATGGTGGTCTTTGGCACACTAGCCTGCTCCTCAGCACCCTGCTGCCCTTTCATCTCAGCAGCAGCAGGAATTAGACCAGTTGCAATTTCCGCAAATTCCAAAAGCTGATTGATAGTTGTGATGGTGATGCCCATCCTTATCCCTGTCTCCCATTCCTTCTCACTTTCTGATAAAAAGGCCATCAATTTCTCTTCCACCCCAGCTTCTCCAACAACTCCACCACCATTAGTCCCTAGAAGATGCTGCTCTATTCCAGAAATCTCACTGCTGCTTGGAGGAGGTGACGAGCAATGTGACAGAGGGTCCCCTGCTATCACACTTGGCATCATTTTCTCCTTCCTCCCCCCGAGTACTACAAGAAACACTAGCAGCAGGCAAAGTATTGGTGGCAGAAGGTTCAGTACTGGCAGCAGGTACAACACTAGTGGCTGCAGGTACAGCAATGGTGGCACTGGCAGCAGGGGCAGCACGTCTTGCAGCAGGCACAGGCAGCTGACCTGTCCTGCTCTCACTAGTACTACCCTTTTCACCCTCCTTTCCCATTCTCTTTTTTCCTTTCCTTCCCTTTTCTCCTTTCCTTCCCATTCCCTTTTCTCCCTCCCTTCTTATTAAATTCCCCAAGATCCCTTGGGGTGATTTAGGTAGACTGGACAGCATTGGTTCAGTACTGCTAGTCACTTCCTCCTCTTCCTCAGACTCAGTGGACACGTAAAGGTCCTTCCAGCTCCTCCTTTTAAAGGAGTCACTATGAGCCTCTCCTGTCTCATTTTTTGCTAAATATCACAAGAGAACAGCACAGCATGTCTATCTCGCTCTGTAGCTACTTCTATTGTGTCTGTCTTCAGCAAAAATGTTACCTTTTTATAGCGGAAGTGCGAAAACAACGTAAATCAATGGGTGGAAACTTTATAGCCATTGAAAAAATGACGAAAAATTTTGTCCAATGGGCAAAAGATGCGAAAATTATAGCTGCTAGTTTTAAAGCGGATTTTCTCGCGAAAAAGTGGATAACAATGTGGGTTTCACGTAATTTCCCGCAGGAACACGGAGACAAGTTTCACCCACCCCTACTGGTTATTCTAAATATGCACTATAATTAAGATGTACACCAATAACTGAGCTGAATTAGATAAACTGAATTATGGGATCACATTACAAAGTAGTAGTAGTAGACAGCTGTTTGTACTTAGGCACTGAAAAGCATAGTTGGCTAATAAAAATAAACCTGATTACTCAAAATACCAGCTTAATATTAAAATAGTTTGGCAAAGAATTGGTTTGCGATAATATATAGTTAGGTTCATAATCAAAGTCCATAATCAAAGCTCTTGGCTATCAAACAGTATGAACTACATCTAAAAGTTAATTCCACATGTATGGATTTGTAAGGTCAAATGTATATACTGGTACATTTACGTTAAATGAATAACAACAACAGGCTTTTGTTTTAGAATACTTTCTTATATCATTTTTTTTAAATTTAATATTAGATAATATTTAGGATTTGTATTAGTTTTTTATATAGATATATATATATTGAATATTGTACTTTTCAGCTGGATATAATTTCTTAAGTTTGCCTTGTGGTAGATTAGTAAGGGTTAGTGTTGAGCTAATATTTACAGTGTATATATTGTTTTAGGGAGATTTTGTCTGTTTAAGCACAATATATTTTTAGATCTTTTATACTTATGAGAACAATGGTTTATGCTTAGTGTCTATGGCCACATAATATTATGTATGCAATTTTACACATATCTAAGCGCTTATTCCTTATATTCATGGGCATTTGTGGGGGCAAGAGTGGTACTTGTCCCTCCCTTGCACTTGAGCCCCCCACTAGGGATGAGTGAAAATTATCACCTCAAACCGAAATAGCTGAATAATCTTACTTCTCTCTTGGAGAATAATTTCCTGCGAAAAGTGCAGTTTTTCAGCTTTTTAGCCTTGCTCATTGTATTGAAATCAATGGGAACATTGAATTTATACACAACTCATACCAAATCCTGTTTTATTTCCCAAAGGCATAGAATAAACAAGGTATGAGGGTGCCTGTGTTAGTGGCATGTGGGGAAACAATCAGGTGAACAAGGAATTTTTTTGGGGGGGGGTTGTTGACTGGGATTGGGTGGACAGTTAGTAGTAAAAAAAGAAACAAATAAATAAAAAACCTCCATAAGACATGATATAAAAGGGGTCTCTGGACGGTGCCTGTGTTAGTGGGTGGAGTCTGTGGAAAGAATCAGATGAATAGAGATTTTTTTTTGTGGGGGGTTTGTTGACGTATTTGGGGACAGTTAAGAAAAAAAAGAAAATTAAAAATGAAAATAAGAAATTGGTATGCAATGTAACAGAGACAAGGACCCCCTTGCGTAACCTACGACTGGGACAGACTGATACTTGCCAGGATATTGTAGAAGATGATTTGTAGGACTTGCTGTTATAGGCCCAAGCCCTGAGGAAATGTCGATTTGTAGGGCTTAGACTTATTAGAGGCACAAGCAATGAGGAAACATTGATAAGTTGTAGGAAATAAGACTTGTGTTAGGCCCAAGCCCTCAGGAAACATTGATTAGCTGTAGGATATGAGACTTTTGTTACGCCGAAGCCCTGAGGAAACATTGATTTGTAGGACTTAGACTTATTAGAAATAAGCTCCTCAACCCATTTTTTTGTAGCCTTCTGGTTTATTTTTTTGTAAAAAGCAAGCCCTGAGAAAAGAAAAGTCCTAATGCCTATTGTGAGAAGGTCATGTTGTGGTGGACACTGGTCATTGTCAAATGCCTGGTGTCGTGGGATTGCTATTGTTCTTGCTGCTGCTGCTGAGCTGTTTAAACAGCAGGTTGATAAGGCAGCTCAAAGTGAATGGGATTAACAACAACAGCAGTAACATGGGTGATGGATGATGAATGTTCCACTTGCCACTACTTGCTCCAGTGATGCACCTGAGGCAGTAGCAGCAGTATAACTAGCCCCCACACTTCAGGTATATGTGGAGAAAAGAAGAAGTTGGCTAATTATGCTTCTCTAGCTGCCCCCCTCCAAAATCATGGGTGTGTTGTTAGAATATAAATTTTTCCCTTGAGAGCAGGAACTGTGTCTCTCATCAGTAACTGCAATGTACACTGTTTATGATTAATGAGGGAAGAACTGGGAACAATGCGCACATCTGGACTCACATCAAACACCTGGTGCAACTGTAACCAAACACCATGATGTTTAGGGTCCCAAATGTGAAATCATCCCACCCAGAAACCAAGTACTGTTGCTGTCACTATGCCCTTTGTTTACTCCCCACTAAGGACATGACAACTCGCAGACAGTTTACTAATAATGATGAACCCTCCCTGCTACCAGCGTAGCATGGTTCCATTAGGTGGGATGGAATATCCTCAGATGCCTCTTTATGCCCTGGTTGCGATTATCCTTACCACACTGGCATGTGTGGTCAGTGCGCCACACAGTGTGCAATGGGTAGACATGAACTGCCACATCCTGACATCTACTGAATGGCTATCAACAGATGTTGGAGGTATAGATGAACTGCATCCTCCTCAGAAAGGGATTGCCATCAGTTATTGCATACACTGCAACAACCATGGCTACAATCAGTTTTTGGACTACCAATTTACTAGCAATTCCCTGCACTACTCCTAGTCCTTTCACCCTACCCCTTGTGCAAGTTGAACGTTTTTACTGTAAGGACACATTAGAAGTGATTGTGTGTGATGTCTTTCTCAGGCCTTCTACAAAATATATTGTCTAATATCAGTCTGTCCCCTATCCCTATCACAATCAAAAAAACAAACAGTTCAACTGTTTCTTTGTCCAGACTTCACAAGCACAGAGATAACAGTAAGACCATGGAGAACATTGGCTCATGGCAGCCTGTGTCTTTCTAATCAGTCACAAATCATTTTGAGCTGTTTGGGGTAAATCTTCTTTGCTTACTTCTCACACCCCAGACTCCCCTGATACCAGGCAGATCAGAAAGGAACTTGGATCACAGCTGCCTTTGTCTTCCTAGTCAGTTGTTCAAGATTATTGGGTATTTGGAATGAACCTCCTTTCTCCCTTCCTGTTCCCAGAGTACCCCCAGACTCCCCTAACAGATGTCCTGCCTACAAGACTCTCTAAACTAAACTTCAGATTCACTTTATTAACCTGTCTTCTCTAATGCAAAAATTTGCTGCTCTTTCTTCCTTTCACAAATACAAAATTACATGCTGTGAGAACCTGACACTCTTTTTATACTATACCTGTTGGGAAAGAAGGGAAACTTGCCATGTGGTGGGGAGAAATCCAGTCTTCCCATTGATCTCAATGCAATGAGCTAGGTGACAAAAGCTGAAAAATTGTACTTTTCATAAAAAAATTACTGCTAGGCAGGGAGCCCCATTTTTCTCCTGTTTCTCTTTTGAGGCAAAAACTATTGCCCATTCCTAGTGCTGACATCTGAACATATCCTCTCCAGTACCCCAGTGGATGAGCAGAGAGAATGAACTCAGGCTTCAAGCTTGTTAAACTGCAGACAATGTGTAAGGGAGTCTAAGGGATATGCTAATGATTAAATTAACCCCCCTCCCCTTACATCCCTAATTCTTAGTACACATAGCAAATCATCCTGTGTGCATCTCGCCCTAAACCTTTATTTAACCTTTTTGTCTTCTCTTCTGGTCACCCATGTCACTGCTCCACTTCCTTGAGAAATGTATGTATGAAATCCTGCCAGCAATACCTGTTTTTCTCTTCAATTTTCTGTCAGATGCAACCAGTTTGGGGGAGGGCATGAAACTTTATGGTTTCTTGCCTTAACCTTGTGTCTCCAAGAGCCCATACACACTCATCCCAACAGAAAGACCCTCATTAACCCCTATATTGAGAGATGAGCTTGAAATGCATTTGTAACATAATAAATAAATAAACAAAAGCAATAAATAATAATCTTGCACCCACCCGAAGGCCCTGGATTGCTCTATGATTAACCCTTCCATTCGTTTATAAGTTTGGATCACATTTCAAAGCAATGTATTACAGCCACAAAATGTGTCTATGTTTGTGTGTGTGTGTTTGTGTGTGTGACTTAATGTTTTTAACACAAGACCAACATATACAAAAGACATATCGGTATCCTACTATCGCTCATCTCTGATCATGTGTTGATCATGTTTTGACTGAGAGTTTTAAAAATTGTTTAGGGTTCTTACTGAGATCCCATGTTTTTCCAACATACCAATGACCCCTCCTGGAAAAGGTAAAATGAGATAAATTAACCACTTAGTGACTGTCCGCTACTCATTCAGCCGTCACTTAACGCCCACAGAATTTTTTATTTTTTTTGCAAAAGATTATAGAGACCCCGAACGGTGTGCAGCCGCGTGGGGACCTGGATTTCCGGGACATACATGTACATCCTTTGTCATTAAGGGCTTAATATGGCGATCTATGGACACATATTCATTTTAAAGTGCCCCTTTTAACTTGAAATAATTTAATATGACATCCAATTACCCAATGTTAGTTTATTTGTTCAGGAATGTATCCAAGGGCCTCATTCTTGTTTTGTTTTCTTTTCAGAAGACATGGGATAATCAGGACAGAGAAACTTAGGAATACCAAGATCCTATAGGAACTTCTTTTATACTAATTTATACTTTATTTAAACATCTTTTATAGATTACCCATTTATTTCCAAAGGGAAAAAAGGCATTGAAAAGCAATGTGCTGCTGGCTTCTTTGTAGGCTTTAATGAATGGTAGTGGTTAATCTATCAGTAAAACACTTATATTGTTTGTGAGTGTGTTACAAAAAACCATGGGAACAAAATAGCATAAAAATTAAAACCAGGTTCTTCTTACTCAAATAAAACTAAAAAGACTTGTGATTCAGAGTTAAGTTCCATGAACATTACCTCCATGGCCATTTTGATTTCCCAATAATATCTTATTTCTAATTTTATTGATGTCATTTATTATTATTTGTTTGCTGATGTAATTTGTGACATTAACAGTGATGTCAATGATGATACCAATTCTGATGTCATGTATACTGTAATTAACAAAACACAGAAATATAACTTTTGTTTGCTTGAAAGAAAGTCTGACATTGATCTTAACCAATGCTTTGTTGTCTTTTCATGTGTTTTTAATTAGAGATTCAAAAATATAATTTCAGCCATGTTTTATTTGACAGATCTGTGGTCAAAAAACAAGAGTGAGTTTCACAGACAAAACAATAAATATAACATAAATAGTTATTTATTCAAACATACCTTATAATGAATGTTAAAAGGATAAATATTTAGGAATGTCCAAATAAATGTATATTTAGGTAATATAAAAGGTGATATCATTTATAATATGCTGCCATTTGTGAACTGAACATAGTAGTCATTATTATTCAAGACCTTTCCAGTCATATATTCCCTTTTGTAGCCCTGATTGTGGATAGCAGACTGGATAGCAGGCCGTGAGGACATATCCAAGGAAGTAGAATCTGTTTATATTCAAGCAAAATTAGTCTCTCATCATTGTTGAGGTACTTCACACAAGTCCAAAAATGCTTATTGCTGAGTAGAAAATGTAGTGTTCTTCAAAATTTCACAGAAATTAGCCAACCTGTTAAAACAAAAAGTATATATTATGTTTTCAGGGCTGTTAACTTGAGACTTGAAAATCAAGGCTTATTTACTGAGTAGAACTGAAATGTAGCAAAATAGCAGCATAAATACAAGTTCATCAATACTCCCCATTGTCTTAAAGGGATAGTAATGTTTCACAAAAACAGCAGCTCCAATTAATCTTCATAGTATTTGAGCCATAGAGAGTGTTATTTCAATACTGTCAGATTTGTAGTTCAAGAGTAATTGAATGATAAAGTTTCCCCCTCCCACCCCTTTTACCTAGTGTAACACTGCTCACCTCAGATGTGGGATCTGGTCCATAGACCAGACAGCTCACAGCAAGTAACAATCTCCTTATTGTGATAACAATGAAAACCCTGCCCCCTTGACAGGTTTTTCAAATTTTCCCTTATCTTAATTGAAAATTGTCCTTCTCTACTTCTTGAGCAAACCAACTACATCTTAGGGAATAAATAAAAACGCTAACTTCCTGCTTAAGTGACACTGGCACATATTCCAGCATGTACAACATATGACATTAAATATTTAAAGCCTCTGTTTTCAACAAAATGAAAGGGCGGTATGATGTCAAGAGAAAAAGGAAAGTACAACCTACAGTGTGACAGATGTGTATGGTATGGTGGTGGTCAACTGGCATGGTGTGATTGATGTGTTTATATATATATATATATATATATATATATATAGAATTCCTACAGGTGTTTTTACCATTATCATGTTTATGTCAAGAAAGAGCAGGGTATAGGCGGTTAGTCTTTTCATCTCTTTGAGATAGGATATCAACTTAATTGAAAAAGGGTTGGGTAGCTTCTGGATATCGCAAACATGATGCTGAAGTGAAGATGTGTTTCAGCTCCTGAAAGGCTGAAGTTGCTTCTGGAGACTACACCTTGGAATTAAGCCATAATCGGGGCAGTAAGTTTAGAAAATTTTCAACAAAACATCTGTAGTAGATTTCAAAACCAAGAAAGTGTTAGACTGCTTGCAATATTCTGGACAGGGACTAGTTGACCACAGCTTCAACCATAGCTGGCTCCACTCTAAGACCCATATCAGAGATAATACACCACAGAAACGGGAGCTGAATTTTCTCAAACACATTTATCGGCTTTGACAAACAAAGGGTTCTCTTGTAAACATTTCAAGTTCAAACTTGATGATAGAGATGTTACTCTAAGGAGGAAGATAAAATCAGACTGTCATCCAGGTAGACTACCATATAAGACAACAAGACATCTCAAAAGACTTTGTTAGCAAAGTTCTGAAACACTGCTGGAGCATTACAAAGACCGAAGGACATCATAAGATACTCATAATGCCCATATTGAATGTTTAAAGGGTAGTATTGTTTCAATGACATCTAAGATACTATTCTTCCTTATTGTGTGTACTATTGTGCCATAATGTTGGTAATGCGGAAATTGCTCTAGTTCCTCAAAGATTATATTATTAATTGTCCCCCTCCAGCCCCTTATCAGTATGCCAGGTCACCTCCCCTCAGATCTGAAATCTGGTAATCGGTCCGGACAGATCACAATGAGGGGAAATCTTCCTTCATTCACTAGAAGGCAAATCCTGCCACCCTTGACGAAGGAGGGCAGGATTTTCCTTATACTGATAGAATATTGTCCTTCATTTTATGATATAATTTCTGAGGAAATAGAGCAATTTCATCATTACCAATGCAAAGGCATAATAGTACTCACTATGAGAAAGAATTGTAGCTTAGCTGTTACTGAAACTACTTTAATGTAGTCTTCCATTTGTCTCCTAGGACCCTCATAAGTCAAGCTTAGGAGAAATATTGGCTTCCTTCAAGGCATCAAATAATTCAGGTATGATATGCAACAGGTATCAGTTATTACTGGATATGTATTGAGTCCACAATAGTCCACACAAGGTATTAGAGACCTGTCCTTCTTGCATACAAAAAAAAGAAGCCAGCCCCCACTGGAGAAGAGGAATACCTTAGTCAGGTGCTCATTTTTATAGTCTCGGGGGGCATGGTTCTCAGGTTTTGAGAACAAGTAGGTCCTGCCACTGGATGGCATAGTTCCAGGAAGTAGGTCAATAGGGCTGTCAAACTTTCTGTGGAGAGGTAAAGTGTCAGCTCTTCTTTTGTAGAATACATCAAGAAAGTTCCAGTAGGAAGCCGGAATCAAAGACTGAGGGGTCAAGATGTTATGTACTCCATAACCTGGAAAATGGACCTATAATGGACGAGAAGCATGACAAGTAGAAGTCCAGGAAGATATCTGTCCAGATTCTCAATTAACAGAAGGATTATGGTAGCATAGAGATGGAAGGCCCAAAACCACTGCTGCAGAAGGGGAAGTGATGACATTGAAGTGAATGTTGTCAGCATGCAGGATCCCCATAGTAGGACAGATTTAATGAGATTCAGAGATTATCATTCTGAAGCCAGGGGTGTTTCATCCACAGAGGATGCCATGAGAGTATAAAACTTATCCCTCAGAAGAATCTTGTGGTGGATAGCAAAAGCATAATCCAAAAGGAGACCTGCAGCTCCAGAGTCTAAAAAGGCAAGGGTGGAGACTTAACCTCCAGGACAGCTGAGTTGGACTGGAACCAACATTCTGTTGCATGAGATCAGGAGGAAGGCAGAAATTCTGCTTAAGGAGGCATCTCCTTTGTTCGTTAAGATCTGGAGTTTCTCGAACAGTAAGTTTTCCTCAGGCACAGCACTACATCCAGGAGCATCAAACACTTAGAGAAAGGAAGAGACGAAGATATTGAAGTCTTCCAGAAATGGAGAACCTTTCTCCAGTAGAGGAAATGCCCAACCGAGGGCATCATCCTTTAGAAGGGAGATGAGGAATGCTACTCTCGCAGTGTGTGGACTGAAGGAGTGCAGTAGGGTTTGGAAGCGTAGCAGACATTTGTTCCAAAAAGTTGTGACAGGGCAATCCAGAAAAACATTCAGGTAGAGGGATTTTGGGAGGCTTGTCCCAACAGGACTGCTTGCTGTTCCCGCATGAAAGGTTGGTTGAAGCTGGGTGGACCCTGGGTACACCGTAGTGGACCATAACATCTGCAGTATAGCTTCTAATTTTCAGTACAGGCTCTGTAAATGTGACGCATGAGATGAAAGAATCTATTCCTGCTGATCTTGTTGGGTTTGGTGTCTATACACCTCTGCAAGATTTATGGAACTAGCTCGATCTTACTGTCAAAAAGTATCCCAGAATTAGGAGGTGAGCAATCTATGAAGCTTTAGAGCACAGGATAGGGTGCATAGCTAGTGAGTGTAGGCAGGTATGGAGTGTTCTTGCTTTGGCCAAAGCCAGGTAGAGATGCTGGCCACAAGGCCAAATATCCAGCCCCTGAGTAGCTAGGGGCTGGATCAAGATGAACACACCCAGAACTGGGTGGAGGTTGCTCAGACTCCCAGCTAGGGATGCCTGAAGAATCCCAGGATGAACATCCAAAAAACAAAAAGGAAAAAAAAGAGCGCCAAATGGTATAATAAAGTCAATAAAAGATATGATACAAAAGAGTAAAAAATACTTACTCACATTTAGATATGGTCAGACAGCTGATACCAGATAGTGTGACATTTGTGCATGTGGAGATTATAAACCCCTTTCCGTTCAGTAGCAGACGATCACAATCCAATTAGGACAAGGCTTCCAGTGAAGTGATAAATGTATTTATTTATGGTTAAAAACAATTAAAATCACTTTGTGAAGGCTTTAATCCTTACATGTTTTGCTGCACACAGGCCGCTTTATTAAAGCAATAAGCATATCAACATCAGAGATCTTACTGTAAAAAAACTCTGGAATTGTAAACCTCTCAAACCATGAGTTTCTCTACCAGAGATATCAGTTTTGTCCAGGGGATAATCATCTGTCCAAGCCCAAAACTGGGTCTCATACAACTCTACGCAGACCTGCAGGAATTTTTTCAGGAGACTTTGACTAAAGGAAAATTTCCACAATAAGGGCAACACTCCAACAATTTTGGTTTACAACACCCAAAAAAAGAACAAACATTTCACTGAACCAACAGGACTTAAATGAATAGTAATGTTCCATTTTACACGTAGCTCAGATCTTTCATCATATGCAATAATATTGCTGTCTGATGCTCATTACTCGTCAAAAAGTGCTAGTTGCACTGTAACGATATGTTGAAGTTTACCCCTCCCACACCTCCCACACAGCAGATCACAATGAGGGATCATCTTCATGTAGTATTAGGAAAAACCTTCCTCCTTGATGAAGGATTTTCCTTATACTGAAAGAGGGAAGATTGTCCCTTGTGATCTGTCCTGTCAGAGAACCGGTTTTCAAATCTATTGGGTGATGGCTTGCTATGGGGAAAAAGGGTGGGAGGTAGTGTTGAGCGAGCACCACGATGCTCGGGTGCTCGGGTGCTCTGACCGAGCACCCCCTGAGGCTCGAGTGCTCGGCCGAGCACCCGAGCCCCATTGGAATGAATGGGGCAACACCAGGCACCCCCTGCTCTGATGAGGGGAGGGTGCCTGGTCAATGCCCCCTTCATCTCCGCTATGCCCCCTTCATCTCAGAATGCCCCCTTCAGCTCCGCAATGTCCCCCTTCAGCTCCGCTATGCCCCTCTTCCACAATGTGCCCCTTCATCTCCGCTATGCCCCTCTTCCACAATGTGCCCCTTCATCTCCGCTATGCCCCTCTTCCACAATGTCCCCCTTCATCTCCTCTATGGCATAGAGGAGATGAAGGGGGACATTGTGGAAGAGGGGCATAGCGGAGATGAAGGGGCACATTGTGGAAGAGGGGCATAGCGGAGATGAAGGGGCACATTGTGGAAGACGGGCATAGCGGAGATGAAGGGGGACATTGTGGAAGAGGGGCATAGAGTCTATGCCCCTCTTCCACAATGTCCCCCTTCATCTCCGCAATGCCCCCTTCATCTCCGCAATGTCCCCGTACCTCCAGTCCCTGGTGGTCCAGCGGAGCTTCTTCGGATCTGTGCCTCTTCCGGCACAGATCCCTTCCACCCGAACATGTCGGGCGAGCACATGGCGGTACTCGACGAGTACCGCCATGTGCCGAGCAGAGCGATGCTCGAGCCGATCCGAGCATCGGCCGAGCACGCTCGCTCATCACTAGTGGGAGGGATAAACTTCAACATATCATTACAGTATAACTAGCACTTTTTGACGAGTAAGAGCATCAGACAGCATTACTATTACATACAATGAATGAACTGAGCTATGTGTAAAATTAATATTACTATCCCTTGAACTCCAAAATCTCATTAAAACATTCCCAAAGAACTCACAACCAGAAATGAGGATGCTTATGCCAACCAACCCTGCTGTGGGGACCTTCTACATGCTTGAAAAAATCCACAAAACAAGAAACACAGGCAGGCCAGTAGTAACAGATATGTGCAGTCTGACTAAGCAGATCTCTGGCCTGGTGGCAATCATACAATCTCTTCTCATTAACACCAGCAGCTTTACACAAGACACCACAGATTTCCTTAACAAACTCATCCTGACCAAATATTTGCCCACTAAAACAATTTTAGCTACCATGGATGTGGAATCTCACAAGGATGGAATTCATGCCTTCCATCAATGCCTGTCATCATAGGCCCACAGAGTGAAGTATAGCTCCAAAATTATCATTAAATTGATGCAATTTATCTTCTCACACATTTTTTTACTTTTAACCAGGACTTTTACCTACACAAAATGTAATGTGCCATGGGTGCAAACATGGCACCACAATATACAAATCTTTTTATGGCTGACCTGGAACAGGGATTTCTTGGTACATACCGCTAGAAACCTTATAAGTATATTGTTTATATTGATTATATATTCATCATATGGCCAAAAGGTGAAGAAGTACTCAAAGATTTTTACAACAAATCCTTCAACTCATTTCATCCATCCAGAGTACATTTCCTGGACACAATTATAACTTTCACCAAGGGCAAACTACACTCATCTGTAAACAGAGAACCCATGAGCAGGTGTAGTTTTCTTCACAACTCCAGATATCAAACATATCACACTAAACAAGGCATAATTCATAGTAAAGCTATCAGATGCCACTGCATACACTCTTATACCAGTGACTGCATTAATCATCTAAAAACACAGTCTAAATAATTCAAACAGAAAGACTACATAACAAGGACAATCACAAAGAAAATTACATCTACATTAAGAACACCATGTGAACTCCTGTTACCAAACAAAGAGAAGGAAGTCACTAAACGTATACCATAAGTGACAAGAAGAAATATGCAACTTCACCAAAGAGCTACAGCCTCTGGTAACAGATGATATAGTGTTAAAAGGTATATCACTCCAATCACCTATTTTTGCATTCAGGCAACCACCAAATCTGAAACAAAAACTGAATAACAAAAAACTGACCAATGAATGGACAAACACTGATAATGGGACTAAACCTTACAACAGATCATATTGCAAATCATGTCAACATATTTGTGAAAACAATACTGCACAACACAACAACAAGATATACAACATTAAAGCATTATATTCATGTACATCAGCAAATGTTATATGTATGATACAATGCACTGAATGTGAAACAGGCCTGCCACTAAATCTAAGAATGAATGCATACAGACTATGTATTGAGAAATAAAATAAAACAAAGAACCATACCCCAGCTGGTCATCATTTCACCCAAATAAACCACTTCATTCATAACCTTAAAATGAAAATACTCTGAAGGAACTTCAAAAATACATAAGAGAGAAAGACATTTAAAATTAAGATGATCAGTTTTTTTCAACACCAAACACACTAGCCAGAATATGGACTTAGTATTCCATGCACATTGCTAACACTTTATATAATATTAGCCCTCTATTTTGTTTTACTACATGTTTAACCATCTTTCTCATAATTTTTCTCTTTATTTCCATATACTATGAATCTGTCTTTTTCTCCATATCTCTTTATCTCTCTTACTCTTTCTTTCCCATCACCTTGAATTCCTCTGTTAAGAACTATAGGTGATTTATTACTTATCACTTTTTGCTTTCCTAAGCATGGCTTTTAATGTATCTTTCTTTTTTTAAAACTTGTACGCTTTTGACTTGAAAAAGGGAAGATTGCTCCCAAAAGCTTGTCCTTAAAATTGAATGTTAAACAAATAAAAGATGTATTATTGCATACTACATTGCTCATTAGTTTGGTATATATATATATATATATATATATATATATATATATATCGGCCAACACGGAGGCTCTTCAACAGAGCCACAAGCGATTGCAGCGCTGCTGCAGAGCCTCCGTGTTGGCCAACATGGATCGTCTGCTGTCAGCTTTACAACTGACAGCAGGAAACGTCAAAATTTTAAAGCAGATGTCTCTCAAACCATAGTGGTTTGAGAGATAAGGTTTTTTGCATTAAATTCAACTTTCTAATCCCTACAAAATGCTAAATATTTTTTTCTGGGACATTACTGTCCCTTTAACATCACTTATGTTTTGTAGAGGATATCATATTCTTTGACAGTAGTTCTGAAGTACCGCAATAACTAATTCAAGAGGAAAGCAAAAATTTTGGTCTGAAGATGAATATCAACAAAATACAAGTTATTTTTAACAAACTTACCATACCAAGAAAAATCACAATAGATGAACAAGAACTAGAAGATGTGGACAAGTATGTTTATATTGGACAGGAAATGTCAACAGATGGAAACACAAGCAACAAATAAAATTGGGATGGCAAGTATTTGGAAAATGTAGTAATACTTTCTTTAGGAGAAATGTATTACTCTGCCTCAAGTGAAAGATTTTTGACTAATGTGTCCTCCCAGTTCTTACATATGGCTGTGAAACATGGGCACTGAATGTGAAAGGCAGACAAAAACTAAAGGTTACAAAGAAAACTATGGAGCATTGAATTGTGAACATAACAAAAAGAAACTGAAAATGTGTATATGGATTCTTCAGCAAACAAACGTCTATTATATCACTGAACAGTAAAGCACCTGAAATGGAAATGGACAGGCCATATAGCAAGAAGACCTGGTGGTAGATGAACCAAACACATTTTGGAATGGATTCCACTGGATATTAAATGCCCAAGAAGAAGACCAAAGACAAGATGGTTAGATGAACTTACCAAATTTGTTGGTACCAAAAAGCACAGGACCAAAGTTGTTGCAGAGGAGGCTTTTATCATGCAGTGGACTGATAATAGCTGAAGATGATTATATTTATATATATATATATATATATATATATATATATATGTATATATGTATGTATATGTCCCCGTTCCTACCCTTATACCTGTTTTACTTCATGTCATGTTAATTTGTCACATGAGCCAGGCAGAGTTAACATCTACTGGCAGGGAGCAAACGTGACTTCAGTCAGGGTGGGATTCAGTCATTTATTTAGTGTGTCAGCAGAGGGAAAAGTGTTTTGGGCACTGACTGTGTGCATGGGAGGAAACTGAGTTCATCAGGCAATATGCACCTAATTATTGTACTGTGTTTTGGGGGGTGTCTCATAGTTTGCATTTAAATAATGAATATATATGTCTGTGTGTTTGTGTTTTAGTGTAATTTTGTTTTTTAACCCTAAACATCATTATGTTGGAGGGGGAGAATATTTTAAGTTCGCTGCCTTCAATCGTTTCTTTAGCAGGAATAGTGGTAGATTGTTCCACTACCCTGTTTTCATGACCATATATAGTCAAAGCAGGCTCCTCCCCCTAGAAAAACAACACCTATAACCAATTCCCAAATATGTAAACTCAAAATAGATGGTTACTGTCCCTTCAATTATGCCTTAATAAAGAAATAATGGAAAAGGTGCACAAAGCTTGCTTTTTAATTGAGTCTTATGGGGAGATGCACTATGGTTCAATGTTGTGGTGATGTGTGGGGAGCACATAGCCTTGGCAAGGTAGACAAATCACCATATGCACTAAGTATTAGGTATTCAAGGGGAGAGGAGGAGAAGTTCCCCATTAGCATACAGGGTTGTCAATCTACTGACAATGCGTAAGGGATGCATTCCATTACGCATCTCCAGCAGTAGATAACCCTGAAATATAAGAACATCCTCTCTGCTTCACAGCTTGCTCAGTGGATGAGTGGACAGGATCCTCTCTGCACCAAAAAGGACATCACTCCCTTAACCTTTTAAGTTCCATAGGGATGTGAATTGCACACCCCTGTGGCATTCAAAGGATTAGAAAAGTACAGTATACCAACCAGTACACAATCATCCTCTCAGTTCTATATCATTTTTTTCTTGTATTCATATTTGTAGGGTACACACATTATTCTAAAAAATGGAATCTAACCCCTTTGCTGGTAGAGATGTCTCTAATGCACTTCTAGGAGCCAAAGGGTAAAAAAATATGTAAGGAAATAACACAAACCACTTTCCTCTCTCCTGCATGTATGAAGAAGAGACCATCTAGAGTTAATGGAGGGTCTACCAATGACTGATCACCAGAGGCTCAGCCCTGGAGATTGATTCCCAAAACTTACTGAAGTTTTATATTTGTGAGGAAGCTCATAATAGTGTAATACTGTGCATATCTCCCCAATTGTAATGGTGCACATGTATTTTCACAAATAACGTCTGTTTCAAAGTAGTAAAATACCTTTAGAGACAAGAAACTATTCCTAAGTTATCTTATAGGTCTAGCTAATAAGTTGCTCTGTCCATAGAATAGATTTTATACAAAGGCCCATAAAGCTATATAGTTACAAAAGATCTTTGGCAAATTTTTCCTGATTATAGAGATTGCACAATTTTAAACTATCTTACTCCATGGTGTCCATTTTAGGACATCTCTATTCCACAAATTCCTTATTTCTCTTACCAAACCTCTATCAATTATTCTTCCACCTACCAAACTCCCTCCTTCGTCCTACTAAACCACTGTCACTCATCCTCCATCCTTACAAACTCCATCCTTCCTCCTACCAAACTCCCTCCTTACTCCTATCAAACCTATGTCATCCATCCTCCCTCCTAAAAAACTCCCTCCTGCCTCCCAATAAACCTCTCTCAGTCATACTGCCTCTTATGAAACCTCTTCTCATGCGTCTCCCTCCTAAAAAACTCTGTTCTGCCTCCTACCAAGCATCACTCAGTCATCCTCCCTCCCTACAAATTACATCCTGCCTCCTAACAAATCTCTCTCAGTCATCTACCCAGCTGACAAACCTCTCTGTCATCCGCACTCCTGTCAAACTCTGTTTTACCTCCTACCAAATCCCTCTCAGTCAGGCAGATGACTGATAGAGGTTTGTTAGTAGGGTGGATCACTGAGAGAGATTTGTTAGGAGGCATGATAACATTCTGGCAGATGACTGAGACAGGTTTGTTAGGGAGGGAGGATGACTGAGTGATGTTTGGTAGAGGGCAGGACAGAGTTTTTTAGAACAAAGGATGCATGATAGAGAATTGGTCCGAGGGAGTATGCATGATACAGGTTTAGTAGAAGGCAGTATGAATGAGAAAGCTTTATTGGGAGGCAGGAGGGAGTATGTTAGGATGGAGAATGGGTGACAGAGGTTTGATTAGAAGAAGGAGGGATTTTGGTAAGAGGAAGGATGAAATTTGTAATGATGGAGGATAAGTGACAGTTGTTTGGAATGAGGAAGGAGGGAGTTTGGTACATGGAAGAATGATTGATAGAGGTTTAGTAGGAGGAATAAGGAAGGATGAAGTATTGATGTCCTAATATGGCCACCATACATTACTCTGCTCTTTCTAATGTCCTTTTGTCTTTGCATATTTTAAGTCAACTATGTGACCTCCAGTACAAAGCAACAGAGTACACCTGAGGGAATATGAATTAAAATGAGAGAAGTGACTGCACTGAGATCATTATGCCCAATTCCTATAATTCTCTAAGGAGAATATGCATTAAAGCATCTGAAATTAGTTCCAGTTTAAAGAGAAATGCCATGAAGAGACTTATGTGACCTTAGTACAACTTCCCAGAATTATGAAGATTAATCAGTATGGATTGGTAGCTGTTTGATTCCTGGTTGAACTGGTCAACTTTGGGTTGTGGCTAGTGTTCTTATACCAGCACTTTTAATGATTGTACATAATAAGTACTGACCACATTTCATGTGTACATACTATACATAAATGTAAGCTATTGTTAATTCATTGCAGCCATAAACTAGGTTAATATGTTTTTCCATCGACACCCTTTCTCCTGTCTTCACACATGGAGATTTAAAAAGGATAAACATGAGCTACCCACCTCACCTCTTCATCACTGGCCTAAATGCTGTCATCTGTATGTCTTTTTCCAGACCTAGACTGGTTTGTCTGAGTTCTGCTGATTCGTGACTTGTCTTCATGCCCTTTTCAGTCCCTGCATAAAAAGCATAACCAGATCCCTATCATTTTCAAAAGTCTTGCCCAATCCTTTCTCTAAACTGGAAGTTTAAAAGCATGTCCTCATGCTGCAAGAAGTATTGAAATCACAATTAATGCATCATCATCATCATCTTTGTGTTTAACTTTTGCTGCCAGAAAGTCTTTCAATACCAAAATGATTACAGGATCATATATAACTAGTACATTCTATGAAAATTAGCATGTTAATGTGCAGTCTATCATGTCTCTACTTCAGTTATATTACAAGGAAATCAGATTGTAATGTACCCTATTGTAACTAGGATGGACAAATGTGCACTACAAAGTGCCTGCTGTCCAAAAGTGGAAAAGAGTACATGCAGGTGAAAGATGTTTAGGATCCACTATGGCTGTAAATTAATCTTTTGTAAATGCCAAATGAGTGTAACTATTTATTAACATTTAAACAATAGCTACAATTTATTCTCAGACTAACATCAGCAGATGTTATATTATTGCAAGGACATTATCTTTACAGATACCAGTTAATTTGGTAAAATAAGTTCTTGAAGATAAGTTAGAATCTATAAAATGACAATTTCTTTCCATATAAAATATAAAATCAAATTACTATAGAATATCCACACACATTATTATCTCATTAAATTTTATGCTAATAATTTGGTGGCAGATAAAAATACTTTGCCCCCAATCCTTTCATTTCTTCGTTCTAAACTATTGAAAAACATCAGCCCCTGTTAGACTTTGGGTTCTTACTCTACATTTGTGATCAAGTTAAGCCTTTAAGGGACAGAGGGGTGTGCATCACTTTGCAATTCATTGCACACCCTTCTGGTTACATAATCTCAAACTAGTAAAAATACTTTTTTTCCTCACAGAATTATTTACAGATGCAAACCAATAGCACCATAGGGAACAAACAAAAAATGCATCCCTTGAAACTAGAGAGGTCTCCAGAACCTTGATTTTCAATGCATTTCTAGTAGGGATGGATGAAAAGTCAAATAAAATTCCTGTGGGAATTTTCAAGGAAAAATTGCTTTTTTTGTGACAATTCTCTCCTATAGGAAATACATAAAATTTCCACCTTTTCATCACTGCCAATAAATTTCCCACAAGAACTTTTCCATTTTGCACCTATGTTTTCTGCAACTGCAAGGTTTCCCACTGCAATATTACTTCTTCAGAGGGCTGAAGTGGAGAAATAAATTGCTGAAAGTAAAAGTTGTAAGTTCTACAGCAACATATAGCTTGAAAAAATTGATAGCACTCTGAATGCCTGCATCCTTTGCCCACAACACTAACTTTCTGCTCAAGTAACATTGGCACAGTCATCCTAGAAAAACAACTGTAGCTTGGGATATTCCAGCAGGGTACAACACATGACACCAGTTCTTTAATGCATCTGTTGTCAACATTTTGGCAAGCTTACTATTTCACTGGTGTAATGCAAATTTTTGCAATTTTTTGTGCAGGTTTTGACTTCTTTCTAAAAATTTAGCAAATGTGGGATGGCAGTACATAGTGGATGAATTGTGTAACTTAATTGCTTTATCAACATAACTTGTGGTGGGGTTGTTTGTGTTGGTACTTTATGACTCTTGTCATCTCCAAAAACAAAGTCAGAGTCATACTTCTCCCAGAAGTTGCAGAAAATGTTGGCACACTCGTGACACATCAACAGTACTTATATTATGTATCACAGAGCCCCAGAAACTTTAAGGAGTACTTCTGATGTTGCCGCTCTAGTTGTGGACCCCTGTTCATGGTGTCTCCCAGTCAGACCAGTGGTTGTGATTCAGGTGGGATCTCATTGAGGAGGTGCCTAGGTGTGAGCCTGCTTTCCCCCTGCTCACATGCTTCTTACACAGACAACAAATAGCAGCTTACTTAGCTTTTGGATTGTGAGTGAAGAATCTCCATACTGTGGACTTCATAGACTGCGGGGTTCCTTAGGGGCTGCTATTACTACTAGGGCTAGATGTTGCTGCAATTGTATAAGTACTAGGTATCACAGGGGCTGCACTTCCAAAAGCAGCAGATGCACTCATCATAGCTAAGATAATGAATGTTGATAACCTGCCTTTTTGCTGGTTACTCAACACGAGTAGTATATGTGTGGCTGATTAATGCTTGATGGTGCTGATGATGACTGACAAATTTTGGCATCAATACTTGTCCTGGGTCAATCTTTCCAGTTGTTTTCTCAGTTTATAAAAAAGCACAGAGGTGGAAGATTGAGCCTTTGCCTGTCAGCTAACTTTCTGATCATATCATCATCATCTCTCACACTCTCAACTTCATCTGTATCTGAAGAAGAGGAGGATACTGGAAGAATATATTGTAGATATACATCATTATCATCAGCAATTATGTCATCCGCACCATCACCCGCAGCTTCTTCTCCACTATGTTTATATTTTTGTAGGCATTCAGAGGTCTCAAACTATTTCTTTTTACTTTTACCCTTTTAAGGATTTTCACAACTTTTACTACTATTGGCTCATTGTCATCTTCAGTGCTTCTAGATGGTTTATTAATAGTAATGGTGCTAGTGGTGGTGGAATTTTTGGTGGGACTTTAACAAACTGCATTCTCCTTGAGACCATGGCTGCAGTCAGTTTTTGCTTTGCTCACATATCTCTGCCCTGTTCCTAATCCTTTCACCCTCTCCCTGTCCCTTTTGCTGGACATTAATTGACTACTCTATGTGTTTTTACTGTAAAATACACAATAGAACTGATTGTGTGTGATTGCCTTGGCAATCTATCAAATACTCTATCTTGTCTATCATCAGTCTGTCTCAGTCACAGCTAACATCAGGGTCCCTTTCTCTGTCACCTATCATTTTTTAATTGTATTTATTTTTTGTTTATTTAACTGTCCCCCTGTTTATTTTCTCAAACTCGCCTAGCAGAGAGATAGCCTGATCAGGAAGAAAGTTTGATCACCTCTGACTGTGTGTGTTCTCAGTCAGTCACACAGAACTTCGGGGTGACATAAAGATAACAGCCAGGTCAGGGAGGAACTTGGATCACAGCTGCCTATGTCTAGTCAGTCACACCAAATTTTGGAATATTTGGGGTAAACCTCCTTTGTTCACTTCTCACACCCCCAGACTCCCCTAACACAGAGATAGCAGTCAGATTTTGAAGAAACTTGGATCACCTCTGCCTGTGTGGTCCCAGTCAGTCACACAGAGTTTTGGGGTATTTGGGGTAATTCTCCTTTGCTCTCTTCTCACACCCTCACACTCCCCTAATACAGAGATAACAGCCAGATCAGGAAGGATCCTGGATCACAACTGCTTCCATGTACTCGGTTACACGGAATTTTGGGGGTGTTGGGGTAAACCTCCTTTGCTCCTTTCTCATGCCTCCAGACTCCCCTAGCACACAGATAACAGCCATATCAGGAAGAAACTTGGATCACTGTTGCCTGCATCTTCCCAGTCAGTCATACAAATTGTTGGGGCATTTGGGGTCAACCTCCTTTCTCCCTTCCTGTCCCCCAGACTCCCCTAATACAGATTTCCTGTCTACTAAGCTTCAAGTCCACTTTATTAGCCTGTCTTCTGTAGCTCAAAATGTGCTGCTTTTATCTTCCACTCACAAATAAAGAATGGCTTGCTGTGGGAACTTGACACCCCGTTTATGTTATGCCTGCAGGAAAGAAAGGAAGCTTTCCACGTGGTGGGAGAAATTTAGTCTTCCCATTGATTTCCATGCAAAGAGCTAGGTGAAAAAAGTGAAAAAAAAAAACCCACAGCATTTTCATGAAACATTTGCTGCTCTGTGAAAAAGTATAATTTTTCTACTGGTACTCTTTTGAGGCAAAACCTTTCACCCATCCCTAGTCTCTAGTATTCAAGCCCCATCTCAATAATTGGAAACTTGGAAAGATTTATTCGTTCCCTGTGGTGCAGTTGATTTGGTACAGAATCACTCCAGTTCCTCCACTGGCCTCAGTAAGGCAGTTTAGTGATTGTGAAATAAACCATCTGCATTAGAGGGGAAAAATAAAAATTCACAATGATTTAAATGGAGCTTTTAAAGGGACAGTTTTTTTTTTGTAGATTAAAGAAAAATAAATTGTGTGCAGGAAATCCTATCTCTCAAACCTTTACCATTTTAGAGATATTTGTCGCTAAAGTTCTCTCTCTCCTGATGTCAGCTGTAAAGCTGACAGCAGGAGATATGTGTCAGCTGACACGAGGTGGCTCTTCAGCAGAGCCGCAAAAACGCTATTTAAAAAGAAATACTTCTTTGGAACGGTCTAAAAAGTATGTTTGCAAACCAATCACACTTTGTAGACCGTTCCAATGAAGTATTTCTTTCACAATCACACTACTGCGGCTCTGCTGGAGCTCCGCCTGTCGGTCCCCAGACTGGGAACTCCTGCTGTCAGCTTACAGCTGACGTCAGGAGAAGGAGAGGGAGTTCTTGACTCCTTATCAACTTTTAGAACAATGTAAAAAAAGCAGATACCTTCAGCTGCAGAAGAATATTGGCATGTTTCTCCCAGGGAAGGATAGGAGCTGCTTAGATGGAATGACTGTATGTTGAATTTTGAGGTTTTATAGATTTTGGTTGGCTGGGACAATCCTTTGGAAGCACTTTCTGTGAGAGTTTGAGTCTTTACAGTATGCAGTGCCCTGACCTCATTACAAAGGGCATGAGCAGACTGTTGTTTTCTAAGAAATAGACAATCTGTGTTTAACGATCTCTTGTCATTGTTTTCTTCATCGTCAACCACTGTTATGCCAGCCCCTGCTGTGTGAGCCAATGACCAGATTCTTGGCTTTTCTGAAGTCTCAAAGGTGGCCACAAAACCACTGGGATTTCCACCACTGGTTTTGTCCATCATAAATCCCAGAAAGTCTTTGGCTGTAGCCTTATTACACAGTGTGTTCTGTGGAGTTTCAGGTGATGTCAGGCTGCACTCACTGGCCCCGGAACTATAAGTATTTGAGTTAACCATGGGAGAAGAAACAATCTTGGTGTCACTGTCAAGATCATAAGACTTGTCTTCCACATCATCCATGTCACTGAGTCTGAGGTCCTCATTTTTGCATATTTTATCATCTGAAAGAAAGCAAATAACTTTTTGAAAGTTTTAGACTGCTTGATATCAGTTTTCCACGTTACAGTAGCTAAATACATGAATATAAGAGTTTCATATGAAAATTAATTTGCTGTGGACAATTTCCCAACAAGTCAAAGTCCTTAGAAAAGAAGCAGAGGTTATCAGAAGTTCAACTTTTAAATGTCATTATTAAAAAAATACATCTTTGAAAGAAGAAGTAAAAACACAATGTTTATTGTTAATTAAGAAGTAAATATTTTATTTCAAATGACAGGTCAATTTTAAAAATAGAAAAAAGTGGCAAACATCATCTGTCACCTCTCTGATTCTGTATGAGAGACAAAAACAGATGCAGTTTACTACTAAAGAAACAGAACTTGTTATTTAGAGGTTGTAAACATGTATACAAAAAAGAGCATTTCTGATATATATATATAGCAAGCAGGACCTCTCAACATTATTAAACAAAAGAAAACATAAATAAAAATAGAAGCCTCACTCCTCTTTCATTCTTATATCCCCCACAGCTCTGAATCCTCTACTTAGTCAACAAAATTTATTTTTAAATGATACAAAAAAAAAAAAGTCCGCTATATATAGAAACTAGTGGTCATCCACTAGGACAGGAGCTTTCATCTGAAAAAGGCAGAGATTTAAAGTAAGGACAGCAAGGATGTAGACTTCTTTGCCTTGGACGCTGTTTGAATATACTCTAAATGCTTTTAAAAACTATTGGATACCTTTATGAAACACTAGTTTCAGGGCAGATTGGCTTTTGATCCAGGTGGATAATCAGACTACATTTTAGAATCAATTGGGAGTGTTCTATTGGGGCATTTTTGAAAATGGTTTGAAGAGTTGTTGTTGTTTTTTTTTTTTTTTTTATCCTCAGCATCTCAAAGGCAAAGGCAAACCTTGATGGACATGTTTTTTTTCAACCTCATCAACAATTTTACTATGTTACCATGATAGAAGTAAACTATGTAAAATAATTATGGTAGCAAGGCATTATAAAACATTCCACCAGCGTGACCTTAATGGTTTAAAAGTCTCGATAATTGAATTAGTTCTGGATATTCAAGGTGGCAATGTAGAAAAGGGATTACTACAAGGATTTTTAATTTAGATAGCCCTTGCCCTTAAACTTTGCAATGTTTTGTAGTAATCATTTGCTCAATATTTTAATATCCTGTTGCTCCTTATTTTTTCTCTCTCATTTAAGGTTACAAGATAAATCTTTAAGAATAGAATTACTTGCATTATGCATATAAAGCATGTACTGGGAACTGGGTAAGATGCACTAAGGTGTGATAAAGAGGTAATAAAGCAGAGATGACTTTTCCAGTGATATCACTTCTCCAAATTCTATGTTATTCTGTGGAGCCAATACACTAAGATGTCTCCTACTTTGGAGGTCTTAGTGAATAAGCTCTATAGAATAACAAAGGAACTGTAGAAGTAATATCACTGGAGAAGTTATCCCCATGTTATCACCTCTTTGTCATGCCTTAGTGAATAACCTCCCAGGTCTTTCAGAGGTATTGAAATTTAATTCCAAAGATGAATAATAGTGAAGAAATGTAGTTAAAATTTTACTGGTCATGAAACTTTTTCTGTGAAAATGAAGACAGCTCAAGGGTTGAAATGCATATCTCCACTGGTTGTTACATATATGTGTGTGCTTGTATATGTGTGTATGAGTGAGCTTGTGACTATGTGTCTAATGTGGTTTATGCATTGTTGTACTATATATGAAAGGTGAAAGATTGGATAAAATGATGAGCTAAAAGTTTAAGTAGAAAACAGCCAACAATATAACAGCGTTAACAGAATTTATTTTTGGAGAAACCCTTAGACCAGTCATCCTCAGGTAATTGCCTCTATTCCTCCCACAACAATAAAACGATTCCTGTGGATAAACACGTTGATTGCATTTGCCCAGTAAGGTTCCATCAACTGAAAATATGCACTTCGAATTGCATTTTTAGACATATACAGTAATGTGCAAAAGTTGTAGGCAGGTGTGAAAAAAATGCTGTAACGTAAAAATTCTTTCAAAAATAGACATATTTATAGTTTAACAAAAGCATAGTGCGTGAACAGAAGAAAAACCTAAATCAAATCAATATTTGGTGTGACCACCCTTTGCATTCAAAACAACATCAATTCTTCTAGGTACACTTGCACACAGTTTTTTAACCCATTAGCATCCAAAGCCATGACAGAACCATCATGGCTGTCCGGCACTTAAGGACCAGTGAAGATCCTGGCACATCATGGAATTTAGGACTCCCCACGTGGTTGCTTACCACACGGGAAGCCCTGAATCAGATGAACAAAAAAAAAAAAGCTGTGCGGTCATTAAGTGCTGGCCATGTGTGTGCGTGCCTGTCCTTAAGGGGTTAAGGAACTCGGCAGGTAGGTTGTTCCAAACATCTTGGAGAACTAACCATAGATCTTCTGTGGATTTAGGCAGCCTCACATCTGTCTAAAACTTTTGCACATTACTGTTTATCTGTATATGTTATATCTGCAATACTGATTAGTTATTAAGTTTTATACTCCATGAGTGCCATTTGCTACATGGCCACATGTTGTTAACATACTCAGATGATGTGCATTTCTTGTGCTATTACCTGTTACCAAACAGTATTCCTCTTGTTTCTCATCTTTCCTTTCATCTCCAGCTTTACTTTTTGGTGACCAGGTCATTTTATTCTCCTTCTTCAATCTCCTCCTGGCATTAGCAAACCAGGTGGACACTTGGGTAAGTGTCATCTTGGTGATGATAGCCAACATGATCTTTTCACCCTTGGTGGGATAGGGATTTTTCCTGTGTTCATACAACCAGGTTTTAAGGGTACTTGTGGTCTCCCTGGTTGCATTTTTTCGTCTGGCAGAGCCTGCAAAATCTGCTGCTCCAAACCTTACAATAGATAATAAATATTTAAGAGATCTGATCAGATTTATATTCAGTGAACTTGAAAAGAAAGCCCAGGAGTTAAATATCTTAACCCTTTAAGGAACCGAAGGATTCACACAGTGCAAGACATTGCTGTCGCATTACACGCCTATTTAATCCATAAATATTAAATTCAATCTTCTTGTATAATTAACATACTAATCCCACACATAGGTTGGGATTATGTATAGGTGGCACAAACCCATTTAGGGTGGTGACAATAAATGTGTGATATTGCACAAGAAGGGGATGTACAAAAGAGGGACACAATACATTCCATATGTGGAGGGGAGGAATAGCATGGTTTGCTCCTAGTCCATTAGTGCATACAGACGGACAACATCCTTAATGCAGACCAGCTCAGCAGGCAAACTCTTTGTCCCACCACTGAGATTCCTCTGTGCTCAGATCAATAACCTGCACATTGGCACAGTGGAATGGCACCCTCACACACTACTACACTTTCTCCACTTCTTCAAAATGGGAATAGGTCAGTTTTTGTAGAAACACCCTCTGTTCCTTCATATATCCCATCATTATTTGTGATTCTACATTAGTATATGTTGTAATAGTTTATTTTGTTACAGATTATACATTATAAACCTACTAGTGTAAAAGCCTGTGTACACGAGCCAAGGTCCGGGTGATGTTAACCCTTTGAATGCCAGAGGGATACGCAACGCATTGCTTTGCAATGCGTTGCATACCCCTCTGGCACTCAAAGGGTTAAGAGGCTGGTCCTGCTCTGGGTCCTGCCGCCGACACAGTCATGCACTGTAGAGACTGCCCGAAAGCATAGAATGCTCCCAGCGCATAACTCCCAGCATTCTGTGCGTTTGGACAGTCTCTACTGTGCATGACAGCTTCTGACAAACATCCAAGCAAATTATTATATAGGATTGCTTAGATAAAATATGCTGTTTGTCAGTTTAACTGATTTAACTATTGGTAATATAATTTCTTTAGAGTTATGATGATGGACATTTGTTAAACCATAAGTCCTAACATATTAATTATCATGGACATCAGCATGCCTGACTTTCTGTCCCTCTTATAGCAAGTATTAACCATTTGAGTGCTAGAGGGTTTCACAATGCATTGCATAAACTGAATAACTTCATTTGGCTTATTTTCTGTCTGAAAAGCCAACAAAGTTAGAATTATATTTTGGTTTTCTGCAGTTCTGTGCTACCTGCTGAGAAAAATATTGAAGTACTTGTGCTGAAAATGTTGTAATTTTGATCAAAATACTACCAATTTAAAAGACAAACAACCCAGACATGTTATAAAATAGTATAATCACACAATCCACCACATAACCTTTTACACAGACCCCAGAGCATTTTATGTTAAATCTATTATATAATTCATTGGCTGCAAAATAGCACTTATTTAGCTGAACACATCCATTTAATGCTTTGGTACGGCTGTATTATACAGCTAAATAGTGTTTTATAATTTAAGTTTCCCTTTAATTTTTGAATGTAGGAATGTTCTTTTAGGTTTAGATATAGTTCTATACTATAAACCAGGGGTTGAAAACCTGAGACTCTCCAGCTGTAGAGGACTACAACTCCAATCACCCCATTATGAGCTGGAGAGCCTTAAGTTTCTCTCTCCAACTGTACAAATCTTTATGTGTTGTGTTGAACTGTTTTGTTCTCCCTGAAGTTTTGCCTTGATAAATATCTATCATGTATGTATACATTACACACCTTGAGGTTGATGTACTATGCAGAACTGTGGTAATTCAGCTGTGCCACTGGGGACAAATAACATTGCTTCTTGCCTCCTAAATTTAGCTTTTAACCCCTTGAATGTCAGAGAGGACTCCAATGCATTAGAGACCTCACTTTTGCAATGATTAGAGGCTTCTCTCTAACAATCAAGCGGTTAAAAGCTCAATGTAAATCAGAGGGCATTTGGGCTCCAGAATTGCTCCTGTTCTCTCAATAAATTGGCCTCAATATTAACTGTAAAATGATTCATACACATATATATTAGTACTAGATGCCCTGTTCCTAAAGATAGGCATGACTACAGGTTGCAAAACTAAAGGACCCTAAACTTCACCCACAAGTCTCCCCTAGAAGTGGGAGGAGTTTGGAAGCCTTGGGTCCTGCAAAAAAAATGTCTGCCTCCGTCTATATGATATTCAGTGGCAATTATAGCTAAACTAGTGCAAAAGCCGGTTTACACGGGCCAAGGTCCGGGTGATGTCTCACTGGTTCGGTCCTGCTCTGCATACTGTCGCAACCTCACTGCTCCGATCCTGCTCTGTGTACTGATGCCGCCTCTCTGCTCTGCGTACTGATTCCTCCTCACTTCTCCACGTGATGCAGTCATGTGCAGTAGACACTGCCCAAATGTGGCAGTCTCTACTCAGCATTACCGCTTCTGACAAACATCTCTAGCATTTTATTATATAAGATTTTGTGGAACCAATTTACACTGAATTGCTTACCAGTGGCCATCAGGATTTTCTGCCCAGAATAACCCTTTGAGAGCCTGATCAGGGCCGGATTTGCCATAAGGCAGAGTAGGCACCTGCCTACAGGCGCACCCCACAGAGGGGCACGTGTCATTGAAATACATTTTTTTTAATATTTATTCACAACTTTTTTTTTTTTTTTAAATATTCACAGCGCTGCGTGCAGTAACCTGCCACCCCAGCCCGCCTGTCGTGTGGTAATGGTAACACAAACCTTTAGCTGCTGTTGCTCCCCCTCGTTGGCTCTAATGCAGAGTGCTGGGAGATGACATCATCTCCCAGTGCTCTGCATTCCTAAATAGAAGACCTCGCGGGGTGCAACAGCAGCTACAGGTCTGTGCAGAAGCACAGACATCTCCTGCCGCTGGACCACCAGGGAGGTAGGAAATGGATAGGGGGAGAAAGTGAAGATGCTGGTGGCAATGTGAGGGCAAGTTGGAGCTGATGGGGGCAATGTGGAGATTATGGGGGCAATGTTAGGGCAAGTTGGAGCTGATGGGGGCAATGTGAGGGCAAGTTGGAGCTGATGGGGGCAATGTTAGGGCAAGTTGGAGCTGATGGGGGCAATGTGAGGGCAAGTTGGAGCTGATGGGGGCAATGTTAGGGCAAGTTGGAGCTGATGGGGGCAATGTGAAGGCAAGTTGTAGCTGATAGGGAAAGTTGGAGCTGGTGGGAGCAATGTGAGGGCAATATGGAATTGATGGGGATAAGTTGGAGTTGATGGGGGCAATGTGAGGGCAATATGGATATGGGGGTAATGTGGAGATTTGGAGCATTGTGGGGATGGCCAATTGGGGGGGCACTTCAGATTTTTGTGCCTACAGGCTCCTGCGATGTAAATCCGGCCCTGAGCCTGACGAGTATGAAACACATTGCAGAGTAATGCTTTGCTCACCACTCTGACACTCAAAGGGTTAAGCTAAGTGTGTGTGGGGTGTTATTATCTGGAGGTGTTAGTTTTCCTTTAAGATTGCACTTGGGGACATATTAAGAAAGTAAAACAGGAGCAATTGTAGGGCAAAACAGCAAAATAGGAGAAAAATAAAATTTCTCAAAATTCCCTTTAACTCAATAGGGGTTTTTAACCCCTGTAATGCTGGAGCAGTCTCCAACACATTGCTTCACACTGTGTCCAAGACCTCTCTGGCACCTAGTGAGTTAACATCCCCATTTAAATAAATTATACTTTTTATTTGTCTCCACAGAGCTCTTAGTTTGCTCTAGAACGGCACATTTGGTTTACTGATTCTGGCCCTTGATACTTATTTGTGTGATCATTCTGCATTATTATTGCACAGCCCAATGGGAATTACTTTGTTATTAGGATTACAAACATTTCCCAGTTGTAGTCTGATGTGTGTAGCATCACAGACAGTACATTACTTATTCCCGCAGATCAAAGGGGATGTTACCTGTCATACTGGTACGGCCCCAAGGAATGATCATATGGGTAGTATGTAGCAGACTGAGCTATCCCTGGGTGCAGAGAGTTGGAACCATTCTTCATTTCATATTGTGAGGTCTGTCCGAGAAAAAAAGAAGCAGACTTCAAATCCCAACATACACTGGTACTTATCAAAAATACAACATATAGCCTAATATAAGTACATTCCATAAGATTAATTCAGACACACATAGAACAATCACTCCTGAGTGTTCCCACTTCTTTGATCCCAGAGAGAGATAACGAGTGAAACAATGATGTATTAGGATGAACTGGAGTCATTCTGGAGATGTCCAGCTTCACCATTGTGCATACATAAAAAGTTTCAAAATGCCCATTCATTTAAGCCTTTGAATGCTGGAGCTTTGACACCTCTTTAGAATTCAAGGGTTTCAAAGCAAATTTGAAATCAAATGGATATTTTTTAACCTTTTGAGTGCCACAGGGGTAAGCTCTGCAATGCGTTGCATATCCCCCTTCCACTCAAAGTGTTAAATTATTTTCCTATATTGCAAATGGTTTGTGTCAGAGTTGTTCCAGGCCTGTCTAGTACATCACCCTCAGTATTTGTTTTCACGCACTCTGTGGAGCACTCACGGAATTAGCCTAGAATGTGAAAAGCAAGACCATTTAACTCTTTTCATGCCAGATGGGGGTAACCAAAGCATTACAACGCAATGCATTGGATACCTCTCTGGCACTCAAAGGGCTAAAGGAGTTTCCAAAGCAAGCAAACTCAATGTATTAACCTGCAACCCAATTATAACAGAATATTTGTTACTCACCAGTGTGGGGTATAGAATTGACGGTTCGGTGCTGTAAGGGATATAACTGGCATAACTTGGGTTGGCTGTGGCATAGTTAGGGTTATACACACCCAGAGCTGCATTGAGATCTGTCCTGGTGCTGACCAGCAGTCTGTTCTCATATGAAGGGCAACAGATGGCTGGGCTTTGTGCAGAGGTGGCAGGGACCTCTGGCAGGTTTCTAGGTGCATAGTCATAACATGTTGTGCTGGGGTTTGTGGAAACCAAAAACTGCAGATGGAATAAGACAAGATTATCTACCGCTCAGAGGGGAAATATAGCAACAGTTCTTCAACCACACACATATACACACATGTGAGTGTGCTAACACATGCATACATGCGTACAAACACAAACACACACGTGCCCATTGCACACACACAATATATTTATCAATTTGTAGTTACAATAAAATCGTCACCAAGCTATTTACACAAGGAACTCACTATGATGCTAATGTACTAAGATGAATGGTGCAATTCTTAACCCTTTGAACTCAAAGGGTTAAGCAAGCCACCTGCAACACAAGGAGCAAATAACAACTTATATTGCTTTAAATACAGTTCCTGTTAATACATTTTATTAACCCCTTGACTACTAGAGAGCTCACCAAATCCTTGCAAAGCAATGTGTTGGAGATCTTTCTAGCATTCAAGGGGGTTAAAAGCTTCATTTAAACCAATGGACATTTTTATTTGCACCCCACAGTATAGTTACACTTCTCTAAAAAGTGCACCACTTTTCCTTATAACACCAACCTCTGAATCTCGCTGCTATTAACCCTTTGGGCGCCAGAGTGGAGTCCAAAGCCATGCGAAGCAATGTGTTGGACAACCCTCTGAAACTCAAAAGGGTTAATTGTTTACAGTAAACAAAAGCAGCGTTCACATGGCTGCCAAAGGAAAATAGGTCAATGACTAGATCAGAATGAGTTCCCGAGGTGTGTGCAGAACAATGCTTTATGTATTCCTCTGGCTATCAAAGGGTTAAGTGAATCCTAGTCACACCCATTATTATAGAATCAAGAAAAGGGTAAATGAGCCTAGACTAGATCTGCCCAATTCTTTTCAAAACCAAAGTATATTTCATGTGACTGTTCCAATTAGTATACATCATCCTCATCAGATTGATACAGAAAATAGTTGCAAAATACTTGAGCTGTAATGGTACACATTTGTGTATTGATGTTAAGGGTTGATACAGCAAACTGAGAGACAGATAAAACATACAGAGAAAATCAAAGGTACAGCATGTTACATTAAATACAGAAAATTACAGACTTACTGTGATATTCATTGAAGTCTGGTCTTGAATGCATAGAACTTTACACACACAGACAAAAGTCTCCCTAACATTGTATCTCTGATAACAATTATGATACACAGGAATACTTTCAAGAAAACTGAGATTTGCAATGAGAAATGAGTGACTCAAATCACTTACCTGAGAGTTGCCGCTGTACGGATATCCAAACTGAGAAAACGACATCTCTGTTCCTTATTTTTTTTTATTACCATCAACAATATTTCTATCCCAGATCAATTGTAACCAAACCTGATTCAGAAGCACATCCCAAGTAAGGCCTTTTTATTTAATTATATATGATTGCACTTAACAAGCAAAGCATCTCTAGCCGGGAGGATAATGCTACAAGGCAGCTAGCTTCCTGTTAGGAATAAGAAATCAGGAATATTGAGTTCAGCAGAAGAGAGTTAAAAAAAGATGAAGAAGTCTTGCAAGATATGAAGGCAGCTTGTTGTATTATTTGCTTGTCTTTAGTTCTTTAGCATTCATCCATGGAAGAGGAGGAAAATGACGTCAAAATAATCCCAAAGCCCCGGACAGCTAGGATATAATAATGTCTTTGCCAATCATGTTCTGCATCTGATATTCCAAGATACACCACACTCTTGCTTCATGCAGTTTTAACCCTTCGAGCAGAGAGGTCATCAAACTATTGTGTACCAGTCAGTGGGGTTAATGTTGCATTTGTTAGGTGAAAGAACTAAAATTACCATGAATTCCTTTTTTGAGCAGCCTACATACATTTCAGTGTGAAATATAGAACACGCTTTATTCTACTCAGGTTAATATAAAAACATATATTTTTAAATTTTCACGTTAGATTTCTTTAATCCTTTAAAAAATCCTTTGAAAAGCAAAACATTACACATACATCTGGTACTTAATGGGTTAATAAGTAATCAATACTCTATATTTATTTTTATGAAATTATATTTATTTGCATTCATTAAGGGGAATTCAGGTTTGTTCTATATATATTTGGTACATCCCTTTATAAATAAAGGATATTTTTTAGTTTTTACATTAATACATTTTATACAATTGTCTAAATTAATTTTAATTAATATCACATTTAACAAAAAGTCTTAATTTCTTACCTTCTCAATAAGTGCTGTGTATTTTTTATTTGATGGATTAGATATAAATGTCATTACTAACTAATTCAAAGAGCAGACAAACAATTGATAAATAAATAGGAATTACACTGATATAATATAATGGTGTTGTAAAAGTAAATGAAATAACAAAAATTAATCTAAATTATTATGTTAAAACAGCAATTTGGCATGTAATATTTTATATTGCCCAAATAATATTATACATAGCTATACAACAGTATATTAGCATTAATATTTCAGATTTTGTACTTTAAAGTGAAAAAAGCACAATTCACTTTATAGTAACAATAGAAAGTGAGATTCAAAGCAACAATGGGTGTGTACAATTCTAAGTGTTGCAGCTATATCACAGTCAGTAGGTGGTAACATTCTATGACAGACAGCCAAAGCAGAAGCTGCTGTCGTCTATCAACCCCCAAACTAAACTTTTAATTATGTAATACACCCATGGGTATTTTGGGCATCTTTAAAAGCTCTGATATTCTGACTTTAGCCAAAAATGGTGGTTGACTAATTAATGAGGACGAATTATCCATTTTTTCTCTTAGCATCAAAAATTGCCGTAGCAGGACAAAATTTCAAAGACTTTGACAGGTCAATAGTAAAGTGATTGATGACTGTCGAGAGACCAATCCGCCCATTACCACTGATAGGTAATTGCTGCAATTAAGAAATTAAAATGCCCTTGTTTAAAACAACTTACAAGTTGCAGAAATGGCTTTGGAAGAGGGTGGGGGTATGGGGTTCCTGCGGAAAAAAGGAGGGTGCATGTAGAATCCTTATTCTCTAAAGCCTTTAGTTCCTCTTCTAATTATATAGGAGTAGTCAATTGTTTTGTTTTCTCTATAGTACAATTCATTAAAGATCTGTCTATTCTGATGCTGGTTGTCACTGTGATTTTATCTGTTTCCATTGACCTCTTTTTCAGTTCATTCACTCTCAGATGGTCCTTCAGTGCTTTGCTGAGCAATATTGTCTAGAGCTGTCTGAGTGTTGGAGGGTTAACTTAGACAGTCCATTTTAAAATAAATCATTGTCATTGTAATGCCATGTGTTAGAGACCTTATTGTTACCCAAGCCATTTCATTAATAATGTGCTGACTCTGCCCACATTTTATTTAACCCCTTTGAAATGTTATCCTATATCCAAAGAAATAATAATTTGCTTTATTATTGTCCAAATCATATTTATTTCCTAAATGTAACTATAAGGAAGGAACTGTAGATTTGCGTGTTTTAACCCTTTGAGTGCCAGAGGGGTACGGAATGCATTGCACGGTTGCAATACATTCCATACCCCACTGGCACTCAAAGGGTTAAATTCATTTATGAACCAGGAAGATGTGCAATCGTTGCAAGATAATGCTTTGCTCACTCCTCAGTTAACCCTTTGAGTCTAAGAGGGGAGCACAACGCATTGCTTGATCATTTGTTGCAGTCAAAGTGCTAAAGAGTTAAAATATGCATACAAACATACATATCATACATAAATATATACAGAGAGAATACAAAAATGTCATACTACAGAAAGTACTGGAGATGAAAAATAAAATATTGGGCATTATGTATAAAAATATAGTGGAGGAACTCAGGACTGGAGTAAACAAATTACACTTTAAGTGACAGACACAAATTCCCCATTGATTTGAATGGTGATTTTAACCACTTGCAGGAGATGCACTAAGATGACTTCTGCAGTGATATCACTTCTTCAGTCCTATGTTATTTTATGGAGTCAATGCACCAAGATTTCTTCAGCTTTGGAGATCTTAGCACATAGGTTCAATACAACATAGGAATTGGAGACGTGATATCTCTGGAGAAGTCATCTCAGCTTTATCACCTCTTTATCACACCTTAGTGAATAACCCTTGTTGATTGCTAGAAATGTCTCCATACATTGCAAAGGTTAAAAGCACCAAGGAAATAAATTGAATTTTTTTATTTGTCACAAATGACAAAGTTGGATTGGCATAGAATAGCACCACTTTGTTTTTATACATAAGGCAACAACTGCCAGCTTTTGAGAAAATATATATTCTACTAGTTGAAAAGCCAGTGTACACGGGCCACAGTGCCACCCGGCAACCTCGGCTGGTGGCCGGATTCTCTCTTCTCACTGGCTGCACTGCAGTCATGTGCAGTACTGACTGCTGGAGCGCACCGCGGCTGATATGGAATAGAGTGTCCAAATTCAGACTGTAATCCTCTCTGTGCACCTTCCTGGGACCAAGCGGTCCCAGGAAGGTTCGCAGAGAGGACTCCAGTATGAATTTGGAGGGCCCCGCTCTGTATCAGCCATGGCACGTTTGGGCAGTCAGTACAGCGCATGACTGCAGAATGGCAAGTCTCTACTGCATATGACTGCGCATGACGGCTTCTGACAAACATCCTAGCAAATTATTATAAAGGATTTTTCTTTGCAAAATATTTTTACCTCAAAATATTGTGTAGTGTAGGGTCTTATAGCTAATATAGAGTAATATGGTTTATGTTTTCACTGTCCTGCATTACCATTAACAACTTCTCACTAAATTTCGCTAAAGTTAAATTCAGTTTATTTAACCCTTTAAGGACCAGCGGGGTGTTTTTACTCAAATAAATCTTTCTGTTTCTTTAACCAGAGGGATGCATAATTAATTGCTTCAAACTGTGCTGCTCACCTCAGTCCTTAAATTGTTAACACTTTGAGCGTCAGAGAGGTACACAACGCATTGCTTTGCAATGTGTTGTGTACCCCTCTGGCACTCAAAGGGTTAAGGTACATTGAAACAACAAAAGGCCTAATGTATAAAGAAAAAATGAGCAATTACAGGTCTAAAAAACTGCACTATAAGGTAAAATAAAATCCCAGTTTATGTAAATGATGCCTTCAACCCCCTTGAATAATAGAGAGGTATTGAAAGCATTTGTTAGATATCTCTCAAACATTCTAGTGATTAAAAGTCCCATTTAAGTCACTGGAAATATGGGGAATTATTATTTGTTCCCCACAATGCAGTGCTCCAGCATGTCTCCTCTTCGCATAGTATATATAACACCCATAGAACTATATGATAATGTAAATCCAAGAAGAATTTCTCTTAAGCCTTTCAATGCTGGAGAAATCTCATGAATGCATCAGTAAGTAATGGGGCTGTGACAATGATGTGATAAGAGGAACTTAAAAAATTCTGGAGAAATCAACTGCACCACAGGGAAAATACAAATTCCCCTATTTACTTTGATTTAAATTTATTAAATGCTTTTAACCCCAAAATGACAGAGGGATCTCCATAGCATTGTATAGAAATGCATGGCTAGCATTCAGTTGGTTAAATCAATAGGAACAGTTATTTGTTCCCTGTGGTGCAGTTGGATTGCCTCAGAATCACTCCAGTTTTGTTAAAATACCAGCCTCAAGGTTGTTGTGTTATATGGATGCATGCAATGTATAGGTAAACATCATGCAAGGCTCACAAGTGGTCTGCCTGATACCTTAACTGGTCTTGTGACACATGGAAAAAGCATTTTGATATAATGAAAATGGGTAGACTTGGAACACACTTATTCAGGTGCAAACAGCTGTAAACAGAAATGCTAATGGATATATATTTTTTTAGTAAACAAATAACATAGAGCATTTGTCCTCCTTCATATCTAAAAGGGAGTGTTCATGGGAATTCATCTTAGTTATCTCACATTTTAGTGGTCCCTCCCTATAACAAAATCTCTATATCTCATCACTAGTATTTGTTCATCTGCTCCATGTCACAACTCCCAGTGAGAGTGATGAGCTAAGAAGAACTGGAGTAATTCTGGGCCAAACCAACTGCATCATAGGGGAGAAATAATAATCCCCATTTATTTAACCACTTTAGTGCAAGAGGGGTACACAACGCATTGCAGAGCAATGTGTTGTGTACTTCTCTGGCACTCTAATTGTTAACTCTTTGAATGTTAAAGAGGTTTGCAATACACTGGAAACTTCAAGCATTCTAGGCGAAGAAAGACCCTGTTAAATAGATGGTCATTTGGGGAAGATTATTTGTTCCCTATGATGCAGTTGGTTTGCTCCAGAATTACAGTAGATCAGTATTACTAAATTATTGTCAGATTACCATGCTCCTTGGCTCTTATGTCTCTCTTCCCCATCATGCTTTTTTGATGTGCGCTTATACATTTTTTAATTCTGTTTGTGCTTTCTGACGCAGTTTGGGCTCTGACTTCTGATTGGTCAAGCCTCCTTATTTCAGTCTTGCCTTCCCTCTTGTCTTTTGCCTGTTTATAAAGTCTTTTGCTTGAGCTTGGCTGTGCATCTTCTGATTCCTGACTTCTCGAGCTTTGATCTTGGTTTTGATTCCAAGACTGAGTTTGTACACTGTCTACCCTGACTTCAGAATGACTGATTACATCTTGCCTACCATTATTGTACCATGACTTGGATCTCTTCCTTTCTGACCATTAGGCATGAGCAGTTGCTCCAGTGTGGTTCTGAGCTTCCACCTACTACTCCAGTTGCCTTCCTGGGTACTTACTTCAGATTCCTAACAATTATACCATAAAATATATATTTTACTATTGCTATATTTACCTGTCCCCACAACTTCTCCTAATGCTCCTTACTACTATATATACCCTTATTGCTTTCGGAACTACGTCTTGTAATGTCTCTTATAAATTTATGATGTTCCTCCCCATAACTTGTAATGTCTCAAGACAACTAATTCTTTTGTTCCATTTAAATGCTCCTCTTTTCCATGAACTCCTCCAATAATAGGAACTAATCTCCCATATTGCCATTCTTTATAACTGCTCTAATTGTAGACCATAACTGCTTCCTAAAGTGTCTTACATTGTTCCATATAACTTTTCCCCATGACACATCCTACTGTTCCATATAACGTCTCCTCATATTACTTCTGCTTATAATTTCTTCTATTGCCCTGTAGAATCCCTCCATGTAAGTCACAAATTATTCCCTAAGAGAAACCTAAAGAGGAGCAATTCTGAGGCAAACCAATTGTTCAATAGGGGATAAATGAAAATCTCCCTAATTTCCATGCTTTATGTAGGGATTTTAACACCTTGAATGTGACAGGTCTCTAAGACATTGTGAAGCAAAGCAAAGAAGCATATTTACTATTCATAGCATAAAACTTCTTATTTCATTAAATGGGAATTTTCATTTGTCCCCTGTGGTGCAGCTGGTTTGTTCCCGAACAACACCTGTTTAGCTTACTGAATAAGGCCTTAGGAATCCTTCATTTGATCCATATATCTGCACATAATAAATAAAGGAAAAAACAATAGTAAAACAATAATAAAAGTAGCTTTTTGAATTCCAAGAACAATGTCTGCACTGCATTTACTGTAAGATACAGATTCAAGATACTTCACTTTGAATCAGAGTTGTCCTTTAGTGCATGTCATATCTAGATAGAAAATCCCTGCTAACAGGCAGATGCACTTAACTGAGATAGAATAATTCTGGTGTAAACTGAGTAATGTACAGGGCAGAAATAAAAATTACCTTTGATTTAAATATTCATTTTAACATATCCTGCTAGAAAGCTTTTCAGTGTATTGCTTTGTATTTTGTTGGCGGTCTCTGTAGCATTCAATAGGTTAAAAGCCCCATTTAAATCAATGTAAATTTGGGGATTATATTTGTACCCTATGATGCATTTGGTTTATACAATAATTACCATAGCTGGGAACTTGCCGGATTTCACCCACAGACTCTGATTTTAGAGTACTATCTCTGGGTCTCCGGATGAAACCTTAAATCCCCGGGTATTGGTGAACTGGCTGCTCCTGCCTGCAATGCTATTGTATAAATTCCATGTGAATAAATTCCTCCTGCACTGGAGTAGCGAGCTTGAGGCAGCTGAAGGCTGGTGGGCTCGCATCCCGGCACTAAAAATAAATAAATATATATATCCGCCCACAACTTGATTGGAGTTGCTAGGAGAGGAAGTCAGATGAGTGGACAGGAGGAAGAGCTGCTTCAGATGATGCTGCATGCGTGATGTCACAGGACACGAGAAGTGGGAGATTGGAGCCGTTCACTGTGGTGTGGGATGGGAATGAGATTATCTCCGGGTTAGCTCATCTACAAAGTTCCCAGGTATGATAAGTACTCCACTTCCTCTTAGTATATCTGCCATGACAGTGTTTATGATTACAATCCTCCTGATAAATGGGGTGGGGGGGGTTGAAGAATATAAAATTATCTAAGATAGTGCTGTCCAAGTTCAGTCCTCATGGGCCACCAACGGGCCAGGATGTAAGGATTTCCCTGATTAAGCACAGGTGAGTTAATCAGCAGCTCATTCATTTTCACTGACTTACCTGTGCTGCTTAATCAGGGAAATCCTTACTTCTTGGCCTGTTGGTGGCCCTTGAGAACTGAACTTGGACAGCCCTGATCTAAGACAAACTCAATAATTGATTAAGGGTGCTGTTTGTACTAGATCATGTCTAAATATGTTTGCAAGAGTTTTAAACATGCCTACTAATCTTAATAAAAAAAGTCTCAAATTCCACCTTTTCTGCCACGTCTGAGACTTTTCTTCAATCATTTTGACAGTATTGTGATCATGCCAAGTAGATGGTAGCAGACAAACTAGGTGCAAAAAGTTATCTTAAAACAAGACAATTTTATGGGTAAACATTTTTATACGTATGTGTAGACATTTTTGTATGTGAAAATAGCAACAGGTATATGTTTGTACCACGTCTATACATCTCCCTAATGGTTTCTGAGTTGCAGTTGGGTATATTGTCTGAAGGTGGTGATAGAGAACTGCAATTGAGTAATCTGGAGCTCTGTGCAGTCACTGATTAAAGACAGCAAACAGACCAGTAAACCGAATTGCAGTGCATCAGCAATTTTATTTGAAACAGCAACAAACACCTCTCATTTATAACTTGTTACTTCCTCCAATAATAACTCTGCCAACATTTGTTACAAAAGGGTTGCAACATTTTAGTTATAACATAAAGGTTACTTATTAAATTGGATATTTTTATTGTTTTATGCATTTGATTCTCATTGACGCTGATGTACAAATTAGAATCCAAGCAATTATGGAGCAAACCAACTGTTCCATAGGGAACAATTAACATTTTACAACATTCCCCTTCAATTAAAAGGGGATTTTGACCCCTTGATTGCCACACAGGTCATTATTGTGAAGCAATGCATTGCAGACTTAGAAGCCCCGTTTAAATTAATGAACAGTTTCATTTATCCTCTTTAATGCCTTTGGATTGCTCCAGAATAGCTTAATTTCATCTTAGTACTAGCCTCATTCTCATTCACATCTTGATATTCAAACATTGTATGCATATTTGTCAAATACCAAATGTAGTAAAACTTGTGAGGATATAAGCAAAAGAAATAACTTAAACCCAGTATAGCAATTATCAAGTAAAAACTACAATACTATGGCTATATCCAACTGAAATGAGAGAGACAATTTCACATGTGTGTAGGGGCATTTAACTTTAAAATTGATTACTTTAAAATTAAATTACTTGCCTTGAACAGTTAAAGAGAAATTCTGTGTGTTTCTGGCATATTTTTAAGCAACTTAAAGATTTTCCTTGTTGTAAACTCTCTATATTATGAATGTAGCATTTCTCATTTTCCACTTTTTGACCTAAGGAATATTGTATAGATCACAACTATACCTAATCTGCTACATGATTTTCTCTTAGTAAATATTAGAATCATAAATGCACCGCTTCATCCCCTTGGTAATTCATTGTCACTTGCAATGTTGTTTCAGCTGCTAGTAACAGAGATGCCCTCTTAAATCTCACAGAAGCTCAATTGACAGAGTAGTTTGTAAAAGATTAATATCCCCAACCTGAGACCAATATATTAACCATCTAAGTTCTGGGAACGTTTGACTTTTTTTTTCTCTGACGAGGCCACGCAACATTTTCAATTATAGAAAGATTGTGATTTGAGTGGTAAGGTAACAAAAATTATTAAAACATTCCAGTAAATATAATGCAACAATATTATCCAACATTCCCCTAAAAGTGACAATTTAAGTGAAAACAAATACAAATCAAAATGATGACCAAAAAGTGTAACACCAAAGTAAAAAGTGAAAAATAACATATCTCAAACATTTTCAATTCTGTATGTTGCAATGCACCTTACAGAAAAAGAGGAGACAGAAAACATTTAGTTTAGAAGTTTTTAATAAGATTAAAATTTAAAACAAGATTTCATATAAATGAGATATACAAGTGTCTATTAAAAAATAAACATGCAAACTACATATAGCTATTTTGCCAATCCAGTATATGATCAATGATACCATTGGAGCTCATAGATGAGGACTGAAACATGAAGAGTGAATTGTCTTAATGGAGCTGGGAATAAAGACCTGACTTGCATCACAATCTGGATGTGATCTGGACATTATCCTTCGCAATCCATGTAGAACCAGAATTGGTTAACTCCACATCATGATATGCCACTCATTTGGAATTTGCAGCCAGCTGTTGTACTTGGCAAACGTCAGGGTAGTATCTCAATATACCCTCTGACACATTTTGTCTCAAGGACTTATTCATAGAGATGCCATGTAACAATAACAATAGGTTTAAATAACCTTCCAGGCCCTCCCCATTATGCATATTTATGTTGTTCACTTATCAATTCAAATATTAATTTGAATCAATTTGACAATCATTGAGCTTCTATGTAGATTTACCAAGTACAGTGGAGTGCCTAGAAAGTGAATGTTCTCGCTTCCTTAAATATACAAACACAATAACAACAAAAATACATGATCAATTTGCAATAAATAAATAAAGCCACCTAGTTATCGCTAAGATTCCATAGGTCAACATTCATGATCCTTGTTATTGACTCACAGAAATATAGTTTATCATTAAATAACATAGTCTTGCAAGATGAAGTACATCCATAGATAAAATGAATGGAACATGAATTTAAATGGATAGTAATACTTAAAAATGTAAAAAAATATATGTTGTATGGTTTATCCCCTTGAGTAAAACAAGGGTACTCCCACTGCTGAGAGATATTTTATTAAAAAAGTATAACATCTCAAACTTGAAATTTTTAGGTGCAATATCACAGTGGCCTGAAAATTTACAGTGGCACTGTTGCTATACCATCCTATGGACAGCTCTGGTCTGTAGACCATAAATCTCCATAGGATGGTGTAGCAACAGCGCCACTGTAAATTTTGAGGCCACTGTGATATTGCGCCTAAAAAATTCACGTTTGAGCTGTTATAATTTTTTTAATAAAATATCTCCCAGCAGTGAGAGTACCCATGTTTTATTTGGGGACATAAATCCTACAGCATATTTTTTTTACATCTTAAGTATTACTATCCCTTTAAGACACACAAAGCCCAAAGTAATATGACAATAGACAATATCAAATAGGACAACCAAGTAACAAAATATACATAAATAAAATTAAGATTAAAACCCAGGAAGTATGAGAATGGCATACATAGCACCATATATATATGAAGCAACTGGATGTCTGCTCTGCTCCCAAGAAGCAAAGACCATGATATATCCTATAAAAAGGTATACATAACATCAGAAACAGACCATTCTCCTAAATACTATATACATAAACATACACACATAATCTATATAACTAATCTACTATAATAATCTCAATGTGCAAAACATGCAAGATTCTTCAGAATTCCATTAAAATACAAATATAATGATGTAAAAACAAATTAAACCATTCCATAATTAATTCATACTTAATAATTATATCTCCAGTAAAAACACTATAATAATAAGAAGCATAATAAATAATGCATAATAAATAGAAGTAGTTCAAATTATCACATTAGTTGAATAATTTAAATCTGTCTGATTGTGCATAGACTACACAAAGAGTCCAAAGAGGACAGATGTAGAAAAGGCAATTTAGCCTGAGACAAAATCCACCTGTCACTCACCTCTGATTGTCTGAGGGAGAGTCAATTAAAAAAAAATTGCAAACCTGTTTAAATATGTAATCACAAAAAGAGAAAATCTCTCTTACTACATCTCAAAGGAGTACATTAAAAAGGCAACCTTTTATGTCTCATAAAATATAAATTATATTTTATCTCCATACTTCATCAAAATAGGTATTTAATGTACACCAAGTAGCACATCAAATACAGACCTGAGACATAAATACAAAAATGTATGTAAATATTTTGATAGTGTTACATGACATATGTTAAAGTGGAACTTTCAACATATGTAAAGTCACCCTGTAATAATTAGGCAGGGGGCAACTAGCTTAATGATAGGTATCTTACCTTTTAGAATTACTCCTTTCTAAAGAAATCCTTACTGTTCTGAGGCCGGAAGCCAGGCATCAGCGCAGACATCTTGTCTGCATGCCTGCGCTGTCAACCCCAGTCTCCATTGAGAACTATTGCACTGTGCCACATGATAACCTGGAGAGACTGACGGTGCAGGCGGGCAGACTGCACTAACCTGGCTGTCAGTCTCCGAAGATTAAAGATTTCTTTAGAAAGGAATAATTCTAAGTGGTAAGATAACTATTATTAAGCTAGTCGCCACCTGCCTAATAATTGCAAGGTGACTTTAGCTATGCTGAAAGTTCCACTTTAAATCCTTGAGATGAGATAAGAGTATATTGTGATACCACCCTGAGGTTTGCCATGTATTATAACCAACTGAAAATACTAAATGTGTGGCATATTATGATGAATACTTAACCTATATTAGGTCTATATGGATTGTGGAAGATAATATCCAGATCACATTCAGAAATCCATTGTGCAGCAAACAAGGCCTTTATCGCCAGGGGGAAGATGTCCTAAGAGGGGATGCTATGGCAATGTGTGCCTTGTGATGTGTGGAGAGCACATTATCTTGGTGATGGAGACACGCATCTCCATATGCACTAACAATTAAGTATAAAAGGGGGGGTTCTAATCATTAGCATGCAGGGTTGTCAAACTGCTGGAAATGTGTAAGGAATACCCTCCAATAAACATTGACAGCAGTTTGACAACCCTGAAGTTGGAACGTATCCTCTACTCTCTTTCACTTTTTGAGTAAAGCAGCAAAAAGGATCCTTTCTGACTTCAGCACCACAAATAGCATTGATCCTTTAACATCAAGATCGATGGATAGATAGATCAATAGATATATAGATAGACACTTGTAAAACGAAGACTGGCACTGGCTGTACTATAAAGGAGCCAATGATGTGGAGGAATCGAATTCCTGATTAACAATAGACTGACATACTTAGTCGTAAAAGTGGAAAGTATTTCTGAAAGAATTGCTTCCTGTGTTATCAAACTAAACAGTCGCTATGTTCTTCAGATCATTCTGGTTTATGGCCCTACAAGCAGCCACAGCGATAATGAAGTGTAAGAATTTTATTATAATTTATTATGCCTCTACTAACAGTACAATTACCACTACAAATTTATGTTGTGAGATTTCAATGCAAGAATTAGAAAGATCCAAAATGGTGAAAAACCAGATCACATGGAACTGGGAAAAGGCACAATCTAGGCAACCAACTGATTGAATCTGAAGAAGAAGAACAAAATGTTTACATCATGAATTCATTTTACAGGAAAATGGACATGGAAAAGACCTGATGATAATACAAGTGAAATCTACTTCATACTAAAATAATAAAAAGATATTCACTTAATGCTAAGTCTTCATTTGTTTTAACATGGAAGTGGCGATCGGCTAGTGAGAGCAAAAACTAAAACTGACTGCAAGAAAGAAAAAAGAAAATGATCAAGCCAACAAATGTGAAGATCAATACTAGTCAGCTATTGAAAAATCCATAACATTTTTGAGTTAGCACTGTCTAATTGCTTCACTGTGCTGCAAGATCTTTCAGATGCAGACGTTTCAAACCACAATGAAAAAGTTATTGAGACTATCGTAGACACTGCCTATGCCCTTGCACTTACTGCCACACAACAAAAAACAACCTGAATATCCAAAGAAACAGTTGCCATGATGAAGAAGCGATGAGAAATGAGGCAAAACGGTAATATCAGATAGAATATGTAGAAATGTGCAAGACCATAAGGAAGTGAATAAAAGAAGAAACGTACAGGTTCAATGCTGCTGAGCTCATCAAAAGGACAGTAGAAGACAATCAAGGGCTAAAAAAAGCAAAATGGAAGATGGCTACACACAGGAGCCAAATGTTTGTATTAAAGCTTGAAGATGGCACAACAGCAAAAACTCAACAAGAAAATACAAAAATGAGTGGAATAATTTTATTCAAATATTTATAAGGATGAAGGACAATAAGTGAATGCCGTGTCAGAGGCTAAAGCTGTGCCAGAAGTTTTGGTTGAAGTAGAAGCTGCAATAAAATCACTGAAAAATGGCAAAGCAGCTGGATCTGATAAAATCACTACTGAAATTTTGAAAGCCGACATTAACCCTTATTCAAAGCTCTAGCTAAACTATTTTCAAAATACATACTAGTTGGCAAAGTGCCTGAAACATGAAAAAATGCAGGTCATCCTACTGCACAAAAAAAGGTGAAAAGGTGGATCTAAAAAAAACTACCAATATGCCTATTGCCAGTCATCTGCAATGTTTTCACAAAGGTGTTCAAGAAGGATAGACACAATGCTTAACAAATAAGCAGACTCTATCAGTTTCAGTACAGTGGACCGTATCCAGACAGTGCAACATACAAAAACATAATGAAATCCACCATGCATAATGTGTAGCCTTCATTGACTATGAAAAGGTCTTTGACTCAGTGAAAAGGCAAGCAGTAATCAATGCCCTAATCAGCCAAAGAATAGGTATCGCTTACCTCAATATCCTCCTATCAACATATGAAAATGCAACTGCATCAATACAGGTTAGCAATGATACAATCCAGATCAACATAGAAAAAAAAAGGAGGCACAGGCTGAGAGTCAAAGAGGGATCAAAATGTTGATGTCCTGTTGGAGCAGTGTAGAAGGCAAATCAACAGTATGCACTAAAGTATCTCTGACATCACATCCCCATCAGTCTGAAAAATGTTGCCCTCATCAACATCCATATGACATGCCTTCACCAGGTTTATTAATTTTCACTCATCACATCGACAACGGCCTATTTCCATATGGAAATAAATCATAATGACTTGTTTAATTATGACAATGCAGTGGGTAATTATCATATTCAAGGGGGTGTGTTTATATGTTAATGTGGCACTTCACCACATTCACTAAACTCTGATAGCAGCCTCTGCTGTCGGAGTTCACAGTCTCAACTTCGCCTACCTGAGGCTGGCGAAGTTGGGCCCTCCCTGTTACTACCTATGCAGTAAAAGCTCTCAACCAATCACAAGGAGGGAGGGTTGTGAACTTCTGTTGATGTGGAAGGGATGTTCTCCCTCCCACATCCCTGGCAGTAGACAACCAAGAACTCTGACAGCATTCTCTCTGCTGCCCAACTTGGCCGGTATGGGACTGGAGACAGTACTTTCAGCTCCATAGACTGTATCACTCCCTTTCCCCTTCCATTGCCATAGGGATGTGCATTTCTCACTCCTGTGGCACTCAAAGGGTTACAAAAAGTACACCAAGCTCTACACAGTTACCCCCTTAGCTCTGTATCATATACTATACATGTGCATTCCTAAGAAAACAAGGTTAAGGTAAGGCAGCATCCATGGGGATTATTATCTACCACTTGCCCCTCCAGCCTTGTTCCCTTGGCCACTGGTAGCCATAGAACCTCATATACACTGTCTGACCCTCTCTAGCCTTTTCCCTTTCCCTACTGCTAGCCACAAATCCACATGGGCACTTCCTGAGCAAGGGAAAAAGTCTGGAGGGTCTCAGTTAGTGTGATGGTGACGTTCCCCACAATACTTATATTCAGCATGCTGCCCCACAGTTAAAAATTTTACATATGCTGTCCCAACCTCTCTCCAATAAAATCCATCATATGATGCCTCTTTTTTTTTATCTGCTGCCTCCCCAGTAAAATCTGACAAATTATGCTCTTTTTGTTCGACATCTGCTGCTTCCCCTAGTAAAATGCGAGATATGATGCCCTCACACTGTTAACCCTTTGAGTGCTAGAGGAGGAGGCAATGCATTTCTTTGCAATGCGTTGCATACCCCTGTGGCACTCAAATGGTTAATTTCTGTGTAAAACTGTGCAAATAAAAAAATAAAAAGCATAGTGCAGTTTTTACATTTGTAAAATAACATCAGGGTATGAAGCATGAGGAAACTGATTCTGGTCACAGGGTTTCAAAAAAGAAAATTTTAGATATTTGTAGATTGTGAGACTGCTCCTATTTTTGAGAGATATAATGAAGAAAACTATTATTAATGGAGGAGAGTCACACTTTATCACCAGGAAAAAAATGAGACCAGGAGAAAGAATATGTAGAGAAGAAGTTCAGACATTACTAGTAGGAGCACCTCCGGACTGTGGACTCAAAAGAAAAATACATGGATTATAGTCTATGGCTGCACAGAAAGGAAAGAAATCAAAGGAATCTTGTAGCAAATAATTACAGAACTCTGTCAGGGGAAGCAGGTCTAATTATTCTGTGGATGATTATAATAACAATACAGGAACTTGTGTTTAAACATTCTTTTTGTCTACTCATCTGAGGGTTGCAAGAATTCCATGGAGATGGAAAAGTGAGGCACCTACACAAAAAAATCTGTGGCCAAATGAGTCCAAGGGAGAGCTGCCAAAAGAAGAGGTTTAAGAATATCCAGGGTTCAAGACCTAGGAAACTTAGTTCAGTCACATATTGGACATAAGACCACAAAATCTACCATATAAATTCCTGAGCCTGCAACCACAGAGTAGTGAGTGTGACCTCAGTGCAGAATCATAAATCTTAAGGAGAACAGAATGTATATCCTACAAGACCAAACTTCACTCCTCCAGTGCTGGCTTGATTTCTAACAGTTTACAATTCCACACACCATTATTTTACTCTGCAGAAGAAATCTTCCTAAAAATAAGACCAAGGATGTATTTTTTTAGAGTAAAGGGAGTGAAGAGAAAGAATAGCTTAAAGAAGCTCAGAAATATAGTTGAGTTTCTAGTCCGGCTTCTGGATCTGACTGGATTGTTGCTCAAGGAGAATCCCATGCTGATGAACAGCCTTCAGTATGTCTGCAGGATCCATGGCCTGGGCATGTTCAAAACTGTAAGAGAGTCTAGTACCAGTGGACCCAGAATGCAGAATGTGTAGAAATACCAAAAGAAAAGGACTACAGGACACAGGAAGCTTGGATGTGCTTGGGTGTGATGCTTGTGAGCTCCTGTCTCTGACCCTGCTTAAGATCCTGGCTTCTGACGTCATCCAAGTACCTTAAAAGCCAACTGAATGGTATAAATACAAGTATCTGAATTGGAAAGCCACGGTAGTTTGCGATATAGGAGGCGTGACACAACAAGTCAAAGCCTCATCCTTCAGACCAGAAGTAATAAAAATAATCCTTGTTTAATGTGACGTGAAGACATCCTCACAATTTATGAAATGGAGTGCCCAATGATTAAGGAACTATCTGAGCTCCTTTGGGTTCTCATGAAAGCATTCAGGAACCAGTAATTTGGATAGCTGAACAGAAGGTGGAAGAACTACCAGACATGAGTTTACTGAAGCTAAAGCACTAGAGGAGCTGGAATCTATAGTCTGTCCTGAAGCAGTTGAAGACTAGTAACTTATTTGATATGTTGTTCCAGCTTTTGAAACTGGAGTGTTGCTTAATGAGAACCCTGTCCTGAAAAATGACATTCAACATCTCTGCAGGATCCACAATCATCAGTAGGAGTAATACCAGGCTTGACAAGAGGGGGAGCTTGAGGTATAGCCAGCAAGTTGGATGGAAGCTGCAAGGAGGAGCAAGACAAAGCAGCCGGGGAGACTGTCAGAGGCTTGGAGCAGGACTGAAGAGGCATAATATATAAGCCACAGGTAGACTAAAGTCCATAGAAAGGTATTGAATCAAAAAATGTAGGCGTATTTAGCAGGTGTAAGTCAGGGTAGGGGACAAACAGGAGAGTCACAGACAGGCAAGCTGCAAAACAACAGAGAAGCTGATCATAGCCAAGGTTCCTACTCAGGATTATTCAGAGGATAGCATAGCTCCAAGCACACACTGAAAATGGCACTTTGAACTTTAAGAAGTGCCGTAATATAAAGTAAAAGAAAGGAAGGAAAACATGGAGATGGAATGGAGGGAAAAGAGCAGAACAGCAACCAGGGCTGGATCACAAAGAATTAACATCTTGAGTGCCAGAGGGATATGCAACTCAGTCTCTCCACATCTAATTGTTGCGATTTCAAGACTCCTGGAAAGCAGTAATTAGGTACTGTACAGATATGCACATTTGACTCCAAAAGTAATATATACGACTACATCTCTATTTCTAAATTATTGATCCTTTTAATGTGTACATTTACAAATAATTCTACTTTCAGGATGAAATTACATTTTTGATTTGTTTTACCTATATAGGCAAACATTTTAAAACTATTGTCATTAATGCTAAAATATTCACCCTTTTTTTATATTTTGCTGGTGGAGCGGGAATTCATGAATGTTTCCATAAAAAATAAAGGTTGATTTAGGTATTTTTAATAATTTCTAGGAAGAATTCTGGTATTGCCTTTCTGCTAAATAAACTGTCAAAATGTTGCATTGTAATGAAATGTGATCCTGTCCCTATGGTAGTGAAGGTTTTTTAGGGAAGTCTTTTAAGCAACCAGATTCACTTTGAATGTCCTAGCAAGACTGATTTTTATAGCCAGTTATGAATCATTGCCCCCCCCCCCCTCATCATGCTACATTTAAATGGATGATCAGTATTATATTTTGCCATAAAATGTTAGCTTTGAAATCCAATTTTAAGTGCATTCTAGTTTTTGCCCTCTGAAAGCTCTGAATGAGTGAGAGTCACTATAAATTTTCATCAAATATGGAAGAAATATGACATAAATGCATTGCCATATTTATTTATAGGCCTATAAAACATGCTATGAAAGTCCTGGCACATTTTGGGACAACGAGTTGAACTTTCAAGAAAGTTAAAAGCATATAAGGAGACTGCAGAGTAGATTTATAAGGTTTAACTACGTACAGGTATTAGGAGTGGGCTAATCTAGCTTTGACTCAGGCATTTTTGCTATATTTAAAATGATATATGTCCTCTGTTTTTATTGATTTGGGAAGATTTATTAGATTATAGCTCAACATCTCCAGAGCAGTCAAGACGGAACCAGGGATCAAAACGACATTTGGTAAGCACCACTATATTCCTAGGTAAATATTGGATCAGTAGTGAAAAAACATATACCTAGGATCTGTGCAGTAAAATATAACTCTGGCTAAAATATAATAAAAGTAAATTATAAAAGTATAGACAATGGTAAAATCAAAACTTACAAAGGGTGACATATACACTTAGTAAAATTAGTTTACTAGTTCAGTCTGGTATGTGATAACCACTGGTATGTGGCTTCGTAAGTTACTTAGCCAACTGTAAACAATTACTTAAAGGGATAGTAATACTTCATTTTATCTTTATTTTATTTTGTAGGCATTAAAAAAACATGAAGAACGATATAAGTCTTATCTCTCAAACCTTTATGGTTTAAGAGATATTCACAAGCAAAGTATCCCCCCCCGTTCAGCCAAAGCAGAAGGGAGATGCCCAGGTAGACTGCAGAGAGGGACAATCTTCAATTAAGATAAGGGAAAAAGCTGAAAAACTTGTCAAGGGGGAAGGGCTTTCATTCTTTTCATACAAAGAAGATTGTCCTCTGCTGTTATCTGTCTGGTCTTACAACCAGATTCACATCTGAGAAGAGATGGCTTACACTAGGAGAAAGGGGCGGGAGGGGGAAACTTTGCTTGTGAATATCTCTTAAACCATAAAGGTTTGAGAGATAAGACTTATATCCTTCTTCATGTTTTTTAATGCCTACAAAATAAAATAAAGTTAAAACGAAGTATTACTATCCCTTTAAGTATTGTCTAGATAGGTGACCCTAAATTGTAATGTATGCATTTATATATTTCCTCAGCCATAGTGCAACGTTGTCTGCAATTAAATATTAGCAGAATACCTATATAAGCTGTCAAGTTATAGTATGTACTAACAGTCTGATGGGACAGATTATATAATAAATGGTGAACATAGGTCTTACAAGTTTTTATTTTTAATTGGATAAGCCTAAATCATAGTATTCCAAAATGTTTTACAATAACATTCTTAAATGTTGGGTTTTCAGAATATTTCAGTTTCAAGCATTTTTTTGAACTGTAGCTCTTGTAGAGGGATGAAATCATGTTGTCAATGAATTTGTTCATCTCAAGTACAACTCATTAAGATTCCCCAAGCTGCAATGAGAGGAATCAGGTTACACAGCCACACCTCTTTCCCTGATATCTCATCATGTAGATAGTTACAATATCTTGTTGCATACCAGATTTCAGTTTGCCAAGATAAATCTGTATGGAAAGATTCTGTTCAGGGAAATCTACATAATAAAGTTTCCAGCAAAGATCAAGCTCCCTCCAATCTCCTAGCTTTACAAGAAAAGAGCCAAACAGAGAATAAGCTTCCAGCAAAGAGACAGAGGAAAATCTGCCAGCAAAGACCCCAGCTGTACAAGTGAGGGGTACAGAGAAACGAGCCAGTAACGGTAGGCCAAAGGGACACTGTAGGCCAGTCAGTCCAGCAAAAAAGTGGGAAAAACGATTGTACCCAGATAGAAAAAGCCAGGGACACTGCAACTGTTATATCTCCAAGGGAGGGAGAACCTCTCAAGAACAGTTGTTACTAACAGGGCTAACTTAAAGTGACCAGAAAAATGTAGTCTGGAGCAGCCCAGAAAACTTAAACTTGTGTTGTGCCAAGGCCCCAAGGAAGAATTGATTTGTAGTAATTAGACTTGTTTAGAACAATCCCTGAAGAATCAGTGATTTGAAAGGACTTAGGATTGATAGAAACAATCTCCCACTGGTGTCAAATGACCCCAGTGTCACTGCGGAATTTGATGCTGCTGCTGATAAGTTGTTGAAGAAGCAGGATGATTAGGTAGCTCAAAGGTAATGGGATCAACAATAGCAGTAGCACGGGTGATGGATGACCATGGTTCCACTTGCCACTACTAGCTCCAGTGATGTGCCTGAGACAGTAGCAGCTAACCCCCAGCTTAGCAACTTAGCAACTACTCCTCCCCCACACACACTTCATGTATATGTGAAGGAACAGAAGAAGTTTGTTAACAAATAATGCTTCTCCACCTGCACCTCCTCCAAAATCATGGGTATGTTGTTACAAGAATATACATTTTTCCCTAGAGAGCAAGAATTGTGCAACTGCAACAGCAGGGTTGATTGGTAGAAGTTTTCTCAGTTCTGGTTGCGTGTTCTTTGGGAATTTTTTTTGTTTTTTGAAAGCTTTATTGGTAGATGAAGATCAGTACAAAAACATTATGCATAGAATCATTCAAATTTCAAATCAGATAGTAACACATTTGCACAATATACTAAACAAATTGACATCTGAATATACGTCATGTAATGGTTACTAAGAACATACAACATAATCAATGCTGAAGTCAAAAGATAGGTAATCAAACAAGAAGTATAGAACTATATCCTCAATATTCAATCCAGGTATCCTAGATATGCTCAATGATCAGTTAGGGTGAACTTAGGAATACGAAAGCTTCCACAAAATGTCTGTGAAAGTAAGCTAGTCACACAGTGTGTCTGTGTGAGCCAAAGGCTTGGATGAGCCAAAGAATTAACTAGTCATGACATATGATCCTAGTTACAATAAGGGGATAGAGTAGATCCTGAAGAATTACGAATAGCTTTCCCTATCTAAGAAACATTGATCTATCAATAAACATTGGTAACAACAAAGGGATAATAGCGCAGGAAGGAAAAAACATCAGGAATGTAGAATCTACAAAGTAAGAGAAGATATAGGAGGGAAGAGGCAGAGAAACGTGAACATAGAAAACAGGTCGCAAGACCTGTACCTCTGGCTTGCAAGCACGTAAATGCCAAGAGGCTGGAGGGGGGAATGATATCAGATTGAAATTCGGACCTAGATTTATTAATTCAGCCATATTTGCCGAGGGTTATATAAGTGATAAAAGGCAGAGGTTATACATCAAATTGAACATAGAAATCCCTGAGGAAATACGAGAGCTGCAAGCAGAGGCATGTATATATATATATATATATATATATATATATATATATATATACATATACATACACATATCATCAAACTGTGTAATATTTGAGCAAAATAACAATGGCAGACTATGGACCTTGTACAATAAAACAACAGGGAAAAAAAAAGCAAATAGCAAGTACAGGAGCTGAATATTGTTTAGAAGGTGGCATAGCTGTAGTCGGAAACTGGTGTATATGCAATACAGACCCCACAATGCGTACATGAACAAACATGAATAGAATATATAAACACAGTGACATATTAAGTTATAGGAGAAACCTAAACATAGCCCCCCAACCATCTAAGAGTCACTGAAGCCGATCCCGACCTGCACGCTAGGTCGGAAGTGGCACCGGCAAGTCCAACAGGACCATTACACAATAATACGGAGCAACAGGGGTGCCGGACTAGCCTCCTCAGGTATAAGACTGCCCAAGGTATCAGAATCGGCGGGTATCCAGAACCACCTGCCCCTCAGCAGTATAGCAAAATAGCAAGAGACCCCCTAGGGCAGACAACCTTTGGTTCTTAGCAGGTCAATGGGGAAAAAGTTCTGAGGTGTCAAAAGAGAGTGACAATGGTTGTAGTAAGCAATAAAGGCAGGCTCCCCTGGGCCCAGGGGGGAGACCGCTATCCAACAAGCAGTCCTGGAGAGCGATAGTAATACATAGGGTATAGACACAATGTTCAGAGTAACCTCCAAAGGTAAAGAGGATGATCCAAGCTCAAACAGAGAAAGCCAACAAAAGCGTACACAGTCCATACAAAAGTCCGAGACAAATAGGGGTTTCAGCATAGCGTCCAACACCAGTAGTGAGATATGAGGAGTAGTGTTGAGCGAGCGTGCTCGGCCGATGCTCGGATCGGCTCGAGCATCGCTCTGCTCGGCACATGGCGGTACTCGTCGAGTACCGCCATGTGCTCGCCCGCCATGTTCGGGTGGCGGGGATCTGTGCCGGAAGAGGCACAGATCTGAAGACGCTCCGCTGGACCACCAGGGACTGGAGGTACGGGGGCATTTGAAGGGGGCATTGCGGAGATGAAGGGGGACATTGTGGAAGAGGGGCATAGCGGAGATGAAGGGGGACATTGTGGAAGAGGGGCATAGAGTCTATGCCCCTCTTCCACAATGTCCCCCTTCATCTCCGCTATGCCCCTCTTCCACAATGTCCCCCTTCATCTCCTCTATGCCCCTCTTCCACAATGTCCCCCTTCATCTCCGCTATGCCCCTCTTCCACAATGTCCCCCTTCATCTCCTCTATGCCATAGCGGAGATGAAGGGGGACATTGTGGAAGAGGGGCATAGCGGAGATGAAGGGGGACATTGTGGAAGACGGGCATAGCGGAGATGAAGGGGGCATAGCGGAGATGTAGGGGGACATTGCGGAGCTGAAGGGGGCATTCGGAGATGAAAGGGGCATAGCGGAGATGAAGGGGGGCATTGACCAGGCACCCTCCCCTCATCAGAGCAGGGGGTGCCTGGTATAATGCTCGTGTCGCCCCATTGGATTCAATGGGGCTCGGGTGCTCGGCCGAGCACTCGAGCCTCAGGGGGTGCTCGGTCAGAGCACCCGAGCACCCGAGCATCGGGGTGCTCGCTCAACACGAATGAGGAGTACAGGTGATCCATTAAAGAGGCTCAGCATATTCCTGGATCCCAGGGTAGTGCACCCCAAATAGAGGTGAGGTTCATCAATGGAGAAAAAAGAGCAACCAGGTCAGCTGGTACATCATTAAGATGAGATGTACGCCTTGGGACTGGCAGCAGTAATTTTCTAAGTAGCGGGACCGATGGATCCCAGTCTCCAAAGGTGACCTCCCGGGTCTCGCCACCATCCATGGCATAGTAGAACACCTGACAGGACGCTGAAGCTCCATGACTGGGGTACCATACTGGAGAACAGTTACTCTGATATTCTTCGGTATCCACCAGACAATCTTCCAGAACAGCGTAGAGACTCATCAGCCTCAGTACGCAGATCAGAAAACTCCTCCCGCACCACATCTCGAATCTCCCCCCACGTAAGCACTAAACTCTTCCCAAAAAGGTCCAGGCTGAAAATCTGTCACAGTAAGGCACTGAGGAGGTGAACTGGGAATCGGTGGGTGTGCAGACGACTCAGGAGTTACACACTCAGAGACGTTGGTAGTATTCAGTAAACTAACGGAGTTCTCACCCTGTGGAGTAAGTAGGCTTTCTTCCAGCATGGCGCTCAGTAGTACCCTCCGGTCATAAAGGCGCAAAAAGAAACATCCCAAGGCCATCCGCTTAGCGGGATGAAAGTTGCGGACAATTAGGTATCAGAAGGTTCCCTGTCAGACAGGGAATATGTCTGCTATGGTTATTAATAAAAGGAGGCCAAATACTTCAAATAAAAACAGAAATAGTGACCAGAGGCAGTAATAGCATCAGGGTAACGCATCCATCCAGGTCTGTGGTTAGCTCCACCCCCTCCTTTGGGAATTTTTTATGACATTTTGGAGTTGCATTGTATATATATTGGTGGGGTCTTGACTGAGTTGTTTTGTAGTAAATGATGTCAGATAGTCATCTGTTTCGCTCTTTTATATAGTCCCGAGTGTTCATGATCAACACTGTTCCTCCTTTATCTGCTGGTTTAATGGTGATTAAGTGCTGGTGCTTCAATCACCTATTGCACGCCTGTCTAGTGGTGATAGGCTGTATTTGTTGTTTTTCTGTTGCGTTGTTATGTAGGATGCTGTTCTAAGGTGGAAACTTTCTATGTAGTGGTCCAATTTGGGGTTACATCCTGTTGGTGGAGTGAAGTGTTTTTTTTGGGGGGGGGATTGTAATCCAAATTGTTGTGGTGCTGTCATTATTGTGAAAATATTCTTTTAGTCGTGGTCTTCTGAAAAATTCCTTCAAGTCTGCGAAGAGTTGTACATGATCCAGTTTGGTGCTTGGACAGAATGATAATCCCTTGGATAGTATGGATATCTCAGGTAAAGACAGTCCATGAAAGAAAAATTGATAAATAGAAAACTGACCAATGAATGAACAAACACTGATAATGGGACCAAACCTTGCACCAAATTGCACTGCAAATCACGTCAACGCATTTGTGAAAGCAACACTGCACAGCACAGCAACAAGATAAAGAACATTAACATATTGTATTCATGTACATCAGTAAATGTTGTATAAAGGGTACAATGCACTGAATGTGAATCTGGATGTTACAGTGGTGATGCAGACCTACCACTAAATCTAAGGATGAATTCACACAGACCATTTATTGAGAAATACCATAAAAAAACTTCAAAAATACACAGGAGAGGAAGACATTAAATTAAGATGCTCTCGAGGCCGGCACTTAAGGACCACGTAGCATTTTTTTCTTATATCCAAATCAGGGCTCCTTAAATGGCATTCAGCCACAGGGGGCGCCCTGAAATCCATGACGGTCCTGGCACATCATGGGTCCTTACCGCATGCCAACCCATGAGGTGCCAGGACCATCATGGGTCCTTAAGGGGTTAAAAAGTGATTGTACTCTGGAATTGTAAACTGTTGTGTTTCTTAACAGATATCAGTTAAAGTAGATGAACCATAAGCATATTTTAGTTAGAGGTATATAACTTTAGATACCACATTTTAGCACCTCCTCAATGAGATCCCACCTAAAGCACAACCACAGGTCTCACTGGGAGAAACACTATCAACATGTCAGAGGTGCCACAACAAGCAGCAGCAGAAGCACTCCAAAACATCCCTGGGGCTCTGGGGCACAAAATAGAAGTTGTGATTTTAATGATGGTCAGACAGTGTGCCAAGGGTTAGTTCATTACTAGTGTTGAGCGAGCATGCTCGGCCGATGCTCGGATCGGCTCGAGCATCGCTCTGCTCGGCACATGGCGGTACTCGTACGAGTACCGCATGTGCTCGCCCGCCATGTTCGGGTCTCCTCCCCGCACGTTTTGCGGCTGCTGCGCAGCCAATAAACGTGCAGGGAGGCTCTGACATCGGTGTAATGCCAGCAGCCATGTTGGCTGCTGGCATTACACTGATTGGCTGGCCAGAACCCGTGGTCGGGTGCTGTATAGCACCTGACCAGCGAGTTCGGCTCAGTCTTAGCCAGGAGAGATGAGGATAGGAAGGGAAAGTCAGTGTAGGGAGAAAGAAAGCAAATTTGTGAAAAAAAAAGAACCAAAAGTCCTTTTTAGGACTACTGTGTGTGGGGGCAGCAGTTTATTTTGTGTGGGGGGAAAAAAACAAACAAAAAAAAATTTCATATATTCTGTTTAGTGTGCAAAGTTGCAGATTAGAGCACATTCTGTTTAGTGTGCAAAGTTGCAGATTAGAGCACATTCTGTTTAGTGTGCAAAGTTGCAGATTAGAGCACATTCTGTTTAGTGTGCAAAGTTGCAGATTAGAGCACATTCTGTTAAGTCTTCAAACTAAAATATCAAAGTCACATATTCCATTCAGTGTGCATCGCCGCAGTTTAGCAGCACATTCTGTGTACTGTGCAGAGTTGCAGAATAGGAAGAAATACTGTTAAGTCTTCAAACTAAAATATCAAAGTCACATATTCCATTCAGTGTGCTTCGCCGCAGTTTAGCAGCACATTCTGTGGACTGTGCAGAGTTGCAGAATAGGAAGAAATACTGTTAAGTCTTCAAACTGTAAAATATCAAAGTCACATATTCCATTCAGTGTGCTTCGCCGCAGTTTAGCAGCACATTCTGTGTACTGTGCAGAGTTGCAGAATAGGAAGAAATTCTGTTAAGTCTTCAAACTAAAATTTCAAAGTCACATATTCCATTCAGTGTGCGTCGCCGCAGTTTAGCAGCACATTCTGTGTACTGTGCAGAGTTGCAGAATAGGAAGAAATACTGTTAAGTCTTCAAACTAAAATATCAAAGTCACATATTCCATTCAGTGTGCGTCACCGCAGTTTAGCAGCACATTCTGTGTACTGTGCAGAGTTGCAGAATAGGAAGAAATACTGTTAAGTCTTCAAACTAAAATATCAAAGTCACATATTCCATTCAGTGTGCGTCACCGCAGTTTAGCAGCACATTCTGTGTACTGTGCACAGTTGCAGAATAGGAAGAAATACTGTTAAGTCTTCAAACTAAAATATCAAAGTCACATATTCCATTCAGTGTGCGTCACCGCAGTTTAGCAGCCTATTCTGTGTACTCTGCACAGTTGCAGAATAGGAAGAAATACTGTTAAGTTTTCAAACTCAAATATTAAAGTCACATATTCCATTCAGTGTGTGTCACCGCAGTTTAGCAGCCTATTCTGTGTACTCTGCACAGTTGCAGAATAGGAAGAAATACTGTTAAGTTTTCAAACTCAAATATTAAAGTCACTGTAACGGATCCTACCCGTTACTGGGAGCTCTTGTCTGGGCATGGCATTTATTCACCCCTGGGCCCAAGGATTATGGATATTGGACACTCCTTTGTGCCCTGGCATACGATCTCTCAAGCCCTTATCCTGGACTAAGAGACTTTGGCTAGCCTTATGTGGATAGGCAGCTGTACCAGAGGAAAGAACAATTCAAGGCTTGGGTGCTGCAAACTCTTCTGACCTGCAAAGGGTTAATCATTTGAGTTTGAACATATTTACTTTCAATATGTATTGTAGTCCCTCAAGGCACTGACTATGTGTACTGTAGCCAGACCTCCTGCTGGGTGTTAACTTAACCATTGTGAAATGCAGTCAGAACCCCTGCAGTGTGGTAATTAGTTCAAAACCTCAAGTCTTTGTCCATCAACCTTTTTGTATCTGAAATGCAATCATGTCTGAGTTATTGTGTTTGTTGGGCCATCGTCTGTTGCCCTTTTGTCTACTGTGAAATGATTGGATTAAGCCTATTGTACTTGGTTTCCCCATAAGAGGCAATGCAAGATTTCTGTATAAATATCTGTGGTCTTTGCCAATAAAGTGAGTTCTGTTTTGGAGTGAACAAGGAGTCCTGGAGTCTTGTATTGCTTATGGTCTAAAGTATCCACTCTGATACCCATCTGCGCCAAGTATCCTGAATCGCCGACCGCCTGCTGCCAGCTTCCTGCGTCCCAACTTCTTATGCTGTCAGGCGGCGACGTGGACTCTTCCCTGCTTCCCTGCTTCCAGTGACCCTGTGACTGTTTCCAGTGACTGTCCATACTCCAACTGGTGCACCTGACGGCGCTTATCTGCGTCGAGAAGGAGAGACCCAGGAACGACGGCGGAAGGTGACGCGGTCCCTTCTCAGCTTCCGTTACATTGGTGGCATAGCGGTGGGATTTCTCCTTCATTCATCGGTTGCATCAAGTGAGATATGGAGGATGCTTTTGGGTCATATGAGGATCGCTTTGAATTAATCCGGTCTCAGTGGAGTTTCTGGCTGGGCGATATTGTAAATGACTTTATTCCAGAACTGGGTGGTTGCATCACAGAGGAGCTACGGATGCAAGATGCCTACTGGATGCTGGTAAATCACATTGAACAAGAGTATGGCCCCGTGCTCCCAGTAACCTTCTCCCCGGCCCGCTTGCGATGTAAGATCCAAGGGCTGGTATGGGATGCTTATCTGTGGGATTCGAACTTTGGCAGTCCAGAAAACGACCGTTTCTTGGAGCTTTTGGCCAAACGAGAAGATATGCTAGGGGGGTACGTCCCCAGGAGCTTGCAAGAGGACTTGAGCGACACAGTCAGTTGGGAGTGTGAGGTAGAATACATGTATGCCAAATTAGTGCAAGAAATTCGGGAGGCCCTAGAGGAAGAAGAAAACTGGGGGGGTCACTCATCTGAGGAGGGCCTCAGTGAAGCTGAGGACCTGGATGGAGTTTCCCCTGTTCACTCCACACTGGTGAGTGGGAATGCGTTCCTCACCAGTGCCCCTTGTGTTACCCCTACATCCGGGAATGGGACAACGGTCCTCCCTGATACCCCTTTTCCCTTGGATTATACTTTGCCTGAGCTGAGGGGTGGGAATTCGTTCCCTCTCAGTGAAGAGAATGCCTCTGCATCAGGGGATGGGACAGACGTCTCCCCTGATAGGCATATTGCCCCTTCCCCTGTTTTTCCAGCTGCGGTGGATGAGATGCAGGTCCCCACCAGCAGCGATTGTATGTCCCAGCTGATGGGTGGGAGAGAGCCCTTCAGTCCCTATGACCCCCCTGCTGTAGTGAGTGTGGAAGAGCTCACCAGCAGCCCCAAGATGATGCCCCCTGTGGGGTTGGAAAACGCCCTGGAAGTGGAGCGGTATGTGCTCTCCAGGGCCACAGAGGATGCCGCCTTGAGGGATGGGACTGCGGTCTCCCTCAAGGCAGAGAAGGCCCTGGAAAGTGATGGCCTACAAGAGGAGGACCCCAGCGGACTGGAAGAGAGCAGTGCTGCTGGCCCTCCTGAGGATATGTTGTGTGAACTGATGGGTGGAGAAGAGTGCCCCATCAGCCCCCCTGTAAACCCTGACCTGGTGAGTGGGAGCGAGCTCACCAGGGTCTGGGAAACCCCTGCTGTGGTGAAGGAGATGCAGGTCCCCACCAGCAGCCCCAGTCTGTCCCCTGTTGCTGTTGCCCTGGAGAAGGGGAAGAATGTATTCTCCAGGTACATGGATAAGATGGCTAGAAGGATTGAGAGTGCCCTCCTCCCCAAGAGAAGAGATGGCCCTGATGTGAGGGGCCAGAAAGAAGAAGGGTCCAACACACTGCCTCACTGCAGTGCTGCTACTGCCCCGGAAGACCCTGGATGTTGCCCCAAGACCCCATTTCCTCCTGTGGATTTGAACTGTGAACTGATGGGTGGGAATGCGTTCCCCATCAGCACCCTTGTAACCCCTGGCCTGGGGCGTGGGAGCGAGCGCACCAGGCCCTGTGAAACTCTGGCTGGGATGAATGGGACAACAGTCCTCATCCCCAGCCCAACGATTGTGCCCCCTGAATTCCCTGAGTTCTGCATGGGGGGTGGGAATGTGCCCCAGAACGTTGCCCCAGCACAGGGGAGTGGGACAAACATCCTCTCCTGTCCCTCTGGGGCACTTGCCCAACTAAAAGGGGGAGATGTGCCCCTCTCCCCACACTTTGATTCCCAGGTCCCTGAGGATCCAGAGACACAATTGCCCCAGGGAGATCCACCGTATGTACTGGCTCTGGACCCTGAGCCCCTGGCCCCAGACCCAGGAGGGTCTAACCCCAACATTGCACTCCAGCTCTGAGTGGAGCATAGCCCAGGAGAGGCCGCCCAATTTGGTGATTGCCAGGGCCAGCAGGCACCAATATCCCTGGCCCAGGATTAAGAACCAAGACTGTACCCCTGGTTCAGGACAAAGGACTTGTTTCTATTACCAGGCCCGGACAAGGGGCTCACAGCAGCAATGCTCTCTTACAACGCCAAGCCAGCATTTCCTATTGCAACCGCTGGCTTGGTACAAAAAAGGGGGAGAAATGTAACGGATCCTACCCGTTACTGGGAGCTCTTGTCTGGGCATGGCATTTATTCACCCCTGGGCCCAAGGATTATGGATATTGGACACTCCTTTGTGCCCTGGCATACGATCTCTCAAGCCCTTATCCTGGACTAAGAGACTTTGGCTAGCCTTATGTGGATAGGCAGCTGTACCAGAGGAAAGAACAATTCAAGGCTTGGGTGCTGCAAACTCTTCTGACCTGCAAAGGGTTAATCATTTGAGTTTGAACATATTTACTTTCAATATGTATTGTAGTCCCTCAAGGCACTGCCTATGTGTACTGTAGCCAGACCTCCTGCTGGGTGTTAACTTAACCATTGTGAAATGCAGTCAGAACCCCTGCAGTGTGGTAATTAGTTCAAAACCTCAAGTCTTTGTCCATCAACCTTTTTGTATCTGAAATGCAATCATGTCTGAGTTATTGTGTTTGTTGGGCCATCGTCTGTTGCCCTTTTGTCTACTGTGAAATGATTGGATTAAGCCTATTGTACTTGGTTTCCCCATAAGAGGCAATGCAAGATTTCTGTATAAATATCTGTGGTCTTTGCCAATAAAGTGAGTTCTGTTTTGGAGTGAACAAGGAGTCCTGGAGTCTTGTATTGCCTATGGTCTAAAGTATCCACTCTGATACCCATCTGCGCCAAGTATCCTGAATCGCCGACCGCCTGCTGCCAGCTTCCTGCGTCCCAACTTCTTATGCTGTCAGGCGGCGACGTGGACTCTTCCCTGCTTCCCTGCTTCCAGTGACCCTGTGACTGTTTCCAGTGACTGTCCATACTCCAACTGGTGCACCTGACGGCGCTTATCTGCGTCGAGAAGGAGAGACCCAGGAACGACGGCGGAAGGTGACGCGGTCCCTTCTCAGCTTCCGTTACAGTCACATATTCCATTCAGTGTGTGTCACCGCAGTTTAGCAGCCTATTCTGTGTACTCTGCACAGTTGCAGAATAGGAAGAAATACTGTTAAGTCTTCAAACTAAAATATCAAAGTCACATATTCCATTCAGTGTGTGTCACCGCAGTTTAGCAGCCTATTCTGTGTACTCTGCACAGTTGCAGAATAGGAAGAAATACTGTTAAGTTTTCAAACTCAAATATTAAAGTCACATATTCCATTCAGTGTGTGTCACCGCAGTTTAGCAGCCTATTCTGTGTACTCTGCACAGTTGCAGAATAGGAAGAAATACTGTTAAGTTTTAAAACTCAAATATTAAAGTCACATATTCCATTCAGTGTGCGTCACCGCAGTTTAGCAGCCTATTCTGTGTACTCTGCACAGTTGCAGAATAGGAAGAAATACTGTTAAGTTTTCAAACTCAAATATTAAAGTCACATATTCCATTCAGTGTGTGTCACCGCAGTTTAGCAGCCTATTCTGTGTACTCTGCACAGTTGCAGAATAGGAAGAAATACTGTTAAGTTTTCAAACTCAAATATTAAAGTCACATATTCCATTCAGTGTGTGTCACCGCAGTTTAGCAGCCTATTCTGTGTACTCTGCACAGTTGCAGAATAGGAAGAAATACTGTTAAGTCTTCAAACTAAAATATCAAAGTCACATATTCCATTCAGTGTGTGTCACCGCAGTTTAGCAGCCTATTCTGTGTACTCTGCACAGTTGCAGAATAGGAAGAAATACTGTTAAGTTTTCAAACTCAAATATTAAAGTCACATATTCCATTCAGTGTGTGTCACCGCAGTTTAGCAGCCTATTCTGTGTACTCTGCACAGTTGCAGAATAGGAAGAAATACTGTTAAGTTTTAAAACTCAAATATTAAAGTCACATATTCCATTCAGTGTGCGTCACCGCAGTTTAGCAGCCTATTCTGTGTACTCTGCACAGTTGCAGAATAGGAAGAAATACTGTTAAGTTTTCAAACTCAAATATTAAAGTCACATATTCCATTCAGTGTGTGTCACCGCAGTTTAGCAGCCTATTCTGTGTACTCTGCACAGTTGCAGAATAGGAAGAAATACTGTTAAGTTTTCAAACTCAAATATTAAAGTCACATATTCCATTCAGTGTGTGTCACCGCAGTTTAGCAGCCTATTCTGTGTACTCTGCACAGTTGCAGAATAGGAAGAAATACTGTTAAGTTTTCAAACTCAAATATTAAAGTCACATATTCCATTCAGTGTGTGTCACCGCAGTTTAGCAGCCTATTCTGTGTACTCTGCACAGTTGCAGAATAGGAAGAAATACTGTTAAGTTTTCAAACTCAAATATTAAAGTCACATATTCCATTCAGTGTGCGTCACCGCAGTTTAGCAGCCTATTCTGTGTACTCTGCACAGTTGCAGAATAGGAAGAAATACTGTTAAGTTTTCAAACTCAAATATTAAAGTCACATATTCCATTCAGTGTGCGTCACCGCAGTTTAGCAGCCTATTCTGTGTAATCTGCACAGTTGCAGAATAGGAAGAAATACTGTTAAGTTTTCAAACTCAAATATTAAAGTCACATATTCCATTCAGTGTGTGTCACCGCAGTTTAGCAGCCTATTCTGTGTACTCTGCACAGTTGCAGAATAGGAAGAAATACTGTTAAGTTTTCAAACTCAAATATTAAAGTCACATATTCCATTCAGTGTGTGTCACCGCAGTTTAGCAGCCTATTCTGTGTACTCTGCACAGTTGCAGAATAGGAAGAAATACTGTTAAGTTTTCAAACTCAAATATTAAAGTCACATATTCCGTGTAAGATGAAGAAGGCGGGTAAAAAGGGACGGGGAAGTGGACGTGATCCTGATAGTTCAGGGCGCGGGTCAGGACGCGGAGAAACTGTGCCTGGTGCCAGAGCACAAGAAAGAAAGACATCCACCATACCTAGCTTCATGTCTAATTTTACAGGGCGTCGCAGGACATCACTCTCGAGGTCCGACCACTGCGAACAGGTGGTCGGTTGGATGTCAGCTGATACTGCTTCCAGTCGGTTAAGCACCACCCTGTCTTCCACCAAGTCCACTCTCAGTAGCCAAGAGTCTGGTCAACATAATCCTCACTCTGATCATCCTTCCTCCCACCATAGACGGTCTGGTCAAAGAAGTGATCCCACACTGGGATATAGTGAGGAGCTCGTCTCATCACCAATCCTTCATTTGACCCTCTCTCCAAGCACGCTTGCAGAGGAACATGACATCTTGTGCCCTGATTCACAACCTCTAGAGGGTACCCAATCACAAGAAGATGACAGATGTGAACGGCATTTAAGGTCAAAGGAAGTAGTGGATGATGATGATGATGATGAGACACAGTTGCCATTAAATCAACCACTATTACTGTCTCAAGACCTTGTTGAGGAGAATGTTATACAGTTGTCAATGACTGAGTATGTGGTGGGATCAAGACATGGGGAGGATGATCAGAGTGAGGAAGTGGAGGAGGACTTGGTGGACGATGAGGTGACTGACCCCACCTGGGAAGGTGTAGAGCCGAGCGATGACAGCAGTCCTGAGGGTGAGCCATCTGCAGCACCGCAACAATCTGGAAGAGGCAGTGGTGTGGCTACAGAAAGAAGGCGGACCGCACCAAACCGGCCCGCAAATGTTCCACGGAGCACCCCCTTGCGTAAATCTCCCTTGCCAAAGGGTAGGTGTTCCGCGGTATGGCGTTTTTTTAAGGAAAGTGCGGACGACAAAAGAATTGTAGTTTGCAACCTGTGCCACACCAGAATGAGCCGAGGCATGAACACTAGAAACCTCACCACCACCAGCATGATCCGACACATGGCATCCAAGCACCGTAGTAAGTGGGAGGAACGCCTGGATCGCCCATCTGTGTCTGCAGGCCACACCACTGCCTCCTCTTCCCCTGTTTTCGGTGCCGGCCAATCGCCTGTCGAAGGCGCAGGCCCGCATACCTCCCGCCCTGCACCTGTACCATCTGAAGCACCATCAGCGACCACATCCACTTCCCTATCCCAGCACAGCGTCCAAATGTCGTTACCCCAGGCATTTGAGCGCAAGCGAAAATACCCAGCCACCCACCCACAGGCCATAGCACTAACCTCACACCTTTCCAAATTACTGTCCATCGAAATGCTGCCATTTAGGCTTGTGGACACTGAGTCCTTCCGCAGCCTGATGTCAGCAGCTGTCCCTCGGTACGCGGTCCCCAGCCGCCACTACTTTTCCCGGTCTGCCATCCCCGCATTACACCACCATGTGTCCCGTAACATCACCCGTGCCCTGACCAACGCAGTTACTGGGAAGGTCCACTTAACGACTGACACATGGACAAGTGCTTGTGGCCAGGGACGCTACATTTCCCTGACGGCACACTGGGTGAATGTCGTGGAGGCTGGGAGCGACTCGGACCCTGGGATGGCACGGGTGCTACCCACGCCGAGGATTGCGGGCCCTACCTCCATCAGGGTTTCCGCCAGCACCTACGTTATTGGCTCCTCCTCCTCCGTTTCCACCTCCGAATTCTCTACACGCAGCGCCACTCCCCCATCAGCCAGTAGCTGGAAGCAGTGTAGCACTGCAGTGGGGAAGCGTCAACAGGCCGTGCTGAAGCTGATCTGCCTTGGGGACAAACAGCACATGGCCTCAGAGCTGTTGCAGGGGATTAGTCACCAGACCGAGCAGTGGCTCTCGCCACTCAACCTGCAACCAGGCATGGTTGTGTGTGATAATGGGCGTAACTTGGTGGCGGCTTTGGAGCTCGGCAAGCTCACACACGTACCATGCCTAGCGCATGTATTTAATTTAGTGGTTCAGCGATTTCTAAAAACCTACCCCAATGTGCATGATCTCTTGACCAAGGTGCGCCGCGTGTGTGCACATTTCCGTAAGTCATCTACAGCTTTGGCCGGCCTTTTGAAGCTGCAGCAGCGCTTACAATTGCCAGCTCACCGGCTGCTGTGTGACGTGAGCACGCGCTGGAACTCCACCTTCCACATGTTGGCCCGGCTTTGTGAGCAGCAGAGGGCAGTAGTGGAGTACCAGCTGTTACACGGTCGTCGCCTCTCCGTTCAACTTCCTGTAATCAGAAGTGAGGAGTGGGAATGGATGTCAGACCTCTGTGAGGTTTTACGCAATTTTGAGGAATCGACACAGATGGTGAGCGGCGATAACGCTATTATCAGTGTAACCATCCCACTTCTGTGTCTACTGAAACGCTCGCTGCTCACAATTAAAACCGACGCTTTGCATGTGGAAGAGGTGGAAATGGGGGAGGAAGAGCTTACACAAGGTGATAGCCAGAGCACCCTCACTTCGTCTTCTCAGCGACAATTGGAGGAGGCGGAGGAGGAGGAGGAAGACACGGTTGCCTCCGCTACAGAGGGTAGCCATGGAACTTTAGTTCCATCTCTTCAGCGTGGGTGGGCAGAAGAGGAGGAAGAGGATGAGGAGATTGAGAGTCATCCTCCTGGTGAGGACAGCGAAATCTTGACTGTTGGTACTCTGGCACACATGGCTGACTTTATGTTAGGCTGCCTTTCCCGTGACCCACGCGTTGTACGCATTTTAGACAACACGGATTACTGGGTGTTCACCCTTCTGGACCCCCGCTACAAAGAGAATTTCTCATCTCTCATTCCTCCGGTGGAGAGGACAAGCAAAATGGTGCAATACCAGAAGGTTCTTGTTGAAAAATTGCTCCAAAATTTTCCATCTGACAACGCTGGCGGCAGAGTACGTGCTACCTTGGCCAACCGAGAAGGGGAGAAAAGGGGAGCACACAGCAGTTCCGAGAAAGGCAGGGCAACACTCTCCAAGGCGTGGGACACCTTCATGACACCCCGCCAGCACCCTCACCCTGATGCGCAGCCTAGTGTCACAAGGAGGGAAAAGTTTTGGAAGATGGTGAAGGAGTACGTAGCAGACCGTGTCAGCGTCCTCAATGATCCCTCTGTGCCTTACAACTACTGGGTGTCCAAGCTGGACACGTGGTATGAACTGGCACTCTACGCCTTGGAGGTGCTGGCCTGCCCTGCCGCCAGCGTTCTGTCTGAGCGGGTATTTAGTGCTGCTGGTGGCATCATAACAGATAAGCGTATCCGCCTTTCCACCGACAATGCTGATAGGTTGACACTTATAAAAATGAACAAGGCCTGGATTTCCCCTGACTTCTCCACTCCACTGGAGGAAAGCCCCGGGGGAACATAAACTCACTTTATATATGTTATTTACAATGATGGGAATACTCTGTATTCCCATTCACCCCTTCCACCCAAAAAACGGGTATATGGTTGACTCTTAATCTTCTCATCCTCCTCCTCCTCTTCCATATGCCCTGCGATATAATTTTTATATAGGGCCAGCTCACCAGCGGGCCCTGTGATATAATTTTTATATAGGGCCAGCTCACCAGCGGGCCCTGTTTGACAATTTTTATATAGGTCAGCTCACCAGCGGGCCTTCTCATATAATGTTTTATTGGGTCAGCTCTCTAGCGGGCCCTCTCATATAATGTTTTATAGCGTCAGCTCACTAGCGGGCCTTCGCATATAATATTTAGGATGGTCAGCTCCGCAGCAGACCCTCACCCATAATGTTTTAGATGGTCAGCTCAGCGCACGTTTCCCTCTTAATCATGGCCCCAGTTCTGAAAAATCGAGGAAATTTTTGGGAGAATTTGCCTTTGCGCACGTTTCCCTCTTAATCATGGCCTCAGTTCAATAAAATCAAGGAAATTTTTGGGAGAATTTTCCTCTGCGCACGTTTCCCTCTTAATCATGGCCTCACTTCAGAAAATCAAGGAAATTTTTGGGATAATTTGCCTCTGCGCACGTTTCCCTCTTAATCATGGCCTCACTTCAGAAAATCGAGGAAATTTTTGGCAGAATTTGCAGATGATATACAAGTAAATATACAGCAAATATTGTTTGGTAACAATTTTTCGCCTAAAGTCGTTTTTATTTTCCTTTTTGTGTGTTTCACGGTCAGTCTGTAAAAATGGCATACTACGGGCGAAACATCGTTCCCAGCAGCGATGTTGGAGTCCAAGATGCATCCAGACATCCTCCCTATGCTGTCCCTGAACCATTTCTGTGGTGTTTCCATCATTTTCTGCCCTTTTCCTATGGACCAGGCACCCTCCCCTCATCAGAGCAGGGGGTGCCTGGTGTAATGCTCGAGTCCTCCCATTGATTTCAATGGGGCTCGTGTGCTCGGCCGAGCACTCGAGCCTCCGGGGGTGCTTGGTCAGAGCACCCGAACACCCGAGCATTGGGGTGCTCGCTCATCACTATTCATTACAAATAGCGCCTATGGCTCCTGCTGCAGAGGAGTATGATGTATTCTTTTGTAGAAGATGGAAAAAGTTATTCACTACCCACACATGCTGCCTCCACCTCTACCACATCCTCTAGTAATGTTGTTAAAGCTATCAAGTTATGTGGTTCTTCTGTAATGTACTGCCAACCACCTTACCAAGTTCTTAGGAAGGAGTCAAAAACTTCACAAAACCAATCCCAAAGTAAGCCTTTGGAATGGCAAGGTTGCCAAGATGTTGGCAGTTGACATGCTATGTATTCTTTAGTTGAAAACTGAGGATTTAGTGTACTGATGTCATGTGTTGCTCCGTGCTGGCATATCCTAACCCACAGTTATTTTTTCAGGATGGCTGTGTCAGAATTGTGCAAGCAGGTGGTTAGTGTGCTGGGCAAAGGGCTGGAAAGCTTGTATAACTAGACTATATAACTGTGACTGCTTACTGTGTTTCCCTCCCACCACCAGTGGGCAACACTACTAGCTTACAGCATCAGGTGCCAGCCAGTAATCTTGTCTCTGGTTCTAGCAGTGTGATTAAAAGAGATCAATATCTAGCCAATGCGATCGCTCCACTTTAGTGACAGACAGTCTCCGTCATGGGAGGATGATGGGTAGTGGAACGGAGCTGTCTCTGGTCGGCAAAGTTCGGCAAGCCGGAAGTAGGCTGCCGGACACTTTTTAAAGTTTAATTCTTGCGAATGTAACTGCTTTTTAAATATAATGAATAGTGTTGAGCGAGCGTGCTCGGCCGATGCTCGGATCGGCTCGAGCATCGCTCTGCTCGGCACATGGCGGTACTCATCAAGTACCGCCATGTGCTCGCCCGCCGTGTTCGGGTGGCGGGGATCTGTGCCGGAGGAGGCACAGATCTGAAGACGCTCCGCTGGACCACCAGGGACTGGAGGTACGGGGGCATTGAGGAGATGAAGGGGGCATTGCGGAGATGAAGGGGGACAGTGTGGAGATGAAGGGGGACATTGTGGAAGAGGGGCATAGCGGAGATGAAGGGGGACATTGTGGAAGAGGGGCATAGAGTCTATGCCCCTCTTCCACAATGTCCCCCTTCATCTCCGCTATGCCCCTCTTCCACAATGTCCCCCTTCATCTCCTCTATGCCCCTCTTCCACAATGTCCCCCTTCATCTCCGCTATGCCCCTCTTCCACAATGTCCCCCTTCATCTCCTCTATGCCATAGAGGAGATGAAGGGGGACATTGTGGAAGAGGGGCATAGCGGAGATGAAGGGGGACATTGTGGAAGAGGGGCATAGAGGAGATGAAGGGGGACATTGCGGAGATGAAGGGGGACATTGCGGAGATGAAGGGGGGCATTGACCAGGCACCCTCCCCTCATCAGAGCAGGGGGTGCCTGGTGTAATGCTCGTGTTGCCCCATTCAATTGAATGGGGCTCGGGTGCTCGGCCGAGCACTCGAGCCTCCGGCGGTGCTCGGTCAGAGCACCCGAGCACCCGAGCACCCGAGCATCGGGGTGCTCGCTCATCTCTAATAATGAACAGTATTTTCAGTATTTTAGAGAAATGCTCTAAGTAATGAGCATTACATGTAGTTAGGTGAGAGATCCCCTTTAATATAGATAAATGTAAGGTTATGCATTTGGGCTGTAGAGACATACTTGCCACACAAACTCTAAACGGGAAACAACTTGGGGAATCCTCATTAGAGAAAGATTTAGGAGTACTGATAGATGATAGACTTCACAGCAGTGTGCAGAGTCACTCGGCTGCTGCAAGAGCAAATAAGGTACTAGCCTGCTAAAAAGAGGTGTATATGCAAGGGATGCTAATATTATCCTACCTCTATATAAATCATTAATTAGGCTTCATCTAGAATATGGAGTACAATTTTGGGCACCAGTTCTTAAAAAAGACATTGTTGAACTAAAAATGATGCAAAGATGTGCAACAAAACTGATAAAGGGATTGGAAGATCTAAGTTATAAAGATAGCCAAACTGGCATTCTTTACATTAGAGAACAGATGTCTAAGGGGTGATTTGATTACCATTTACTGGACTTGATGGACGCATGTCTTTTTTTCAGCCTCATCAACTATGTTACTATGTAAACTGGAGTAGGTAATAGAGAAATGGTTTGTACCCCACTCCTTAAAGCTGGTCGTGTGTCTGTTGAAAATGGCCCCCAACATAAGAGCTGCATTGTAATTGGTGATATGGGGAATGTGCCCTGCTTTGTCCATGTGCTACATTTAGTTGTGACCAGATTCTTGGCAGAAACAAAACCCTCGGAGAGCTGCCAAATATCACCTGCAAAATCTGTGCCCATTTTAGCCACTCCTGTAGTGCACGCAACACATTATATTACATACAAGAGTGTAACAACCTGCCCCATCACCAGCTGAAAATGAATTTCCTTAACAGGTGGAATTACACACTGTACATGCTAGAGTGTTTGTAAGAGCAGAATTAGGCTATTAGCTAGAACACAATGAAAAACCAGAAGGCTTTATAGGGATCCTTATCACATTGTACAAGTATATGAGAGGTCAATACAAGGATCTCTGCGGTGAGCTATTTATTCCAAGGCCTGATCAGGTGACCAGGAGACACCCCTTGAGATTAGAGGAAAGAAGGTTTAAACTTCAGCAGAAAAAGGGTTTTTTTACAGTAAGGTCTGTTAAAGTGTGTAATTTATTGCCCAGGGAGGTGGTTATGGCAGATACAATGGATACATTTAAGAGAAGATTAGATAAATGTAATGGTTTTTCAGACACTCAGACAGCAGGTTTGAATAAAACACAGTTTTATTAAAAACAAATAAAGAACAAAGATCGCCCTCAACAGGCAACACAGTAAATAGCGTTAGATAGGCTACATAGGCCTTCACAGGACCAGTATACAGAAGTAAGGATAATACATATACTGTCACAGGACAGGCTCAATATATAGCGACTGGTAATCAATAGTTAAATACAAAGGAATCGTCAGTCTCTGTTGTGGTGTTTGGCACGCCCAAGGTGAATGAGAGGCAGCAATAGGTGCTAGATTATGCAATACCTTAAGTCCATAGGTGTAGAGAGCTGCTTAGGCAGTACAGGGACCGAGGCAGAACACTGCCGAGTAGTTAGCAGATAGCACCCACGGGCGTACAATGGAGACAACTTGCACTGCAAGAGCGTGAGCCAATAGCCCTACGGGCGTAACAACGGACAATGGGTACAGCAAGTGCTTGAGCAGATAGCCCCCACGGGCATTAGTAACGGAAACCACCTGTGCTCCAAGTGCTTGAGCCAATAGCCCCACCGGGCAGTAACGGAGAGTAACACTGATGGAGCTAGAGCCAATAGCGCCTCCCATGGGCACGTTAACAGAGACCGACTACTCTGCTTGGTTGACAATATCAGCACCAGGGTAGGATATGTAGCTCTGCAAGTACAATCGGAGGCTCAGCGTGTGAAGGAATCGCTCTGCAAGTGCCAAGGAAGACTCAGTTTTGGAAGCACAGCTCTGCAAGTGTAACGGGAGACTCAGCTCTGGAGACACGGCTCAGCAGGAGTTAATGGGTGCAGTCTCGAACAGCTCAGCGATGAACACAGCAGGAATCAGGATGTCGTCAGAGCAACAACAGCAGCTGGAAGCAGGAATGGTAGCAAAGACTGTAGCAAGCCGGTACAGGTCACGGAGCAGGAAGTCAGCCAGGCCAGGTCAGATCATGGAGGGGATTCTCAGACAAGCCAGATCAGTAAAGAGCAGGAACGTCAGTCAGGCTGGGTCAGATCACGGAGGAGATTCTCAGACAAGCCAGATCAGACACGAGCAGGAACGTCAGCCAGGCCGGGTCAGATCACGGAGCAGGAACACAGGAGCGTAGTCAGAACAGGCCAAATCGGGTACACAGGAGATCAGGAATGCAGGAACACAGCAACAGCAACACTGGCTCTGGAACACCACGAAAGGGCACCTAACAGGTGCCAATGGTCAGGTATAAAAAGGTCACCAGGGGCAGGCCAGACAGGCTCAACCAATAGGGGAGCAGCACAAGCGAGAGTGGCAGAGAGAGATCACGGGAACCGTGATAATACATTTCCTTCAAAAGGGAACATACAAAGTTATACTGTTTATCAGTAGGCTGATCAGGAAGGTCTGATAAAGACTAATTTAATTGATAGCAGGAAAGCTATACATTTCTCAGTTACTGTGGTATGAGGAGAAGGATGAACTTGATGGACTTGTGTCTTTATTCAACCTAATTTACTATGTTACTATGATCCTCTTTGTCACTTGGGCAATGGCAACTAATATGTGATTTATATGAGCTGCTGTAACCTTTTGAGGAGACAACCATGCTGGTTAGTCACATAGGGGCAGGAATTAGCAAAATTCTTCAAATGATAGATTTATTGCAATAAAAAACAAACTGACGGGCTTGGCTAAGGAATCTTACCATAATGACAACACAGACATGAAACAGCTTATCAAGGACATGTTAGCATGCTTTGAGCAAGATGCTTGCATAATGCCCATTAAAAGGAATTAATTCTTGACACCTTGCTGAACCTCCGCTTTAAACACATCATTTCAGAGGTTCTACCAAAGCATCATCATTTTGTCACAAGTAGTCATGATGATCAGCATCATCTTCCCGAGGAATCGGATTCTGTCAAGGAAAATAAAGATATGCTTATAGATCGAGTGGAGGATGAAAGGGAGAAAGCTAAGGCTAAACTGCTAGACAACACAGTGAAAAAGAAGGCAGCAAAGTCTTTATACCAGCAGCAGGTGCAGTTACATCATCCAGAACATCCCATTCTCATTCAGGTGAATCATGGGTCTTCAACGCAGAAAATATACAACATTCGTGGTGATGGTGGTTGCATTAGTGGTAGCATTTCTCTATTGGACTTGCTTCCTGAGTATGGGCTGGTAACTGATACACAGGAACACCGTGTAGCTATTTGGAGTGGTCCCACTGTATGTGAGATGTTTTCAAAATACCTGAAGGATAGCTATGTTCTCAGCAAAAACAATTACCCCATGGAATACTGGAAAACAAAATAATGTGAGTGGCCAACACTGAACATGTATGTGGTCTTGTGTGCCTCATTAGTGGGTCTTCTGTTTGGAGAAATACTTTGTTTCTCTGTTTTTATAGTTTGACTGTATAGTCCCTGAGAGCACCATACTAAATAGTTATTACTTTTGTCCACTTTTCTGTTTACTTGTGCTAGCCCTTTACCTTATGTGTAACCATTTAAAATCAGGACTGCAATCCATAAGCTTTCCAATGCCTGCAAACTTCAGAACTGCTGGAACAACATAGATTACTGGACCAGGTGAGAGACGGGAGACTACCACTAACTCTGCCCACTATACACCTGGTGGATGTCAGTCAAGGAATTGAAGGGAAAATAACTATTCTCAAGTCATGAGAACATTTGTCCTGTGCATGTAAAAATAACACCTGTGTGCTCAAAAACCCCATTCTCCAAGACATACAGCGGATCAGTTCAGTACAGTAGGGAGTGGATTACACTTTTGGAAGGTGGTAAGGCCGACCTATACCAGCATTATTTTCATCATCTTTCATCTACAGCTATTCATATTATTAATCTCTATCATTCATCTACATTTCACATAATCATCATTTTTATATAGACTTTACTTTATGTATGTGTATGGACTACATATTGCTTGGACATTATGTTAGCTTCTTATATGGATTAGGTTTTTGTCCCTTAATGCATTGATTTTATACATTGTATATTTTATAGAATATTTCTTTATATTGGGTACCATCTATAATATTACTATATTATTTTTATTGTCAATAAATAGTTTATTTTATTAATATACAGTGTTCTTCCCTTTATACCCCTTCTAGGGTATAATCTTTGAGAATAATGCTAGCTTACATTTGACTCAGGCATGATAGTGGCAATAAGTGCTGTAGGAATCATAACACACACACACACACACACACATATATGTATAAAGATAAAGAAAGGGGGTAACACCAGTGGGTTTTGATGAACATTAGTTTTATTGAAGAACAAGGCAAAGTTAGGACCATGTTTCGGTCCTGTGAGGAACCTTTCTCAAGATGTCTTGAGAAAGGTCCCTCTCACAGGACTGAAATGTCGACCTAACTTTGCCTTGTTCTTCAATAAAACTAGTGTTCATTAAGACCCATGGGTGCTTCCCCCTTTTTTATCTTTGTACATTACTTATATTCGTATTGTGCACCTAGGCATTACCTGTACTAGAGCGAGTGCTTTCACCCCTTCATATTATAGATAGATAGATAGATAGATAGATAGATAGATAGATAGATAGATAGATATTGTCACGGGAACCACCGGGCCCTTGGCTCCTGGAGGGGCCTGAGGCCAGCCCCCTTCCTACAGACTATGGACTCTATGCATGGGGAAGTGGCTTTCCCAGCGTCCCTGCCTCCTCCTGGGTCTAAGTCACCCTGTGCTGCTTGATGGGCACAGGGTGTCACAGAAAAGGACTGCCCTTGGACTGATTGGGGTAATCAGCACAGGGACATGTGGTGACGTTCATCTCCGGGACTACACCATTTGAAATGTTGATTACTGTGTTGTACATTGTGTGACATGGGGTAATTGTGTGACATGGTGTAGTACTGTGGGTCCTATGGAGAGATTTGATATTTGAGAGGTAGAGTGCAGAGATAATGGGGGTTGGGCATTGCTTTCAATATACTCCAGGTCTGTGCTAAGAAATGTTAATTGATTCCTGATGTGCTTCCTTGACCCCTCAGAGGAGGTTATTCATGAGCCAGTTAAGAGTGTCTATTTCTCAAGTCTTAATCTGCATTCTTATCTTGATAAGGGTGTTGGTGGCTGATTGGTCAAGAGTAGAAACACTGTCCCAAGTCCTAGTTTGCATGTTAATCTTGATAAGAGTCTCTGTAAGTGGATATAAGCTGTGTGTTTCATTCAATAAAAGGAGAACTGATTCTAAAGCAATACACTAGTCCTGTCTGGTGATTGTGGAAAATTGTGATGTTCCAGCAGAGCAGCCTTTCTCAGGATTGAAGGAAGCAGCAACTGATGGGGACACCCAGACGGGGGGTCCACTGATACCGTTACAGATATAAAATCACTCCCATGGATCAATGCCTGCATGTAACAATGGAGGTGAGAACTATGCATTGGCAGCATATATTTCTGACAGGGTCAACCAAGGTGGACAGATCAAAGCTATAACAACTAATTAAATTGATCCAAAATCTGCAAACCCAAACTGGACTAGCGTGTCAGATTATGGTCACTCAACTTGGCTTCGCAAAAAAAAACAGTGACCCTCATTCTCCTGAGGCATGTGAGCTACTTCTTTTGGCAATGGGAAGACCAGCTCAGTGGCAGAGGGTGCTAAGAATTACCTGATTCTATCAAGTTGCCTTTGGTCTTTAGAAATTGGAATGCTTAACATTCAATCTAAGAGTACAGTTTCACACTTAGAGGAACTAGTAAAAGAACTGCTCATGTGAGACTTGTAAAAAAGATGAAGATTTAGTCAAATTAGAAGGTGGACAGCGGCTATACTATAAAGGAACCAATGATGGAAGAATCATATTCTTGATTAACAAAAGACAGACAGACTCAGTAGTAAAATTAGAAAGTATTTCTGAAAGAATTTCTCCCTGTGCTATTTAAACAGTCACTATGTTCTTCAGATCATTCAAGTTTATGCCCCTACAAGCAGCCACAGTGATGATGAAGTGAAAGAATTGTATGATGATTTATTAAGTCTCTACATACAGGATAATTACTACTACAAATCTATAACTGCAAATTTATAATGGAAAATTTCAATGAGAGAATTGGTAAGATCCAAAATGGTGAAAAATCAAGCAGACTACATGGAACTTGAAAAAGAGATGATAGAGGCAACCAACTAATTAAATTTGTACAACATGAATTTGTTCTACAAGGAAAAAGCCTAGAGAAAATGGACATGGAAAAGACCTAATGGTAATACTAATGAAACTGATTTCATACTTGCTAATAATAAAACGATATTCACTGACTGCTTAGTCTTAAAACGTGTTAACATTGGTAGCGACCATTGTCTAAAAAATCAAAACTGACTGCAAGAAAAAAAATAACGTGAAGATCAACACTAGTCAGCTAATAAAATATAATACAAATTTTGAGTTAGCACTGTCTAATCACTCCATTTTGCTGCAAGACCATGCAGACACAGGTATTTCAACCTGCAATGAACAAATTATTGAGACTATAGTAGACACTGCCCATACCATTGCAACTACTGTGAAACAAGAAAAAAATGACTAGAATATCAAATGAAACAGTTGCCATGATGAAAATGTGACAAGAAATGAAGCTAACTGGTAATATTAGAAACAGGGTAAAATATGTAGAAATGTGAAAAGACTATAAGGAAGCAAATAAAAGAAGAAATGCACAAGTTCAATATTGATCCCATGAAAAGGACACTAGAAGAAAATCAAGGGCTAAAGAAAGCAAAATGAAAGATGGCCACACATAATAGCCAGATATTTGCATACAACAACAAAAACTCAACAACAAATACTAGAACAAGTGGAAGAATTGTATTTAAATCTTTATAAGGATGAAGAACAACAACTGAATGCAATGCCAGAGGCTGAAGCTGTGCCTGGACTTTTTGGTAGAAGTAGAATCTGCAATAAAATTAATGAAAAATGCAAAGCAGCTGGACCTGATAAAGTTACTATCGAAATGATGAAAGCCAGAGGATACCCTTATTCAAAGCCCTAGCTATACTATTTTCAAAAAGCCTACTACTCAGCAAAGTTCCTCAAGTACAGAAAATAAGCAGAAGTAATTCGACTGTACAGAAAAGGTGATCAGGTGGCTCTAAAAAAAATACAGACCGTTAAGCTTATTGCCAGTGGTCTGCAAGGTTTTCAGTTCACAAAGGTGCTATCAAAAAGAATGGACACAACACTTAACGCGGCACAACCTAAAGAGCAAGCAGACTTCAGGAGCGGTTTCAGTACAATGGCCTATTTCCAGAAAGTGCAACAAGTTATAGAGCAACATATTGAATTCAGCCTTCCATTGTACATAGCCTTCATTGATTACGAAAAGGCCTTTGACTCAGTGAAAAAGAAATAATCAATGCTCTTATCAAACAAGGAAAAGAAAGAGATTATATCAATATCATCCAATCAATATATGAAAATGATACAATGCCACACAGAAGTCTGGGGTATAAAATAAGGAAATAGGGGCTAGGAGATGACCTTTGCAATTGGATACAAAACTGGTTGAAGGATAGGGAACAGTGTGTGGTTGTAAATGGAAAATTTTCCGATACAGTTAAAGTGGAAAGTGGAGTAACTCAGAGTTCAGTATTAGGTCTGCTGCTTTTTAACATATTTATAAATGACCTAGAAATAGATATAGAAAGCAAATTATCAATATTTGCAGATGACACTAAATTATGCAGGGTAATATTTCAGAACAGGATAATTGCTCTCTACAGTGGGACACATACAATGTCAGACTGGGCAAACAAATGGAATATGAAGTTTAATGTGGGGAAGTATGAAGTCATGCATTTGGGAGGAAATAATCCCAAGGCTACTTATGAACTTAATGTAATCATTTTAGGAGACTAGTTGATAGAGAAAGACCTGGGTATCCTTGTCAACTACAAACTTTGAAACAGTGACCAGTGCCAAACAGCAGTAGCAAACAAAATCCTGTCTTGAATAAAAAGAGTTATTGAAGCAAGAGTGAATAACATTATTTTGCTATTGTACAAATCATTGGTAAGACCTCACCTTGAGTATGCAGTGCAGTTTTGAGCACCAGTTCTAAAAAAGGATATACTAGAACTAGAGAGGGTACAGCGAAGAGCAACAAAATTAATTAAGGGAATGGAGGACTTGACCTATAAGGAACAACTAGACAAACTTGGTTTATTTACTCTAGAGAAAAGACGGCTAAGAGAAGATCTTATCACATTGTACAATATATGAGAGGTCAATACAAGGATCTCTGCGGTGAGCTATTTATTCCAAGGATTGATCAGATGACCAGGGGACACCCCTTGAGATTAGAGGAGAGGAGGTTTAGACTTCAGCAGAGGAAGGTTTTTTTTTACAGTGAGGTCTGTTAAATTGTGGAATTCTTTGCCCAAGGAGGTGGTTATGGCAGATACAATGGATACATTCAAGAGAAGAATAGATACATTTCTTTCCAAAGGGAACATACAGAGTTACAGTGGATATAAAAAGTCTACACACCCCTGTTAAAATGCCAGGTTCTTGTGATGTTAAAGAATGAGACAAAGATAAATAATGTCAGAACTTTTTCCACCTTTAATGTGACCTATAATGTGAACAATTAAATTGCAAAACAAACTGAAATCGTTCAAGGGGGAAAAATAACAAATAAAAACTCACAATAACTTGGTTGCATAGGTGTGCACACCCTTAAACTAATACTTTGCTGAAGCAACTATTGATTTTGTTACAGCAATCAGTCTTTTTGGGTAGGAGATTATTAGCATGGCACATCTTGACGTGGCAATATTTGCCCACTCTTCTTTGCAAAAGCGCTCCAAATCTGTCAGATTGCAAGGACATCTCCTGTGCACAGCCCTCTTAAGATCACTCCACAGATGTTCAATCTGTGTGACTGAGATTGATGTTCAATCTGTGTGACTGAGGCAGACTTGATAGACAATTGAAGACATTGAGAATTTTGGGCTAAGACAAGAAACACTCCATATGTTGTGTTGTGCACTGTGTAGAGTAGAAACACATACAGTAGTTAGGTAATGTCCATGAAATGCACAAGGGCAGGGGGAAGGGTAAAGGTGGAGCAGTGCAGGGAAGTGGGAGTAAAGTGGTAACTGCGGCCACGGTTGCTGCAGTGTGTGCAATAAAATATGATGATCCCTCTCCTTCCAGAGAGGATGTAGTTCTTCAAAGTCCCTCCAAAACTTCCACCACCACCAATACCAGTGTAAGTACAAAAAAAAACATATAAGAAGAACACTGCAGATGACAACAAGTCGCACTCTAGTGCTGATGACGACAATAGCATAATAGAGAAAGTGTTGCAGCTGAACCTTCTGCTGCATCAGATAGTGAGACAAACAAGCACCGAAACACCTATACTCAAAGTAGTAGCAAACTTTGTGAAATTAAAAGTAAAAGGACATTGTTTGAGACCTCTAAAAGCTTAGAGGATTATAAGGTTAGTAGGCAAGAAGTGGCAAGTGATTTTGATGCTGAGGATGCTCTAATGATGACTGATGATGATGATGATGCAGATCTAGAATATATCCCTCCAGCATCCTCCTCTTATACAGATACAGATAAAGTAGAGAGTGAGAGAGATTATAAAATGGACAGAAAGTTAGCAGAAAGTCAAAGGCTCAGTCTTTCACCACTGAAAAAGAGCACTGTGACTGTCACTGTGTGAGAAAACTATTGAAAAGTCTCACCCTAGACAAGCAAAGATGGAAAAAAAGTTAAGGGTCACTCTGTCAGTCATCATCAGCATCATTGCCTCTTCTAAGTCCAAGTCTCACTCAGTCACATACACCTGTTTTGAGTAACTAGCAGCAACCCAAATTATAAACATCCACAATGTTAGCTACGACAAGGGCCTCTCCTGCTGTTGGAAGTGCTGCACCTTTGACACCTAGTAGTAGTACCAGTAGAACTGCATAAACATATAGCCCCAGAAGTAGTGGTAGCAGTATCTCAGGAACCCCTAAGTTCATGAAGTCCACAGTATAGAGATACTTCACTCAGGATCCAAAAGCAAAGTATGTTGTTATCTGTTGTCTGCGCAAAAAGCAAGTGAACAGGGGGAAAGCAGGCTCACACCTAGACACCTCCTCTATGCACCTGAAGCACAACTGCAGGTCTGATTGGGAAACACACTATCAGCAGGTCAAAGGTGCCACAACTAGCAGCAGCAGCACTCCAAAAAGTTCCCAGGGTTCTGGGCAGATAAGGGAAGTAAGGATGTTATTTATGTGTCAGAGATTGTACCACTGTCAACAGTTAGTCCATTCCAAATAACACCTATGGCTTCTACTGCAGTCATGTTGTTAACCCCTTAATGGCCAGCCCCACATCGCACGAGTCGGCAGTTAAGGGCCACAGACTTTTTTTTTGCTAAGTGGATTCAGGGGTCCCCGTGCATCATGCAGCCGCATGTGGACCACTGAATTCAATGAAGTGGATTGTCACTGATCCTTAAGTGCAGAACCGCAGTTATGGTCCTGGCACATCATGGGTCCTTAAGGAGTTAAAAAATAAAGTTACAGGGTTCCTCTAGCATGTCCTGCCAACCCACACTGACTGAGTTCCTAGGAAGGAGTAAAAAATTTAACAAAAACAATCCTAAAGTATGCCTGTGGAATGGCAAGTTTGCCAAGATGTTGGCAGTGGACATGGTGCCATATTCTTTTGTAGAAAACCGAGGTTTCAGAGAAGTGATGTCATGTGTAACTCCACGCTGGCATATCCCAAGCCACAGTTATTTTTCCAGGACTGATGTGCCAGAATTCTTCAAGCAGGTGGTTTGTGTGGTGGGCAAAGGGTTTAAAAGTGTGCACGGCAAGAAAATCCAATCAGATATGTAGACAATTGGACAGAGCACAGACTATATTGCTGTCCTGCTCATTGGGTTTCCCGCCCACCACCAGAAGTGGACAACACTAACTTACAGCATCAGGTGACAGCCAGTAATCATGCCTCTGTTCTGGAAGTGTGATTAGAAGGCAGCAGGAGCAGGATAGCCAATATGATCGGAACGCCACCATGTTCTTGCAGAGTTTTGAGAGACAGTCTCACAAAGCCATAAATGTTTTAAATAAGCTAGAGCAGGTGATGGAGGAATGGCTTGTACCCTGCTCCTTAAAAGATGGTTTTGTATCTGCTGATAATGAATCCAACATAATCATTGACTTTAGAATAGGTAATATGATGCATGTGCCCTGCTTTGCCCATGTGCTAAATTTAGTTGTGACCAGATTCCTGGCAGAATCCGAAACCCTCAAAGATATGCTTACTATTGCCTTCAAAATCTGTGCCCAATTTAGTTGTTCCTATAGTGCACACAATGCTCTGGATTCTGTGCAAGAGTGTGACAACCAGCACCATCACCAGTTGAAAATGGGAGACCCTACCAGGAGGAATTCCACAGTCTGTACATGACAGAGTGCTTGTAAGAGCAGAATAATGCCATTAGTGAGTACACCATGTAAAATTGGAAGGCTTTGGAGGGAGCCTCTTTGTCACCTGGCCAGTGGTAACCAATGTGTGATGTATGTGAGCTGCTGAAACCCTTTGAGGAGGCAGCCATGCTGGTGAGTCACATAAGGGCAGGAGTTAGTGAAATTCTACCACTGGTATTTTTATTGCACCAGCTGTTAAAACACGTTAGTGTGCTTTGAACAAGATCCTCGCATAGTGTCCATTAAAAACAATAAGAAATACATTCTTGACACCTTACTGGACCCCCGGTTAAAACCCAAAATTTCATAATTTCTGCCCTTTGACAAGGAGTCATGAAGACAAGCAGCATCTCTCTGAGGAATCCAGTTCTGTCAAGGAATATTGTGATATGCTCATTGATCGAGTGAAGTGTTGCATTGTGGAGGATGAGAGGGAGAAAGTGAGTGCACAAAAATGTCTAGACAGCATAGTGAAAAAGAAGGCAGCAAAGCATTTCAATCAGCAGAAGCACCTGCATCATCAGAACATCCCATTCTGGACACATGACACTTCATGGGTCTCAGCAGGGGTGGCAAAAATCCACCCCTGATGGTGATGGTGGCACTGGTGGTGGCACATCTCTTTAGGACTTGCTTCCTGGGTATGGGTTGGTAACTGAATCACAGGAACACCGTGTAACTCTTAGAAGTGGTCCCACTGCATGTGAGATGGTTTCTGCATACTTGCAGGATAGCTACGTTTTAGGCAGAAACAATGACTCCATGGAATACTGGCAAACAATGCAGTGTGGCCAGCATTGACACATACTGCAGTGGAAACCCTCAGTTGTCCTCCAGCATGCGTTGAGTCTGAGTGAGCGATCAGTGCATCTGGTTACATTGTCAATGATTGTAGGATGCAGCTATCAAGCAGCAATGTTGGGTGACTAACATTGTAAAAATGAAACATCTCATACCATCAAAGTATCAGGTAGCAGAAATCAAACATGAAGACAGTGAAAACCAGTCAAAAGCAGCAAAGATGAGGAAGATTAGGAGAAAGAGGAGGACGGATGCATAGAAGAAAATTTTTGCCTCAAACTGAAATCGGTAAATAATGGCACTTCCTGCTTGGCGAATAATTTCCTGCAAAAAGTGCCATTTTTCCACTTTTTTTGCCTAGCTCATTGCACTGAAATCAATGGGAACATTGAATTTACACACAACACATAACAAATGTTATTTTATTTCCCAAAGGCATAGTATAAAAGGGACATGAGGGTGCCTGTGTTGCTGGGGTGTGGATAAAGAATCAGTTGAACAGGGGATATTTTTTTTTGGGGGGGATCTTTACTGGGATTGGGGGCAGTTAACCCCCCACATAAGACATGGTATAAAAGGGGTCTGAGGATAGTGCCTGTGTTGGTGGGTGGAGTCTGGGCAATGAATCAGTTGAACAGAGAATTTGTTTTGGGGAGGGGTTTCTTGACTGATATGGGGGGTCAGTTAATACAAAAATAAAATTAAATAAGATATTTGTATGTAAAGTGATAGAGGCAGGAACCACATAAGCTGCCACTGGGATGGACTGATACTTGACTTGATAGCATATTTTGTAGAGGATGATTTGTTAAAGGCACAAGCCCTGAAGAAACATTGATTTGTAGGACCTAGGCATTTTAGAGGTACAAGCCCTGGGGGAACAGTAATGTTTAGGACTTAGATTTGTTAGAGGCACAAGCCCTGAGGAAACATTGATGCCACATCCTTGCATCTGCAGAATCACTATCAGCTGGTTGGAAATGATGACTGAGATGGAACACCAAAAGATGTTGCTATGTCTTCCTACTCCTGGACCCAAGAAGCTGAAGATGAGACAGATGTTTCACTCGCCATAGAACTTTCATTCTCAGGCTGGGGTTCGCTTTTCTTCTTTCTCTTGCATTCTTTGTGCCCTTTGGGAGAGATAGAGGATATAGCAACAGTGGCTAGCAATTTCTTTTGTGGGGGGTTGGCTTTAACATGGATCTCATAAATGTCATGGTGTCTGTATTTCATGCGTGTTATGAGGGCAGTTGTGCTAAGATGTGTCCCCTCCTTTCTCCTTTTCACTGGCTTGTCAAATAAAGTGAACAGCGCCATCACTGATGCCTTCCTCTCACCAATGACCTCAGAGGGAGTGTAAAGATGGAGAAGAATGGCCTCTTTCTTCTTCTCCACAATCCCCTTCACTGGCTAGAGCAGAGGATGCTGCTACTGCTGCTGTTGCTCTATCAGAATAGCACTAGAACTAGGACCAGGATTATTGCTGGCATTGACAAGTGGAACCTGTTGTAGTCCCATATCACTACTGCTGAAACCCAGTCCCACTGTGTCCATGGTGGTCTGGGGCACTCTAGACTGCACATTATCAGCCTGCTGCTAAGACAGATCAACATCTTGCCTGTGCAACTCATCAGCAACAGGAATTACAGAAGCTGCATCAAACTTTGCAATATCACTGCTGGTTGTGGTGGTGATATCCATTCCCATTTGAATATTTGTCTCCCGTTCCTTTTCACATTCAGCTAAAAAAGCACCCATTCTCTTCTCCACCCCTACTGCTCCACCACCACCCTCACGTTCATCACCACCACCTCCAGTCCATTGTTGCTGCTGTGCTATGAGAGTTGGACTTGCTGGCATTGATGACAAACATGACAGAGGGTCCCCTTATGTCACACTTGCCATCTCTTCTTCAGGTGAAGATGGCACACTGACAGCACTAGCATCAGGCACAGGCAGATAATGAGTGCTGATCACAGGTTCAGAGGGATGTTGTGTGCTTCCTTGACTGCAAGTCTGGCTGCTCACTTCTTCTTCCACCTTAGCATTAGGAGGATCAACACTTGAACCAGTCACAACAGTTGCTTCACAATCACCACCACTCTCTAGCTGCTGTGTGGTAGTCATGGAACTGCTTGCAGGTGTCAGGTGTGACTTAGGGTTCCCTGATGTCCCACTTGCCTTCATTTCTCCCTCCTCCTGTGTATCACAAGGCCCGCGGTCAGCAGTAGCAGAAGGCACAGGCAGTTGACCTGTCCTGCTAATGCTGCAGTCCACTTCCTCCTGTTCCTTTGCTGATGATGACACTATTTTTCCCCAGATTCCGTGGGAAAATGTAGGGGGACTGTGCATTACTGGGTCTGGGGAATCAGGGCTAGACCCTTCTATGCTGGTGGTGGAGGTGGTCACTTGCTCCTACTTTGACTCACTGGGCACATCACAGTCCTTCCAACTCCTCCATTTCTTATTAATCCTGGTTATCATAGTGTTAGCCAACACTATCAGTCTCTGCTAGCTGTATTTCATTACATTAATTGCTAGGAAATCACTGTTTGTAGTCACTGAAAATTTTTTTGATGTAGGCAAAAAGGAGACATTCAGGGGGGTTCCCCATATCAGTCACCTGCACTTTTTTTGCACACGAGATGTTCAGTATGTTACTGTGTTGATACAAGGAATATATGTACTCTGATGGGTGCTCACTTTACTCTGAATAATGTTCCTATTTTGATAAGCTGTCCCATTGTTGGATGTATAATACATCAATTTAGTTGTTATTCCATGTTTTTTGGTTTTTCGATTGGTTGGTATCACCCATATATTACTAGCTGACACGAATGCATATTTTATGCATATTTTCACAGATTGGCAGTTTGGGAGCAATATATATTGTGAGGCTTTGCCGAACTGGAACAGTAGAGGTAGAGGTGGCAGTGTCACACAATATAAATTCTACTCCCTTAGGCTCTGACAATTTGACTACCCCAAGTCTCCTTTTTTATCATCGGATCGATACTCCCCGATCCGGATGCGGATAAGGAGCCAATTGAAAGATACCGGTGGGGAAGTGAGAGAGGAAATAAAAAGAAAGATGGGAAAAAGAAGCTTAGACGAGGAAGAAGGAGAAATGCCCTAGGTATGTGACAAAAACGCATTATAAACAGGTGGCTATAAATTCATATTTGGACCCTAGTACTGGACACCTTAAAAAATGGGTGAATAATATTCCCTACGGACAGTTTTTACGATTAAAACGAAACTGCAGTAGGCAGATAGATTTTGAGATACAATCTGAAGTAATGAAGAGAATGTTTTTGGATAAAGGATACAAGGAAGTTGTTATGAATACTGCCTTGCTAAGAGTAAATAAATGTAATAGAGATACCCTCCTTAATATAAATAAAAATAAAAATGAAAATAAGAGAGGATTAAAAAGTAAAAATAGATTTATGAAGTGAACGGGGTAAATGCAATATGAATGGTACTGTAGTTCCCTTTGTAACGAAATATAATGAGGCATCTAATAAAATAGTAAAAACAATTGGTAGGCATTGGGGTATCCTTAAAGGGATAGTAACACTTCGTTTTAACTTTATTTTATTTTGTAGGCATTAAAAAAACATGAAGAATGATATAAGTCTTATCTCTCAAACCTTTATGGTTTATGAGATATTCACAAGCAAAGTTCCCCTCCCCGCCCCTTTTTCCTAGTGTAAGCCATCTCTTCTCAGATGTGGATCAGGTTGTATGACAGTACAGATAACAGAAGGGGACAATTTTCTTTGTATGAAAACAATGAAAGCCCTTCCCCCCTTGAAAAGTTTTTCAGCTTTTTCCATTATCTTAATTGAAGATTGTCCCTCTCTGCAGTCTACCTGGGCATCTCCCTTCTTATCTGGTTGAACAGGGGGGGATACTTTGTTTGTGAATATCTCTTAAACCATAAAGGTTTCAGAGATAAGACTTATATCATTCTTCATGTTTTTTTAATGCCTACAAAATAAAATAAAGTTAAAATGAAGTATTACTATCCCTTTAAGTGTGATCCCATTTTTAGGAAGCTTTACCTAGGAAGCCAAAAGTTGTTTTTAGGAAATCAAAAAATGTAAAAAAAATTTTTAGCTCCGAGTTTGATTCATAGTTATAGGAATAAAAATGATAGGAATAAGAATAAGGATAAAGATATCAATTTGAAGAGTGTTGAAAAGAGGATATTTCCACTGTTGGCACAATAGATGTGTGACGTGTAAACATATTAAAATCTCTGATGAAGTAGTTTCAAATAGAAATGGTAAAATCTATAAGATAGAGTACAAAATTACTTGTTGCTCACAATATATTAAATATGTTCTCAGCTGCGGAAGCGGCAAGCAATATGTGGGGAGAATTGTCCAATGTTTGAAGGAAAGATTTATGGAACATCGGAAAAATGTTACTAAGAAATCATTTAAACATGCAGTCTCCTGACATTTTTGGGAATGTCAAGGGGAGAATATAAGAGATTTACAAATTATAGAGAATGAGCAAATACCTGCTAGTATTAGAGGAGGCAATAGATTTAAAAAATTATGCTAGAGACAGTCTTATTGGATTCGCACATTACAAACTATGAGTCCAAATGGCATCAATGAAGAGTTGGACATACATTGTTTTTTTAAATTTAATTTTAATAAAGTTGGACATACATTGTTTTTTTAAATTTAATTTTAATAAAGTAATAATTTATATTCTATTATTACTTTTATTTAGATGAGCTGTCTTAGATTCTGTGATGCCATTGACACTTAGGTATGTGTTAGATTTTAAAGATTAAGAATTGAATATATGTTAATGTTTTTAAGGTTGATAATGTTTTTATATAGTGTATGTATAGAATATTTTTGGAATTGTTTATTGAGTTATTTTATATGGATTGCGGAGGGTATAAATGGGATTAAGTTAACTAAAAACAAAACAATTATCTCGGCGCCCAAATCTCACTTGTATAGATACCAAATAATATACTTAAATATGCCAAATTAAGTGAAAGAGTCAGTGATTCAGCCAGTAAATAATCTTACTCTTAACGATTCACAATTATAACAAACACAAAAATTACGCGGCGATTAGCTACTAGACATCTCTTGAGAAAGCAGAGATTCCGCGAAAAGTACATTGGGAATAGTAGTCACGTGTATTCTAAGCTGTGTGGAGCACACTCACATCATACTGTGGCTAAGGACGCAAAACCAGTGAATCCAAGGAGTGACATCACCAGAAGGAGTCGATTGTGTGGAAGAGACCAGGATACCTGAGACGAGTGAGGTGGAAGGCTCCACGATAGCAGTGTGAATACCGTGATTAATGGACTTATATTTGGACTGTTTCTAGTGAGTAGATACCTTGAAGGGGTGTGAATTATTTTTGTATATCGTGACTGTTTGGTATTAAACTTACTGCACTTAGCTCGGTCCCTTTTTGTCTTTTGCTCTCCTTTTTTCTTGTACACAATATAACATTGCACATTGTATGTCAAGATTTGTGTTTAATTCTCACAGAATTATTTCTGGCATGTCTATATAACAATCACAAAAATCATCAATATTGATTTTAACTTGCTAGTTTTTTATGTATGTGTGCGTGTATCAAAATCATATTTATATTAAGATATAATAGATTTAATACATATAATGGCTGTGGTGTGTTCTGTATGGATTGGTATTTCATGTATTTTATTTGAGACTTGGAGTTCAGAGGAAGTAATACATTGTTTTGTGGTGAACTGCTCCTCTGGCACTCTAGGGGTTACTTTTTTTGTTTTATAAAATTTTTTGGGTACAGATGAACAGGTAACAGTAACATAAAAAGTCTGGTTCAGTGTTTATACAATACAATTGTTATATATGTTTTATTATTAAGGGTGTTTGTACACTGCCCTTTTATTTGATATTTGAATGTAAAATTCTGAAATGGATAGAGATATTAGAGTGGTAGATCAGCCGATAGGATTGGAGTCTCCAAGACTTTCCCCTTGTTTGTTAACCCCTTAACATCCAGTGACTTGTCAGGACCGTGACATTGCCCTGGAGCCACATTGTTTACTATCTAACTGTAACTCTTATAGGGCACCACGCTGATGAGGTCATTGCTTCACCTACCCACCAGGGTTTTTAAACCTCAGCTTGTGTCATTTCCAGTGCCCTTTCATGGTGTACCTGAGCTTATTTCTGTGTGTGGCATTACTGTTCCTGTGTATTACCTGGCTACATCTGACTACCTGTTCCGGTCCTGACTCCTGACTCGCATGACTACCCGTTCCGTTTCTGACTCCTGGCTTGTCTGACCTCCTGTTCCGGTTCTGACTCCTGGCTCGTCTGACTACCCATTCCGGCTCTGACCCCTGGCTTGGCTGACTACCCGTTCCGGTTATGACCATTGGCAACGTCTGACTATCCAATCTGGTTTTGACCTTTGGCTGTCTCCTGGTTAACCCTTTGTGTTGCACTCCGTGACCATTCAGTTTTACAGTTTGGTTTCAGTGTTGCCTTGTGTATTCCACCTTGTGCTCGCTTCCGTTAAGCAGCGCTTGTCGGTCACTCCGTGTGTCTGACCTTCTGTGGCCATACCGCCTGTGTTGCCTAGCCTTCTCCATTTGGCTACTGCCTAGTGTATCCCCTATGGGGATACTGGTCTTCTCCTCTCCTTTGCCGACTTTGTGTTTGGGAGTTCTCTGCACTGCCCACTCACATTTTCCATGTAGTCCCAGGGCCATTCCATTCTGAACACCTGTACTGTGAAGGATGAGGAAAGTGCCTACGCTGTTCCTCTCTGGTCTTGTGAAGGTGTGCCATCTGATACGGTTACAGGAGTGCTCTGCACTTTACCCACATTTCTGAGTAGTCTAAGGGCCATTCGTTTTGACCATCTGTCCTGTGAAGGGTGAGGAAAGTGCCTACACTGTTCCTCTCTGGTCTTGTGAAGGTGTGCCATCTGATACGGGTACAGGAGTGCTCTGCACTTTACCCACATCTCCGAGTAGTCTAAGGGCCATTCCATTTTGACCATCTGTCCTGTGAAGGATGAGGAAAGTGCATACACTGTTCCTCTCTGGTCTTGTGAAGGTGTGCTATTCCATTTGTGTATGGGAGTGCTCTGCACTACCCTCACATTAACAGTTGCAGTCCCAGGGCCATTCCGTTTCTGACCACCTGTCCTGTGAAGGGTACAGGAAGCTCCTCCATTGTTCCTACCTGGTCTCATGAAGGTGTGTCACTAGCCACTGCCACTTTGTCACCTGAGAGTCGTGCCACTTCTACTGCCACTTGTGTTATTCCATACTACTGTGTGCTATTTATTACTATTTGCCTGTTGCCTTATCTCCTGCTGTTCATATTACTTAATAAAGTTTTATATTAAGTTCAATTGTACTTGTCAGTGTGTTCAATTCCTTAGTCACTCCGTGACACACACACCCTGGGATCACTGGTCCTTAAGGGGTTAATTGTTGTGTTCAATTTAGTTTATTGGTCCTTAAAGTAGTTGTTTTGGATTGACTCATTTTTTTAATATTGACCTATTGGAGTAAATTTAGAATATAACTTCACGGGAAAAGTCCAGGGGCTTATGCACTAAGGTGTGCTAAAGAGGTGATAAAGTGGAGATGACTTCTTATACCACTTGTCCAGTTTCTATGTTATTCGATGGAGCCTATTCACTAAGACTTCTCCAGCTTTGGAAATCTTAGTGCATTGGTTCTATACAATAAGATAGAACTGGAGAACTGATATCACTGGAGAAGTCATCACTATTTTATCACCTCTTTATCATGCTTTAGTGCAGTGGTTCTTAACCTTTTTTGCTCAAGACATCTCAAACACGCAGTCTGGAACTTTTGGGGCACCCCTAACATGTTTAATGTAATTCTAGGGCATAATGAGGGGGCAATTCATAAATATGTATATATTATTAGGTCTCAAAATCGTAGTAATAAAATAAACATATTGTGCATAATGATTACCATATTTCTACATTTAAAAGACAATATTCACATTTTTGTCAGTCTTCCTGGAAAACATGGTGCTAGACTACAATCTCATGATTTGTTTAATGAATTATTGGAAATTAGTATCTCAGCAGAGATTCATACTCCTTAAATCTAGAACACGTGTTGTGTTTAAAGAATCATAAACCACTATGGCCAATTTCTCTCAAATCTGTATGTGGGTTACATTTATATTTTGCTTAAATAGCTGCTATCTGACTCTATAGATATAATGTTTCAAATTGTATTTCTTGGCTTTTGTCACAGCTGCTTAGTGTACTCAATGCAAATTCATGGTTAAGATTATCAATAAATCATTTTCAGGCTTCTAAATTAGTAATCTTGTAAAAGCCCCAGTTTTATAATCACATAGCCAATTTTTCTCTCTCTAGCCCACGGTAAAAGTCATGTCTCCAAAGGATAACTTCACTTAGATGTCTCTGAGGATCCTCAAGGCCTTTCTTTTATATCTGTGTTATCTGGGGACTCCCATGTTAAAATCTAATAATGGATATGTTAAATGCCTTGAAGTAATCTTTTTAGGCTTGAGAAATCTCCTATGTCCATACCTAGTCCATCCAAAATATTCCAACTATAGTACATAGCTTGAACAGAACTAAGTAGTATGATTTTACTTTTCTTCCTGGATCAGAGAAAGAAAGTCACAGAGTCAAAGATTGCCAGCTCTTGATATGCCTGAATATATTTTGGATTTTAAGCAAGCTGTGTATATTTTTAAAAAACCTTCAACGATCAAGCCGCACACGAGACGCTGAGACATGACTTATAAAAAAGACTTCCTTTATTGATATCCATAAAATATGCAAATAATAGTCCATCAACTAAAGAGCAGGGGGGAGAGGTAACGAGACAAAACATCGAAGCGCTAAACGTCTGACATGTTTCGCGCCAACTTAGCGCTTACTCATAGACTGAGAAATCTTACCCCACCTCCTCATTAATATAACATTTAACATTTAAATCAAGGTGAAAGGTTAAAATTAAGAACAAGTGCTTCTGATTATGTGTCTCTTTGTACTTAAAGCTACAATGTAGCAAAAAACAAAACAAAACCAGACTCCGTTCAACACTGAATAACACAAGAATCTACTTAACCAAAAAGCTATAAATAGTTAATAACAGCTACAATAGCAATCATCACACTTATATGACCTTATCTCTATATTGCCCATATACTAAAGGCCATAAGCAGTATAATACATAAATAACATTTCAGGGGATATTTCCAAAGAAAAAAGGGGGACACGTGAATACATCAGGACAAAAGTGAGAATAAAAAATCAATCAAAATACATGACTGATATCCCATTCAGAATTAAGACCCAACGGTACACGCGTTCCCAAATGGAAAATCCAATAAGCCTCACGTTTGGCGACAAGAGAGAATATATCTCCTCCTCGCCAAGGTAACCTGACTTTTTCAATCCCCTGAAAGCTAAAACATGAGAGATTCCCCTCATGACACTCCAAAATATGTTTAGCAACCGCAGACTCGGTTTTACCATGTTCTATTTGGTAGATATGCTCCCTAATGCGGTGTTTCAAATGGCGGACAGTACGACCTACATACTGCTTCTTACATACCTTACAAGTAATCAGATAAATCACATTCTCTGAATTGCAATTAATGTATCCAATGATTTTATAAACCGTCTTGTAGGTCGTACTGTCGAAAACCTCCGAAACAACAGCATATTGGCAGCACTTACATACCGATGCTCCACATTTAAAAAAACCTTTATGTCTCAACCATGTAGGTATCTCCCTTTTAGTAAGAAATAAACTAGGCGAAACTGAATTTCCTATAGTGGAGCCTCTTCTTGCTACAAAATCACATCCCTTATGTAGTATCACATCAAGTTTGGGGTCTGTCCGCAACAGTGGCAAGTATCTCTCAATGATAGCCCGAATATCCATAAATTGAGAACTATATCTTGTAATAAATCGCACCTTATCACCCATAGTTCCATGAGTATCTACGGCCTTGTCACTTAAAAGATCTCTTCTATCTCTCCCCTGGGCATAGTGATATGCATGGTCCACCAGCTTACTATGATAGCCTCTGTCAATAAGCCTCTGTTTAAGATCTGTAGCCGCATGTTCAAAAGCATTATCAGTAGAGCAATTCCTGCGCATACGCAGGAATTGACCCTTGGGTATGTTATTGACTTGAAACCGCGGATGGGAAGAGCTAGCATGCAGAAGGCTATTACCAGAGGATGGCTTTCTATAGATATCTGTATGGACCTTATGCTGTAAACTATCACCCCAGAGTCTAAGATCTAAAAATGACACCATAGACCTCTCATGGGTATGGGTAAAACGCAAGTTAAGGTCATTATCATTGAGATAACTAACAAACTGTTCAGCCTCCACATCCGAACCCCCCCAGATGAATAAGAGGTCGTCAATGTACCTCCCATACCACAAAATCAAACCTCGATGGGGACCATCCCCCCCGAAGATGTGGGTTGCTTCCCACCAACTCATGTATAAGTTGGCGAAGGAGGGAGCAAAACTGGCTCCCATTGCAACCCCACATCTCTGAAGGTAAAATGCCCCATCAAAGGCAAAGAAATTGTGGGACAGGAGGTACAGTGACGAGGAGACCAAATAGTCAATAAGAGGGGCATCATAACGGGAGAATCGTTCCAACTGAGCACGGAGAGCAATGAGTCCCTTATCATGTGGGATGGACGAATATAATGCTGCCACATCTGCTGTAAGCCATGAACAGCCCTCATGCCATTCAAAATCATATAATTGTTGAAGAACTTGCTTCGTATCTCGTAAAGAGCCAGGCAAAAATTCCACCACTGGCCGGAGGTAACAGTCAACCAAATTGGACAAAGGCTCAATCAATGAGCCGATGCCTGCCACAATAGGTCGACCAGGTGGATTGACCAAAGACTTGTGTACCTTCGGCAAGTGGTGGAAAATGGGTATCACCTGGCTGGATGGAATTAGGGCTGCTGCCTCTTGTTTGTTGAGAATACCCAAAGATACACCTTTTTGAACCAATATGTGAAGATCAGATTTGAAAGACAGAGTAGGGTTCATTCCAAGAACCTGGTAAGTGGCATGATCGGAAAGCTGGCGTAAAGCCTCATTATGATAATCCACCGCATTCATGACCACAATAGACCCCCCCTTGTCTGCCATTTTAATAACCAAAGAATCATTCCCTTTCAACTGAGCCAAGGCCTCCCTTTCATGAAGTGAAAGGTTGCCCATCCTCCTGGATTGACATTTGGCCTTATCCAAAGCCATAAGATCTTTCTCAACTAGTTTTTGGAAAAGGTCAAGCTGGTTACCCTTGGAGTGCAAGGGAAAAAAACCAGATATTGGGCGTAAGCCCGTCTCAAGGGAATGAATAGAGGCCCTCTGGTTATATGTATAAGATTCATCACTAAGAGCTTGTAAATCATACATAGCGCATAAATCCTCAAATGTAGAAGGTACTCGTTTGTCTAATATAGAAACTGCAACATTATCCCTATTTCCTGATCTCACATCCTTACCACAATCAGAGAAAAAGAATTTCTTGATAGTTAATAACCTCACAAAACGGTTAACATCAATCAGGGTATTAAACACATCAAAGTTGGAATCGGGTACAAAATTAAGTCCCAATCCCAACACTCTAATCTGTGAGGGGGTCAATGGGGTACTCGATAAATTAAGGACCGTTAATGATTGATCCTGTTTTTGCTTCCCCGCCTGGGATATCTTGGCGGACTTGATACTACTGCCCCCTCTACGCGTTGGCCTTCTGTAGCCCTTAAAGATGATTTCTTCTTCTTCCTCTTTGGTGTAATTCTTGGGACACAAACATTTTTTGAAGCTGCATTAATAGAGGAGCCTTCCATACTATTTCCACCATGCGATCCATCTGAGAAAGCTTGTATTGCAGTTAGGGTGTCCTGTGGAGAATCATCTTCTATATGGTCTTCATTATCTGTGTATGTATCAGATTGAACAAAGCTGACACGCCTTTCAGAATATCTAGATGCAGACTGACTACTAAAAGACGATGACCTAAATCTTTTCCATCGATAGACTCTCTCATCCTCATAGTCTTGTTTGTCTCTAATAAATTTCTTGTGTTTGAAATTAGACAAATCTTTATCCAGTTTATCCAGAGCACATTTGAGCGATTTATCATAATCCATAAAATGTTCATTAAATTTATGTTGCTGGAGAGCAGTTTGAAAAGATACAATTTCTTCTTTGAAGAGGAAAATCTGTTCCTGTTTTCCGGCAAGTTTCAACAAGGAATATTCAAGGTACCGCTTTTTGATTTTTACCTCAGTGATTATTAGGTGTGCAGCGTATTGTTTTCTTTTTGTTCTATATATTTTTAAAAAGACACATTTACACATTATTTTACTTTTTTTATGTAAGACTGTCATACAAACAAGTTATATGATATAATTTGAAGCGTATTGGAACCATACTTCAAGCCAAAGAAGTATAATTACTGAGAACAAATAAAATCAAGTTGCAAATCCCCATTCAAGAGCTTAACATATAAGCTCTTGTACCACTAAAGAAAACACATTTCTAAATTATTATAGTTCAGAGTGACATCCCAGCTTCAAAATGAGAAACAAGTTTCCTTTGCATGAGGTTTCCAGCAAACCCCAGTCATATGTTTTGGCCTACTTTGGTCCTTGTCAGTGAGGATCAGCTGGTTTCTCTAAGCACTGAACAATGGATCCACACCAGAAATACCCTAAATTATTTAAAAATTAAGTACTATTTGATGATGACCCACTTGGTCTGGGGGACACAAAGCCATAGTGAAATCACTTGCATTCAGGGAGTGGGGAAACTTTTTTATACCTCACTAGGGGAAATTAACACGTAATTCGCAAAGATTTTTTTTTTTTTTTCACCTATATGGTTCTAAACCTTCACAACTCAATGAGCCTGCTTGGAGGAATAGCTTCACTAATTGTGATGCTACCATGTTGTCCCCAGAGGACAAGGCAATGTTGGACTCCCCTATACTACTGAGGGCAGTATCTGCTGCCATTGATTACCTCCCTGGTGGTGACAGTGGGCATGGATGGCCTTCTTATGGGATGGTACCCCCAAAATAAGGAATCACAACGTTTGAAGGCTTTCTTTGAGGCATTTGACAGAGGGAGGCTCCTGCCCCCAATGAATGAGGCAATTATTGTGGTTCTCTTGGAAGAATCCACATAACTATGAATCCTATAGGCCTATTTCTTTGCTTGGCACTGACGTAAAGATCTTAGCTAAAGTTCTAGATTCTAGATGGAGACCAGACTGATTTTATGCCCAGGTGGTCTACACAATTTGAGATGGGTGTATGCAAATATGTTACAGCTTACCTTGGTTTCAGTGTCATCTGCAAACACGAGGCTTCAAGCATGCAGCAGGCCTGTTTTATGTGTTTGCTTCCTGTAGTCTCCTCCTACCTACTTCCTCCCTCTGAGCTGCTCCTCCTACCTACTTCCTGAGGAGGGCATTAAAGGGCAGACTGAGTCCTGACTCAGTTGCCCTTGCATTATTGTACGATATAGTTCTGTTTCCCTTGGGCTTTGTGTATGACCTGGCTTGTCTGACCATCCATTCTTGTGCTGACCTGTGGCTCTGTCTGACTACTCTTTTGCCTGCTCCCATTGTGTAGTGGACACCCAATCTAGTGTGGACCTGTGGCTCTGGCTAACTACCTGAACTGTGTATGACCTGGCCTGTCTGTCCATCCATTCTGGTGTTGACCTGTGGCTCTGTCTGACCATTCTCCTTGTGCGTTCCGATTTGGCTTAGACATCCTTTCTGGTGCAAACCTGTGGCTTTGGCTGACTACCCACTCTGTGTATGCTGTGATTCCAGCATACCAACGCTTCAGTGGATATCCTATCTGGTGCAAACCTGTGGCTCTGGCTGACTACAGGCTCCGTTTATGACACGGTTTGTCTGACTATCCTTTCTGGTGCTGACTAGAGGGCTCTGTCTGTTTCCACCGTGTGTTGGTCCCCGCTCCACAGACACCCATCCTACAGCAGACCTGGGGTTCTATCAGACTCCTAGACTGACTGCAGGCTGAGTCAGTTCTAGTCCTTTGGGCGTTCCGAATTACCTCAAGGCTCCAGTGGGCTGAAGCCTAGTCTCGGACAGTGTGGTGGATCTATTGGCGGACTGCTATTTCTGATACAGTGCTTGCCTGTTTAATCACCCTCTGTGTGTTATATGTTTACGTGCATTACTGTTATTATTCTAATAAAAGATTGTCTTACTTTACCGAACTGGTTTATTCCTGGGAACTGTGACAAAACCTTCAGGCCGTTCATGATGATGTGGGTTTCAGAATGATAGCATCACTGGTGCGTCTAAGGCATTCGACTCTATTGAATGCCTGTACTATGGAAGGTCCTCTGATGTTTTGGTTTTGGTTCCATCTTAATTCACTGGGTGTAAACCCTGTACAGTGCACCCAGTGCTTGTGTTAGAACAACTGGAATTTATTGAGAAAAATTTCCCTTGGCTAGGGTAACTAGACAAGGATTGCCGTTGTCTCCGGCACTCTTTGCACTTGCAGTTGAACCACTGCCTACATATGGTAGGTTAGATCCCCACATTACTGGCTTTGTTGGACAGAGGGAAGAGCGAGACTAGCGTTATACTCGGACCAGGTCCTTGTCTTCCTGGGGGACGTAGACGGGTCCCTGACCCAATTATTTGACATAGTAGAGACAGTTGGTGAATTCTCTGGTGTCAAAATCAGTTGGTCAAAATCCTCCCTATTTCAGGTTGACTTACTGACACTGGGACAAATACTCTTCAACCTATTCTCTCAGGTGCGAGACCTCATTTAAATATTTAGATATCACAATACCTGAACAAATCTCAAGATTCATTTACAAGAATCACACTCCCTTAAAAACCCAAATTTTGTGAAAAATCTAGAATTTGGCAGAGACCCCTCTTGGCAGAGTGAACTTAGTAAAGGTGGTATTCCTCCTTAAATTCCTGTATGTGCTTACTAATTCTTCAGTATGAATTCCTAAAAAACACTTTATTGAAATTGATAACATAGACTTTAAAGTGATAGTAATGTTTCACAAAAACAGCAGCTCCAATTAATTTTCATAGTATTTGAGCCATAGAGAGTGTTATTTTAATACTGTGAAAGTTGTAGTTCAAGAATAATTGAATGATAAAGTTTCCCCCTCTTGCCCCTTTTACCTAGTGTAAGCCACCTCCCTTCATATGTGGAATCTGGTCCACAGACCAGACAGCTCACAGCAAGGAACAATCTTCTTACTATGAGAACAATGAAAAACCTGCCCTCCTTGACAGGTTTTTCCCTTATAGTAATTAAAGATTGTCCCTCTCTGCAATCCACTTGGGCACCACCCTGCTGCTCTGAGGTGAGCATTGTTAGATCAGTAAAAGGGGTGGGAGGGGGATACTTTATTATTCAATTACTCTTGAACTACAACTCTGACAGTACTGAAATAACTTTCTCTATGGCCCAAATACTATGAAGAATAATTGGAGCTGCTTTTATTATGAAACATTACTATCCCTTTAAACCTTGAAGAGACCCGGAACATAAGTGGTGTTGCTTTACCGGACTTTTACTGCTACTACCTTGCAGCATAGGCTCAGTGGGTCTTGGAGTGGCTAAATACTAATACTATGTATGCCTTTGTGGTGATCGAGAGGGCTCTTCTGCATCCAGGTTCTGAGGTTTCCCATATGCTGATGGTGGGCCCTTCGATTTGTCTCAAGCAGACATATACAAGTACTGCAATCTGTAGAGCCTGGGGGGCAGTGAGGGGTTTAACCAGGTATACTGCCTTGGAGCCTGCCACACCTCTCTGGAACAACACTAATTTAGACCAAATACAAAAGTTAGATTTTGGTCAAGTCTGGGATAATCATGGAATTACTTCTCTTAAACATGTTTTTCAAGAAGGCTACCTCAGAACTTTTGACGCATTACTTGATGAATTTGGTACACCAATGAATCTGTACTACACATATCTCCACAGTGGAGGGAGGGACTGCCAAGCATTGATGACTTTGACCTTATTCATAGGGTGAGGTACTTGAGAATGTAGTTCTGTGAATCTGTACACACATTCTGAGAGAGGGTGTTTAATGCTGTGGTTGAGATTCTGAGGAGGCCAATACCTGTCTCTCCAAAACTGGCCCTACTATCTGTGTTTCCTAATTGCACTGAAACCATTACGACTAAACACCTTATCTTTGAACTTCTAATTGCGACTCAAAAAATAGTTGCTCTTGTCTGGCTCTCTGATCATCCTGCACAGTTTCAGCATTGGATTAATCTTCATCATTATAAACAGCTGTACATGCACAGAGGCACTCCTCTTAAATCTCATAAAATCTGGGGGTCCTAGTTGGCCTCGGTAAACATGCCCAGGCCCTTACCAGGGATGATGGAGGCTACTCATGGCATGCTGATGGAATCAGTTGGAGATTGAGATTTTGATCCTCTGGGAGCAGGTGGTGGCGCTTGGTCCTTTTCTTTCCTGACTTTCCAGTGATGGAACCTTGCACCTTAGGGTGAGGGATAGGTGAGGACTTACCCCCCCATTTATCAGTTTACAGCTCTAAATCCTTCCTCCCTACTGTTGGGGGGGATGGAGTCTGTTAACCCTGGGCTGGACCTCTGCATTCCATTTTGGTACATTTAGCATTCCAGCTCCCCATTGCTGCAGGGAAGGAGGGAATGCCGAGCATTGTAAACTTTGACCTTACTCATAGGTTGAGGTACCTGGGGATTAGGAGTGGGATGCAGCTTTGTCCAGTGCTAGGTTGGTACCGACCAATGCCCCACATCAGCTGATTCAGCTTAAAATCCTTCACAGAAGGTAATTTACTCCTCTCAGATTGTATAGAATGGGCAACAGAGAAAATGATAAATGTGTTAGGTGTGGAGCTGTAAGTACTTACTTTCTACATCTATGTGGTTCTGTGAATCTGTACACACATTCGGAGAGAGGGTGTTTAACCCTTTGAGTGCCAGAGTGGTACGGAATGCATTGCTTTGCAATGCATTCCGTACCACTCTGGCACTCAAAGGGTTAATGCTGTGGTTGATATTCTGAGGAGGACAATACCTGTCTCTCCAAAACTGGCCCTACTGTCTGTGTTTCCTGATTGCATTGAACCCTTTACAACTAAACACCTTATCTGTGAACTTCTAATTACGGCTAAGAACATAGTTCTTCTCGTTTGGCTCTCTGATCATCCCCCACAGTTCCAGTATAGGCTTAAACTTGTGAATGATAATTTTCCTCATTATAAACAGCTGTGCATGCACAGAGTCACTCCTCTTTAATCTGATAAAATTTGGCGGCCCTGGTTGGCCTCGGTGCAGATGTCCAGGCCCTTCCTGGGGAGGATGGAGGTTACTCATGGCGTACTGATGGAATCAGTTGGAGATTGAGATTTTGATCCTCTGGTAGCGGCTAGTGGCGCTTGGTCCATTTCTCTCTTGACTTTCCAGTGATGGAACCTTGCACTTTATGGTGGGAGATGGATGAGGACTTATCCCCCCATTTATCAGTTTACAGCTTTAAATTCCTCCCTTCTGTTGGGGGGGATAGGATCTGTTAACCCTGGGCTGGACCTCTGCATTCCATTTTGGTACATTTTGCATTCCAGTTCCCCATTACTGCAGGGAGAGAGGGACTTCTGAGCATTACCAACTTTGACCTTACTCATAGGGTAAAGTTCTTGAGGATTGGGAGTGGGACGCGGCTCTGTCCAGTACAAGGTTGGTGTCAACCAAAGCTCTGCATCAGCTCATTCAGCTTAAAATACTTCACAGAAGTTAAATTACTTCACTTAGATTGTATATAATGGGCAACACCTTGGGGTGGGGGATGGGTGAGGACTTACCCCTCCCTCTGCTTATCAGTTTACAGCTTCTTCTCTAATGTTGTGGGGGGATGGGATCTGTTAACCCTGGTCTGGACCTCTGCATTCCATTTTGGTATGTTTAAGATTCCAGATCCCCAGTCCTGCAGTCTGTAGCAATATAAAATATTACACTGACTTCCGTTTTGGTGCTGTGCTGCACACTGCAATACAGCTTAATATACTTTGAACAATGCTAGCCTAATTTTTACATTCGTGTTTGGTCATTCTGCTCTTGCTATATTGATGGCCTCCTAATTTGTGTGGGGTGGTGGGTGTTGCAGAGAGAACAAGGCCCGGCAGCCACGGGGAGTTGGGGAGGGATGCATGGGTTGCGGGATGGGCTAGTGATCAGTATAGTCTTATAGTTCTCTTGAACCTTGACTTTTGAGGGCATAATTTAAGTCAGGATACAATAGTGTTCTTTTTCTTTAAAAAAAAAACACAGAGGATGACACTGCTGTATTCTGTATTTTATTATATAACCCATCTATACTGCATTTTGTATATGGATTCTAATCTCTGTTACCTGTATACCTTCATTGTATACATGCTATGGTGTTGTCTCTGAATAAAAAATTAAGTAACATTTACTTAAGATGATGACACAGTAAAATATAAATTATTTTTATCAGTGTGTACACAGGTCAACACAAAGTTAATATGGAATCTGCATGAGACTGTAAATATGTATTAGAAACAAAAGATTAACATTTGAGACAGGTGGCTATATGACAAGACATACTATCAATAAAATTGTCACTAATCAGAGTCCTAACTAGTTATTCAAGGGCCCAGGTGAAAGCATTTTCACAGATGCATAATTATTTGGCCCTGGGGCAGATGGAGCTCCTTGGATGCTGGGGCTTGTCACAACTGCATACCCCATGTAGTTACACACCTTTCAGGCATTCCATAGATTCAAATATTCCAAACACTCCTTTCTCATAGTCTATCACGGTGCCTGTGATTTGCTGCAGTTACTTGTCTATCACCAGTAGGGGGCTTCTATTGGCTGTCTGCAGATAGCCCGCCTCTTATTGACTATTTAAACCTGGATTGGGCACCCTTTGAGTGCCCTTTTGTGTTGTTTCTGACCTTCTTGCTATCACTATGCTAGTGATAGCTGGGCCTCTGTTCCAGTGTTCCTGAGTTCCTGATCTCATGTGTTCCTGAGTTCCTGATCTCTACTGTTCCAGTGTTTCCTGCATGCTGAAGTACTTCCAGTCCTGGTTCCGGCCTAGTCTCTGGTGTTGCAGTTCCTGCTGAACTTCTCTGCTGTTTTCTGACCTGACTGATCGTTGCTGGTTCCTGTCATCTTATCACCTGTCTTCAGTATCCTGGCGACCTTCTGCCTGGTCGCGTTGGTGACATTGCTACAATTCCATGTTGGTCCCAGCGTGCGGACGCTGGTTTGCTCCTAAGCCTTGCGGCTATACAAACTCGCTTGTTACACCAGTGTGCGGTCACTGGTTTGCTCCAAAGCCTATCAGCTATACAAATCTGTGTTGGTCCCAGCGTGCGGACGCTGGTTTGCTCCTAAGCCTTGCGGCTATACAAACTTGCTTGTTACACCAGTGTGCGGTCACTGGTTTGCTCCAAAGCCTATCAGCTATACAATTCTGTGTTGGTCCCAGCGTGCGGACGCTGGTTTGCTCCTAAGCCTTGCAGCTATACAAACTCACTTGTTACACCAGTGTGCGGTCACTGGTTTGCTCCAAAGTATTTCAGCTATACAAATCTGTGTTGGTCCCAGCGTGCGGACGCTGGTTTGCTCCTAAGCCTTGCGGCTATACTAACTCGCTTGTTACACCAGTGTGCGGTCACTGGTTTGCTCCAAAGCCTATCAGCTATACAAATCTGTGTTGGTCCCAGCGTGCGGACGCTGGTTTGCTCCTAAGCCTTGCGGCTATACATACTCACTTGTTACACCAGTGTGCGGTCACTGGTTTGCTCCAAAGCCTATCGGCTATACAATTTTGTGTTGGTCCCAGCGTGCGGACGCTGGTTTGCTCCTAAGCCTTGCGGCTATACTACTCGCTTGTTACTCCAGTGTGCGGTCACTGGTTTGCTCGCTAAGCCTAACGGCTATACTATTCAGTGTTGTTTCCAGCGTGCGGACGCTGGTTTGCTCCAAAGCCTTGCTGCTTAACGATTCTGCTAAATTGCCAGTTCCATCTGACTGCGGCTATTATCTCTGGGCTGCCCTGCCCGGTATTGGTAAGGCCGGTAGAACCTTTTGCCACATTCCATCTGAGGTTGCCTTACCCGGTATTGGCAGGGCCGGTAGAGCCTACATTGTGTATCTATTGAGGCTGCCTTGCCCGGTAATTTGGTAAGGCCGGTAAAACCGTTATGCTATTCCATCTGCAGGTTGCCTTACCCGGTATTGGCAAGGCCGGTAGAGCCTAAAGACTGTCCTGTCCGGTATATTGACAGGACCGGTAGAGTCTGCCTTCTGTCTGTGCTATATTCTGTATATATATATATATGTATCTTATTGCCATCCTAAGTTATCATTTATTATTTCAATAAAATTGATTTTTTTACCTAATACTTGTGTCTGAGAGTCATAATAAACCGTGACAGTACGAAAGGGCCATGACCTCAGACAGCAAGGGTGAAGGTAACGCACAGAATATCCATTGGAGGATGGATGTGCTCGAGCAACGTTTGGATCAGTTGGCAGTTGCAATTCAAACGATCCTTGAACGCACGGTACCTGCTGACCAATCTAGCTCTAGCCCGGTGGTCTCGCCAAGTCAGACACCGGAAAGTGATACCAGACCCCTAGGGGGTACTGTTAAAGGGTTAACAGCTTCTGCACCCTTGCCGCTAAGATATGATGGTGACCCTAGTCTCTGCAGAGGGTTCATCAATCAACTCGAAATCTTTATGGAATTGACGGCACACGCATTTCCCAATGATCGTAGTAAAGTGGGGTTCACGATATCACTGCTCACTGGCAGAGCATTGGCTTGGGCTAACCCCTTGTGGGAGAATGGTAAACCTTGTACTAAGAACTTTAGTGAATTTGTGCGTTCCTTTCGAAGAGTGTTTGAGCCTCCTGGTAGAACCACCTCTGCTGCCAAACGCCTTATGGAGATACAACAGGGCAGGCGTACAGTGGGCGACTATGCCATCGAATTCCGCACATTGGCAGCAGAGGTAGGTTGGAATAACGAGGCATTATTGGCAGCCTTCTCTCAAGGCCTGAATGACCACATTAAAGACGAAATCGCTGCTAAAGATCTACCTATTGATCTAGATGATTACATTGAGTATGTTATGATAATTGACTCCAGAATACGTGAGAGATCAATTGCCAGAGATCGTAAGTTACGGTCAAAAAATAATGAGCCTAGTAGCATGTTTTGCCCACCCATCCCTCCCTTGGCATTGAAGTCTAGTGAACCTGTACGGGAAACAAGTGAACCTATGGAAATAGGCTTCACTAGACTATCCAAGGCAGAGAGAATATATCGCAAAAAACAAGGGTTATGTTTATACTGCGGTAAAAAAGGGCACTTGCTAAATTCCTGTCCGGTACGTCCGAGAAACGCACACACCTAGGGTATCTTGGGGGACAGGCCCTAGGTGGTGTACAATCGTCCCCAGTGTCGGGCATAATGAAACCCACCATACAGGTGGTATTGTCTTGGGCACAACGCTCTGTGGAGGTTTTGGCCTTGGTTGACTCCGGTGCAGCAGGGTATTTTATGGATAATACCTTTGCTGAATTGCACGGAGTTCCACGCATTGAAAGAGAAAACCCCTTGACTATTGAAGCGATTGATGGTAGACCCTTAGAACCGCCTCAGGTTATATTTGAAACTATGCCATTGTCTATGACTATTGGGGCACTTCACAGAGAAGAGCAGCAGTTTCAACTGATTAATTCCCCGCACCATGCGGTGATATTGGGATTTCCGTGGTTACAGTTACATAACCCACAATTCAATTGGAAAAAGTGTGAAATTGCTGCTTGGTCCCAGTTTTGTATGGACAAGTGCGTCATCCAGCCTATTAAGGTCATGTGCACCTCCTCTGCTATGCCGGATGTGTACCAACAGTTTGGCGATGTTTTTAGCAAAGGAGAGGCTAGTATGCTACCCCAGCATAGACCTTATGATTGTTGCATTGAATTGCAGCCTGGTGCAGTACCTCCGAAAGGACGCACTTATCCATTATCTTGTGATGAAAATAAGGCTATGGAGGATTACATTTCTGATGCCCTTGCTAGAGGGATCATACGTAAATCTACCTCTCCAGCTGGGGCTGGGTTCTTTTTTGTAAAAAAGAAAAATGGCGAATTAAGACCATGCATTGACTACCGGGGCTTGAATAAACTAATGGCAAAAAACGCATACCCAATACCACTCATCACCGAGCTTTTTGACAGGCTTAAGGGCGCTTCGATATTTACCAAGTTGGACCTACGGGCCGCTTACAATCTGGTTCGCATTCGAGCAGGTGATGAGTGGAAAACTGCCTTTAATACTCGAGCTGGGCACTACGAGTATCTAGTAATGCCTTTTGGGCTGTGTAATGCACCCGCAGTTTTCCAGGAACTGATAAATGATGTTCTGAGAGATATGTTACAGACATGTGTTGTGGTGTACCTCGACGATATACTGAATTACTCCCAAAACATGGCACAGCACATCAAAGATGTATCCTCAGTATTGCTACGACTCCGTGAGAACAAATTATTTTGTAAAATGGAAAAATGTGAGTTTCATAGAAGCAGTGTGCCATTCTTGGGGTTCATAATTGGCAATGATGGCATTGCCATGGACAAAGAAAAATTGTCAGCTGTCCTACAATGGCCAAAACCCAAGGGTCTTAAAGCCATACAGCGTTTCCTGGGTTTCGCTAATTATTATAGGAGGTTTATTAAGAACTTTTCTTCCATTGTCAAACCTCTGTCCGATCTTACGCACAAGGGTGCTAATCCTTCTTGTTGGCCGGTATCTGCTGAGAAAGCCTTTGAGAATTTGAAGCTGGCATTTGCTGCGGCTCCTGTGTTATCCCACCCCAATCCTTTACTTCCATTTACGTTAGAGGTTGATGCCTCAGATATTGGGGTCGGGGCAGTACTTTCGCAGCGACACGAGAAAGGTGGAACTCTCAGACCTTGTGGGTTTTTCTCTAAAAAGTTGACTGTCACTCAAAGCCACTATGAGATAGGTGACAGAGAATTATTGGCCATTATCCTTGCTCTTAAGGAATGGCGTCATTTGCTTGAAGGTACTAAGAATCCTGTCTTAATCCTAACAGATCATAAGAATCTGACCTATCTCTCGGAGGCCAAGAGATTGTCCTCTCGTCAGGCCAGGTGGGCACTGTTCCTGTCTCGATTTAATTTCATTGTATCATATTTACCAGGGTCAAAAAATATCAGGGCTGATGCACTGTCAAGACAATTTGAGGCCGACAGTGACAGAGTGGAAGCACCAGCTCCTATCATCCAACCTGATAGAATACTGGCTACTATACGCACGAGTATCACTTCTCCTCTAGGGGAGGAGATCCTGGCCTCTCAGGGGTCCGCTCCCCATGAAACCCCAGTGGGCAAATGTTTTGTCGCTGAATCATTTCGTACTAGGCTGCTCGAAACCTACCATTCCTCTAAGGCTGCGGGACATATTGGTAGAGACCAATTGTTATGGTCCCTTTCTCAGTTATTTTGGTGGCCTTCCATGAGAAACGATTGTGCCGAATTTACGAATGCCTGTGCCATCTGCGCCCGCGCTAAGACCCCGAGACATCTCCCTGTGGGCTTGCTTCAACCGGTGCCTAATGGCGAACGCCCCTGGTCTCATGTTTCCATTGATTTTATGGGAGAGTTGCCTATGTCGAAGGGGTACTCCTTTATATTCATGGTGGTGGACAGGTTTTCTAAAATGGCTCATTTCGTGCCCCTCCGTGGTCTTCCTTCAGCGAAGGAATTGGCAATGGTGTTCGCCAGAGAAGTATTCCGGTTGCATGGAGTGCCTAGGGTACTGGTGTCTGACAGGGGGAGCCAGTTTGTGTCTAGATTTTGGAGGGCATTTTGCCAACAGATGGGCATACAGCTGTCCTTCTCCTCTGCCTACCATCCCCAGACCAATGGAGCCGCTGAACGAGCTAATCAGGGCTTGGAACAATTTCTCCGTTGTTTCGTTACTGACCATCATGATAATTGGTCCGACTTGTTGCCTTGGGCAGAGTTCGCCAGGAACTGTGCGGTCAATTCTTCATCTGGGAGCTCTCCGTTTCTGATTAATTATGGGTTCCAGCCCTGTTTGCTTCCAGATTCATTTCAGACGCAACAGATTCCAGCTCTGGATGAGCATATCGAGCAACTCCGTTCCACATGGGCACAAGTTCAGAGGGCACTTGGTCAGTCATTTCAGCGTCATCAGCGCCATGCTAATCGCAGAAGGCTTCCAGCGGTTTCCTTTCAGGTTGGGGATAGAGTATGGCTTTCCTCCAGAAATCTCAAGCTGCAGGTTCCGTCTAATAAGTTGGCTCCTCGGTTTATTGGTCCATACAGAGTTATTCGCAAAATTAACCCTGTCTCCTATGCACTAGACCTACCTGCATCCATGCGTATCCATAATGTGTTCCATGTGTCCCTTCTTAAGCCTCTGGTTTGCAATCGCTATACTACCACACCTGTGGTGCCAGGACCTGTTGAGGTCGAGGGCCAGGAGGAGTACGAGGTTCAGAGCATTATTGATTCCCGTAGGCTTAGAGGAAGGGTACAGTACCTGGTACATTGGAAAGGGTATGGTCCTGAGGATCGATCATGGGTGGATAGTACGGACCTTCATGCACCTAGGTTAACTAGGGCCTTTCATGCCAATTACCCGCAGAAACCTAAACCCTATTCTAGGAGAGGGGGTCTTTGAAAGGGGGGTACTATCACGGTGCCCGTGATTTGCTGCAGTTACTTGTCTATCACCAGTAGGGGGCTTCTATTGGCTGTCTGCAGATAGCCCGCCTCTTATTGACTATTTAAACCTGGATTGGGGTTTGAGTGCCCTTTCGTGTTGTTTCTGACCTTCTTGCTATCACTATGCTAGTGATAGCTGGGCCTCTGTTCCAGTGTTCCTGAGTTCCTGATCTCATGTGTTCCTGAGTTCCTGATCTCTACTGTTCCAGTGTTTCCTGCATGCTGAAGTACTTCCAGTCCTGGTTCCGGCCTAGTCTCTGGTGTTGCAGTTCCTGCTGAACTTCTCTGCTGTTTTCTGACCTGACTGATCGTTGCTGGTTCCTGTCATCTTATCACCTGTCTTCAGTATCCTGGCGACCTTCTGCCTGGTCGCGTTGGTGACATTGCTACAATTCCGTGTTGGTCCCAGCGTGCGGACGCTGGTTTGCTCCTAAGCCTTGCGGCTATACAAACTCGCTTGTTACACCAGTGTGCGGTCACTGGTTTGCTCCAAAGCCTATCAGCTATACAAATCTGTGTTGGTCCCAGCGTGCGGACGCTGGTTTGCTCCTAAGCCTTGCGGCTATACAAACTTGCTTGTTACACCAGTGTGCGGTCACTGGTTTGCTCCAAAGCCTATCAGCTATACAATTCTGTGTTGGTCCCAGCGTGCGGACGCTGGTTTGCTCCTAAGCCTTGCAGCTATACAAACTCACTTGTTACACCAGTGTGCGGTCACTGGTTTGCTCCAAAGTATTTCAGCTATACAAATCTGTGTTGGTCCCAGCGTGCGGACGCTGGTTTGCTCCTAAGCCTTGCGGCTATACTAACTCGCTTGTTACACCAGTGTGCGGTTACTGGTTTGCTCCAAAGCCTATCAGCTATACAAATCTGTGTTGGTCCCAGCGTGCGGACGCTGGTTTGCTCCTAAGCCTTGCGGCTATACATACTCACTTGTTACACCAGTGTGCGGTCACTGGTTTGCTCCAAAGCCTATCGGCTATACAATTTTGTGTTGGTCCCAGCGTGCGGACACTGGTTTGCTCCTAAGCCTTGCGGCTATACTACTCGCTTGTTACTCCAGTGTGCGGTCACTGGTTTGCTCGCTAAGCCTAACGGCTATACTATTCAGTGTTGTTTCCAGCGTGCGGACGCTGGTTTGCTCCAAAGCCTTGCTGCTTAACGATTCTGCTAAATTGCCAGTTCCATCTGACTGCGGCTATTATCTCTGGGCTGCCCTGCCCGGTATTGGTAAGGCCGGTAGAACCTTTTGCCACATTCCATCTGAGGTTGCCTTACCCGGTATTGGCAGGGCCGGTAGAGCCTACATTGTGTATCTATTGAGGCTGCCTTGCCCGGTAATTTGGTAAGGCCGGTAAAACCGTTATGCTATTCCATCTGCAGGTTGCCTTACCCGGTATTGGCAAGGCCGGTAGAGCCTAAAGACTGTCCTGTCCGGTATATTGACAGGACCGGTAGAGTCTGCCTTCTGTCTGTGCTATATTCTGTATATATATATATATGTATCTTATTGCCATCCTAAGTTATCATTTATTATTTCAATAAAATTGATTTTTTTACCTAATACTTGTGTCTGAGAGTCATAATAAACCGTGACATAGTCCCTACACATCTTGGGCTCTATTCTATTACCAGCGCAAAAAAAGAAAAAAAGTGTAATTTTTTTTAAGTCAAGCTTTAGTATCCTATTACCCGACATGTGAAAACAAGATCAGCGGTAATTATACATACTGCCAGTTTAAAAGCCCATAGGAAACAACTAATAACAACGTGCAAGTAGTATTCTATTACCCACGCTCAGTATTAGCGCCTGTTTTGTTGATAGATTTTAAGTCAGAAATCCTGCGCCGCAGAGGTTGAGGAGTGGAAACCACAATTACGGTTTCAAAACCATCGTTGTTCAAAGAAAAGCAGTGTAGAATTATCACGGTGCCCGTGATTGCTGCATTACTGTGTCTATCACCTATAGGGGGCTCCCATTGGCTGCTTGCCTTTAGCCCGTCACATATTGCCTATTTAAACTAAGCTTGGGCACCCTTTAGTTGCCCTTTCGTGGTGTCTTTGACTCTTCCATTACCAACATGCTACAGAAGCTTAATTGGCCTCTCTGCTGTGTTCCTGTGTTCCTGAGTTCCTGAGTTTGTGCTGTTCCAGAGTCTGCTGTCTGCTGTGCTGGTTCCCGTGCATGTTCCGGTTGAGTCTCCTGAAGCAGCTGTTTCCTGCTGCCGGTCTCCATTGTCGTTTCTGATCCGGTTGGACATCCTTGCTGGTTCCTGTCATTTCCTGAGCCTGGTTCCTGCAGCGGTGGCGACATTGTTCCTCGGTCACTTGGCGACATACTAGTCTGTTGGTTCCCAGCGTGCGGGCGATGGTTCACTCCATTGCCTCACGGCATTACACATTGACATCTGTTGGCTCCCAGCGTGCGGACGCTGGTTTGCTCTCAAGCCTTGCGGCTATACTATTCAAGTCTGTTGGTTCCCAGCGTGCGGGCGCTGGTTCGCTCCTTTGCCTCACGGCATTACAAATTGATATCTGTTGGCTCCAAGCGTGTGGACGCTGGTTCGCTCCATTGCCTTGTGGCTATACTCTATTAGCCTGTTGGTTACCAGCGTGCGGACGCTGGTTCGCTCATTGTTACTCAGTCTGTTGGTTCCCAGCGCGCGGACGCTGGTTCGCTCCTTTGCCTCTTGGCTTACTACTCAGTTATACTGATGGTCCTCAGTGTGCTGTCCAGTCCTAAACAGCTATTATTCCATCAATACCCAGGTATTGGGGTACATAACTAACTGGTATATTTGGGCTGCTTATTATTACTTAACATCTTAGACTGTCATTATCATCTGACAGTTATTGTGGCCTCTTTGGTTGACACCTCCTCCTTAGGCTGCCCTGCCCGGTACATTGGTAAGGCTGGTAGAACCTTCCATCATTCCACCTTAAGGTTGCATTACTAAGTATTACCAGGGCCGGTAGAGCCTACCATCTCAGTGTTCCTTCAGGCTGCCTTGCCCGGTATATTGGCAGGGCCGGTAGAGTCTGTTTCAGCTGGTTATCCGTTAGGCTGCCTTGCCCGGTATATTGGCAGGGCCGGTAGAGCCTGTATTCTCCTGATTGTCGTTTGGCTGCCTTGCCCGGTATATTGGCAGGGCCGGTAGAGCCACCTTTCCATTGCTTGCCCAGGCTGCCTTGCCCGGTATATTGGTAGGACCGGTAGAGCCTGATTCTATATTGCTATATCTACTTGCCATTCTATGTATTGTATGTACGTGCATGAAATCCTATGGGATTATCTTTAACTTTTCAATAAAGTTGTGTTTTTACCTAACCTTACGTCTGAGAGTCGTAATAAACCGTGACAAGAATACAGTATACAGCATAGAAATACGACATTGAGTGCCCCCTACAACATATTAACCCCCCCTTTTAAAATTCAACTTATCATGCTTTCTTTCACCACTTTAATTCAACAAATATTGTTCACACTTCGACATTTTAACCCTTCACCTTGAAAATTCGACTTACAGTGTTCCCATGAGTTTTTTTCCATCCATTTAAATTCAACATTGTTCTTCTCCTATTTTTTATAACATGCCTTATTTGTATTTTTATTGTATAATTTCCCCTATGTGTACCAGAGAGGTAGCAATGCATTGCAATGTGTTTGCTATCCCTCTGGTACTCATAGTGTTAATAGGCAAGGTATACGGCTGTATACCTTGACTGTATATGTGTAAAAAAATGTTTTTTTTAATTATATTTTTAATTTTATTAAAAAAAACTTCAGACCTCAAGGGGGGTATCATAACCCATCATGACACCCCCCTAGCATGGATAACCTATCCATTAAAATAGGTTATGCATGCAGGTGACAATCGCCAGTTTTTTAAATAAAGCGCATGTAACCTATGTGTACCATAGGTTATATGTGCTTTTACTGCAATATGTTGAATTAAAGTGGTGAAAGAAAACACTGTAAGTCGAATTTTAAAAGGGGGGTTAATATGTCAAAGAGGGGCACTCTATGTCAGATTTCTATGCTGGCTTCTACACCACACAGGATTTCCAACTTAAAATGTATCAACAAACAGGCACTAATACTGAGCGTGGGTAATGGAATACTACTTGTACATTAAAGTAGTTTACAAGGAAGGATACATTGAGATTGTCTCTTGTTTTCAAGTATGTCCTGGGGCATATATGTTATTATTACCCAAATTAATGGTACTCATTTTATCTAACTCAAAAGGCAGATAGGCTGAGCTGACCCTACTGGGACTAGAACCTGCAAACCTGGGGTTTGAACAGATTCTACAGCTGCTGCTGCAAAGACACATGCAGAACTGAGCAGCACTTTGAGTGGAAACATTCGTTCATGTTTTTGGCTAAGCTGTATCGAGAAAGCAGCTGGGAAGCTACAAAATGTTATATATATATGTATACCTAGCCTTTTTATACCACTTTTACTTCTAAAAATGTTTTACATCAGTGTTTTTAACTATTGATATAACTGAAATATATGAAAAAATTAATTTTGGATACAAGACTACAGCACTCCATAGGATTTCCTTCCTAGTACTTGAGGACTAGGAGTGGGTGAAAAGTGAAAAAAAAATGTTTTACATGACTTTTTGTGAAAAATGGCTGATTTTGTCGATTTTTCATGAACGTTTTCTCTTTTTCACCAGTGCAAAATTTTCCTCCTTTTTGACTATTCCAGCAAGTTTTTTTGTCTTTTCCAACACATTATTCTCCTATTCTAACAAATTTTAGTTTAGTCTAACTTATTTTTCGCCTATTCAACACATTTTTGTCCTACTCTAACACATTTTCTCCTATTCTAACACATTTTAACACATTGTTTTCCTATTCTAACACATTTTTCTCCTATTCCAACATTTTTTTTCCCTATGTTTAATATGGTGCAACATTTCCCAGCACAATATTATTTCTTTTGTGGCTTGTAGTGGAGAAATAAGTAGCTGGAAGTCAAAGTTGTGAGCCCTACAACAACATATACCTTGAAAAATGTGTTAGCATGTACACATTCATGATGCTGTCAAGTGATAAAAAAAAAGTGAAGTACAACCTACAATGTGGCAAATGTGTATGGTAGTGTTGGTGGGGGACTGGCATGGTGTGATTGGTGGGACCTTGACAAACTGCATCCACCCCAGGAGGAGAGGGATTATCATCATTTATTGCACATGCTGCAGCAATGATTGCTGCAGTCAGTTTTTGCACTAACACTTTACTCCCATGCCCCTGCACTTTCTCCACCTTTCCCCCAGTCACTTGTGCATTTGCTAGACATTACTCAACTACTGTGTGTGTTTTTACTCAAAATTGATGGAGTGTGATGTCCTGCCTTGGCCCTGAACAAAATTATCAAAGTCTGCCTCAGTCACAGAACTCCCAGTCAACTGTCTAATATATTTAATATATTTAAAAAAACTGTCTAATATATTTATTTGTTTAATTATTTATGTTTTTTCTTATTTATTCCCCACTGAGGGAGGAGAGGGATCATCATCATTTATTGCACATGCTGCAGCAATGATTACTGCAGTCAGTTTTTGCACAAACACTTTACTCCCATGCCCCTGCACTTTCTCCACCTTTCCCCCACTCGCTTGTGCATTTGCTAGACATTACTTTTTACTCAAAATTGATGGAGTGTGATGTCTTGCCTTGGCCTTGAACAAAATTATCAACGTCTGCCTCAGTCACAGAACTCCCAGTCAACTGTCTAATATATTTATTTGTTTAATTATTTATGTTTTTTCTTATTTATTTATTTATTTATATATTTTTTTTATTTATTTTTAAGTTGTCCAGCACAGACTTCCCCAGCACAGAGACAATAAAAGTAAAGTCAGCAAGCAATCTGGACCCCAGCTGTCTGTATCTTTCTAGTCACACCAAATTTTGGGGTATTTTTGGGGCAACCTCCTTCCTCCATTCTTATCCCCATTGTTCCTCCTAGACTACCCTACCACAGAGAACAAATGTCCTATCTAAATGATTCCCTAAAACTAAGCTTCAATTACCCTTTATTTGCTATCTTCTCTAGCACAAAAACATGCTGCGCTCTCCTCTCACAGACACAGAATGCCATGTTGTGATATCCTGACAGACTTTTATATGGCTGTAGAAAACTTTTGTGAGGTGGAGAAAAATGTTTCTACCCATTAATTTCAATGCAATGAGCTAGGCGAAAAGAGTTAGAAAAAAAAGCCACTTTTTGTGGGAAATTTTTTGTCAAATGTAAAGTGCCATTTGTCGCTGATTTCAGTTTGAGGTGAAAATTTTCACCAATCCCTACTGAGGACCTGATCAGAGACAGGTCAGTATCTCTGCAGGCTTTCTGTTGTTGTTTGTGGATATAAGTCCTCAAGTAACCTCTCATCTTGTGAGATTAAACTTTATTTTCATAAATTCTATTGATGTTGCTACAATAGGCAGTATTGGGCTTACTCTTGCTTTGTCTTTTCCATGTGTTGAACATCCAGTGTGTTGAACTGAGGAGTGACCCTGACCAAACAAGGAATTTCTTCCAGAGATTGATTCTGTTGTGGGGGACAATGACAAAAAAAACCCCTGCTGCACAGATGTCAGTTAACACATACATATGTGTTGAGCTGAACGCTCATTTTGTGCATATATCCAGATGACAAGGTGATATTAGGGATGCAGTACCATGGACAGTGACATATGCACTGAAATTTAGTAACAATGCTGCCAGTTGGTTAGTCCCAGATTCAGATTTCAATATTTGGTTGGGGAAGTAGTCAATTATTTCACTATTGGCTACTGGTATGAAATTAAATTTGGAAATTCTGTTGGACTGGGAAGAAGGTACCAGAGACTGTTCAATGCTGGTTTCTGCTTCAGAATTAATTTTGTTTTGTGTAATTAGAGATGTGGCATGAATGCATTCACTATTGATTTGGGGCTTTGTATTGTTTTATATAGGTTTTTTTTTTTTTTTTACAGTTGTGAATGGTTAGAGAGGTTGCAGATATTTTTAATAATTGTCCAAAAGTTGGCCAGTTTTGGTAAGTTGCTGTTCAAGTTTGTAGTAAAAAATGAGCTTTGGCTTCTTTAGTTGCTTTGAGCAGGTATCCTGTATTTTTCTGCAGACATCATGATCATGAGCAGATCCTGATTGTTTAAAGTCAGTTTAGATACATATATATATTTGTCCCAGACTTTACAGCTCGTCAAGCAGAAAGGGGAGGGAGCAGAGAACTTTAATTTCCTATATCTCTCAAACCATGATGGTTTGAGAGATACAAATAAGTGCAAGTACTCTCTTTTAATTGTATCTACAATACAGTTAATACTTTTTTTTCTGACATTACTATCCCTTTAAATATAATGTTTAATACATTACTTTTCTTTATTATTTATAGTACTGCAATCAACTATTCAGTACATAAAACAGTTTTTGTTTTGTTTTGTTCAGATGCACTTTGTGCTTTTTTCTTCCCTATACTTGTACTGTATTTTATTACCCACATTGGATTGAAAGGTAAATTGGCTGCTTGAAAGCTGTGCCATTTTATTGTGCTACTAGAAAAAAGATAAATAATAATATTGGGCTTAAGTGTAAAACAGGCTAAAGGTCATGTCACAGGATTGTAAGGTATCAAGCACAGCAGAGGTTAGCGGACTCATTTTTATACCCAGTACCTAGCTATAAATATCAGAATGTAAAAGGTTAAATCAATACAGAGTTTATTCATTGCGTAAAGGGCATTTGCATCAAAGCATCTGTGAATGCAATTCACTTGTTTAATGAATTATTTATACTTATTTAATGAATTTCACCAAGGCTTGATGTTTTTCATAAAATGGATAAGGACTTCCAGTTTTATGAAATGATAAAATGAAGTTGGTGCTATATCATATATAATAATTTGTTAGGATGTGTGTCAGAAGCCGTCATGCACTGTAGAGACTGCCAGAATGCAAAGAATGCTGGGAGGTGTAGGAATGCTGGGAGCACTCTGTGCTTTCGGGCAGTCTCTACAGTGCATGACTGTGTCGGTGGCAGGGTGCAGAGCAAGGCAGGCCTCTTAATCCTTTGAAACCCAGAGAGGAACTCAACGTTTCAGGCAGTCTCTACAGTGCATGACTGCATCGGCGGCAGGATGCAGAGCAGGACTGGCCTCTTAACCCTTTGCAATGCGTTGCATACCCCTCTGGCACTCAAAGGGTTAACATCACCCGGACCTTGGCCCGCGTACACAGGCTTTAACACTAGTATCCATATGAAAATCTTCACACCCTGAATAATTACAGGATCACTTTATAAAGTGTCACCTCTTATAAACAGAGTTTCAAATACAATGACAGTTTAGCTATCTTGGATTGACAAATTACAATGTGCTGGGTTTAATTATTACATAGTTAACTGTTAGGTTAATAAGTTGATATGACATTTAATTTAGAGCACACTTTATTATATGTTTAAATGTTGCCTGGATACCAAATACTTCAGAAAAAATGGAAAGGAAAGAATGCCTAACTTATACATTTGTGTACTCTGCAGATAAACACTGTTTTTAACAACTACTGACATACTGGAAGTTGAAATCAGCAATATATATTGTGGCATATATACAACAGCAAACGTGAAGCAATACTGGGCAAATGAACTGCCCCACAGGGAGAAAATAAAATGCCCATTGATTTAACACTTTGAGTGCCAGGGGGTACACAACGAATTGCTTTGCAATGCGTTGTATATCTTTCTGGCACTCAAAGGATTAAACTTTTTTTAACCATTTGTAGATAAAACCAGTGACAAAGGTATCAGCTAAAATGGAATCTATGCTATAGCTACCCTAAAGATGGGCAATTCAATGCAAAGTGTCAGCTACCTCTCTGGCACTCAACGTATTACACCTGGCATAAGAAATGTAGCAAAACATTTGTCACAATTATAAATTCACTGCGCCATAATTTTAACTTGCAGTAATTTTACTTCTCCAGAAAGTAGCTACTATTAAATTTTAACACTACCTAAACTGGAGTTTGTAAATTTTTACAAGAGGCAAATGTAGTTGTGGATACCTTTATTGGCTAACTAAGCAGATTTGGAATGCAAGCTTTCAAGACCTTAGGTTTCTTCCTCAGGCATGTTATACAGATAAATATGAAAACATCTCTCTTAAATACAAGTACACATTGCATTGTTTAGAATGGAAATCAGATAAGAGAACTCAGCCCAGATCCAGATACTTTGATCAGTCAATGGTAAATTGCACTCTTCCATTCTAAACAATGCAATGTGTACTTGTATTTAAGACAGACATTTTCATATTTATCTGTATAACATGCCTGAGGAAGAGATCTAAGGTCTTGAAAGCTTGCATTCTAAATCTGCTTAGTTAGTCAATAAATGTATCAATAACTATATTTGCCTCCTGTATTTCTACAGCTAACACTGTACCAACTCTCATCTGTACATTTTTCAATACTAAACTTATGTTTTAGCACAGATTACAGCCATTTTTTTAAAATGTATTTCCACTTTTATAAATCCCCCCCATTGTCCCTTATATATAAAACCAGAGTTGAATAATTCTAGAACAAAACAACTTCACCAGAGGGAACAAATTAAAATTCACTTCAATTTAAATTATGCTGTTATGTTAACCCTTTGAATTCTAATGAGGTCTCTAACACAGTGCAAAGCAATGTGTTGGAGACCTTAGCATTTAACCCTTTAACGACCGGCCGATCGGCACGGCGTGGTCAGCTAAGGACCACGGAGCGTTTTTTTTTTTAAGCAGGACATTTTTTAGTGAAATTTTGACATTTCTGGGTGATTCTCAGAGAGTGTGAAGGGAAAAAGGAGAATTACCCAAAATATGTCAAAATCTTGTGTGACTGAAAAGAGACATACAGGTTATTCAAGTTTTTTCCTGAACTGGCTGAGCTTATGTATTAGAAGAGTCTGGGGGAGTGTGAAGGTCCAAAGGAGTGTTAACCAAAATACCCCACAATCCTTTTTGACTGAGAAGAGACAGAGTTGATTCAAGTTCCTTCCTAAGCTCCTGTGTTTTGGATGTCTGTGGGAGTATGAAGGGAGAAAGGATATTTTACCTCAAATACCCCAAAATATTGTTTGACTGAGAAGAGACATGCAGGTAATCCAGGTTTCTTCCTGAGCTGGCTAAGCCTCTGTGACTGACTGTCAGATAAAATAATTTTCAGATTGATGCTGAATAGACAGACATTAGGTAAATAAACCACAGACAAACCTAAGGAAGTGTTAACACTTAGGAGTTGATTTTCTGGAAAAGTACCATTAGTGTGAGTGAAAATAATGGTGCAGCGAATTTGTAAAGAAATGTCACTATTTGCGACAAATTTGTGACACTTTCTCTACATTTTTATACAAGGGATATTCTGTTCTTTAAATAAAAGTGGTGGAAATGTATTGATAGAATAGCAATTTATGCCATATTAAAAAAGCTGTCATTGTTAATTTATAAATAGCAGTCCACTTTACATATATTTGTGGTATTGTTATGACGAACAGGCAGAATCATTTAACCCTTTAGAGAAACTGGCACTCAAAGGGTTAAGAATACTTTTATAAATATATCCTATTTCCCATGTTTTGTTTCACAGCATGCTAAAATACACCTAGGATAATTGACAACAGAAAAAAAGAGGGGACAGAATATTTAATATGGTCTATTGCCATCTGTACTGTAAAAAAAACTAGAATGCAGTGACATTGATAAAGAGAGAAAGCAGAGGCTGATATTTTATTTACCTTAGGAACAGAGGAAGAAGCAGTTGCACAATTATTTGTTTTAAGACAGTGATAGGGACAGTTACAAAAACTAAATAAAAAAAAAACAAAATAAAAAGAAATGTTTGACTGATAGGTGAAAGGGACCCTGGCATGAGCTATGACTGAGGCTGAAAGATACTAGAAGCAAAAGAGACTGTAAATGGCAAAAATACATCAAACACAATCAGTTCTTTGATAGTGTCCAGCATATTTACTAGGGCAGGGGTAGGAGGAAAAGAGTAGGAGCAATGCAGTGATGGCTTAGTAATGTGGTAGTCCAAAAACTGACTGCAGCCATGACTGCTGCATAGTGTGCATTAAACAATGATGATCAATCTCCTCCTTAGGAGGCTGTTTGTGAAAGGACAAAAGGTTCCTTCACCATCAACAGTATCAATAAGTCATTTAAAGGGATAGTAATACTTCGTTTTAACTTTATTTTATTTTGTAGGCATTAAAAAAAACATGAAGAATGATATAAGTCTTATCTCTCAAACCTTTATGGTTTAAGAGATATTCACAAGCAAAGTTTCCCCCTCCTGCCCCTTTTTCCTAGTGTAAGCCATCTCTTCTCAGATGTGAATCTGGTTGTAAGACTGGACATATAACAGAAGGGGACAGTCTTCTTTGTATGAAAAGAATGAAAGCCCTTCCCCCCTTAACAAGTTTTTCAGCTTTTTCCCTTATCTTAATTGAAGATTGTCCACTGGGCACTTCCCTTCTGATTTGGCTGAACGGGGGGGATACTTTGCTTGTGAATATCTCTTAAACCATAAAGGTCTGAGAGATAAGACTTATATCGTTCTTCATGTTTTTTTAATGCCTACAAAATAAAATAAAGATAAAATGAAGTATTACTATCCCTTTAAAAACCCTGAAAATGATAATGAATCACATTCTAGTGTTTATGGCATAACAGAGGAAGGTGTAGCAGTTCGACCAACTGCTGCTTATCACAGAGATACAAACAAGAACAACACCTGTCCCAAAAGTAGTAGTGAATGTTCTTAAAATCTCTGTAAAAGAAAAAGAAACTGTTTGAAACTTCAAAAGGCCTAGAGGAATATAAGAGTGGGAAAAAATGGCAGGCAGTGCTGAGGATGACCTAAGTATTAATGATGATGTTTATCTAGAACATATCCCTCCAGCCTCCTCCTCTTCTTCAGATACAGATCAAGTTAATAGTGACAGGGATGATGACATGGCAAGAAAATTAGCTGAAAGGAAAAGGTTTATTTTCCACCAATGAAAAGGAACACTGTGAAACTGTTTGGAAAGTCTGACTCTTTACAAGTAAAGATGTTTATAATACACATCATTCTGTCAGTCATTGTCAGTATCATCACCACTTTCAAGCCCAACCCCCACCCAGCCATATACACTATTGTTGAATAATAACCAGCAACGAAGAACATCAATGTCCACCATCCTAGTTATGATGAGTGCTTCTGCTTCTGTTGGAAGGGAAATTTAGTACAATTGCAATATCTAGCACCAGAAATTGTAGTAGCCGCACCAATGAAAAGGAACACTGTGAAACTGTTTGGAAAGTCTGACTCTTTACAAGTAAAGATGTTTATAATACACATCATTCTGTCAGTCATTGTCAGTATCATCACCACTTTCAAGCCCAACCCCCACCCAGCCATATACACTATTGTTGAATAATAATCAGCAACGAAGAACATCAATGTCCACCATCCTAGTTATGATGAGTGCTTCTGCTTCTGTTGGAAGGGAAATTTAGTACAATTGCAATATCTAGCACCAGAAATTGTAGTAGCCGCAGAAATCTCTCCCTCCATAAGTCTACAATATGGAGGTACATCATTCATGAGCCAGAGGATAAACATGTTGGTATCTTGTCCGTGTAAAAAAAAAAAAAAAAGTAGTGGAGTAAAGTAGGATTGCAGCGAGGCACATCCTCACTGGGATCTCACCAGAAGCCCAAGTCTGACTGGGTGACACACCATCAATATGTTAAAGGTGCCACAACCAGTAGCAGCAGAAGAACTGCTAAATGTTCCAGGGCTCTGGGTCACATAATAGAAGTGCTGTTGATGTGCCAGAGAGTGTGATAGGATTTCCTTCATTTGCAGTAACACTTATGGCTCCTTCTGCCGTCTTTCAAATGCCAAACACAGAGTATGACTATGAGAACATGTGTCCACACATGCCACAGCCACCACCACTACATCCCCCACCACAAGTCATGCTGTTAAAGCAATAAAGTTGCACAGTTCTTCTTCTCCTCTGTACTGCCAACCCACACTTACTGAGTCCTTGGGAAGGATTCAAATGGAATGACAAGGTTGCCAAAATGTTGGCAGTTGACATGTTGCCATTTTCTCTTGTAAAAACAGAGGTTTTACATAACTAATGTTATGTGATTCACCCTGCTGGCATATAGTAACATAGTTGATGAGGCTGAAAAAAGACATGTGTTTAGCCCATGCCAAACCACTCCTGTTTATCCAGAGGATGGCAAAAAAAAGTTGAAGCCATTTCCAATTAAGCCCCATTACTTTTGAAAGCAGGTACAGTTGGGATAGTGTTACACTGTTTTCCTTTCCTCTTTTAATGGTCAACTGACCAGAAAACTACAAACAGAAACTCACTGAGCTTATTGCAGGGACATAAATGTGTAAAAAAAAAAAAATACATAAAAAATTGCACTTCTAGAATATATAAATTCAAAATATATTATTACTATCCCTCTAACACTATGTAATAAAAGATGGCATAATTTTGCTCAGTTTTCCTGTCCAAGATATGTGAGAGTTTCTTAGGGTTGCTTGCATTAAAGACTTATATGAACCTGTGTGCACTAATACATTCATACACTCTATCACATGTCCTGAAGTGCAGGTGCATGAGTAGAAAGCCAATATCAGAGATCAGTCATGGAGGCTATACCATGCCAGTGAAGGCATCACCTTGCACTATCCCTTCAAATGTGTTTTCTGCTTCCTGTTTCTATGTGCATTTTATCAAATATAAATAAAATAGAACTAAAAAATATCTGATCCCATGGAGATTCTGCAAATGTCTTTAGGAAGCGATAGAAAACTATAAAAACTAAAATAAAATTTGAAATTTACAGATAATCACAATACATCTTCCTCTATATCATTTACAAATGTATTATTCAATACAGTTCAATACAGTTTCAATACAACTCCTATTTAAAAATTAGTAAGCTTTTAAGGTTGGTATGCAAGGAAAGCGGAACAATGTTGGAGCAAATCAGCTGCACCAAAGTAACATATAGTGTGAGCCAAAATTTTCACCTCAAATTGAAATCGTCAAATAATGGCACTTCCCACTTGGTGAATAATTTCCAGTGAAAAGTACATTTTTTCCACTTTTTTGGGGGGAGTTGTTTACTGGGATTGGGGTGACAGTTAATAAAAAATAAATCCTAAATACAATTTAAAAAAAAATATGACGTATAAAAAGGTCTGAGGAGGGTGCCTGTGTTGGTGTGTGGAGTCTGGGGAATTAATCAGTTAGACAGGGAATTTGTTTTTTGGGGGGGCTCTTGATTGGTATTGGGGGGCAAGTTAATAAAAAAAACCCAATAAAATAAAAAAATTGTATGTAAAAGTGATAGAGACAGGAACCCCCTGACATAAGCTGCCACTGGGGTGGACTGATACTTGACTTCATAGAGTATTTTGTAGAGGATGATTTGTTAGATTTGTTGTTAGAGGCCCAAGCCCTGAGGAAACATTGATTTCTAGGACTTAGACTTATTAGAGGCATAAGTCCTGAAGAAACATTGATTTGTAGGACCAAGCACACGTAGAAGACGTGAAGGATTTTTTCTTCATTAATGCGATCGCGGCTCTTCTGCAGAGCACTGGATGGTCGTACGACAGAATACTCCTGCAGTCAGCTAGAACGCTGATCTCAGAGAAAGGGGAGGGAGGGGCGACATTGAAATCGATTTTGGTTTGAGAGATGTGATTGGGGTCATTAGAAATGTTTTTTTAAGTTCTACAAGATGGGGATTAATACAATTAAAGTATTACTATCCCTTTAAGATTGTCTGGCACAAGCCCTAAGGAAACAATGATTTGTAGGACTTAGGCTTGTTAGAAACAAAACCCCAAAAATGGTTTAATTTTTTGCAGGACTATGGGTTTTTTCATTATTTTTTGGTATTTTTATTTTAAAGCACAAGCCCAGAGAAAAATAAATGCCCTCCTGGCCTAGTTCCAGCAGGTCATGTTGTATTTGTCAGTGGCAACTGGCCATTGTCAAATGTCCTCCTGAGTCCATAATTGCAAAATTTGCAACTGCTGTTCCTACTGCTGCAGGATGATTAGGCAGCTGAAAGGGAATGGGATCAACAATAGCAGTAACATGGGTGATGCTTGATGAAGGTTCCACTTGCCATGACTAGCTTCAGTGATGCACCTGAGGCAGTAGCAGCACAATAAGCAGCCCCCAGTATATGTGGAGAAAAGAAGAAGTTGGCCAATAATTCTTCTCCACCTGCCCTTCCTCCAAAATCATGGGTGTGTTGTTATTAGAATATACATTATTCCATTGAGAGAAGGAACTGTACCTCTCATCAGCAACTGCAATATGCACAGTGTGTGTGTGTGGTAAATAACATCAGGGGGCACAACTGTATTCAAACACCATGACACCAGAACCCAACTACTGCCGATGCACTATACCCCTTGTCCACACCCCGATAAGGACACATGACAACTTGATGACAGTTTAATAGTAATGACGTACCCTTCCTGCCACCAGCTTAGCATATTTTGTGGGATGGAATCTCATCAGATGCCACTTGATGTCCTGCTTGCAACTCTCCTCCACCACAAAGCCATGTGTGCTCAGTGCACCACACAGTGTGCAATGGGTGGACACAAACTGACACATTCTACAGAGTGGCTATCACTTGGCGATGGAGGTAACATTGAACAAAGTGGATTGGCAGAAGATGTAGTTACCCTAGAGCAAGAAGGTGATGTTATGCTAGTTGTTTCACTTGTCACTGAACTTCCAGCCTCTGGCTGGGTTTCTCTGTTCTTTCTCCTCCTTGATCTCCGCCTAGCTACTTGTTGCCTTTCTGAAGAGTCAGCTGATACAGCAACAGAGGTGCTCGATTTCTGTGGTGGGTGTTCGGCTTTAACATGTTTGACATAAATGGCATAGTGTCTGTGTTTCAAGTGTGTTATCAGAGAGGTTGTACCAAGGTATGTTTCCTCATTTCCACTTCTCACTCACTTGTTACAAATTGTGCACAGTGCCATTGTTGATGACTGCATTGTGCCTGCCCCAAGAGAAAAATAATTCCACAACCATGACTTCAGGGGGGAGGGGAAAGTTGTAACAAGAACTGCCTCTTTCTTCTTGTCCTCCACATTCCCCTTCACTGGCTGGGGCAGAAGTTGATGTTCCTGCTGTTGTTGCTACTGCCTAAGAATCAGCACTGCAACTAGAATCTGGATTATTGCTGCTTCTGCTGCTGGCAAGCAGAACCTGTCCTAGTCCTGCATCACATGTTGACCTAATTCCCACTGTGTCCACAGTGGTCTGTGACACACTAGCTTGCTCCTCAGAACTCTCCTGCACTTACAACTCAGCAGCAGGAGGAATTAGAGCAAATTCTGCAAATTACAAAAGCTCACTGGTGGTGGTGGGGATGCCTCATCCCTTTCTCCCATTCCTTCTCAGTTTGGGGTTAAAAAAGCCACCAAAGTCTCTTCCTCCCCAGCTTCTCCACCATCAGCATCACCACCACCACCTCTAGTCCCTCCATACTGCTGCTGCTCTATTACAGACATCTTACTGGTTGGAGGAGGTGATGAGTAATGTGACAGAGGGTCCCCTAATGTTATGTTGCCATTTCTAGTTAGCTGAAGAAGGCAGACTGGTAGCACTAGCAGCAGGCACAGGCAGCTGATTTGTGATGCTGGTGGTGGTATTATTGCTTTTAGGAAGCAATTCTTCCTTCTTCAAGATCATGTTCCACCTGGACAATGACATGGTGAGAACAGGACTCCCAGGGTCAGGGGAATGGTGTGGGCTCCCTTGACAGCTAATCCGGATCCTCTGCATTGTTTTTCCTACCACTTCCCTCAGGCTAGTCCAGCCAGCTGCTTCACCACCACTGTTACTGCCATTAACACCAACCACACCAATTTCAGCACCTGAGTCTTCCTCATCAAAGTCTCTATTAACACTTCTAACACTCCTAACACTCTCCTAACACTAACCAGCTGCTGGACCTTCTTAATAGTAGTACTAGTGGTGGGACTGCTTGGGGATGACAAGTGTGACTTAGGATCCCCTTCTGTCACACTTGGCATCATCTTCTCCTCCCCACCTCCTGAGAATTACAAGACACACACTGGCAGCAGGTTCAGCACTGGCAGCAGGCACAGAACTGGCAGCAGGCTCAGCACGTCTGGCAACAGGCACAGGCAACTGACCTGCCCTGCTCTCACTATTACCCTCTTCTTCCTCCCTTGACATTAATTTCCTCAAGATCCCTAGGGGTCATTTAGGTGGACTGGCCAGCACTGGGTCTGTAGTGGTCACTTCCTCCTCCACAGACTCAGTGGACACATAAGGATCCTTCCAGCTCCTCCTTTTATTGTTTGTAAACTTGCTCCTAGTGACAGCAGCCACTATGAGCCTCTCCTCAGAAAAAATGGTGAATCATTTTTGTCATTGGTTGAAAATTGTGAAGATTTTAATCTCTGTAGTTAAATCGGATTTTCTCATGAAAAAGCAGACAACAATGTTGTTTTCGCTGATTTTCTTGCGGGAAAGCGATGGGACCTTTTGCCTACCCCCACCCCTAATCCCAAGTAGCAGGTATTTTTCAATGATGGCTATGCCAGAGAGCATAGTGGAGAGCAAAAGCATGCAACATCAAGTCACAACCTGTAATCTTGCTCTGCTTCTAGCAGTATTATTAAAGTACAACAGCAGGTAGCCCATACCATGAGTCAGCCACTTTGTGCATGCATAATTTTTGGAGACAGTTCCACAAAGCCATAGGTGTGTTAAATAACCTGGAGCAGGTAATAGAGCAATAGCTTGTGCCCCTCTCCTTGAAATCTGGTTTTGTGTCTGCTGATGATGGTTCCAACATAATATCTACCTTGAGAATAGGTGATACGATACATGTATCCTGCTTTGGCCATGTCCTAAATTTAACTGTACCCAGATTCCTCTCAGCATCCAAATCCCTCTATGAGATGCTAAATATTGGCCACAGTGCACTCAAACTATCATATTTTATACAAGACCATAACAACCTGTCCCATTACCATCTGAAAATGGAGGTCTCTACCAGGTAGAATTCCACATAGCGCATGCCAGGGAATTTGAACAAGGAGAATAAAACCATTAGCAAGTATACAATTCAAAACTGGAAGACTTTGGAGAGAACACCATTGTCACCTGAGCAATGGCAACTTACACTTGAACTATATGAGCTGCTAAAACCTTTTTGGGGATGCCACCTTGCTGATTAGTTGTTATGGGGCAGTAATCAGTGAGATTCTTCCACTGATATTTACTGCAGAAAAACTGAAGAGCATGGCTGACGAATCTTACAAAGGATAAAACAGTTACGAACCAACTGTGCATAGTATCCACAGGATCTGTGCATAGTATCCATTAAAAGCAATGAGGTATACATTATTGGTAATTTGCTGAAACCCCTCCCACACTTTAAACATACATTTTTTAAATTTGTGCCAAGACATGAGCAGCATTTCTCTGAGGAATCAGATTATGTGAAAGAATATAAAGAAATGCTTATAGAGAGTACAGGGTTACGTTGTGGAGGATGAGAGAAAGAAAAGTAGGGCTAAAAAACTAGTAGAGAGACAAAAAGAGTTGTGAGGAGCACACATCAAGCACGAACAAGATTAAGTGTCTTGTTCTAAGGCATGGTAGCCTCTCAATGGTGCTACAACTCATGTTTTTCACTCCCATGTGCCATTGCAGAGAGGAAATCTCCATGTCCATATCAGACTGGTCCCGCCCACAGACAGTCCAGCTCCGAAATGTCAGGCAAATCCTCTCCGCACAAGAGAAACGGCAAAACCACAGACATACGTTTCGGCCTATGTGAGCCTCGTCAGTGTGGTGCAGCCGAATCCCTCTAGGCACATGGAAGCAAGGGCCCATGCCTGGGATGCCCTTAAACTTAGGGAGACTAAAAGAGTTGTGAGGAGCACACATCAAGCACAAACAAGATTAAGTGTCTTGTTCTAAGGCATGGTAGCCTCTCAATGGTGCTACAACTCACGTTTTTCACTCCCATGTGCCATTGCAGAGAGGAAATCTCCATGTCCATATCAGACTGGCCCCGCCCACAGACAGTCCAGCTCCGAAATGTCAGGCAAATCCTCTCCGCACGAGAGAAACGGCAAAACCACAGACGTACGTTTCGGCCTATGTGAGCCTCGTCAGTGTGGTGCAGCCGAATCCCTCTAGGCACATGGAAGCAAGGGCCCATGCCTGGGATGCCCTTAAACTTAGGGAGACAAAAAGAGTGAAAAACGTGAGTTGTAGCACCATTGAGCGGCTACCATGCCTTAGAACAAGACACTTAATCTTGTTCGTGCTTGATGTGTGCTCCTCACAACTCTTTTTGACTGACACACACTGCTGTGGAAACCCTTAGTTACCCAGCAGCAAGTGTGCAGTCTGAGTAGGTTTTCATTGAAGCTGCTTATATTGATAATGATTGTAGGACATCGCCATCAAGCAGCAGAGTTGGAAGACTTACACAGAGGTCCCAAGTGTGGTCAATGGTAGCAACCCTTCTTTACATCCCTCCTCCTCATCTGTGCTGTTGTTAATACATTTGGCCTGGCTTTTTCTGTCATGTGTGGGTTCTGGTACCTGATACTCAGATAGTTTGAGATGTTGGTTCATTTTTAAGAATGTTAGTTTCCCAAAATTGCTGCCTAATAGCCGCATCCTACTTTCATTGCTAATGTAACCAGCTGCACTGAAAACCAGCACAGACTCAATGATTGCTGAAGGGAAACAATGGATTTCCACTCCAGTACGTGTCAATGCTGGCCATACACACTGCTTTGTTTGACAGTAATCTATGGGGTCATTGTTTTTGCTTAGAATGTGGCTATCCTGCAAGTATGCAGAAACCATCTCATATGCAGTGGGACCACTCCTATGAGATACACTGTGTTCCTGTGTGTCAGCTACCAACCCATACCCAGTGAGAAAGTTCCAAAGAGATGTGCTGACCTCAGTGCCATCACCACCACTAATGATGGATTTTTGCCTCTCCTGCTGAGACCCATGCATCGCCTATTCAGAATGGAATGTTCTTTATGATGTAGGTGCTCCGGATGCTGGTAGAAATGCTTCACTGCATCCTTTTTCACTATTTCACTATGTTGTCTGGATGTTTTTTGTGCCCTAGCTTTCATCCTCCACAATGCAAACCTCCACTAGATCAATAAGCACATCTGTATATTCTTTGACAGACTCCGATTCCTTAGAGAGATGCTGCTGATAGTCATGACTCCTTGATGTATATCAATTGACATTGTCCAGGTGACAAAGAGGCTTCCTCCAAATCCTTCCAGTTTTGCGTGGTGTACTCACTAATGGCTTTATTCTGTGTAGTCCCTGGCTGTTGTGCTGGGCTTCTCTCTCTGTGTTGTGGCTATACAGGGGGAGCTGAGATGGTCCAAGTAATCAGGATCTGAGGAATGGGAGTCAAAGAGGACTCTTTAGATCATTCGTAGAAGCAGACACCCCACACAAGTTGTTGTAGACCAAGAACATTGTTTCAGCTTTATTGGAATTGACCAGGGTTTATATAGCCACATTGCCAGGGGAAGGGGGATGTGACATGCAATCAGGACAGGAACAGATTAATAGAATTAACATACAGATTAATACAATTAATCTTGTCACACAGACAACAATGGTGAATACACAGTGGTAAAAGGATTAGGTAAGTAACACCTAATCAAACATGAACCAGACAATGAGATGCATACATTTAAGACCATAATGTGATAACACAAAAATACCACAATTTAACCCCTGTGATCCCATGTACATTTGTAGACCAAATAATTTTCTTTAAACAGGGCCCAGCATCCATTGCATGTATTAAAGATGCTATAATAATGGACCATAGGTAAGTTACATTCCTTAATATAGAGATCAGATTTCCTGCCTACAAGACTCTCTAAACTAAGCTTCAACTTCACTTTATTAGCCTGTCTTATCTAGCTCAAAAACGTGCTGCTTTCTCTTCCTCTCACAAACACAGAATGGCATACTGTGGGAACCTGACACCCCTTTTATACTATGCCTGGGGGAAAGAAGGGAAACTTGTTATGTGGTGGGGAGAAATTCAGTCTTACCATTAATTTCAATCCAAAGAGCTAAGCAAAAAAAGCAGAAAATGTTCACTTTTATGAGGAATGCACTGTTTGGCGAAAAGTGTAATTTTTCTCTATTTTTTTTTTCAGCCAAAAAATGTTGTCCCTGACTACCCGTAAGTTATATTAGAATTTGGGAGAATATGCAAAACATGAAAAGAGTATTCAAAAGTTACAGCTTATCAATTCACTTTCAAGTAATCATAAAAATGATCCTAAAATTGCAGTAACATGAACTGATAATACTGAACATACATTAGAATAACAAACAAAAATCACCACAAAAAGAAAATTTATATATTGAAGTTAGTGAGATTTTATATGTAATATAGAATTTGTGTATTTTACTTATTTTTCAGATTTTCTCTCCTTTGTTTTTTAACGCTATTCTCATGTAAACAATTTGTAAGTGCAGTCATTAAACTACTCTTGTGCATCTTTTTTTCCTGCTTAATTCAGTTATATAATATAGGCAATTGCAAATGTTTTTAATGTATTAATATAATTTAAATTTAATGTATACTTATCTGCTCTTAATTCTATTTTTCTTAAATTTTGCATAAATGTATGTTTTTTATATAATATATATTTAATATTGCTGATAGCAATAGCAGATTTATTCAAAATACTGTATTATATGAATGTTTGTTATGAATGATACCCGGGTTAGTGCACTTTTTTATATAACATAGATGATGTTACATAGTTTATGAAGCTGAAAAATAGACATGTTGACACCTTAAGGACCATTTCTGTGCCAGGACCGTCAAGGACCAGTGACAGTCCTGGTACGTCACGGAGTTCAGGGCTCCCGGGCGTGGCTGCACGCCGCTCTGGAAGCCCTGAACCAGAAACTAACAAAAAAAAAACAAGCCCTGTGGTCCTCAAGTGCTGGGGTTAAACTTTGCCATATCAACTACTGTTGATACAGACAAAGAAATAGTACCTCAGTTTTCTTTCTGGATCAGCATCCTACCTATGTTAAAGCTAGGGGTGGGCAAAAGTTGCCTAGGTGTTCCTGTGAGAAATCCCACAAAAACTACATAATTGTTAGCTTTTTCTCTGGAAAATCCACTTTTAAAACAGCAATTAAAATCTTTGCTGTTTTTGCCCATTGGCCAAAATTCCCCGCCAATTTTTCAATGGCTAGAAAGGTTCCACTTATTGATTTACATAGTTTTAACCTTTTTACCATAACAATGTGATGTATTTGTGGAATTAAAAGACAATAGAAGCAGCTACAGAGTGAAGCAGACGTGCTGTGCTGTTCTGCTGTTATTTATTTTGAAAATTGAGGCAGGAGAGGCTCATAGTGACTGCTATCACTATGAGCCGGTTTAAAAATAGTAAAAGGAGGAACTGAAAGGACCCTTATGTAGGAATGGGTGAAAAATGTTTGCCTCAAACTGAAATCGGTAAATTATGGAACTTTCTGCCTGGTGAATAATTTCCTGTGAAAAGTGCAGTTTTTTTGCTTTTTCCTGCCTTTTTCGCCAATTGAAATAAATGGGAAGAAAATTTTTTCTCCACCACACGAAAGCTTTCTACAGCCGTATAAAAAGGTGTCAGGTTGTTATAGCATGCCATTCTGTGTTTGTGAGAGGAAAAAGCAGCACCTTATTTGAGCTAGGGAAGAAAGGGGAAAGCTCCATCAGTTGTGTTGTGTAGTGAAGAGTAAAATAACACAGTGTAGTTGAGTAATATCCAGAAAATGCACAAGGAGAAGGGGGGGGAGCATTGCAGGGACGTGAGAGTAAAGTAGTAGTTCAAAAACTGACTGCAGCAGTGGTTGCTGCAGCATGTGCAATCAACTATGATGATCCTTCTACTCCAACAGAAGATGCAGTTTATCAAGGTCCCAGCAAAACTAGTTCCAGGCAACTCTCACAGCATGCCATCCTGTGTTTGTGAGAGGAGAGAGCAGAATGTTTTTGAACTAGAGAAGACAGGAAAATAAAGGGGAATTGAAGATTAGTTTAGGGAGTCATTTAGGTAGGACATTTGTTCTCTGTAGTAGGGGAGTCTGGGGGCACAATGGGAAGAAGAAGGGAGGAAGAAGGTTGACAGAAAATACCCCAAAATTTGGTGTCACTCACTGGCAAGGCAGCTGGGGTCCAAATTGCTTGCTGATTTTACTTTTTTTGTCTCTGTGCTGGGGAAGTCTGGACAAAAAATGTGTTTTTTTAGTTATATATATTTTTTTTTTGGGGAACTAACTGTGATAAGATATGGTGGACAACTTAAAAAATAAATAAATAAATAAAACATAAATAATTAAACAAATAAATATATTAGACAGCTGACTGGGAGCTCTGTGACTGAGGCAGACTTGATAGACAGCAAACGACATTGAGAATTTTGTTGTGGGCCAAGGTAAGACATCACACTCCATCAGTTGTGTACTGTACAGAGTAGAACCACACACAGTAGTTGAGTAATGTTTAGCAAATGCACAAGCAGAAGGGGGGAAGGTGGAGCAGTGCAGTGACATTGGAGTAAAGTGGTAGTACAAAAACTGACTGTAGCAATTGTTGTTGCAGCATGTGCAATAACTAATGATGATCCCTATCCTACCTGGGTGGATGCAGTTTGTTAAGGTCCCCCAATCACACCACACCAGTCCCTCACCACCACTACCATACACATCTGCCTTATTGTAGGTTGTGCTTTATTTTTTTTAATCACTTGACATCATCCTGAATACGTACCAATGTCACTTAATCAGGAAGTAAGTGTTGTGGGCAAAGGACAAAGGCACACTACATGCTAATACATTTTTCATTATATATGTTGCTATATGACATATATTGCACCATATTACATACATACACATGGTACACATTACATAGTGTCTCTCTCTGAGACCCAAATCCTGTGGTCCCTGTTTCCCACCTGGTGTTCCTTTTTTTTGGAGCTCAGACTGTGTGATATGTGTATTGCATTGCTCCACAGAAAAACCTCACACTAATGTTTGTTTAAACTTCAGTATATGTGATTCTAAATTAGTCTTGCGCTAAATCATTTATTCAGTTACACAAAGAGGTGTCATAGGTCACAAAATAACCTAAAAATTCTCGGTAATACCCCACCCACGCACTACACCCCCATCAAAACCTCCTAAAACATGTGAAATGTTGGGAAGTATGCAGTTGTAGGGCCTTCAGCTTTTGAGGACTACAACTCCCATAATCCCCAATCAGCTATTAGCAAGTCAGGGATGATGGGAGTTGCAGTCCCCCACAGACGACTGTCCAGCAACTGGATTTAACTACACTTTATCCCAAGGATGGGCAGTGTTAGCGCCTCCCAGCTGTAGCCATTTTGGTCAGGAATTATGAGATCTGTAGTCCAGAAGCAGCTGGAGGGCCCCACATTGTCGACCCCTGCAATAGCCACTAGAGCAGTGGTTCCCAACAGGCATGTCACAGCACATCTATGTGTTATGGCACCAAAGTTAATGTACCACCATTATTCCAAACATATTTCTTGACTTACACTGTTTTACCCTGCACACCTGTAAATGAAATTGTAATTTTCCAGCCATCCACCACAACTTACAATTTCAGAATATGTCACAACTCAGATAAAGTTGGGAACTACCGAGCTAGAGAGAATTAAGACAGGTAGTATATTGAGAGGAGGAGTGATTGGCCAGAAGCTTTCACGCTCAATGATAGCCACTAGTTTGATGTTAGGATGTGGCAGCTCATCTCTACCCATTGTACACTGCTGGTGTACTGACTACACATGTCAGTGTGGTGGAGGGGAATCGCAAGCAGTGCATCAAGCGACATATGAGGATATTCCATCCCACAGAATATGCTAAGATGCTGGCAGGGAGGGTTTATCATTACTATTAAACTGTCAGCAAGTTGCCATGTGTCCTTAGCAGGGTTTGGACAAGGGGTATAGTGACAGCGGCAGTACTTGGTTTTGGGTGTCATGGTGTTTGGATACAGTTGTGCCCTCAGATGTTATTTACCACACACACACTGTGTACATTGCAGTTGCTGATGAGAGCCACTGTTCCTGCTCTCAATTATTATTATTATTATTATTATTCTAATAACAACACACCCATGATTTTGGAGGAGGGGCAGGTGGAGAAGATTTAATGACCAACTTCTTCTTTTCTCCACATAGACTAGGGGATACTTATTGTGCTGCTACTGCCTCAGGTGCATCACTGGAGATAGTCATGGCAAGTGGAACCTTCATCATCCATCACCCATACTACTCTTGTTGATCCCATTCCCTTACAGCTGCCTAATCATCCTGCTGCTTTAACAACTCAGCAGCAGCAGTAAGAGCAGCAGTTTCAAATTCCACAATTATGGACCCAGGAGGACACTTTACAATGGCCAGTGGCCACTGGCCAACATGACCTGCTGGCACTAGGCATTTTTATTTATTTATTTTTTTTAGGGGGGTTGTTTCTAACAAGCCTAAGTCCTACAAACCAATGTTTCCTTAGGGCTTGTGCCAAACAAGCCTAAGTCCTACAAATCAATGTTTCTTCAGGGCTTGGGCCTCTAATAAGTCTAAGTCCTACAAATGCGTCTAACAACAAATCTAACAAATTATCCTCTACAAAATACTCTATCAAGTCAATATCAGTCCACTCCAGTGGCGTCTTATGTCTATCATTTTAGATAAAAATATCTTATTTTATTTTATTTATTTATTTAGTTTTATTAACTGTAGCCTCAATACCAGTCAAGACCCCCCCCCACAGCAAAAAACTTCTTCCACTAGCGCAGGTACGAGAATAATCAGGCAAAGCATATATTATCTCAAGGCCCTAAAAAGAGGCAGGAGCCAATAGGCTATAAAGGGCTGGCCAAAAATGTGAGAGACAGGTAAAAAGGAGAGTGACACAGTAGAGAGGAATGTGGCAATCACATTCTAATACATTTTCATACTATACCATGGTTCTCTTAAAACTGTATTATGTCAAATTTATACTCATCTACATTTTTTGGTACTATGTGGTGTACCTTCTGTTAAGTGTATACACACACTTAGGTCTAGCTACTTTAGAAAATATTTGTTCAGAAACACAATTCAGTGATTCACAATATCAGAATAAGTCCTTCCAACCCAACTCTAACAATAAAACCCCACATTAACCACTAACTTAATCTGTCCAGGTAACAGCTCACTTCAGGTAGTCTCATCTCAGCCAAAAAAAGCAAAAGAGGCAAATGGAAATAGGTGGACAGATAGGAGAGAGTGATGAACTATAAGGTAGCATGTTGGCTCTTATACAACTCCTTGCAGAAATGTTCACAGGAAATATATGTATATGGGTGTGTGTCCAGGACACTGGAAGAAAATCAAGGGCTAAAGAAAGCAAAACAAAAGATGGCAACACATAGGCGTCAAATGTTTGCATTAAAGTGGAACTCTCATCTGCAATAAATTTAAGCCTATTTAAATAGTCTTCTTCTATAAATTGTCAATCTGAAATATATTTATTTTGAATCTGTATGACAATGGAAATGTTAGCAGTTAAACTGTTACCTGCTGATGTCACTGGTTTGAATGGTGCAGTACAGCTCAGGATAGAAAGGCTGTCAATTACCTCCTTTCCTCCTCCTCTTTTGTGCCTCGATCCCTCATCCTTCGGAAAATCCCATATCTTCATCTGATCTTCATCTGACCTGGCAGGTGCTCTTCTCCTCTAGCTCCCAGGAGATGAATGTCCATTTCAATCAAACGGAACATTTATTTATTACATGAATGCAGAGGCCTTTCCATATATACCTTCCTCTATTGTTTGTCTTCCCATGAGCCTTCTCACAGCTGTAATAAATCTTTGAAGTGCCAGAGGGGTACGCAATGACCACAAGAACTTGTGAGAGTGAGAGTGTGTTCATGTACTCATTGCATACCCTTCCGGCACTTAAAGGATTAAATACAGCTGTGAGAAGGCTCATTGGAAGACTGATAATAGTGGATGTGTATAAGGCAAAACCGCTGCATCCAGGTAATACATAAATGTCCTGGTTGATTGAAATGGACTTTTAACTCCTGGTGACTACATGACCTAGAAGCCCAATGGGAAGAGTGAGCACCAGGTCACATGAAGATTTGGGCATTTGAACAAGGCACAACAGGTGAGGAGGAGGGGAGGCGATTGACTGCCTTTCGGTCCTGAGCTGTACAGCACCAATCACACCAGCAGGTGTCTCCATAACCATATGGACTTAAAAACAATAAATTACTGATTGAAGCTTTATAGAGAAAGACTATTTAAATAAGCTTAACTTTATGAGAGGTGAGAGTTCCCCTTTAAAGCTTGAAGATGGTACAACAGTAAAAACTCCACAATAAACACTAAAGTCAATGGAGGGATTTTATTCAAATTTTTATGAAGATGAAGGACAACAACTGAATGAAGTGCCAGAGGCTGTGGATGTGCCAGAAGTTTTCATAGAAGAAATGAAAGCTGAAATAAAATCAATGAAAAATGGCAAATCAGCTTACCTGATAAATTACTATTGATATGTTGAAAGGCTGAGGTTAACCCTTATTCAAAGCTCTAGCTAAACTATTTTCAAATGCCTACTACTCAGGAAAGTTCATGAAACAAGGAAAAATACAGAAGTCATCCTACTGCAAAAAAAAAAGGTGGTAAGGCAGATCTCAAAAACTCCTGGCCAATGAGCCTATTTTCAGTGGTCTGAAAGGCTTTCACAAAGGTACTATAAAGAAGAATGAACACAATACTTAATGTGGCACAACCTAAAGAACAAGCAGGCTGCAGGAGAGGTTTCAGTACAATGCACAATATCCAGACAATGCAACAATTATAAAGCAACATAATGCAACCTTCCATCATGCTTAGCTTACATTGACTACGAAAAGGCCTTTGATTTTGTAGGCATATAGTTAAAGGGATAGTAATACTTCGTTTTAACTTTATTTTATTTTGTAGGCATTACAAAAACATGAAGAATGATATAAGTCTTATCTCTCAAACCTTTATGGTTTATGAGATATTCACAAGCAAAGTTCCCCTCCCCGCCCCTTTTACCTAGTGCAAGCCATCTCTTCTCAGATGTGAGTCTGGTTGTATGACAGTACAGATAACAGAAGGGGACAATTTTCTTTGTATGAAAACAATGAAAGCCCTTCCCCCCTTGACAAGTTTTTCAGCTTTTTCCATTATCTTAATTGAAGATTGTCCCTCTCTGCAGTCTACCTGGGCACCACCCTTCTGATCTGGTTGAACGGGGGGGGGGGATACTTTGTTTGTGAATATCTCTTAAACCATAAAGGTTTCAGAGATAAGACTTATATCATTCTTCATGTTTTTTTAATGCCTACAAAATAAAATAAAGTTAAAATAAAGTATTACTATCCCTTTAAGTGTATGATTAAACAAGTATACCATCATCAATTTAATATATAGTTTGAAACACAATCATTAACTGAAACAGAAACAGCTGTGTAGGAGGAATAAAACTGGGTGAGGAACAGCCAAATTTAGCTAACAAGGTGAGGTTGCGGAAGATAGTTTAATGTCAAAAGTCATACACCATGGCAAGACTGAGAACAACAACAAGGCACAAGGTAGTAGTTATACCGCATCAGCAAGGTCTCTCTTTTGAAGAAGCACAAAGAAACGGGCAATGCTGAGGACCACAGACTCAGTGGTCTGCTAAGGAAACTTAATGCAGCAGATGAAAGACACATCATGTTTACTTCTCTTCACAATCGGAAGATGTTCAGCAATACCATCAGATCAGAATTGGCAGAAAACAGTGGGACCCTGGTACACCCATCTACTGTTCAGAGAAGTCTGGTCAGAAGTGGTCTTTATGGAAGAATTGCGGCCAGAAAATCCATACCTCCAATGTGGAAACAAATCCAATCGACTGAACTATGCATGAAAACACAGGAACCGGGGTGCAGAAAAATGGCAGTGGGTGCTCTGGACTGATTAGTCAAAATTTTAAATATTTGGTTGTAGCAGAAGGTAGTTTGTTCACTGAAGGGCTGGAGAGCGGTACAAGAATGAGTGTCTGCAGGAAAAAGTGAAGCATGGTGGAGGTTCCTTGCTAGTTTGGGGCTGCATTTCTGTAAATGAAGTTGGGGATTTGGTCAGAATTAATGGTCTCCTCAATGCTGAGATGTACAGGCAGATGCTTATCCATTATGCAATACTATTGGGGAGGAATCTGATTGGCCCCAAATGTATTCTGCAGCATGACAATGACCCCAAACATACAGCCAAGTCGTTAAGAACTATCCTCAGCATGAAGAAGAACAAGAAGTCCCGGAAGTGATGTTATCACCTCCACAGAGCCCTAATCTCAACATCATCTAGTCTGCTTGGGATTACATGAAGAGAGCGAAGCAACTGAGGCTTCCTAAATCCAGAGAAAACTGTGGCTAGTTCTCCAACATGTTTCGAACAACCTACCTGCTTTACAAATTGTGTGCAAGTGTACCTAGAAAAATGTATACTGTTTTGAAGGCAAAGGGTGGTCACACAAAATATTGATTTGATTTGGATTTTGATTTGGATTGTTCATTCACTATGCATTTCTTTTCACTCACTATGCATTTTGCACATTACTGTATATAGGTCAAATGAAAGAGTATTATAGTATGTAAGAATTCCTTTTTTATTGGACTAACATTAAATTTTATGAAGAAAAGCTTTTGAGAGCTATTCTCCCTTCCTCAAGTTTAAAGTATACTGGCAATAAGAGCAGGAAAAAGGATACAAAAAAGTTTGTAAAGGAAAGTTTAGAAATGATAGGGAGAGGATGAGGAATGTGAGCAGCAAGGGGAATGGGGGAGAGATACAGTATCACAGAACACAGATGCAAGTGGAAAAAAATGTATAGTGTGAGAGGTGAGTAAAACATGTATCAGAATAAAATAACCAGAGGGAAATATTATATACAATTTAGGCAGTGTGGCAAGAATCCCAAGCCCTTATTCAGTTCAGTGTGTTTTGTGTTGAAGTGACTGATCATCTTGATTTCAAATGTCATTATCTTGTTTGTATTCTTGTTTTCTGATTTTAAGTTTATGGATGAAGTGATTATCTTGGGTGAAACCATTACCTACTGTGGTAGGGTAAGATTCTTATTTTTATTGTATTTCTCAATAGATGGTCTGTGTATATTCATTCTTAGGTTTAGTGGTAGAACTGTTTCACCAAAGTAGAATCCCATTTCACATTCAGTGCATTGTATCATATATACAACATATGCTGATGTACATGAATATGGTCCTTTAATGTTGTATGTTTTGTTGAGTTGTGCTGTGTTGTTTACACATATCTTTTGACATGATTTGCAGCGTGATTTGTTGCAAGGTTTGGTCACATTATCTCTATTTGTCCATTCATTGGTCAGTTTTTTGTTGATCAAATTTTGTTGTAAATGATGCCTTGTTTAGTGTGAGCTGGGTGAAAGCTGGAGTTGTGAATGAAACTGCACCTGTCTGAGGGTTTCTGCATAAAGAGGATTGTGGTTTGCCTTTTTATGGATGACCTGGAACAGAGATTTCTTGATACATACTTCTACAAACCTTATAAATATTTCCGCTATATTGATGATATATTCATCATATGGACAGAGGGTGAAACATTATCACAAATCCTTCAACACATTTCATCCATCCATTAAACTTAAATGGATTTTTCTACAGAAAGCGTGCACTTCCTTAACACAACCATAACTTTCACCAATGGCAAACTACAATCATCTTTATACAGAGGAAAGCTTGAGGAAGGGAGAATGTCTCTCAAAAGATTGTCTTCATAAAATGTAATGTTAGTCCAATAATAAAAAGCTATTTTTACATACTGAAACACTCCTTCCTTTGTCCTCTACAACACTGGACTAACACAGCAAACCCAAATTGCGTGTGTATATATATATATATATATATATATATATATATATATATATATATTTCAAAAATGGTTTAGACTTGAGAAAGGGAGGCTCTCCCGAAAGCTTGTCAATCCAAAATTCTGCTAGTCCAGTAAATATATATATATTATATATATATATTCACACATATCTTTGTGCACTTTTTATATTGTGCAGATTACACTTTGTACACATTGTATGTCCCTTTGTTTCTTTTTTATTATTGACTAATATGGAGAAGTTATTCATGATGTTTGTTTCCTGCTCATATGTTGGTTGCCATTTTCATCAGTTTCTTTGTGCCCTTTTCATAGTCATTGCATCATTTTCATTTCGGTGATATTGCATTATAACTTAAGGTCATGTATATCTGAAATCTTATATCTTCATTTTGCCATATGTTACACCAATTGCTTATCACATATTAATTATTTATTGCACAATTTAATTATCATTGCCTTTTATTTGTGTTCCATATAGTTTTCTTTACTCTAAACCCAGTCTAGGTGCTAGTGATTTTATTAAAAACAGCTTTACTTTGACTCCTTTCATGCCGTACTCTATGAGCCTTATTTATTAAGTTAAAAAGGAGCAATTGAGGAGCAAACGGATTGCAGGGGGGATTTACAATGTGTTGGATACCTCACAAGCATTAAGTGTGTTAAACTTCCAATTTCATCCCCCCCATAGTGCAGTTGGTTTCCTCCATAACCACTCCTCTCTAGTTTGATAAATAAGACCCTATATACTTTATTGTCAATCTTTTTTTTGTGTTTTCCTGGGAAGATAGTTGAACAACTTGGGTGCTGCCCCAAGTACTCATCTGACTCACAATAGGTAAAAAATCTAATCACTATTTTACCATTTCCATACTGTATGATTCCACTGTTCCCATAAGTCAAAAAACGTACTTTCATGTTCAGGTAAAACAGTCACTAGTTATAATTCAGTCCAGAAGCTCAGCAAGAGATTGAGGAGTAAGCAAATTATCAGCCACTTCATGCCATTTTAAGCATTCATTCTGATGACAGTTAAATTGCAGCAGGTCTGGTATTCATTAATATCTCATTCACTAAAGTCTTTTGACGACACTCTGCAAATCAGAGCCATATGTGGGTGAACATATTTTTTATGTGTATGACTGCATTTTAAGCACCTCTACTGACATTCACTTACAGCCCTCTGTCTGCTGTATAGATCTCTGACATCTAATTATATTCTATATCATATGTTCACAACATTCTGAAGTTTTTATGTTTTTCTAAGCAAATAGATGAATGCTCAATCCATCTGAAAAGACACAAACTTTTTAGTAGATAACAGGACTATACCACATACATCAAGATTCTAATAGTGATACTGATTTCCTTTAAGTCATTATGGTTTTACCTGACACTTGATATTGAAGCTTGGAGAGTTCAAAATACTTTCAATCATTTCATCCACATATTCTGTATGTTTTGCAGTAAAAATACCTCTTTAATATTTTCTTTTAACACAATTCATATTATATTATATTTTAATTGCATAGCGCCAACCTTTTCCTCAATGCTGCCCAATAGGGAATATACAGATATATTAAATTGTACAAATACACCTCGGAAAATAAAAAGATCACAGGGCCCTGCTTATGAGGCCCGGTGTCTGTCAGTCTATGTAGAGTAGCTGGGATGGGGAAATTTAGCATTTTGACAGAGTGTGGTGTGGTTTGTGTGCTATAATCAAGTCATTTCTCGGGTGAACAAATACATTTTGATCCCTTATTGTAGAATTTTGATGACTGAGAGGTCTCCTTATGCTTCCAAATCTTTCCAGTATTAGGGATGGGCTAAAAAGTAAATTGTTTTTAATGGGAATTTTCACAGTTTCTCATGCCACCAAGATGTCCACATGAAGCTGACTCTCTGAAGGACTTTTTTATGCTAATACTTGCTGTGTTTGACATGGTGCTGCCTGAAATCAAGGATTGTATGGTCCCAGAATTGCTATGTCATACAGCAAGAAAAATAAAAGCTGTGCATTTTTTGTCTTTCACATATCTGATAATGTATGTTATGACCTGCTGAATATGTGGGTAGTCTTATTCCTCATTGGTGCACTGTAGTTAGGATTGTTATTCCCCTGGTTAGAACTAGGGATGAGCGAACGTTGTCGCCATGTTCCTGCAAGAAATTTAGTGAAAACCATGTTGTTGTCCGCTTTTTCGTGTGAAAATCCGCTTTGAAACTAGCAATTAAGATTTTCGCATTTTTCACCCATTGGCCAAAATTTTTTGCTATTTTTTTCAGTGGCTAGATTTACATTGTTTTTGCATTTCCTCTATAAAAATGTGACATATTTGCGTAAGGCAGGCAAAATAGAAGCAGCTACAGAGCTAGATAAATGTGCTGTTCTGTGCTGTTCTGCTGTGATATTTTGGCAAAATTGAGTCAGGAGAGTGACTGCTATCACTATGAGCAGCAAAAGGAGGAACTGAAAGGACCCTTATTATGTGTCCACTGAGTCTGAGGAGGAGGGGGAAGTGTCTAACAGTACTGAACCAATGCTGTCCAGTCCCCCTAAATCACCCCAAGAGATCTTGGGGAATTTAATGGGAAGGAAGGGAGAAAAGGATAGTAATAGTGAGAGTAGGACAGGTCAGCTTTCTGTGCCTGCTACAAGACGTGCTGCCCCCGCAGCCAGTGCTACCATTGCTGTACCTGCAGCCACTAGTGTTATACCTGCTGCCAGACATGCTGCCCCTACTGCCACTAGTGTTGTACCTGCTGCCAGATGGGCTGCCCCTGCTGCTAGTGCCACAATTGCTGTACCTGCAGCCACTAGTGTTGTACCTGCTGCCAGACTTGCTGCCCCTGCTGCCACCAGTGCTGTACCTGCAACCACCATTGATGTACCTGCAACCACCATTGCCGTACCTGCTGCCAGATGTGCTGCCCCTTCTGCCACTAGTGTTGTTCCTGCTGCCAGTGCTGAACCTGCTGCCACCAATACTTTGCCTGCTGCTAGTGTGTCTTGTATTACTCAGGAGGGGGGAAAGAGAAAATGATGCCAAGTGTGACAGCAAGTGACCTTAAATCGCACTTGCCATTCCCAAGCAGTCCTACCAGTGCTAGTACTACTGCTACAAAGGTCCAGCAGCTTGGTAGCATTAGGAATGAAGGAGGGGGTAATCAACAATATCCTCATATTACTAGTGACTGTAAGACTGAGGAGGAAGACTCTGCGGCTGAACTTAATGTGGTTGGTGTTAGTAGTAGAGTAATGGTGAAGCAGCCAGAGTGGTAGGGGAAACATTTGAAAGTGTCCAGACTAGCAGTCAAGGGAGCCCACACCATTCCTCTGGCTCTGGGAATCCTCCTCACCTTTCCTTCACTAAAGTGTCTAGGTGAAACATGATCCTGAAAAGGCCAGAACTGGTGTTGGGGAGGAGAGCAGGCTCAGAATTAATACCACCACCACCAGCAGGAGCACAGATCACCTGCTTGTGCCTGCTGCTACTGCTGCTAGTGCTAGTCTGCCTTCTTCTTCAGGTCAAAAGGAAATGTCAAGTGTGACATTAGGGGAGCCTTTGTCAAATTGTTCATCACTTCGTCCAAGCAGCAGTGAGATGTCTGGAATAGACCAGCAGCACGTAGGGACTAGTGGGGATGGTGATGATAATGCTGGAGAAGCTGGGGTGGAAGAGACATTGATGGTCTTTTTAGCAGAAACTGAGAAGGAATGGGAGACAGGGATGAGGATGGGCATTACCACCACCACTAGCAGTGAGATTTTGGAATTAGAGGAAGTTGCAACTGCTCTAATTCCTTCTGATGCTTAGTTGCAAGTGCAGCAGGATGCTGAGGAGCAAGCTAGTGTGCTACAAACCACCGTGAACACAGTGGGAATTGGGTCAACAAGTGATGCGGGACTAGGTTCCACTTGCCAGCACAAGCAATGCTCCTGGTCCTAGTTGCTGTGCTGAATCTGAGGCAGTAGAAGCAACAGTAGCAACATTATCCACCGCCACAGACAGTGAAGGGGAATGTGGAGGACAAGAAGAAAGAGGCCATTCTTCTCCATCTGTTCCCTTCCCCATAAAGTCATCATGGGTGTGGGACTACTTTTCAGTTGGGGCAGGTACAGTGCAGCCATCAGCAATGGCACTGTGCACAATTTGTGACAAGTCAGTGAGAAGAGGAAAGGAGGGAACACACCTTGGCACATGCGCTTTGATATCACTCGTGAAACACAGACACCATGACATTTACATCAAACATGTTAAAGACAAACATCCACCACAGAAATGAAGCAGGACTTTTGCTGTTCCTGACTCTCCAGAAAGGCAACAAGAGGTGAGGCGGAGATCAAAGAGGAGGAGGACTAGAGCAACACAGGCAGAAACTGGAAGTTCCATGATGAGTGAAACAACTCGCTCGCCATCACCTTCTAGGGTAAGGGTTACTTTTGAATGGTTGCACGCAGAAGAATGTGTGACCATTCAACTCTTTCAGCAGGTCGCCTGACTAAAAAGTGCAATGTGACAATCTCGCATGCATGACAGCGCAAGATTGTCATGTTGCATAGTCAATGGGCGCATGTAGCACACTGAGGCAGCCTCCATGTGCTACAGATAATACTCCTTCCACTTCCTGCCAAACAGTAGCACTGCTATACAGAATGGACACCCATTAAGACATAGTAACTGACCCATACAAAAGAGTGTTCAAGTATTACCATTGGCACACAGTAACTGCTATACAGAGAGGCTACCAAGTGAGACTTACTAGCACTCCCATATTGAGGTACACACATACACAGGAGACACAGAATTGCTGCTATACAGAGTTGATATATTGTGAGACATACACCCACAGGCTAGCAGACAACAGGAGAAGTAAGGGTGCAATAAGGGCTTGTGTTACCCCCATCTCATTTACCCCTTTCTGAGCCAGGAGAAAAGGAACACCTATGCACTAAGGGTATTGTTGTTTTCTCCTTCATAAAAGATGCATTGTAAGATACACATACGTATACCACGGTACCAACAGGACAGAGTATTATCTGCAGCACAGGGAGGTACTCTAGCTGCCTCCATATGCTTCAGGCACCCATTGACTATGCAATGTGACAATCTTGCGCTGTCATGCACTGTGAGATTGTCATGTCACGTTTTTTAGCCAGGCGACCTGCTGAAAGAGTTGAATGGTCGCACGCTCTTCTGTGTGTGACCATTCAAAATGATACCCTAGGGTAACTACATCTTCTGCCAATCCACCTCATTCATTGTTACCTTCCCTGCCAAATGATAGCCACTCTGTTGATGTTAGGATGTGGCAGTTTGTAACCACCCATTGCACACTGTGTGGTGCACTGACCACACATGCCAGTGTGGTGTAGGAGAATTGCAAGCAATGCATCAAGTGGCATCTGAGGAGATTCCATCCCACAGAATATGCTAGGATTCTGTCAGCAAATTGTCATGTGTCCTTAGTAAGGTCTGGACAAAGGGTATAGTGACAGCGGCAGTACTTGGTTTTGGGTGTCATGGTGTTTAGATACAGTTGTGCCCCCAGATATTATTTACCATACACACACTGTGCACATTGCAGTTGCTGATGACATCCACTGTTCCTGCTCTCAAGTGAAACATTTCTATTCTAATAACACACCCATGATTTTCGAAGAGGGGCAGGTGGAGAAGAATTATTGTCCAACTTCTTTTCTCCGCATAGACTGGGGGCAACTTATTGTGCTGCTACTGCTCAGGAGCATCACTGGAGCCAGTTGTGGCAAGTGGAAGCTTTATCATCCATCTTCCATGTTATTTCTATTGTTGATCCCATTCTCTTTCAGCTGCCTAATCACCCTGCTGCTTAAACAACTCAGCAGCAGCAGTAGGAACAGCAGTTGCAACTCAGGAGGACATTTTACAATAACCAGTGATCACTGGCCAACATGACCTGCTGGCACTAGGCAAGTAGGACATTTTTATTTTTTTTCGCAGGGCTTGTGCTTTGAAAAAAATAAAAAAAAATGAAAAAATAAAAAAAAAATAGTCCTACAAAAAATAAACAATTTTTGGGGGGTTTGTTTCTAACAAGATTAAGTCCTACAAATCAATGTTTTCTCTGGGCTTGTGTAAATTATCAGTCAACCCTAGTGGCAGATTATGTCAGGGGGTTCCAGTCTCTATCACTTTACTTAAAAATGTCTTATTTTGTTTTATTGATTTTTTTTATTAACTGTCCCCCAATACCAATCAAGAACCTCCCAAAACAAATTGCCTGTTCAAATGATTCATTCATTCACTAACATAGGCACCCTCCTCAGACCACTTTTATACCATATCTTATGGGGGATTATTTGTATTTAGGATTTTTTATTAACTGCCCCCCAATCCCAGTAAACAACCACCCCAAAAATCATCCCCTGTTCAACTGATTGTTTCCCCACAGCACACCAACACAGGCACCCTCAAGCCCATTTTATACTATGTCTTTGGGAAATAAAATAATATTTGCTATGTGTTATGTGTAACTTCAATGTTCCCATTGATTTCAATGGAACAAGCTAGGAAAAAAAAGCAGGAAAAGGTGGAAAACCAGCACTTTTCGTGTGAAATTTTTTGGCAAGCGGAAAGTGCCATTTTTTTACGATTTCATTTTGAACAGTTAGAACATACATAGCTCTCATGGGTTTTCCTGATTGAGATAGTTAAAGTGTTCAATTCATTCATGGGGCTTTCTCTTTTCTGTGTACTCACCCACGTTCCACTTTCTTTGTTATTTTGTACTAGCAGCTTTAGCCTTTTGCTTGTTCACTAACCACTCATTTGCCTTTTGCCATTTAGGCTCAGTATTATGTATTTACATGGGAATAGGAAAAGGGTTGAATTGATGGACGAAAGTCTTTTTTCAACCTAAACTACTATGTAACTATGTAACTTCAAGGACCTGAATGAGAAATCAGATTATTTAGAAACAGGCTTCATAGAAACAATATTTGAATACTTGGTCTCCCTGAGAGAAGGAAGAAGCCCAGAAACCTTTTTGGAAACTTGGATAAAAGAAGTGCATGGTGAAGAGGGCCTCTCAAATACTTTCCTCATTGAAAGAGCTCCCTGGATTCCTGCCCAACAGAGACACTATCCTCTGCATATCACAACAAAAAAGGCTAAATCTCCTATAAAAACACATTTACATTTACCTGGATTTCTCTGCAGACGCGCAAAGCAAAGAAATTCCAAGATATCAAATGTCTTCTGTGTGACAAAAATATTCAATACACTTTGTTATATCCAGCAAAACTCAGATTATACAAAATGACCGCACTCATTTCAGGGAGAGAGGCTTGGGTATGGCTAGAGGGTATCTACATACTTACCGGCATTCACTGAAGCTAATTTTTATTTACTTGAGATGTCTAAGACCTTGGCACAGAACTGTCCCCATTTGTGTTTCTCGAGATTGAGGTTGGATCCTTATTCTACTTTTCATGAACCATGAGTGAACCATCTCTTTCTACCACACCATTCCAAGTGGTAAAATAGTGACTGTCTGTGTTACCCTGTTTTGGGGAATAACTAATATAACTGTATAGCTGCGAACCCTTCTGGATTCATGGACCTAACTTCAGAAACTATTCCCCCATCTCTTTTTTTTTTCTTGTTTGTTAGAATGCTTGTTTTTCCAATGTGTGTATGTATATAGATAGATAGATAGATAGATAGATAGATAGATAGATAGATAGATAGATAGATATAGATAGATAGATAATACATACAGTTTCAAGAGGAGAGACGGCACTCACAGGGTTCTTTTTTCAAATTAAAAGTGTTTTATTGAAATCGACGTTTCGGCTATCACTGTAGCCTTTATCAAGAATCTTGATAAAGGCTACAGTTATAGCCGAAACATTGATTTCAATAAAACAGCACTTTGAATTTGAAAAAAGGACCCTGTGAGTGCCGCCTCTCCTCTTGAAACTGTATGTATTATCAATTCACCTATGATGTACACCCAGGTCATTAACTGGGATTAACAGTGAGTGCATCCTATCCCCATATGGAACTGTAGATATATATATATATATATATATATATATATATATATATATATATATATGATAGCAAGAGAAAAGGGGTGAAGGAGAGCACTCCAAATCTCAATAATCTATAATATATTTATTAATAATATCAAAAAACAGAATATAAATTTACCCGGATAAACATAAATGTATTAAAACTGTAGTCTCATATGTAATATCTAATGAGGAAAAATCTAAAGTAATGACATCATTGGTAAAAATGAAACTAAAAAAATCATTGATATCACTGAAAAAATATAAAAATATATAAATCAATGTGCTCATGTATATGATATTCCTCTTCACAAGCAGTGCTGGTCCTTTCTACATCCATTAATAGATAATGTGGATATGTTTTCTTTATAAAGGGCAGGTACTACGCAAAGATATATGTTGTGACCCTCTCCCATCCTGTAATAGATGTATAGGCTTCTGTGCTCAATTTGGCTGATATTAAAGGTACGGATGTATTGTCATCTGTGGCTATTGCAGTTGAAATCTCTGAATCACATCTGCAGATAGAGGAATAAACCACTCTCCTTGTGTTGTTACCTCCTGTTTAGAAGACCAATTGATCCTTCGGGTGAAGATTATGGATGGGCGAATATTTTCGCCTCAAACTGAAATCGGCAAATCACGGCACTTCCCGCTTGGTGAATAATTTCCTGCGAAAAGTGTAGTTTTACCGCTTTTTCGCCTAACTCATTCAATTGAAATCAATGGGAATTTACACACAACACATAGCAAATATTATTTTATTTCCCAAAGACATAGTATAAAAGGGGCATGAGAGTATCTGTGTTGGTGGAGTGTGGAGAAAGATTCAGTTGTACAGGGAATGTTTTTTTGGTGGGGTTGTTTACTGGGACTGGGGGGCAGTTAATAAAGAATAAATCCCAATTAGAATTAAAAAATCCACATAAGACATGGTATAAAAGGGGGTCTGAGTATGGTGCTTGTGTTGGTGGGTAGAGTCGGGGGAATTAATCAGTTGAATGGGGAATTTGTTTTTGGGGGCTTTCTTGACTGGTATTGGCGGGACAGTTCATAAAAAAATAAAAATAAAATAAGAAATGTGTATGTAAACTGACAGAGACAGGAACACCCTGACATTGATTTAACACATTTTTTATTGTATGCTACTATTTTTTAGCTCTACTGATTATACAATAGTACTCATATCGTCACCCAAGGGATCTATTGGTCTTCTAGACAGGACATAACTACACAAGGAGAGCCATTTATTTCTCTGCCCGTAGGTGTGTTTCACAGAGACTTCAAATGCAATAGCCGCACTTGACACTACATCTGCACCTTTACTATTGGCCAAATCGAGCACAGAAGCCCTATACATCTATTACAGTAATAGGAAATTGAAATGGATATGGATATAGAAATTTCCTCTTTTCAATGGCACATGGGTATCAAAAAAGTGACCTTTAGCACCATTGAATGACCACCATGCCATACAACAAGACACTTTCTTGTTCTTTCTGAATGTGTGCTCTTCCCATTTCTTTTTGTTGGTCTCCCAAAATGGAAGGGTGCTTGTCACATTCTTTGTTGTAGGTATCCCTAATTTTAAGGGTATCCCAGACATCCGCCCCTGCTCTCCATGTGCTTAGGAGGAGTCAGGTCTACTACATGGATGAAATGTACATCAATGGCTTTACTGGCTTTCTTGTGCGAAGAGAATTTGCCTGATATTTTGGAGCTGGGTTGTCTGTGGATAGGACCAGTCTGATATGGATAAAGAAATAAAAGAATGTGACTTGTAGCACCATTAAGAGGCTGCCATGTCTTAAAGGGATAGTAATAATTCATTTTTTCTTTATTTCATTTTGTAGGCATTAAAAAACATGAATAATGATATATGTCTTTTCTCTCAAACCTTTATGGTTTGAGAGATATTCACAAGCAAAGTTTCCCCTTCCCGCCCCTTTTACCTAGTGTAAGCCATCTCTTCTCAGATGTGAATCTAGTTGTAAGACTAGACAGATAACAGAAGGGGACAATTTTCTTTCTATTAGAACAATGAAAGCCCTGTCCCCCTTGACATGTTTTTCAGGTTTTTCCCTTATCTTAATTGAAGATTGTCCCTCTCTGCAATCTTCCTGGGCACCTCCCTTCTGCTCTGGCTGAAGTGTGTTACATCAGTAAAAGGGGAGGGAGGGGGATACTTTATTATCGAATTACTCTTGAGCTACAACTCTGACAGAATTGAAATAACACTCTCCAAAGTCCAAATACTATGATGATTAATTCAAGCTGCTTTTATTATGAAACATTACTATCCCTTTAAAACAAGACACTTAATTGAGTGATTGTCACATTCTTTGTTGCAGGTCTCCCTAAATGGAAGGGTATCCCAGTCATGGGCCTTTGCTGTCTATGTTCCTGAAGGGAGTCAGCTGCACCACACCGACTAGGCCAAAACATACGTGTGGTTTTGATGGCTCTTTCTTGCAGAGAATATTTGCCTGACCTTTTGGAGCTGGTCTTTCTGCACGCAAGACCAGTCTGATATGGATATGGAAATAAAAAATGTGACTTGTAGCACCCTTGAGAGGCCACATGTGCCTAGAGGGAGTCATCTACACCTCAGCGACAAGGCCAACATAGGCAAAAAATGTACAGCTGTGGTTTTGCAGGATGTGTCTTTTACAGAGGATTTGCCTGACATTTCAGAGCTTGACTTTTTGTGGACAGGAACAGTCTGACATTGATATGGAAATTTCACATGTGAGTGAATAACATCACTGAATGTGCACCATGCTGTAGGCACTTTGTCTTGTTCATTCTCAATGGGTGCTCTTTCCATTCTTTGTTTTTGCTCTCCCTAAATGGAAGGGTATCCCAGCCATGAACCCTTGCTCTCCATGTGCATAGGGGGAGTCTTCTGCACCACAACAACAAGGCACACATAGGCCAAAATGTACATCTGTGTTTTTTTTGGCTGTTTCTTGCAGAAAGGATCTACCTGACATTTTGGGGCTGAATTGTCTGTGGAAAGGACAAGTCTGATATGGACATGGGAATTTCCTCTTTGCAGTGGTACATGGTAGTGCAAATCATGACTTGCAGTACTACTGAGAGGCCACTATGCCTAGAAAAAGACACTTGTTTGTTCTTGATGGGTGTTCATCACATTCTTTGTTGTAGGTCTCCCTAAGTTTAAGGGTATCCCAGGCATGGACCCTTGCTCTTTATGTGCCTAAAGGGAGTCATCTGCACTATACCGATGAAGTTCACATAAGCCAAAATGTATATCTGACAGTTTGCTGGCTGTCTTTCACAGAGAATATTTACCTGACATTTCAGAGCTGGAATTTCTGTGGATGGGATCAGTTGGATATGGAGTTTTTCTCTTTATAATGGCACATGGGAGTGAAAAACGTGATTTGTAGTACTATTGAGAGGCCACCATACCTTAGAACAAGACACTTTATTGTGTTTATTCTCGATGGGTCCTCTTCACATTGTTTGTTGTTGGTCTCTCTAAATTATAGGATATCCCAGGTATGGGCCCTTGCTCCCCATATGCCATAAGGGAATGTGATTAGTAGCACCAATGAAAAGCCACTATGCCTTAGAAAAAAAAATACTTTCTCTGTTTGATCTCTATGGGTACATGTTCCATTCCTTGCTGTAAATCTGTCCGTAAATCCCATGGGTGACAACTTAATACATAGTGGCTAAATGTGATAGGAGAGGAAACAAGGAGATCTACTTAATGTAAAACTAGCTGTGTCACAGCCAGAAGTGTGAAGAAGAATTCCTGCTTGCCGGCCACAAGATGGTCCAATGCAGCCAAATGGATGGTGGGGATATTCTTTGATAATATTACTTTAGGGTGGGTAAAGAAAACATGTTATCGCCTGCCTTTCTCAGTTCAATCTATATATATATATATATATATATATATATATATATATATATATATATATATTCATTCATTTATTTAATGGGCCATTTAACCCGTTGAATTCAAGAGAGACATCTCTAATGTTCAAATGTTTAGAAGTCCCATTTAAATAATTGTTAAATTTTGGAATTTTACTTCTCTGTTATAGTAGAGTTGGTTTGCCACAGATTTACAATGGTTTCCTGTGCATAAGGCTCTTGGAGTCTTTGTGCATAGGTTTGCACATTTTTGATTGCATGATCCATCCTTTCCTGACTGTATGATACTTTAACTGCAATGCAAGTTCATGGTAGAAAAAAGTGCAACACAAATAAAAAAATATATATTTTTTTTTTCATAAGAGATTTGCATATCTGATTAAAAGTCATAAAACTTATCAGTACATATCAATACTAGAAATAACATTGCAAGTGGCTAAACATTTAATCACTATTGTGGGCTTTTAATATTGATCAGGGTAAATACTTTATGAGTGGAAGTTGGAACTAATCAATATCAGTATAAATTACATAACGTGTTAAACTTTTATTCTGTATCGAATGTTCTTATGTTTAATTGAGTTACACTTTGTTTCTCTTGAAATAACATAATGAATCTGTTAAGATTCTGGCTCATTTTTTTAATATTGGTTACCTTTCTAATTGCTTGCTCAAAGATTTTATTAGATACATTACTCCTCATTTTATTTATGTTCCCAAGTTAATAGACAATAAACAGTGTGAAAACTATCCACTGACTCAAACCACTTACATGCCTGTGGTATTTTAACATTTCTTTATCAGTTAATATAGTTTCAGAAACACATTTAAGTAGACATTATAAAATAAAAATGATTTAGAGAATGTTATTCACCAGATACCACTTTCAGCAGTAGTTCATCTTTCTCACCTTTTTCCTTTCTCTGATTCTACCAAAATTCCTTTGCTTGTGTTTCTCTAAGACCATCAGCAATGAAAGTTGACGTAGTCCTTAGTTTCAAAATACACAAGCTAATTGAAGTTTTCCAGTCCAATAAAAACACATTGCATATAAACAAACATTTTCATACATGTCAATTCCTTTTCCTTCAGGTAACAGACTTGAGATAGAGTCCCACAAATAGTAGTTTTGGAGGCTTTCATACCCTTGGAAGGCTGAGAGAAATTTGCAAATGGTGAAAAACATTTCAAGAAAATGTCTTTGTATTGTATTGTATTGTATATTTTTATTTATATAGCGCCAACCAGTGTACTTGGCACTTTACAGATTACATTTAATATAGCAGGGTTACAATACGTGCAGGGATTAAGTGCTTATATAGGCAGTCATAAGGGGAACGACAGGGGAGTATACATTAGGATAAGAGGTCCCTGCCCCATAGAGCTTACAATCTAATTATAGGATGTGTGACATACAGATACAAGCTGGTAGAGGAGGAAGTGCAGTGTTTGGCTTATGATAATAATGGTAATGTTTCCATATTATGCTGTGCTAGAGATAAAAGGTGCTCTTTTAGTTTAGGTTTAAAATTGTTGAGGGTTGAGGCTTGGCGAATACTGGGTGGTAGGGAGTTCCAGAGGTAGGGGGCAGCATGTGCGAAAGCTTTCAATCGTGAAACAGCGATAGTGGATAAAGGGGCAGTGAGTCGTCCAGCATGTGTGCTGCGTAGTGGACGTGCAGGAATATGGCGGGATATCAAAGATGAGATATAAGGAGGGGACAAATTATGGAGAGCCTTGAAGGTAATGAGGAGGATTTTGAATGTGATACGCCTCTTTATGGGAAGCCATGACAGTGATTTTAAGAGTGGTGGGGTGAGTACTGTTCAGGAGGAGAGGAAGAGTATTCTGGTGGCTGAATAAGAACTTATTGAAGAGGAGCAATATGGTTAGTAGGAAGACCAGTAAGTAAAGAGTTGCAGTAGTCCAGGCGAGAAAGTATAAGTCTTGACATCAAGCATATGCAGATTTTCTTATTTCTTTTTGTAAGAATTTTATAAGAAAACCAGCAATCTACCACATTTCCCAGGAAAATTCCTGCTAATTGAAAAACAGCTAACTTTTTTTTTTTGCTAACCACTTTACATTTTCTGGGGGAACTTTGGAATGGAGGTGAGCGCAGTTACATGGCTACTGTGTTTGGGACAATGCTGGGGGTGGATTACTAACTGTGGTTCTATGGAAGGTCAAGGATTGGAAGGTAGTGTAATGTTTAATTGTATGGTTAAAGTGGGGCAAGGTTTGGGAGGCAATGTGTAGGTCTATGGTTACTGTTAGGTAAGGATGAGAGGACAGAGTGTAATTCTTTTGGTTAAAGTGGGCAAGGCTTTTGAAACAATGTGTGATTCAGTGGCTAATGTGGGCAAGGCTTGGAAGACAATGTGTGATTCTATGGTTACTGCTGAGTTAGGATGGGGGACAGTGTGTGTGATTCTATGGTTAAGGTGGACAAGGCCTGGAAGGCAATATGTGATTCTATGGTAAACTTGGGTAAGGCTTAAGTAAAGCTGACTAGAACTCAGCTCTCAGGATAAAGTAAATTAAGGTTAGTAATTGCCTAAAGTAGTAGAGATTCAGCTCATAAGACAAAGCATATTAAGGTTAGGTACTTGCCAAAATGAGGTACCTTGGCGTTGGTGGCAAGCTTAGCATTCTATGGCCGTATAATGTAACTAAATCCTCATCTTTAATATAGTAGTGATATGCAGGCACAATGCGCAGAGTAAAGGGTTAATGGTGATGAAAATGTGGATGTGCACCAATACTTTGTATATTTGCTTAAGGCTTAAGGGGGACATTTTGTTGTTTATGTATGTATGTATGTATGTATGTATCTTTATTTATATGGCGCCACACAGTGTACGCAGCGCCTTACAATAGACATATGTTACAATAAATAAGAGGGGATGAAATAAGTGCGACATTCATAGAAACAATGGGAGAGAGTTCCCTGCCCCAAGGAGCTTACAGTCTAAATGGATAAAGGGAGACATACAATGGGGTAAGAGGGTGTTAAGTGCTGAGATTACAAGTGCTGAGTTTGGCCAAAGGCAGTGCATGGTCCTAGTGCTCCAGAAGATAAGACTTCAGGGTAGACTTAAAGACAGAGGGGGATTTTTCTAGGCGTAAGGAGAGGGGTATGGAGTTCCATAGGTATGGAGCAGAAAGCGAGAAAGGTTTGAGACGGGAGAGGGCAGAGGGTGTGGATGGTGCAACAAGAAGTGCATTGTGTGCTGAGCGAAGGAGGCGGCCAGGAACATAATAGGAGATGAGGGAAGAGATGTAAGGAGGGGTAGCAGTGTGGAGAGCGTTAAAGGTGAGAAGAAGGACTTTGTAATTGATGCGCTGCTGAACTGGGAGCCATGACAGATGTCTGAGAATTATGTGGGCAGGTTCAGTTTTTGGGGAGAGTGTGGTGATTCGTGCAGCTGAGTTTAAAACAGATTGCATAGGTGAAAGATGAGTAGCAGGGAGGCCAGTTAGTAGGATATTGCAATAGTCTAAGCGGGACAGAATGAGAGCACGTATAAGAGTTTTAGTAGTTTGTTGGGAGAGGAACGGGCGGATTTTAGCAATGTTACGGAGAAAGAAGCGAGATGATCTAGCCACAGAGTTAATGTGAGGGGAGAAGGAAAGAGAGGAATCAAATATGGCCCCAAGGCAGCGTGCTGAGCTGACCGGATCAATTTCAATTCCATCAACTGTAATGGTGAAGCTAGGGGTTCGGCAAGGTCTTGGTGGGAAGATTAGCAGTTCGGTTTTGGCCATGTTAATCTTCAGCTGACGCTGTGCCATCCAGGAGGAAATGGCCAAGAGGCAGTCTGAAATTTGCAGCTGGATTTGTGGTGAAAGATCAGGAGTGGAGATGTAAATTTGGGTATCGTCAGCATATAGATGGTATTTAAAGCCAAATGAACTAATAAGTTCACCCAATGAAAGAGTGTACAGTGAGAAAAGCAGAGGACCCAGAACGGAGCCTTGAGGCACCCCCACAGACAGAGGGACCGTGGAGGAGGTGTTATTGTTAGAGGACACAAAAAAGGAACGTTGTGAGAGATAGGAGGAGAGCCATGAAGCAGCTTGATTTCGGAAACCAAGACTGTGGAGAATTTGAGCAAGCAGAGAATGGTTAACTGTGTCAAAGGCAGAGGATAAATCGAGTAGTATAAGTATTGAAAACTGTCCTTTGGCTTTTGCAGTCTGGAGATCATTAGCCACCCTGCAGAGAGCGGTCTCAGTTGAATGACCGCACCGGAAACCAGACTGCATCGGATCCAAAAGACAGTTAGAGTTGAGGAATTTGGTTATTTGGGAGAAGACCAGGCGTTCTAGGAGTTTTGAGGTAAGTGGCAGAAGGGAGACAGGTCGATAGTTAGAGAGACAGGAGGGGTCGAGGTTAGTCTTTTTGAGCAGGGGTTTAATTTGGGCCTGTTTGAAGGAAGAAGGGAAGGTGCCTGTGGAGAGAGAAGTGTTGAAGATGTGTGTTAATATAGGTGTAAGGACTGGTGCAAGTGGTTTGAGTAAGTGGGAGGGCAAAGGGTCCAAGGAGCAGGTAGTGAGGTGGGTAGATAGGAGAAGTTGAGAAACGTCTTCCTCTGTTATTGGGGTAAAACTATCAAAGTATGATGAGGGGGGTTTGGGGAGAGAGAGTTCGGAGGCAGATGGAATAGTAGGAATCTGTTTTTGAATAGATTCCACCTTGTGCTTGAAGTGATCTGCAAAAGCTTGAGGTGAATGTATGGGGTGAGAGGAAGCAGTGGTAGGATGGAGCAAGGAGTCAAAGACTGCAAAGAGACAGCGCGGGTTTGATTTATTGTTGTGGATTAGTATGGTGTAGTATTCTTGTTTAGCTTTTGATAAAGCAGAATGCAGGCAGGACAGCATAAATTTGAAGTGGATGAAATCTGCATGTGAGCGAGATTTCCTCCAAAGGCGTTCAGCAGAACGAGTGCAGGAGCGTAGGAAGCGGGTGTGGGAGTTGAGCCAGGGTCGTGGATTGACTTGACGGCTCCGTTGTGGTTTCAGTGGGGCAAAGGAATCAATAGCAGAGGATAGAATGGAGTTGTAGGAGTTAACTAGAATGTCTGTGTCAGAGATGGCTAGCAAAGAGGAAAGATTGGAGTTAAGTGAGGCGCTCATCCCAGCAAGATCAAGTGAGCGGGTATCCCTTATAAATCTGTTGGTGGGAGGGATGGGGGAAGGGGCAGTGTGAGAAAGAGAGAAGGATATAAGATGGTGGTCTGATAGAGGGAATGGGGAAACTGTGAGAGAGGAAAGGTCCAGACCCTTAGTAAAAACAAGATCGAGGCAGTGACCAGCTTTGTGAGTGGCACTGTCGGTCCACTGCTGGAGATCAAGGGAAGCGGTTAGATCTAGAAGACGGGAAGCCCAGGGGACAGAGGGGTTGTCAATATGACAGTTAAAATCACCCAGAATAAGGACAGGATTGTCAGTGGAGAGAAAGAAGGAGAGCCATGATTCAAAATCTGAGAGAAAGTTTGAAGGAGAAGAGGAGTTAGTAGGTGGCCTGTATATTACAGCCACGCGCATAGACAGGGGGTAATAGAGCTGGATTGCGTGTACTTCAAATGAAGAAAAGTGCACACATGGTGGGATTGAGAGGGTCTGGAAGCGGCAGCGGGAGGAGAGAAGGAGACCTACCCCCCCACCTCGACCAGTGGATCGAGGGGTGTGTGAGAAGCAGAACCCTCCATGAGAGAGTGCAGCCTCCACAGATGTGTCCTGTGCAGATAACCAAGTTTCTGTGAAGGCAAACAACTGCAGTGATTGCTCACAGAAACAATCATGAATGGTGGCTGTCTTATTAACTATGGAGCGGGTGTTCAACAGATCACAGGAGAAGGGGAGAAAGGAGGGTGAATAAAGAGGAATGTTTATGAGATTTGAGGGGTTAGAACCCTCCAAGTTACGGTGGGAGGAAATGGTGGGGCGTGGCTGATAGCAGGTGGGTATGGGGATTGGGCCGGGATTGGGAGCAATATCCCCTGCAGCAAGCAGAAGGATAAGACAAAGGGCAGAGATGTGGGAGTGGGATTTGTATTGGTGCTTAGGAATAGGGACTGCAGAGGTAGAAGGGGTTAAAATCTGGAGAAGTGTGTAGGAGCAGACAGGTGTGAAGGGGAGGAGAGAGGGAGAGATGTGTATGTAGTTTGTAAAGTCAAGGGGAGAGCTGAGGCTGACAAGAATCCTAGGGAGCACTGAACATATAACAACAAAATAAATAGCAGATGTAAACATTGCAAGTCCAAATCTGATGCCAGAGAAGAAATGTCTTTGCTGATTATCTTCTTACAGGTGCTCCTTACAGGTAATGCAGGATTTCTGGTGCCTTGTATATTGCCTTGTGTGTTGTCCTCGTTGTTGAACTCAGTTGTTAAACTCTTGGAAACACTTTAGAAGAGGGGCACTTAGGAAGAGGGGTACAAATGCTCTGCCCCCAGCAAATGCTTTCCCCCAATGTGTGTCCAGATATATAGGCCACAAACTATTGATTAGCAATCAAACTATCAACATATCAAAGGATGGAGCAAAAGGCTGAGGGAAATGGAAGGTGTGAGAGGGAAATTAACTCTCCAAGGGAATGCAGACACACAGTCTATGAGCTAGCAGGGTTGATAAATTAGATACACAAGATGTTAATATCTGTTCATACCCAGACAAATATAGCTCCAGACGCACCAGGCACACAAGGGGTTAATATGTCAACAAGGCAGATGATACACTGTTCATACCCAGACAAATATAGCTCCAGACGCACCAGGCACACAAGGGGTTAATATGTCAACAAGGCAGATGATACACTGTTCATACCCAGACAAATATAGCTCCAGACGCACCAGGCACACAAGGGGTTAATATGTCAACAAGGCAGATGATACACTGTTCATACCTAGACAAATATAGCTCCAGACGCACCAGGCACACAAGGGGTTAATATGTCAACAAGGCAGATGATACACTGTTCATACCTGTGGATGAGAAGAGAAGAGAATGGGTCACCCAATAACTCAGTTGTTAAACTCTTGGAAACACTTTAGAAGAGGGGCACTTAGGAAGAGGGGTGCAAATGCTCTGCATTTGTGGCTCAAGGATGGCTTTATGTTTAGCATATATTGAGGTGAAAAAGGGGAAAAACAGCACTTTTCAAGGGAATTCCCACCAAAAGAGAAAAGTACAGTGTTTCTCTGTTTTCTCTGCTTTTTTTGGGGGTAAAATATTTCACCCATCCCAATTCTAAACTCTCCTGGCTAAGGTGAGTGCCACAAGTAAGACTGTCTGGAAGGATAACATCTTGCACCTACTGATATGGATCACTCAGCAGTGCTTTAAGGACTAAGATCAAATTCCATGAAGGACAAGAGGGAGGAAGTCTCCTAGACTAGACATTAAAAGAAACAAAGCAAGAGGGTGCCCAATAGTGCCTGTTATCACAACATCAATAGACTATATAGTAGTAGAATTTATACTGACAAAATGAGTGGTTAAATGAGGGCTTAATACTTACAAACAACAAAGGTAGCCTGCAGAGATATTGACCTGTCTTTGCTCAGGTACTCAGGTGTCAGGAAGGAATCCCATGGAGTGCTGCAGTCTTGAATCCAAAATATATTTTTCAAATATTTCGATTATTAACGAATATTAAAAAATATTCATGTAAAAAAGTTTTACAAATAAAATTATTATAAAAAGGCTAGGTAACCATATAAAATGTTTCGTAGTGTCACAGTATTCAGGCAAAGAAGGACAGACACAAAGATAAAATATAACTACCTTTATTTGAAATATACAGCAATAAGATATTGACCCACACAACCCCAGACACAGGATGATAGGACCCAGGCTCCTCTCCGGAGCTGCACACTGTGCTGTGCACTACTGTGAGCTACCGAGACTAGGAAAGAGGCTTGAGTTGAACGCCAGTATGAAGCGGCTAATATGCATAAGTCCCGCTTGTGACCCAAGGCAACAGGGAGCGAGAGTAGGCCACAGCCACGGAAAACAGAGATTACAAGTCAGGCAAGCTAGGAGTGCACGGAGTGAGTAGGCAGCCAGAGCCACAGGTCAGACAAGCCAGGAACTACACAGAGCAATTATTAGCCATAGCCAGAGGTCAGACAAACCTGGGGCTACACGGATCAAGTTAGTAGTCAGAGCCAGAGGTCAGACAAACCGGGAACTACACAGAGCGAGTTAGTCAGCCAGAGCCACAGGTCAGAACTGATGTGTGTAGTCAGACAAGCCGGGGTCAACACTGAACGAGTTAGTCAGCCAGAGCCACAGGTCAGAACCGATGTGGGTAGTCAGACAAGCCGGAGTCATACACCGAGTGAGTTAGTAAGCCAGAGCCACAAGTCATAACCAATGTAGGTAGTCAGACAAGCCAGGATCATACACAGAGAGGATACATAGTTTCCCAGCTACTTCTTGAGATAAACATAGCCAAACGAAGCTGATAGACCTAGACTATAAATCATCCTATGCTTGAGACTTAAACAATGAATATGCTGGGGAACACACCTTTGTTACAACATTTAGATAGGAAATCCAGCAAACACATTGTGGATGGATCACTTCCATACTACAACCACAATGGATACTAACCCAGCTAACAATTTATCTGTGAAAAGTTTGGAAAAAGAGTGGGGTACAATACTAACTTGTCTATAATTTTACCATATATAAAAGATTGGTAAGATGAAGACCATAACAGATCTTATCCAAATAAAAATTATAATAAATGCAAAGTCATGTGTATACTACTGTCCATACTCATATATAGAATTGTAACCACAAAAACACCCAAATATACACAAGGTTACCAACAAATATACCCGCAAGTAATACTGTACATGCATTCACACTATTCAAATTCACAATGAACACTGCAATAGTACCTCATATGTGATTATACATACCTGCTTATATATGCTAACATTTACAGTGTAACTTTTACAGAGGCTGAAGTGTTACATGCAGGAAAAAAAGCCAATATGGTGCTAAAAGCATAACAGACCATGAAAAAATGAACCCAAAAATTGGAGCAAAAGATGATCTTAGAAGTAGGGGCATCCAAAACATTTTGCCTCAAAAGTGAAACAGGAGAAAAACACTACTTACTGCCATGCAGAAAAAATACAGTTAAAATGGTGTTTTTCCCACTTTTTACATTCTTTGTCATTGCATTGAAATCAATAATAATAATGGATTTCCTCCACATATGGAGAGTTTCCCTTGTATTCACACTGTGCTACTATAAAACAGGTGTCAAATTCTTGCATCTTGTCAGTCTGTGCACAAAGCACAAACCTAATGCTAAAGGAGATAGGGAAAAAGGAGACCTGCATGTTATTTTTGAGTCTTGGTGGTAGTCAAGCTATTCTCTGTATATGCAGAAAGTGAAGAGAGAAAGAAGAGTTAAAAAACAGTTTTTGACTGATAAGTGATAGTAACAGTCAGACAGGCAGACAGTCTGAGTTCCTAACTGAAATGGCTGTGCCTCTTCTATGACTTACTGATTGGTATTCTGACAGATATACTTTGCAGACAAATAAAAGAACATCATATACCCAAGTGACATATAAGTACAAATTACTTGACACTCATACCTACAATCACAAGAAAAAGAAGGACACGCATATATTGAGGTGTGGCATTGCTATACACCAACAGCAGCTATCTGGCAGTAGATTTATCCTTTATATTAATGATGAACCCTCCCTGTGACCAGCTTAACATATTCTGTGGGATGGAATCTCCTCAGATGCCGCTTGATGCCCTGCTTGCGATTCTCCTCCATCACTCTGCCATGTGGGATCAGTTCACACAGTGTGCAATGGGTAGACACAAACTTCCACATCCTAACATCTACAGAATGGCTATCACTTGGAGGGGGAGGTAACTATGAATGAGGTGGATTGGCAGAAGATGTAGTTACCCTAGAGCAAGAAGGTGAAGGCGAGTTAGTTGTTTCGTTCATCATCGAACTTTCAGCTTCTGGCTGGCTTTCTCTATTCTTCCTCTTTAATCTCCGCCACTCCTCTTGTTGCCTTTTTGGAGAGCCAGGGGGTACAGCAACAGAAGTGCTTGATTTCTGTGGTGAGTGTTTGGCTTTAACATGTTTCACATAAATGTCATGGTGTCTCTGTTTCATGTGTGTTTTATCTGGGTGGTTGTGTCAAGATGCGTTCCCTCCTTTTCCTTTCTCAGTGACTTGTCACAGATTGTTCACCGTGACTGCACTGTTCCTGCCCCAAAATAAAAATAGTCCCACACCCATGATTTCAGGGGGAAGGGGAATGGTGGAGAAGAATGTCCTCTTTCTTTTTGTCCTCTACATTTCTCTTCATTGGCTGGGGAAGAGGATGATGTTGCTGCTGTTGCTGCTACTGCCTCAAAATCAGCACTCCATCTAGGACCAGGAGTATTCCTGCAGCTGGGAAGTGGAACTTGTCCTAGTCCCACATCAATTGTTGACCCAATTTCCACTGTGTCCAAGGTGGTCTGTGGCACGCTAGCCTGCTCCTCAGCATCCTGATGCCCTTGTACCTCAGCAGCAGCAGCAGGAATAAGAGCTGTTGCAAGCTATGCAAATTCCAAAAACTCACTTCTGGCGTTGGTGGTGATGCCCATGCCTGTCTCCCATTCCTTCTCAGTTTGGGCTAAAATGGCCATTATTGTGTCTTTCACCCCTTCTTCTCCATCATCATCATCACCACCACCATTCCCTCTGTGCTGTTGCTGCTCTATTACAGACATCTCACTGGTTGGAGAAAGAGATGAGAAATGTGACAGAGGGTCCCCTAATGTCACACTTGCTATTTCTTGTTACTGAAGAAGTTAGACTGACAGCACTAGCAGCAGGCACAGACAGCTGATCTGTGCTTCTGTTGATGGTGATATTATTGCTGCTAGGGTACAGTTCATGTTCCACCTGGACAATGCTGAGAGGGAAAGGGGACTTGCAGGGTCAGGGGAATGGTGTGGGCCCCTTTGACCGCTAGTCTGGATGTTCTGCATTCCTTCCCCTGTCACTCCCCTAAAGCTAATTGTGCATAATTTCTGCTATTATAAAGAACTGTCAGGGGGAAGAGCCTAGCTGTAGATCAAGATGGATGCGTGATTCCGTTGCGCTGCAATCCCGGGCACATTTCCACTAGATATTAATGATCAAGCTGCCTTTATCACTTCTTTTTTTATCTACTGTTCTTTCTTTTTGATGTCTTGCTCAGGGAAATCTGGACGCCGGGCAGTGAAACGGATCACAGACTACTTACCATCCAAGAGCACTTTCCTGCCAAGTGGGAAAGCCTCCAGAACCTCTGTTCCCATAGAGCCTAACAACATGACCGGAGAAGATACTCCCACAGCACGGTGTACCTCCAATACTACATCTAGCCTTACTCCAATAAGATCTAACAACCAACCACTGAACCCACAGGCAGTAGCATTCACAGGCCCAAATTGGCCTGACTCACCTATTGACTAAAGAGGACATTGTTCTGTAAGTATACTCATTAATAAAATTCTTTTAAATAAAAAAAAAGAGCTGTCAATGTCAAATTTATCTTATCACCAACTATAACGATCCTGGCTCCACTGAGATAGGGCCGGTAGACTACTGATTTTTGGTTATAAGAAATGTAGCTGCATTAAATATGAGCATCCTCTGATTACATCTGTAAGAGCAAATCTTACTATATAGTAATATTTGAAGTGGATGGTGAGCCATTTTAATTTTGGTAATTAAATCTAAGACTGAAAAGGGTCTGATCTTCTCACGTTGCCATCATAAGTGTAGCATAGACCCAGCCTCTGCTAAACATCTCTTGCAAACAAGGCTAAAGTTGGTAAACATTCTGTGTAATTTTTGTTCACAGCCATAACTGCTCTATTTTCTCTAGGTCAACACATTCTGTCTTTCTCTTGCTCTTAATCGTTCACTCACATCTTTACTCCTTATTTTGCTATTATTTCAGTCTTTTTATCACTGTCTATCTTTCACACTTTTTCATGATCTCTTTTGCTTTGTCTTCTGCTTTCTGTATGGCCTTATGCCAAAGGTCTGAAACTGTACTGCCTTGTGCTGGAGACAGAAACAATGATAGATAAAACTAGAGTGAACACAGAATCTGGAGACAGGGTTCAGGTTAAAAGTCAAGATAAAGAAGTACTGAGGGCTCAGGGCTGGGCTAAACACCTTTCCTGCAGGACCAACCCATCTGATCCTCCAATACTGTGAGCAGGAGAGGTTCCAGAAAGTTGATGCAAATCATTAGAATCAGGAACAACACTATCACTGGAAACCTGTTAATACAAGAGTCTCCAGAGGCTCAGGCTGCATAAAACAGGTTCCAAAGGCACAAGGCTGGGGGTTCAAAGCAGGCACTCCATGGCCATGTTGGGCAGTCTGCAAACTGCAATAACTATGACACAAAGGAGAAAAAAGAAAAACAGACATAATCTGCTGGAATTTGTATATACTCAATAGGTCAATCCCGGAGTTCTCTATTTCATAAGGAAACAAATTAAAATATATTTTTTCAAAGGAATAGTTTTCACCCCCAGTATTAAGATGTCAGTTTGAAAAGCATATATTATACTGAAAGACAGAGAGAGAGAGAGATAGATAGACAGACAGACAGACAGACAGAGAGATAGATAGATAGATAGATAGATAGATAGATAGATAGATAGATAGATAGATAGATAGACAGACAGATAGATAGGTAAATGAGGAATAACGTATGGATGGAATGATGGAATCCAGATGGAAGAAATGATTGAAAGGGGTTACAAGATAAGTAGTGTGATGGAGTATGATTACAAAAAGAGGAAGAAGCGGATAACTAACAGAACAAGAGGAAACATTGATGCATTTAAAAAGAAAACTACAGAGTGCCATCAAATAAAATTGGACAGTGTTGAGAAAAGATGGCTATAGCTTCAAACAATATTTAATCATGAGGGGTATAATGCAGGGGTAAATACTGATCCAGATAGGACACACTACATGAAGAAGTACATAGTCAGTCACTAAAGTTTCTTTGTGGTGGCTGAAGCTGGGTAAAGGTGCTGCCCACAAAGCCAGATGTCCAGCCCTAGTTGATCTAAGGCCCTGACCAGGATGAAAAAATGGTGACTGGAAGAGATCCAAGTCTGAGGAAATAGAACCTTATACAGGCATGAGCCAGAAATGGAAATAAATACTTTTGGGCAAGAAGTAGAGGACAGATGGGTAATAGAAAGAGCAATAACCTTCAGAAGAAGGACCCTGCAGTTGCTGACTATGAAAGACAGAGGTCAGCCGCAGCACTGGGAACTGCCCAGGAAAAGCAGCAAGCCACAGAGTGTACTGTGGCTGGGACCACTTCTGAGAAGCAGAATTAAACTATGATGCCCCAGTGGTGAAAGAAGGCTAGGATCCCTCTGTAGATGGCACTGAGAGTCATGCCAGAGCAGTGGCAGCACTGAAGTAGTATTGGCAAAATAGGACCACTCCAGTAGTTGGTGGAGCTGGGAGCCACACAAAGTAGCGACTAAGCCGCTCGGTGATTGGTTGACACTTGACAAGCATTGATACATAGGATCTGACTTTTTGCAACTGTTTGGTGGCCTGCTGATTGGTCTCCCCTTGTTGAACATTAATACGTAGGTTCTGACTTTGTTCGACAGGTAGGCGGCCTGCTGATTGGGCACTGCTTGTCACATCTTGTACCTCCGATCTCTATCAGCTGGGGATTGGCTCGACAAGATTGAATTATGTTTCAGGTCCTGAATAACAGAATCAAAATGTGTGATGCAATTTTTTGGCAGACATCTGAAGATTCAACACACATTTGTCTTTGCAGCTCCAATCCCCATTGGCTGGAGATCAGCACTGTAAGATTAAATTATGTTTTCTTTGTCCCTTTGTTTGCCTATATTATAGTTACATAGTTACATAGTAATTTAGGTTGAAAAAAAGACTTGCGTCCATCCAGTTCAACCCTTTTCCTATTTCTGTTTACCATCGCTGACCCAAAAGAAGGCATCTGACTCCAAATGGCAATCAGATTTCTCCCTGGATCAACAAGCCCTAACTAAATATTAATCCCAATACTAACGTGCATAGCCCTCTATATTATGCTCTTTTAAATAAATATCCAGGCCCCTTTTAAAGGCATCTAATGTATTTGATAGCACCACCTCCTCCGGAAGTGCATTCCATACCTTTATTGTCCTTACTGTAAAGAAACCCTTCCGCTGTTATAAATGTCCATCTGTGTCCCAAATAAAGTGTTCTTGGACTGCAGTGATTTGTTTGGAGTGGTTTATTCCAGGAATGGTCTAAAGAGTCCCCTTTGACTCACATTTCCTGGAGGTCTCTGCTATTTTGGACTGGCTCGGCTACTCCTCTGTAGTCGCATCAATGAGAGAAAAGACCAATATGATAGCCAGAGATAACAGGGCCACCTGGTTTCTGTTACAGCACAACTGAGTAGAGGTAAGCCACAGTAGCGATAAGTGGTCTGGACTGCTCCAGTAAGCAGTGGAGTTTGAAACTGCAGAAGAGTTAGTGGGCTGACCGCATTAAATAGGAGGCTAGAGAGCCACACCAAGAGGTGGTAGTTAGCAGCAGTAGAAATAAGCTGACTGGTACTAATCCAGTATGTGTGGGGATGGAGGATGTAGTAGAGGGAATTCATCAAGTTTACTCTGTGTCAATAGTTGCCTGGTACAGATTTCATACCTTTAAGTTTCCTCCATCCTAGTGTTACAGTTTCAGTGTTGCGGAGTGCTTCTGCTGACACTACAGAAACTCTGTCTCTCTCTCTCTCTCACACACACACATCCAGAGTATACATTAATTACAATACATTATTGCTTGTCTCAGAATTTTTTATCTCTTAGTTTCACATTGCTGTCTGACTGCAAGCGTTGCATTGATATATTCCCAGAACAACAATAGTGATGTTAAATAAAATAATTTGCAAAAGTATGCTGAATGTACTGTGTGACAGGCCTGCCAGAGATAGTCACTTGGTTTGTTGTAGTTTATGTAGTGACAGCAAAATCAAACAAGGAGAAATCTATATCCAAAGCAGGTATCAATCCAGACTCAGAAGCACAGTCAAACACTTAAAATACAGCATACATACTCCCACCTTTATCTACTCAACCAATCCCTCCAGGCAAAAGTGCAAATTTACATGCAATTGTGTAATTAATAACCATGACATCTGCAAAGCAGCATATTTATTTCACTCAGTTACCCTATATAATTACTAGATTGAGCCTAGTTGTCTAGAAAATTAATGCTTTGCTTATGCAGCATGTGCAAATAGTGCATTGGGGGTTAAGAGAAAAGGAATCCCATTTGCAAAGAGCATAATAAATTGTTTCATCTCTGAATTTAGCTGTTCTCTCTAATGCAGACATGGATGTTACAGTGGTTCTCCCTGTGATAGGGTTATGGGCTAATGAAATGTATTTTTTGTTGATTATTTTGCTCTCTTCTGTGCTGAGTGATAAGTAGCTAACCAACGAAGCTTGTAATTACAATCTTACAGAAATGGCTCCGATCTGTATATAAATCTCACCATCCAATTACAAGATGTAATAATTTTGCACTCAAGCTGGTAATGAGGTCTAATATGTGAGCATTTGATAATCCTCTCTGGATGCTGTGTGATCAGATGTTGGCTTTGTAATTAGACTGGCAGAAAATCATTATTTCATGTTCAGGAAAAAAATGAGGTTCTTGGGAAGTTAATTTTCTCTCTGGTTTCTGAAGCGTAGACACCAATTTAATGATTTAATCGTGATTGTTAGCTCTTTTGCAATCAATTTGTAATGATGTTATATAGGGAGGTGCATGAAACAGTGTGCAAATAATTGTTTAAGATGGATGTTTGGTGGAGACATGCCGTTCTGGACATCATTTACATGATATATATTTCAGAAGCAAACATTTTTAATCCACTCAATGCCATGAGATCAAAAGGGAAAGGCTACCTAAAATAATATGTACATTTTCCCAAAATACACAGTATTATCCCTCTGTGGAAATAATAATAATATAATAGATAACCGTGGTTATAGCTTTTGCTAACTAGGAAAATAGATTATTATACATTTATGATGAAGAGGTTCTACACCAACTTTTTTCTGTTAAATTCAAGTACATGAGACAGAAATTATAATAAAAACTGCTAATCTCTCTCAGCTGTGCAATTTTCCCACCTACTGTAAAAAACTATTTGCAAATCTATAATATGATCATATTGTGTGTTTACTAAATGTTTTTATTTTGTCTTTTTTAATAAAGTAGCCATGCTTTGTATGTGGATAAAGGCATGCTATAAAAAGAGCGGTTCTCTGTGTGCTAAACTCTCCAATACATATCCATCCAAAAATGTCAGTGTCCTTTAGTAAGAACATAAGCAGATCTTGTTTGTTCTCCAGCGAATTACCACTATGCAGCAACACATTATTTCTCTAGTGTCATTGCGTTCCATAATTTTCATTGTGGATATCAAACTATACCCACCCCAAATGACAGTACAAATCCAAAGTAAAAGGCAAGTCCCCACTGCATGACAATATCAACTAACCCTATTTTAGGCCCTATCATTGATATACAGCTAGTTTCCTTAGGTACTGTGAACAAGAGGTCCACATTTGATTATACTTCATCCCTACAGAGATACTCTAAAGGTTTATAAATAAGCCAAAGTCTGTGAACGGCCCATTTTGGTTGAAAAAAAGCAAGCATAGTTTCTTCAGTTGCTAGTCACCACTTTAGCTTTCTTGTGTCATTATACAGGAAATATGCTCACATCCATAACATATTGCAGAATATTTCCCTAGGAACTGAAGGCAAGGGATTCACACCTTGATTACCCTTTACCTTCAGACAGATACCCACAAGGCTAGAAAAAGGCTAATACCACAATAGTGATGAAACACTACTGGGGGGATAGTCAGACACTGGGAAGACAATGAATATGACCTCATCATTCTCTCCCTAGTGCCTGTCTCCCCCCCCCTATCTCCTCTCCTTCTTTCCTGATGCATGATCCTTTTTATTGTCTGTAAAACTGAATTGTCAGTTCCAAAAGAAAAGCCTGTATTGGAGCACCTATACTGTATGTACAGCTGCATATCAGTTTAGGGTTTGTTAAAAGCTAAATTGTATTCCTAAGCAAATAAATGTAAAAGTAAATGAAAAAAAAAACAGCAGGGCTTTAACATTTTTAATAAAGACATGGGAATTGTCTCAAAGGCTCTGCGTTATCTGCGTGTTTTCCGTACTGTAATTCAATTAGGCTATTACCTTACACTGAACACTAGTTAGGTAAAAGTGATATCTTTATTGGCTAACTGAGAAGCTTTGGATGTAAGCTTTCAAGAAAACATAGGTCTCTTCTTCAGGCATATTTAGAATAGAGGCTAAATACAAAATACAGGACAGGTTATACATTCATATATATTGTTTTTACATTTACATTTGACTGGAAGTGAATTCCCTAGACTCCAGTAGAGGCATCTCTTTGTTAAAAAACAGTTTTATTGAAAAAAGTGTGCAATATACATGCAACATATTACAATGCAATGGAAGGGTAATCAACCAAGAGGGGTGGCATCAGTATACCTAAAAAGTCATACCATGAAGAGTATAAATTACTGAAGAATGAGGTGGACTCCCTTGGTGTGGGGTTCTCCAGCACGTTAGCCTCTTCTTTCTCTCATAATCATGGAGTGAGTGTGTTCCTGCTCTGTGGCCTAATCCCTTCTCCTGTGTGTGGGTGTGATTTCCTCCTATTTCCTGCCTTTCTAATCCCTTCTAATGAATCGATTCCCCTGTCCTGTATGTGTGTGGTTTCCTCCCACTTCCTGCTTTTCCAACCCATCCTCCTGTGTTTGTTGGTGTTCCCTCCTACTTTCTATTCTCCACCCACCCTCTCTTTTTATTCCAATCCTTTTGTGTGTGTCTCTCTCTTCCTTGGCTGCTGGTGAACTGAGAAGATCAGTTCAGTGACTGGAGATTTCTTTCTGTTTGCCTAGTTTAAGGGGGATGGGTTACTGCACTCTTATAATATAAATCTCTGTATTTTAGCTTTCTGTATTGAATACTGCCTAAAGTAGATGAATCATTGGAGTTTCGTATTTATTATATATATATATATACATTTATTAATTATTTCCTATACCCAGACCCAGAGGGATAGAATAAGAGTTCCATATTCAAGATTCATCTCCTTTCTAGTTTATAGTCTGATATAGTATGTGCAGTCACCGATCCCCAAAGCCTGGGAATACACACCCTAGCTGCTGTGATCAAGAGCAGCCAGCAGTGGATATGGGCTTTGGAGGGTGGGAGCACAGATGGGGTGTTTGAAGGAGGAGTGAGGACTGAAAAATCAGAGCTTGTTGGGAAAAGTTGAGTAATAGTAATGCTGAGTGCGAGGGAATGGAATAATTTCAGGTATTAAGATCATTTTAGCTAAGTTAATCTGGCCCAACCATGAAACAAAGAATGAGTTGCAGGAGGCGATATCCCTCTTGATCTCTGTAAGCAAGAGTGCAAAACTGACAGCAACAAGGTCCTCTACTCATGATAGATATATTCCTGTGGTCATTGCCCAAACGAAGGGGAAACACTGTTGCAAGATAGAGCAGGTCTTGGTGGGGATATGGAGGGACAAGAGTTCTGATTTAGTGAAGTTGATTTTCATGCTTGAGATCGAGCCATAGAGTGTTGGTGTAGAGGAAAGGTGTTGGAGGGAGGTAAGTGGGGATGAGATGGAGGCTAAGATATAATCAGGAATACAAGTAGTACTGATTTCCCTCCAGCCAATTTGCACACCTGTGATATTATCAGCAGTGCGAGTCACCAACAGAAGCAGTTCCAAATTAAGAACAAATAGCAGGGGGGGAGTGGGCAACCTTGCCATGTTCCATTGTTTATAGGGAACGGGGGGATAGAGAACGGCATTAACTAAGACCTGAGCATAAGGAGTACAGTAGAGGAGTAAAGGAGAGTATACCGGAGAGGAAAAGAGGCCCTACACTGACCCACTGGAGGACTTCAGACACATATGTACAGTTGACCCTGTTGAAAGCATTCTCAGCATCTGCCAATTTGATCTACTAGCTTCAAGCTGGCGTATCCCATTCCAATGTATGGGGTGAACACTTGCATACACATTTTCGCTTATGCATATGTGTGGGTTTTTCCCCTGACTGGCCAATTTACACAATTTTCCCTGCTTCGCATACGCAAAGCAGGGAAACATTCCAAATCATTGGCGAATACCTGAAGGTATCCATCAATGATCTCATCGAAGAGACGCGTATTTGATACACTGGTTTTTCCCACAGTTTGATGAATCCCCTCCCCTAGTAGTATCAGTAGTAGTGCAAGTTCAGCAGCATCTAGCCCCAGTAGTAGTAATAGCCTCCCAGGAATCTCACAGTCTATGAAGTCCACAGTATGGAGATACTTCATTTAGGATCCAAAAGCTAAGCATGTTGCTATCTGCTGTGGTTAAGAACTTGTGTCTTTTTTCACCTAATTTACTATGTAACTATGACTGTTTATATATATATATATATATATATATATATATATATATATATATATATATATATATATATATAATACACACATCAAAATGTCAAAAATTTTCTGTATGTTCTCTCTTTTACATTTTCACTAGACCTGCTTTCATGCAAACAGACCGAGGGTGCTCTCTCTGTCAGGGATATTAAAAATTGAAAAATTGATGACGATGGAAAAAGTACAGGCAATTTTACTTTTCATGATACATTGGCGTAGATGCACTAAAATTCGAAGAGGGCTAAAAATTTTGATTTCCTGTCGGAGCAGTCTCGTAGGCACATTGCATCGACAGTATTCACTAAAGTGTCCACGACATCACCTCACCAGCACTCCAACAAAAATATGCCCACATCGAAATCATTTGGACAGGTTTATGAATTTTCATTCATCATATCGACAATGGCATATTTCCATACGGAAATGAGACATAATGAGACACTTTTGTATGAAAGGAGGGGTGTTGATATGTTAATGTGACACTTCGACACATTCACTAAACTCTGATAGAAGCCTCTGCTGTTGGAGTTCACAGTCTCAACTTCACCTACCTGAGGTTGGCAAAGTTGGGATCTCCCTGTACTTTCCTATGCAGTAACATCAGGGAGGGCTGTGACCTTTGTCAGTATGGAAAGGATTTCCACTGTTCACACATAACTAAGAAAGAGAAGTTTTTTAGCACTATGGACAGCACCCAGTGATTCAAAAACCAGGTGTCTGATTCATTCATTCATGAGTGACAGGGTTCACTACAACCACTTCTTGTAGTCGCCGATAGCAGATCTGCAAGATAACTTGGGATTGAGGCTTGCAGTACAGAGGAGAGATTGGCTACCCCATAGTTTCTTCCTACCAAACATCAGAGCAGAGATGAAATGAGCCCAGTCGTTGAAGAGCTGAAGCAAGGAGACGTAAGAGCGGAGCACTGTGGAGGCTTCTTGGAAGATGTTGCCTCACCTCTCCTGAGGTCTCGGAGATTTAGTGCGACTGAGAGAGAAGCCCAGAAAAGAAAGAGCTGCTCAGAAGAAGTGGAGAAAGCTAAGTATAAAATAAATATAAATAAGTGATTGTTTTGGGGTATGCCTGGCCTCCTGTTGTCTGATCACTGCTTGATTGAACTATACATTGTTCGTGCAAAAGAAGGAATAGAGCGGGGGTTCAGTATTGCCTCCCGAGAAGCTCTGGATTAGAGTACACACGATATTGATATTGAGGAGCTCTAAGATTGGACATTTGCAAGCAGTTTTGTGCAGCATAAACATGACGTGAGATAGAATAATTACATTGGATAATTTGGAGGTGGAAGGAAGACATAGTCTACAGTTATTAAAGGAAAAGACTATTCCGAACTGTGGAGAATGGTGACTGCTCTATAAATAGCAGATATGCTGGCAATGTAAATACTTAAAACTAATATATATATAAAGAAAAGGAAAAGAGAGAGAAAAAAGGGGAAAAAGGAGGAGAAAAGAAAGTATTAGCTGAAGGTGGCTAGTAGGCTGCGTAGGCGGTCAGTCATGGTCAGCTGTGGCGTTGTTTCAGATAAGAGAAAAAGATAAGATCAATAAACGTGGACTTTGAGAAATATATAAAATCACAGCTCAAAGTATTTACACGTGATTATAAAAATATATATTGGTAGTCAAGGTTTACCTGACTAGGACTTGGAGGGGCTTTCTTTTTTTTTTTTTTTTCTCTGTATGGTGGATGGAAATAGAAAGAAAGAAGAAAAACCATTTAAACAGGCCTCAGGGTTCTTCACTCCTGTGAGTAATAAATAAGTAGAAACTAAATGTGCGGAACAAGTAAGGTTAGAAATTGGAGGACTCACACATTATTGAAGATCTCACACAAACTCAGCCAAGTAAGGGGAAATTAAGTACAAGAGACTTTTTAATAGCTTTTTAAGGAGGAAATCAGGAGTAACTGGTCAGAAATAAAAAACGAGATTAAAAATGAGATAAGATTCCTAGTGGAAAAAGCAAAACAGGCAGAGGAAAAAATAACGGAAATGGAATCATAGTGATCGTAATGATCATCTCTGAAAGAGGCTATGACGAATTACTAAAAACGATGGAGCCCACGTAGGTGAGGATTTGGAGCCTGGAAGATAGTTCTAAGAGGAAAAATTTAAGATTTCAGAATGTCCCGGAATCAGTGACTCAAGATCAACTAGGAAAATTTCTTGTGGACTATTGTAAAGAACTGGGAGTGGGAGTGCAAGATCATATTTTTGAGCGATTTCATTGGTTAAATAAACCACAAAGTATTCCAGAAAAATACCCCAGAGATGTTATTGTTAGATTCCACTCTTATCATTTACAAGAACAAATATGGTGTGCAAAAAAAGATAATAACTCACTCGAGAAAAGATATTGGATCGAGCACATAATAACTATTCAGGACTTTTCCTATCAAACACGAACATGGAGGAAAGGTTTTGAGAAGGCTTTGAGAATACTCAAAATCATATCAGATACTTTTGGAGATTTCCCTCTGGAAAGATCAGACTAAGATTTTTGTTACATCAGAGGAGGTGGAAAAGTGGCTGTTGGACATGTGGTTGGGATAGTAATTGATTATGATGACTAATACCAATGATGAGATTAGTTAGATGGTGTGTAGGGTGATGGATTGCATTAAGGGAGAATGTCCATAAATAAATTGCCTAGTGTGTTAAGGGGGTATGTTTACATATAAATTATCCAAAATATGCAAGGGATTATATGGGTAGCAGGTGGGTAGTGGGTAGTGCAAGAGGAAGGATTTATATGAAGCTAGTTTTGGATTTTAGAGGGTATAGGGATGGTAGTTTGGGGAGGGTACATGTAGGGGGACACAGAGTTAGGATAGACTTAGCACCAGAAGGGAGTAGTGATGAGTAACAGAATAGAAGTAAATTGAGGGGAGATTCTCATAATAATCACGTAAGGGCAAAAGAGTAGATTAGGAAAAGAAGATAGGATAAATATAGTAAGAAGAGGTCTTAGGATTTTCACATGGTAGTATAATAATACACATGGGGTATGGAGAGGGTTTATATTTGAGAGGCATGTGGTTTGGTTAGCACTTAGTTAGGGGTTTAGGCACAAGTATGGATTATATGTCACAGATTAGGGGGTTGGCAAATAAACCTTAGCATGTAGTAGACGGGGGGATGGAGTAGGAGAATGTGGGTCCCCTTTCTTTGTCCATCCCCTCTCCTTGGCATGTATAACTATAATATCTTTTTTTGGTGGGATGTGGGGATTGTTATTTTTTTTTTTAATGCTCTGTCACTTGGAGGGAGGTTGCCTCCCACTTTATACCTCTAATTAGGCGACATAGAAACCACACTTATTATGGAAAGAGTGCAATTTGGAATATCTGGGATTGAAGCCCGGAGGATATCCCAAGTAAGGAGGGTAATAAGGGTCCTTAGATGTGGGCCCAGGTATGTTTTATGTTATATGGTGTGGTGGATAGGTGCTATCATGCTGAGAGAAGTCGAGAGTTCACTGTACAAAGGTTATGGTTAAACTGATATCAGTTAATGTACAAGGTCTGAATTTTGCCCAGAAGAGGTCAATGTTTTATAATTTAATAAGAAGAGAACAAGTTGATATTTGTTGCCTACAAGAGACACACTGGAGACAAGACGATATAATGAGATGCAGGGGGAAGGTGTTTACTCAAATAATACATGCATCTATTAAAAGTAAGAAACAAAAAAGGCGTGCCTATGATGTTTGCTGGCTCTCTTCAGATTGAGATCTGATCATATATGATAGTGGTCTGCAAGATTAAAGAAGAAAAATACATATTGGTTAATGTATACTTGCCAAATGTTTCCCCAGTCACCCTGTTACATAAAATATTGAGAGTGGTAGAGAAATATAAGCAGGGCTGTTGTATGATGGCAGGAGACTTCGATTGCGTCCTGGACATAAAAATGGATAAAAAACTGCCAAAGGGAAGAAGGATGGATGTGAGAATAGGTAAACAAACTAAGGCACTGAATAACAGCCTAGATAGATCTGAACTTTTAGATGTATGGCGGACATTACATCCATCCGATAGAGAATATACGCACCTGTCAAGGGTGCATCACTCATACTCTAGAATCGACATGAGCTGGGGTGACTGTAGCTTTGTTCAAAAAGTTGAAAAAATAGATATAAGAGTGAATACTTGGTCTGACCATAGTATCCTTATGGTTAATTTCAAAATAGATAACACAGGCAAAGCAAGGACTACATGGAAGCTTAATAATTATATTTTTAAGGATAAGAAAAATGAAGATTATTTGAAGGAAATTATACATTTTTATTTTGAAGAAAACACTCCAATGGAAACATCGTTTGTGAATAACTGGTGTGCTTTTAAGTCAGTAGGGGATATATAATAAAAATAAATAGTAAGTTAAAAAGAGAACAGGGTATGGTATTGGTGGAATTATCTCTTCTATTACAAAAAAGAACAGCTCAGAATAAAAAGGAGCCTTCAAGAGAAAATACACTAAAAATAAGGGAGCAACAGATAAATCAGAAAATTAGGGAAAGGATTATTAAAAATATGGAAAAATTAAAAATAAGATATTGTGCCAGCGGAAATAAAGTGGATAGGAATCTATCAACTAGATTGAAAAAACAAAAAGTTTCAAATCGTGTAACAAAATTAGTAGATGGTACGCAGATTTACATGACTCCAGAAGATATAAGTATGCAATTTAATAGATACTATGAGAAATTATACAATTTACCGCAGAATACATCAGGAGAAGAGATAGATAATTATTTATTAACAACAAAATTGCCTAGAATATCTGAAGGCCGAAGAGAGAAATTAAATATCCCTATAAAGGAGAGAGAAAAAGATAGAGCTATCATTAGTTTAGAGAGCTATATAACACCAGGGCCAGACAGATTTAGTAACATATTTTATAGGCAGTTCAGGTCACAGTTGAGGTCCCATTTGGCAAGTACCTTTAATGATGGACAGGGCAAATTTCCACAAGAAATGTTCATAGCAAATATTTTGCCGATTCTTAAGGAAGGAAGGAGTCCTACAGATGTTGTAAATTATCATCCTATTTCCTTGATTAATGTGGATGTTAAATTGTTTTCATCGATTTTGGCAGAGAGGATAAAGGGAGTGGTAGAGGCAGTGATTGGCCCGGAACAGAGAATTATTGATAATTTGGACTCTGCTACTAGAAGAGTAGAAGAGGGGCACCCTGCTGATCATGGCAGTGGATGCTGAGAAAGCGTTTGACTGGGTCAGCTGGGGCTTCCTGAGTCAATCTCTCAAAGGGTTAAGAGGCCGCTACCTCACTGCTCCACGAAATGCAGTCTTGATCGCTTCACTCACTCGATGCAATCATACTCAGTAGAGACTGCCCGAACACGGGCAGTCTCTATTGCACATGACTGCATCGTGGCAAACATTGTAGCGAATTATTATGTAGGATATTAATAAGACCATTTTGATGGGGAAGAATATTGAGCAGAGAGATATAGAGCAGATTAGTTGTGATTATGATTTCATTTGGGCTAGTAAAGAGTTTAAATACTTAGGAATAGTTGTAACTAAAGATGTAGATAAAATGATGGAGATGAATTTCATAAAATTATTAAAACAAACAAATAAACAACTGAAAGGATGGCAACAAATGGAGACCTCATGGTGGGGAAGGGTAAATGTTATAAATTCAGATATTATACCCAAGTGGCTTTATTTATGTCAGATGTTGCCTTTGAAAATACCGGACCATTGGTTATCAATGGTTCAATCTAGTTTTTAGAACTATATTTGGAAAGGTAAGAGACCTAGATTAGCCCAAAGGTTGCTAACACAGAAACCAGATAGTGGGGCTATTGTTTCCCAAATATTAGAAATATATATTTGGCATGTGTGATTTCACACGTATATAGAGTACAGAATGATAAAGTTTAGAATGAGGGATGGTATAGAATAGAGAAGGAAGCAGTGAACGATAAAGATTTAGATTGTATGATCTGGAGTGTACATGGATTCAAAGAACTTAAGATGGAGGCGAGGAGAAGTATAATATGGGAGCAGATAACTTCAATTTGGGAAGGAATAAAGAAACAATTGGGTATACAAGGTAAATTGTATGATTTTCTTAGACTGGAGAATTTTGAGTATAATATGAAAGATTTAAATTTGGTGGAATGGAAACAACGTGGGATAAGATGATTGGGTCAATTGTTGGAGGTTCAAGGGATAAAAACATTTCAACAAATGCAGCAAGAATTCTATTTACCAAATAGAGAGGTTTTTAGGTATATTAGGGTAAAGTACTTTCTGACTAAGTTCCCGATAGGTGTTATGGATCAAACAAATCCAATTGGGGGTATATTTAATTATGGAAAGATCAATATAGTAATAGCCAAAGCAACAAAAATTATTAGGGAACAAGACATTCAGACTCAGCTCCCTCAAGTAAGACCTGGGAAAAGGAGCTTAGTATCAAGATAGAATATGGAGAGTGGTGCTTAGCATTTTTTAAATCTTTGAAAATGATACACTCTACAACTCTATTAGAGACACAATACAACAGTTAGTAATCTTTGGTACCTTGTCTCAAGTAGAGTAAACAAGATGTTTCCTAGTAACTCTCAGTTATGTTGGCGATGTAACAGGGAAGGATCATATATACACATATATGATGGGGATGTGATGGAATAAGGGGAATTTGGAAGAAAATTTTTGATTTGATCGAAATGGTCACTAATATCAGACTCATGAGAGCTCCAGAAGTGGCTCCTTTGAGTATGAAGTGGCCAATTATCCCTAATAAGGAAAGATCTATGATTACCCATTGTGTTTTGGCAGTTAAGATAACAATTGCACGGAACTGGAAAAGTCCTTTGACTACTCTGTGGACTTGGTTGTCTCTCATTTGTGTTTTCAAATAAAAATGGAAAAGGCCATAAGCTGGCCATACTTAAACTCATGGAAGAAGTTTGAGATACTCTTGGGGGGGATCTTCTCTCGACATTGTAGGATTTAGGTATGGTAGTAGTAACTGTTGTTAAAAGGGAAATAATTGATGTAAACTTTGCATGTTTGTGGATTGTTATGTTTTATAATGAAAAATGAAATAAAAAGGAATTTAAAGAAATAAAAAATAAAAATAAAAAAAAATCTCACATAGCCTTCCTGACTCTGCCTTGTTTCAATGACCAAAGGTAGTCACAGAAAAATACAAATATTGCTTGGCAACCCTGTATTGTTCATCTGTCATGCTGGTAGTCATAGAATTACAAATATACATCCTGACACCTCTGTCTTTTTCCACTGTCCACTTTAAGTCACAGAACCACACATCTACTCTCTTACTCCAGCCTTGTTCCACTGTCTACTGGTAGTCAGTCACAGAACCAACCAAACACTGTCTCACACCCAGTCTTGTTTCATTGTACACTGATAGTCACAGACCCACATATACACTGTCTGTCACTCCAGATTTTTTCACTGTCCACTGGTAGTCACAGAGCCAAACATACACTCTCTGACACCCCTGGCTTTTTCCACTGTCCACTGGAAGTCAGAGAACCACTCATACAGAGTCTTGTACACCAGCTCTGTTCCACTGTTCCACTGCTAGTCACAGAGGTGCAAAAACTCTGACACCTCAGCTTCATTCCACAGTACCAAAGAATCACACTTATACTATCTGAAACCCCAGCTTTGTTCCAATTTCTAACTGGTAATCACAGACTCACATATACTCTATCTGATGTTCAACCTTTTTCAACTGCACCACTGGTAACAACAGACCCCTCAAATACTGTCTGACACTCCAGTCTTTTTACACTTCCAACAGCTAGATACAAAACAGCACATATACTGTTTGAAACCGCCGCTTTTTCTACTATACAGCACAGCCTTGTGCTACTTACATCTAGGACTGATTAAAGATATTGGGGGAGATGCACTAAGGTATGATAAAGGGGAGATAACGTCTCCATTGATATCACTTCTCCAGTTCCTATGTTATTCTTGAGCCAATGCACTAACATTTCCCCAACTTTGGAGATCTTAGTGCATAAGCTCTATAGAATAACATAGGACCTGATGAAATGATATCACTGGAGAAGACATAAAGTTATCACCTCTTTATCACACCTTGGTGCATAACCCCCATTATATCTTTAACAAAGACATAAGGGCAAATTCATATAGCATAATAAGTTAATTGAGTAGTTATTATTAGGGGTGTTACTTCTGCTTTAAGCACTGAAAGATCAGCAATGCAAATAGAGATTATAACTGCAGTACTATTGGATGTTTCCTCTCAGTCAGATTAAATCAAATGCCAATTAAGTGACCTTTGAATGCAATAAGTTCAATGATTAAATTGGAGCATTCATAAATTTTGCAGATCCCAAGAAGATACTGAGCAAGATCTTACCCATTACCTGCAGATTAAAGGGAATCCCAGAGCATGCAGTATCGTATAACACTGTTCTCATTACTCAGATTACAAACATCCACATCATTTTCTATCGTCTTCCCTGCCAGTGGACCCTACAGAGCAACACTTTATTTAAAGTGAGGTTAAAGCAGCATTATTTGTTATGTTTCCTATTTGCATGTAAAGCATTAATGTCAACTGGAGTTAAAATAAGTGTTAATATTAGTCTGAGAGTTGGATTTGGACATTGATACAATTCTGTAATGTAAAATCTGCCTATAAATTTGCCAAAACAACTAGGTTGTTTTGTTTTCCTTCAAGAAGGTGCATTTTTGGTTCTAAAAGGAAAATACTATTAACCATGTGTATAAATGTGAAGCAATCTAAGCGCAAACCAACTGCATGAACCATAGGAGACAAATAATAATTCCCAACATACCCATTGATTTAAATGGAGTTTTTAACCCCTTGACTGCTAGAGAGGTCTATAGTGCATTGATCTGCAATGTGTTGGAGACCTCTTTAGAATTAATCCTTTGCATGCAAGGGGACTACACAACTCATTGCTTTGCAAATTGTTGCAAACTTGTTTGGCACTCAAAGGGTTAAAGCGGTTAAAATCCCCATTTAAATCAAAGGGAATTTGTATTTGTTCCCTGTGGTGCGCTTGCTTACTCCGCTTTGAGGCATCAGGCATCAAAGAGGGTTAAAAGCCTCATTCAAATGAATGATGTGTTTAGTTTGATCCAGAATAGTATTTATTTAGCTTATTCAATAGACTCCTATGTTTTAACCTCAGATTCTTCTACAGTTCCATGTTTGCATGAATATTCAAGTTACATTTATTAATGTATTGCAATCTTCCCATTAAATTGGAGTTGCAAGTTGCTCAATGAGAAAGGCCCAAACCAGTAAAAAATATATATCACAGGGCTGTCCAATACCAGTTCTCAAGGGCCAACAACAGGCCAAGCTATAAGGATTTCCCTGATTAAGCACAAGTGAGGTAATCAGTGGCTCTTTCATTTTGACTGACTCACCTGTGCTTAATCAGGGAAATCCTTACATCCTGGCCTGTTGGTGGCCTTTGAAGACTGAACTTGGACAGATTTGACATAGAAAACTGGGATGTAGTCAGAAGTTGAATGTCCAGATTCTGCCTTCTCCCAGCATTCTGTATATTGGGACTTTCTCATTGATACAATGGGAGAGATTCACTAAATGGTGATAAAGATGTGAAAAAGTGGAGATGACTTCTCCAGTTTATTACATCTCCAGCTCCTATGTTATTCTATGGAGCCTATTAACTAAGATCTCAAAATTTGAAGAAATCTTAGTGCATAGGCTCTATAGAATAACATAGGAATTAGAGAAGTGATGAACTGGAGAAGTCATCTCTACCAAGGTTTATCTTGTCATAGGCCAGAAAACTTTTTTCAAGACTTATGATACCATAATAGGTATGCTAACATTTTTTTCTAAGTTGAATAAGCCACTGTTATCATTTTTCAGTGGTTTACTTTGCCTTCCTGATTAAGTTGCATTTTATTTTATAAAGGGGCATAACAATTGTTGACTAAGCCTGGTAAAAAAATATTTTATAAGGGTTGTCTAAGTAAATTAGTGCTTTACTACCAGTACCTACAGCACTGAAGTCCTCTCCCCATCCCATACTTTTAACTCGGTAATAACTTTTGGAAAGGCATGTCTGCTAAGTATGTCATATGAGTGTGACTAGTCTTTTGAATCAAACGAATAGCAATATTACTCTTGAAAGTGTAACTTTAGAATTGAAATACAAAAGGCAAAGGCATATGATAATTTAAGAATATGAAGAGGAAGTGAAATGATCTCCCGGTTCCATCTCCAAAAATAAAATCTAATATATTGTTGAAGATTGTGTGTTTGAATACTGTGTAGTAATTTGTGTGCTGTCTGTATCTGTAAAATGCATTTTCACTTTTACACTTAAAATTATAAAATTAAATTAATACATTCATGGCACTGAATGATAATCATCATTCAACCATATAAAGATAATTAAATATTAAAAGGTTGAATTAAATGCAGTGAATGTTAATGGTGATGACACGTATATGAAGATGAATAGGAAAGAATGCTAGACAAATTACATGCAATATTTTTTATGATTACAATATAATATCACATTACTATTTGTCAGTAATTCATCAAATCATAGCACCAGTATCAACGTTTGTAGATGGTGGCACCAGTACAAATAGCACCTTTTCCTCCTCCACCTCCATGCTGCTTTTACTTCATGTGCTGTATGCATATTTGTCTTTTGTTTTTTCCCACTCATCTGCTACTACAGTCTGGATTATTGCTAAAAATGTAAGTCTACCAACACTGCTTCCCGAGAGAAATGTCCTATGGTGCCATGGTCACCTAGATAGCAGAACTAAAAAGGAATACTCTGTAACTCCATCCAACATCACATCTAGAGTGTGGTTCTAAAGACTGTAGCTAGAGTGCTATAATGTCCTAAACCAATCCTTGCAATGGCCTAAGCTCAACTAAAGTTGCTGTTCATAAGTTCAGATACCACCCTCACTGGCTGAGACAGTGGGAGGTCAGGATGACTGAGAGAGAGACAAGACATATAGGAGATAATGCTGAAAAGAGTCACTGAGGAGTTGTACCCACCCAAAAAACAAGGTCTAGATGGGCATACAGAATGCAAGAGCTATAAAATCAAAGGAGGGAAAAACCCAATACAGAGATTATCAGAAATACTGGGAAAGGAACTGACTTCAAAAGAGACATCAAAAATAGGTGCAAAAGGACAACTAAGAAGTCAGATAAAAAAAAACAATACCAGATACAAGATCACTGAGCAAAACAATAAGATAGAATTATGGGGAGGGTCAATGAGATCTGATCTTACACATGCATGCACACATTCACACACATGCACACACACACACACACCTACATGCACTCACAGCTATGGGAAGACAGATGGCACCTCAATATAGCATATCTTGAAGAAAGATTTTTAACCACACTCCAATATAAACCCTACATATACCACCACTCTATCAATAATATCTTCCTTATATGGACAGAAGGGAAACAGATCTTAAATAATTTCATAGCTCTTTCAATTCAATGGACTCATCAAACACATTAAAATAGATTATTCTGCAGACTGTAAACTTTCTAACTACAGTATCAATGAAGTGGACCAAAATTTGCACATTTGTATAAAAAAAAAAACACAAAAGGATTTTACTACCTCCACAACTGCAGCTTCCTTTTTTTAAAGTTTATTTTTATCAATTTTAAAAGAATAATGAAAAAAAGATGCAACAATAGTAAACATAAGAAAAAGGAAATTAAGGATGAATCTAAACAATTCAAACTGTTTTTAAAAAGTAAATTGTTTTTACTAAATGTACTGTTGAACCAAGGACCCCAAATTTGACAGAATTTACCATAACAATCCAGACCAATGTAGCAGAGATAGTCATTAATAAAGATGTATTACATTTTTCCTATAATACCTCTCCAAGAAATTATGGGCTTGATTCTATTACCAGTGCTAAAAAAAAACACAAGCGTTGTGTTTTGTAAGTCAGGTTTTAGTATCCTATTACCCGAGTTGTAAAAACAAAATCAGCAGTAATTATACACACTGCCAGTAAAATAAAAAAAAACCCATAGGAAACAACTAAAAAAAACCCATGCAAGTAGCATTCTATTACCTACGTTCAGTATTACCACATGTTTTGTGGTTACATTTTCTGTCGGTAATCCTGCGTCTCAGAGTTGGGTATCCAACTAGGATGGATGCTTAAGGCAGTAGCTCCTGGGATTCAGCTTTTACTTCATCCTTTCCTGCTCCCATTCCTTCGATTACTGACCCGCTAAACTGGAACCAGACTAACAACATATCAGGATGCCCAAAAAGATGAAACTAGAAGCTGTGTCTGGTGCATTAGTCAAGGGGAATCTCTTGAAAGAATGTGTCAGCCGAGACTCCCACCAAAATACAATGCCTATTCCATATTCCTCAAACTTGGCAGAGCACTCAACCCACTCCACCGAGCAAGTTTGCTACCCCCATGGAGGACTCTGTGATGGTTCACAGCAACCTCTTAGCTTCTTTGCTTAAGAAAGAATATATTGCATGACAAGCAGTGGAAATCAAAGAAGCTGTCCATGCAGACCTAGCAGAATTCAGCAAAGAGCTCAAGTAGCTTACTCACCGGGTGGACAGGAGGGAAGAAGCAGCCAGTGAAACTTCAACTCATTTGCACAACTTGGAGCAAATGTTGACTAACCAGCATGAAACCATCTTGGCCTTAATCCACCATATCGATGATCTTGATAACCATGGCCAGAGGAATAATATCAGAATACGTAATCTTCCTGAATCTACCTCAGGCAAAGATCTTTTTCCCTTCCTTGAAAACTTGCTCCCTCATTGTTGCAACAAACAAAGAGAGACCTGATTCTCATCAACAGAGCCTATGGGGCCTTGCTCCCAAGAACTGCCCTTGTAGATAGTCCCAGCAACATTGTTTGTAGAATACACTACTTTCAAAATAAGGACAGTATTATGACTAAAGCCCAGGCCTCAGACTGTTCAATATCTTGGCCCCAATTTACAATTCTTCCAGGATCTGTCCCACACTTTATTTCTCAGGTGCCAACTTAACGGTCTGGCACATCATCTGAGCTTGTTCAACATCAAATATAAATGGGGATTCCCATTTAGCTTTACAGTTCAACACAGTAACATAACTGCTTCCCTGAAGGACCCTGAGGATATTAATATGTTCTGCAACTCTTTGACAATATCCTTCTATTGACATGGCTGACTCCAAGCTTTCCAGTTTGACACTGGAAAAAAATTAAAGGCTGAAATGGCTTCTCTGTCCTTCTCCCTGTCTCCCCAAGACTCATGCTGAGGACTCTAGCAGACCTCCTTAACTGGATGGCACTGTTGTCCACCCTTTTGAGATAGACTCCCTTGACTCAGGCCTTGCTGCACTTATCGACCACAATCCTCAAGTGGACCTGTCTTTAATGTCTCCTTACTTGCCGGAACTCTCACTATTGACTATCTTCTGACCACTCGTCTCTAAGGTCATATACTCTTGGTTTTTATCCCCCTGGTGAATGTGTTCATGTCCCCCATGTAAAATCCGTGTGCACACCGGGAGCAGTTTGGGTCTGTCATTAAGTGGCTCTTCCATATACCACATACCCACATATTTAGGCTTCACTCCCTACTAGAATGCTTCACCTAGCAGAGGTCAACTTCACCTTAAACACTCACATTTTTTACTTCTGCTGGCTGCAGTGGCCTCCAGTGAACACATTGCCTGTCATTACTTATGTGTTTTGCTTATTTTTGAATGCCTTAATATTGTATATAGACCTGTTACTCTTTCCCTGATTCAGCTACTTAGTGGCCAAAAAACTGGTGTTTATGCTCGCATGTCCCTCTATCACCAAGAGCCTCACTGGTATTTCCATCTTCCCAAGGCCTCTCTTTTATCTACCCTACACCCATTTCTATATGCCCTCAGAAGGCCCTTCTCCCACATCTCTTACATCTCCCCCTTCTCCCCCCCCCCCCCGGCAATTGTTCTATTGTAAGAAGTGGGTGCGCATCAGGGGCCTTAAGGTTTACCGGTAAGTAGTATTTCCATGCACCACTTCCCTACACACTTAGGCCTCACTTAGACTGCTTTACTCTGTGGACACTGCCTTCATTTAAAAACGTAACCATAAACTCTGGCTGGCTGAGGTGACCTCCAATATGTACCTTATTTTTTGTTGTTTATTGATGATTATTGAAGTTTATTAGCATTTGCATGTATTGACTGCATATTCATGTGACTCATGCCAATTTTTCCTTGTCATGGCTATTTTGTAACTAAGTGGCAGGTGCTTGTGCTCACATGAGTCACTATTAAAATGTTGCCATTTACAGGCAACCGTCGATAAAAAAATGCCACAAGAATCAAAACAGCAACATCAGAATGTCAAGCCAATCAATAGATTGACATTCTGATGTTGCTTGTTAAATGGTCGCCAAATAGAGTGCGACATTCAATGCGCATATGTCTCCATCTCAAAGAGGAAATGAGTATGAAGTGAAATGAAAACATTTTGGTCCCTTCCTTTAGATATAACTGTAGTGAAAATGCAAATGGAATTTGCATTGAAGGGCTTCTCCAAAATAAGTGTAAATCTATCATGGAGACAGATGGCAACACAAACATAAAATATTTTATGGCTGTTGGAAAAAATAACTACTTACTAACAAGTCTTGTTTTAAATTTAGTTCTAATCTATATTAAAGCACTCAACTGAAAGGGTTAACATTTCCTTGCCTCTTATGTCTCCCCTCTTGCCTTCTTTCTCCCTGCCCCATGCTGAGTTCTTCCTCCTTTCAGTTCAAGAGTCTGTGAGGGGGTACCAGAGAGGAGACTGGAAGGTGGACGACAGATCTCAATTAAGTAATGTCCAGCAAACAAACAAGCAGAAGGGATAGGGTGAAAGGATTAGGAGCAGTGCAGGGACATGTGAGTTAAATGGTAGTCCAAAAACTGATTGCAGCCATGGTTGCTGCAGTGTGTGCAAGAAATATTGGTGATCCCTCTCCTCCTGAGGAAGATATAGTTTGTCAAAGTCCCATCAAAGTTCCACCACCAGCACTTGTAATATTACTAAACCATCTAAAAACACTGAAGATGACAACAAGTTACATTCCAGTGCTGATGGCATAGTACAAGAAGGTGTAGCAGCTCAACCAACTGCTGCATCTGACAGTGCGGCAAACAATCACAAAACACCTGTCCTGAAAGTAATAGAAAACATAGGAAAAATCCTTTCGGGGGGAGGGTTAAAAAATAGTTTGAGACCTCTAAAAGCCTAGTGGAATATAAAAGTATTGGGGAAGAAGAGGTGGGTGATGCGGACATTAACCTAATGACTGATGATGATGATTATATAGATCTAGAATATATCCATCCAGAATCCTCCTTTTCTTCAGATACAGATGAAGCAGAGAGTGAGAGAGATGATAAAATGGCTAGAACATTATCAGAAAGGCAAAGGATCCATCTTCCACAACTGAAATGGAGCACTGTGCCAGTCTGTAAACTGTTTAAGAAAACAATTGGAAAGTTTGACTCTAAACAATCAAAGATGGCAAAAGTACACAGCCATCCCATCAGTCATTATCCACATCATTGTCACTTCCAAGACCAATACCCACTCTGCCACACACACACACACACACACACACATAAACAAATAGTGTTGCATTCCCAAGAACAGCACAGGTTATCTGCATTTACAGCCTTAGATTTGAGTGCTGCTGTTAGACGTGTAGTACATGTGACAACTAGTAGTACAAATTCAGCAAAATCTCTCCCTAGTAGTAGTAGTAGTAGTAGTAGTAGTAGTAGTAGTAGTAACCTCTCAGGAACCTTACAGTCTATGAAGTCCACAGTATAGAAATGCGTCATTCAGGATTCAAAAGCTATGCATGTTGCTGTTATCTGTGTAAGAGGTATGTGAGCAGGAGGAAAGTAAGCTCTCACCTAGGCACCTCCTCAATGAGTTCCCACCTTAAACATATCCACAAGTCTGACTGGGAGACACAAGATCATCAGGTCAGAGATGCCACAACTAGCAACTGCAGACATACTCCTAAATGTTCCTGGGGCTATGGAGTACATAAAAGAAGTGCTGTTGATGTGTTAGAGAGTGTGCCAAATGTTGTTCTCCTGCTGAAGGAAAGTATGAGTTTGTTCTTGGAGATTACATGAGTCATACAGTACCTACACGTTCCGCCAAAACCCCACCACTTCCACAAGTCATGTCATTAAAGCAATAAAGTTACACAGTTCTTCTGCTGTGTACTGCCATACCACACTTACTAAGTTCTTAGAAAGAAGTCAAAACCTGCTCAAATATTATGCTAACATATGCCTATGGAATAGTAAACTTGCCAGAATGTTGGTGGTTGCATGCTGCCCTTTTCTTTTCTTGAAAACAGAGGCTTTAAAGAACTGCTGGAATATCTCAAGCCATAGTTATTTTTCAAGGATGGCTGTGCCAATTTTACATAAACAGGAAGTTAATGTTTTGGGCAAAGGACAAAGGCTCAGTCTGCTAACCATTTCAAGGCTTATGTTGCTGTAGGACTCACAACTTTTACTTTCAGCTATTTATTTCTATACCTCAGTCCTCAGAAGAAGTAATATTGTGGTGGGAAATGTTGCAGTCATAGAAAACATGTACAAGTTTTATGTATTGTCCATGGGCAAAAAAATAAGTGAAGAATTGTTTTTTCGTGAAAAGTCATTTGGGCAATTTTTGCCCACCCTAAACAGCTGCTGTGTCTTCCCAGTCAGTCACATACAATTTGGGGGTTTTTTGGGTTATATCTCCTTTTCTCGCTTGTCATATTCCAAGACAGAGATAACAGCCAGATCAGGAAGAAATGTGGAGGACAACTGCCTGTGTCTGTTATACTGCAGATATAGATCTATGGTTCACCTCCTAGACACACCTCCTGTAGGACATCCTGAATTCTCTGGATCTAATACCCATATCAACAGGATCAGTTGTGGAAGATCTGCATCCAAGTAGGATCTTCATCCTTAGTATTAAATGAGAACAAGGGGAAATACTGGGAACAATAATTATATGCAGAGTGAAAAAATCTGACAATGGATATTAGCTGGAGAGAAGAGAAGCATGGACACAGTATTGTGGCTTGCAGCCTAAGTGGGTGATGAGCTACATTCTTATTGTGTATTACGTGCAATAAGTTAGTTGGATGGCAAGCAAGGAAGAAAATATTTTATACATAATTTTATACATTATAATATTATTTATACGTTACATTTATATTTTATTTAAATGCCACTACCCACGGGGTGACTCAGTGCAAAAGCCTGTGGATAAATGAGATGCTAATAAGGCATTTTCCTCCACTGTCTAGTACTGTAAAGCTGCACCACGGTAGAATAGCAGGTCATGTAGTAGCCACCTGCCCGCACAGATGACAGGAAGTACTGAGTACTGAGCACTGTAGCAGAACGGGAATTCAACTTTCTTGCTCTAGTGCTCTGTGCTGCACTAATTCTTCTGTCAGCGTCACTGAAATTCAAAGAATGACATTTGGTGGGAAGCTGGAAGTGACTTAGCAGGAGAGAGCATTGCACAGAAAACTGATCAGTTAGTTCAGTCTTAGTGTATGCCCCAGTTGGTGGCCCCCTTTTGAAAGTGTGTTCAGGGTGATTGCCCACTTTGCTCAATTATTAAAGCAACACAGTGCACTACCACTAATATGCTCAGGGGCTGACCCTGCTTTGTTTTCTGATGGCTAGGGAGAAGGAGTCTACAGATTGGTGTCTGATAAGCAATGAATTTCAGCACTGTGCAATCATATTGGTCCTATGAAGGCTTTATATGTCATTTTCAGCTCCCATAGAGAAAGTTAAAATCTAACACTGAAAGTGGAGGCTCCTTCTTCTTAGTTCCCACAGTGTGGGATTAGCCACGCATAGGGTTTTAGGGTTTAGGACAGGTCAGTACACACCTATAAGGAATAAGTTAGATTGTGTACTAAGAAGTAATTTTTAAGACATAATATATGGTAAAAAGTATATATATATATATATATATATTGGCTTGATAAAGCACAGCAAGGTGTGAAATGCTTTGCAGTGGTCATTTTGTTTTCCTGGACGGGGTCGACACATACAGTCTACTTTCTATTGCACGCTTATGTAAGTGTTTTCTGTTTATAGTAAGATATATTTATTCATATGTGTTTGGCTTTTATTTGGATGCCATCTGTTAGCATTGTTGTTTGCTCTATGTCGCAAACTTTATAACAATAATTATTGAACTATCTGTTATTGCAGTCTGTGTAAAACAGCTACAACTGTAATCGTAGTATTACTTTTTTAAGTATATCAGATATAGATGCATTTTGTAAGAATAATTTTTATATAGAGTTCTATATGTTACTCTAGGACTTTTACCTTTTGTATGCTGTAGCATTCAAATATATATATATATAGATAACTGTCTTTTTGCTTTTATAATAATATAATAAAAGATTTGGCAATTCTTATAATTGATAGTGGTCTGTTTTTTTATCTCATTTGGTGGAATTGTGTTATATTTTATTATGTATCAGTTCTATTAGATACTGTTTGGTTTATTTTTTTATATTTATATAGGGCTTCTCCAGTGATCGGTGGGTTAGTGCTCAGTCCTAGGAACTATATACATCTTTTTTGTGAGAGTGGTTGAACTCTGTGGGGAGTGACAGCAGCAGAACCCATTGTGTGGTGATTCGATATTCTATTTTATGCATTGCTTTTAAGAAGTGCTTCATATTAAATAAGCGCCCTCCGTACCATTTTGATATGGTAAAAAGTGTTAATTATTGTTTGTGCAAATTGAAGGGCCTTGTCATGGCAGGTGAGCTTGTACATATTTTGGCCAAGCTATGCAATGAAAGGTTCCGCTGGAAAAAGTATGTTAATATGTAAGTGCTATGGACAGTAATACATGCTATACACAGGTTCACATTTAAGGATTCTATATGAAGTAACCCAAATTTAACTAACGTTTGCTTTGTTTTTAATTTTGAGAATCTGTGAAGAGTTCTCTCTTTCCATGCTGCATGTACGCAGGTCACTTTTTTGCAAATATTTACCATAGTATCTTAGTGCAGTGAGTTTTTTCTTTCCCTAGAAAATATTTTCTTATCATTCTCAAAAAGTTTTCACCATATTTTAAGGAGTTTTACTACCAGGGACGGATTTATATCCCCTAGGCAAGACACCCAAGGCACACTTAGCTCCGCCTATAGCCACACCCCCACTCCTCACATGACCCCACCCCAGGCATATTCATTGTTTTTTGGCACACAAAATACACTTGGCCTATAAAATCAAATCAAAATCAAGAACCAAAATTCCTTAACCCCTTGGTTTCTAGAGAGATCTACAACCCATTGCTCTGAAATACTTTGGAGAGCTCTTTAGCATCCAAGGGGTTAAATAATAGCCTGTAAATGGGTATAATATTGGTACAAGGACACTGAGATTGCTTTGGCCACATCCAGAATTCTGAATATGGTTGTGGACTGCACATCCGAGGCTCCCCTCAAATTCTGGAGCTCTAGGCAGTGCTCTGTCTATTGGGAAACCTGTCCCTGGAAAACATAAATGCAATTGACTAAAAAGCATTTTAAATATGTACAAATACTGGTGACTGTAGGTAAGGTTTCTAAAGCTTCAGAACATGGCATTATTTTAACCCACTGAGTACCAGAGGGGTATGCAATATACTGAATATCCGCTCTAACACTCAAAGGATTAATGATCTGACTAGATTAAACTGTAATCATGCCAAAAGCATCAAAGTTAATGAAAAAATGTAATTCATATTAGAAAATTGTATTATTCCAGCATTATGCACTTAAGTGGGTGGGGCAGACCTCTAGACTGTGATCCAAGAAGATTGACACATTTCACCTTTGGATGTCCCTGCTCATTTTGTCACCTAATGGCATATCATTGGTAGCCTGAAACATATTATAATACTAAGCAGATTGTAAGCCATATGATAAAATGCACTAGTCTAAATTGGGGTGCCTTTGCATGGCAGGCAAGCGTGAACATATTTTGGCCAAATTACACAACCAAAACCTTAACTTGAGTTAATATGTGGATATTATGAACAATTATATATGCAATACACAACTTCACATCCAGGCAATCTAAAAAAAGTAACACAGGTTTGTCTTCTGCTCTACATAACTGTAATCTGTAATTGGTTTGTGTGCTACTGTAGCCCTAGGCAGTCACAAATTCATGTAAAGAAGAGAGTTGATAATTTTACATCACTGCTGAATATGTTGACATTATATTAATTAAATATAATAATTTAATCCAGAAGAACTGAAGGTATGTACCCAAAACATTATACAGATGATGGCTTTCATCAGTAGTAAATAAATTGCACAAACTGGTACAACTTGTATTAGCATTAAATTAGGCCAGTGGTGGGAACTGTTTTGAATTCCTTAAAGTAGCAAACGCTCATCTGTAGTATGCTCCACATTTACCCATTCAGTACCAAGGAGGTTCCAATTAAGGGTTAGCAGAAGACTCCTTTGAGTCTGAATCTTTCTTCATGATATATAATTGTGCACGTGGACGGCATTTGAAAACTGTCATGCAATTAAGACAAAATATAAAAAAACTTTAATGCTAATTTCTGAGTTTTCAAATAAAAAAAAAAACTCTGCAGACCCCAGTGCAAGAGTACAAAATTCAGGATATAAAAACAAGATCAAAAGAATTTGATATTCCTGGCTCCAGTTTACTGCATATGTATATCTTTAATCTTTTAATGTTATAGCAACAAAGGAAGAGAGGGGGAGGGGGGTCACATTTTTTTTTTCTTTGTTGAATCAAATATTACCATATGTTATTTGTTTCATGTACTGTGTCCTGTTTTCCAATCTAATTTAGCCTGCATTGAACGTTTATGATCTGAGGATTTAATATGGAAATTTGGCATGTGTTTGCCCTGCCACGAGTTATATCAAAAACATTAAATGCAAAATCTGCTTAGCGATCAAAGGGAAATGCAAAGCCTTATGGGCTAAGGTTATTTTGTTTGTGTTATTTTCCAGCTATCCAAGTGCAAAACACAACAGGAAAATATTAATGCGAAAATGCCCTTTATTAAAACTTCTGACCCACAAATCTGCTCCTATTGCAACCGCATGTGGATCATGACATTTACAGCTGGTTATGTAATTACACTCACTGTAAGCAAAATTAGTGTACTGTTGTACATAGTAATGATATGTTACATAGTTGAGGAAGTTGAAAAAAAGTAAAGAGTCAATCACATTCAACTTTGGACATCCAGAGAAATGAAAACAAAACCCCATTTAAGCCATTTCTAATTTTTCCTCAGCTGGAATGACTTCTAGGCTCATAAACAATATTGTTTTTTGTTCAAAATGTATCCAATAATATTTTAAACACATCTACAGTATCTCCTGATACAGGTAAGGAATTCCACATCCTCATTGTTGTTATTGTAAAATAATCATTTACTTTGTTGTTATGAATCTTCTTTCCTGTAATCTTCATTGATGCCCAATTTTTTTTTATTTTGCTCAACCTTAAAATTGGTTTTCAGAAAAGTGCTTTTGTACTGGCCCTGAATTTATTTTCTTTCGTATTCATATCCCTCGATAACACATTGTTTCTAATGTAACAAAATACAGTTTGGTCAGTCTCTCTTTATAAGTAAACTCTGCTCTTCATAATGTGTAGGAGATTGTTCTAGTATTCAAGGGGTTAAAACCTCATTTTATATGAATGGGAAGTTGGAGGAATTGATTTGTTTCAGAATTGTTCTACCTTTATACATTACGCCCCATTACAGTGCAGTTTGGTGCAGGCTCCAGAAAGAAAGCATTATCCGTCTCTTCTTCCTCACTTCTTTCATTTTCCTCTACAGTTTTTGAAGTCTCAAACTATTAATTTTTTCCATTCCCCCTTAGGGGGATTTTCGGGGATTCTCTACTTTGAGAATGGGTGTAGTATATTTTGCTGTCACAGTCAGGCACAACAGTTATTTTAACGGCTATACCCTCCTCCTTTATGTCATCAACACTGGAATGCATCTTGTTGTCTTCAATGTTCTAAAATGGTATATTACCGCTACTGGTGATGGTGGAATATTTCATCTCACTTTTAAAAGCAGCCTCATCAGGAGGAGGAGAATCACCATCATGTATTGCACACAATGCAGCAACACAGCCAAAGTGGACTACCACTATTCCAACACATCCCTGTACTGCTCCTGCAACCTTCCCCTTACCCCTGCCTTTGGTATGTTTGCTGGACATAAGCAAATGCATGTTGATTTTTACAGAAAAGTACATAACAGAACTGTTTGTATGTGATGTCTTGCTTTTCTCAAAGTACATTATCATGCATATCTTTGTCTCTAGCATCTGTCACTTTTGGCCTCAGTCACAGCCCAGGTGCAGGTCCCTCTCTGTCCCTGTCATCTGGAAGGCACTTTTTTTTTCTTTTTATAAGCTGTCACTGTTTGTCTGTCATGTTCTCTGGGTTTTGCTGGCTTTTTTACCAGGTATTTTGTCCTCTTTTTTTCTTGTTTCTCCCCCCTGCCATAGTGTCTCCCTTGCTTGGGCCTATATCAAGCACCGACACTCTTGTGTCGGTGCATGAACAAAGTGTTCCTATTTTCAAGTACTAGTGTTAATATTGTTCCAAGTGTTTCCAGTGTTTTGACCCATCTCTTGTCTCCTGATTTTTCTTTGACTTCCTATATTGGTTCTGAACTCGGCTTGTTTATACGACTACTCTTCTGCCTGCTGATTTTGTACAGTGCTGCTCGGTTTTGACCTTGGCTTGTTTGACTATTCTGTCTCATCCAAGGTACCATCTCTGCCCAATTCGGATTGTCGACTACTCTCCCTTCAACTTTGAAAGGTTTCCTGTGCCCAGTGTGTTGTGTTCGATGTTGTTAACCATCCAGTCGAGTTTGACACAGCCGACCATCTCCGGTTCGACCACCCATCAGACCGTAGCCTTACAACCCTCGGTTCTGTGACTGCTGCTCCAGTTTTCCACAGAGGTGACTATACTAATGATAGTTTTAATAAGTTGATTCCAGATTCAGTGAGTAGTCCTAGGTGGTCATCCTGCTATCAGGCTTCGAGGCCTGCACATCTATACGGTTTAGGCCGCACCAAGACTTCCTTGCAACGCCCTCAAACCTGCAAACTCTAGCTCATGGCTCACTAGGGCCTACCAAGTGAGTATTATTATATTGCCATCCGTTGTCTGTATTATATACATATTAAGTCAGCAGTCTGCAATTTCTTTGTGGGGTTTCTCCTCCGCAAGGTACATCTTAGGCAGCTTACATTGGGCACTCTGGTCAGATCATCACACTGTCACTGTCTACAAAAAATTAACACACTCCCTGTAATGCTACAGTTGTGAATCCTTCCCCCCTCTTTGCCTGTATATCTGCCTGGAGCTAGTGGCTACCCTTCAGCACCGTCTTTCTGTCTCTCGAAACATCACCACATGAGGATAGACCCGCTAGCTTCAGTATCATCAGTTGTCAATAAGGGATAAATAATGCTGCACAGCAGCTGTTGCAGGTGTGCGACACCACCACACCTTAGTCAATGTGCTGGTCCCTCCATTTCTGGTGATGGTAATAATCGGCATCAGTCTGCAAAGTATATCATTCAGTCAACCACAGAAGCCTGCACAGGAAGGAACTTGGATCGTGTGCCTGTCTCACTTCCTAGTCTCACTTCCTGCCAACAAGTTTCCAAAAACTAAACTTCAACTCCAATTTCTTTGTATATCTCCTCTAGCCTGTGATGGTTTTGCTCTGTCTCTCAAATACATAATGGTAACTTATGGGAACATGACATGTCTTTTATACTATCACAGCAGGGATACAAGAGGAACTCATCATGTTTTGTTTGTGTATATTGGGGGGTCATTTTAACCAGTGATTTTACTGCCATGATATAAGTAAAAAGAGTACAAAAACTACACTACTCATGAAAAGATACATTTTAACATCTTACTTCTAGTTCAAACTGAGCATTAATAGCTGTCCAGTTGAAGACACTCATGACTCGATTTAAAGGCAGCCGTTAAACCAGCCGCTAAGTAAAAAAGGCTCATCAGCCACAAATAATACATGATTTATGGCAGATTTAAAAGTAACTCTACAAGAATAGCTATCGATCATAGGCACAACAAAAACATGTAACACAAAAACCTGCGTCGCACCTGTTTTCGCATCACTGTGTGTCCCAAACACCCATTAAAACACAAAATGTAACATTACGGCTGGCGTTGGCTAGCAACCCTGATAGATGCACAAACAAAATTCAAACCTACAGCTAATCCCAAGGCCCAAAACTTGCAAAAATGATCAAATACACCTATATATACCCCAAAATAATGGTCATACCCTGTCTGTGTTTTGCGTTTTGGTAAGCTAGATCACAGGACCCAGGAGCAGAGGATAGCGCTTAGAGCGAGAGAGAGAGTAGCTGACATTCAAGGTAGAAGGAGTTTTGATTTTGAAGTTTGGAGAGGAGGGATCTGCACTTAAATAAACACATATAACACTTTTGCACATATCACATACACCCACACAAACACATACACATACATACATACACACAGTCTTTTTATTTACAACACCTTAAACATTTTTCAAACTTTATTTTTACAGTGTGAATCTGTGAGTGAAAGAATGTAACAGAGAGTGAGTGGGATCAAGTGTGTCTGTGAGGGCCTGTGCAAGTGCCTGGGTGTGAGTGGGTGAGTGATGACTAGGAGAGTAGGACAGGAGAGAGGGATGGGGAGAGTAGTGGAGGAGGAGGAAGGAGAGCAGGACATCCCTGTTGACAGAAGGGGTGGGAGAGGGAGATCCATAGGGTGGAGGGGGAGCTGGTCCAGAAGAGCAGGCATACAAAGGACAGGGACAGAACCTGCAGTGGGACGAGGGGCACATGGTGGGGACCACCATACACAGGCAGGGGCAGTGCAGGCAGAGCAGTCTGGTTCAGACTCCTTGCAGGCTAGAGGTGAGGAGGAGAGGATCAGGGATCCCCTTTATACTGAGGAGGAGAACAGGGCCTTCATGGAGGCTGTGCTGGAGAGGGAGACCATCCTGTTCTCAAGGGAGAGGGTCCCTGTCCTGGCTGTGAGGAGGAAGGCTGCCTGGATCCAAATCTGCAGGCAGGTCAATGCGGTGGCCACCTGCAGGCGTAACGTGGACTCAGTGAAAAAGAGATGGGGCGACTGCAGAAGGCATGTCAAGAAGAAGATGGGGATGCTACCCTGCATGCCCAAGGCACTGGAGGTGGTCACCCTGTTCCTATCACCTTCAGCGAATGGGAGGAGAGGCTGCGGCAGACCTTGTCATCTATGCTGATTGAGGGGGTCCCTGGAGGATCTGATACTGGGGATGAGAGGAGCCTCCATACTACTGTAAGTGCATCATCCCATAACTACACACCACATCAAACCACACAACCATCACACACAAACACTGTCACACCCCAACGTATGCCCATCATTCATCCACACAACTGCACCAACACAGCACCCTGAGAGTTAAAACAGGACGCAAGACAAGAACAAATGTCAAGGTTCAACAAGGCCCAAACCTGTACAACTTCCTGGTTAACCCTCATGTTGCTGTGCTGATCACAAAAAATACACACAAACCATGCTCAGAAAAGTGTTGTATGTTAAACATCAGAACTGCTCCAACACAATGTCACCCACGTACCCACAGGGAAACCAGAACATAACCCCTTGAGTGCTAGAGGGATTATCAATGCATCACTCAACAATGCAATGGCAACCCTTCTGGTACTCAAAGGGTTAACAAGAAAAAAACACAAGTCGATAGGCTAACGATTGCATGCTACACAGGGGACATTCATTAAACAGTGAAAAAGAGATGATGGAGAGAAATTAACACTTACATACCCTCACTTCACCAATCCCAATGTTAGTCTATGGAGAATATTCAATAAGATGTATCAAGTTGCTAATGTCACATTGTATAGACTCCATAGAAAACATTGCAAATGGGGAAATGAGATCACTGGAGAAGACAGCATCATGTTCAGTTCACCAGGTCTACTTCACCGTTTACTGAATCACAAAAAGGATGGAGCAGGTCACAAATTACAGTGCCACTGAGAATAACTGATTGTATGTGCAACACACAGGCCTAAAACAACTCTACAGCATTAAAGGTGAAAAAGTAGGCCTTGGTGTTGTACATGCAATCATTTACTCTAACTTGACATTAAATATCTCACATTTGATTCACACATGGATCCTCAGGAGTGCTGATGCCATGGATTGTACACCAGCAACTATTTGCAGGATACACATGGGAACCAAATATGAACTTTTGTAGTTTGGCCAACAACAAACAATGAATGATGGATATCTCTTATTGAGTAAGGCTGCCACACTCAGAAGGATGGATAGGTTCATACAGAAAAAAAAACACATGCCTCAATCAAAGTTATCCTTCAATACTGGCTTGATTGTTGCCCTACAGGATTCAACTGGAACAGACCTCATGGACAGGATCCTGTCCAGTTCATCAATCTGTGATTGCCAGGGTGGTATCCCATGCATCACAATGCAATGCATAGGATATCATCAAGACAAGCAGAGAGTCACCTGTGAAATAGCTCAAAATTGTGCATTGTACAGGATCAACTAATAAGATAGGGTTGAATAACACTTGAATCCTACTGCAGATCTGTTCAAAAAAGATATGTGCACAAAGTAAAATGGACAGATATGTATGTGGATATGTACCACATGGCTACAAATATGTCTTAACACAATGTGAACCCAGAAATCAGTTCACTACGTGTGATTGCCTTACTGGCCAGATACGTGCGCCCATCACAAACACAAACTAACTTTCATTGATACAATCAAAATACACATACCCAGTATATCCCATCCTACATAGATGTGATAAATGAGGTATGTTCCTATTTATGATATCAATAAAATTTAGTTTTTGATGGGTGCACATATATAGCCAGTAAGGCAATCACACATACTGAACTGATCTCTGGCTTCATATCCTGTAAAGATATATGTGTATCCATATGAAAGGTACATATCCACAGACATATCTGACCATTTCTCCTTGAAATTAATTTCACCTTGATGTAATATTGTAGGCATTGTAAAAAAGATGTGGATCGATGTTAGTCCTATCTCTCAAACCCTCATGATTAGACAGATATTGCTCTATGTGACAGGTGAAGATTTCAGTCATTTGACCACATGGAGGCTCTTCAGCAGAGCTACAATTGCCCTATTTAGGATCAATACTTCATTGGAATGGTCAACAGAGTGTGCTTGCAAACCAGGCATAGACCATTCCAAAGACGTATTAATCTCTGAATGGGGCAATTTTGGCTCTGATGAAGAGCCTCCGTGTGGTCAAATGACCAGCTGTCACATAGAGCAAAATCTGTCTAACCATGAGGGTTTGAGGGATAGGACTAATATCAATCAACATATTTTCTACAGTATTACATCAAAGTGAAATTAACCATTGCTATCCCGTTAAAGGGATAGTAATACAGAAAATGTGAAAAGAAAAATATATGTTGTATGGTTTATCCCCCGAGTAAAACAAGGGTATTTCCAATGCTGAAAGGTGTTTTATTCAGAAAGTTTTATAGCTCAAAGTTGAATATTTCAGGGGCAATATCACAGTGGCCTGAAATTGTACAATGGCGATGTTGCTAGACCATCCTATGGACAGCTCTGGTCCCGGGACCAAAAATCCCCATAGGATGATGTAGCAACAGCGCCAGTGTACAATCTCAGGCCACTGGGATGCGGCACCAAAGGAATTCAACTCTGATCTGTGATACTTTTAGAATAAAAAACCCTTCAGCAGTGGGAGTACCCTTGTTTCACTCAGGGGGATAAACCCTACAACATATATGTCCCTTTCCACATTTCATGTATTAATATCCCTTTAATCCTATCATGGCTACATTTACTAATCACACAATCTCAATTCTCCACACAGCTTATGGGCTTCCAGCACAGCAGGAGCCCATGTAGGAGCCTGCCTCACCACCCAGTGAGGAGTATACAGAGGAGGGGACCAGCCAGTGGGCACCGTACCCAACATCCACACCTCCTCCCCAGCTGGATGCATCACCACTGGCTGTACCATCACTGGCTGCCCAACAACTGGCTGCACCACCTCTGGCTGCACAACAACTGTCTGCACCACCCATTACAGTGACTGTATGCAACAGGAGGAGAGGTGGATGCATCCCACCACCTCCAGGTGCTACTATCCTCCAGCAGCAGCATCACCACCAGGGAGGCAATGGCTGCCAGGGAATGTGGCCACCACCCAATATGGCCCATATTCACCCCAGGTGGACCTATCCTCCTGGATGGCTCCCCAGCAGGGCCCCAGGTATGATCCCACGTGGGGGCCAAGCACCTACCAGTTGCCAAGGTATGAGCTTTGGCCACTCGACTACCAACATCTGGGCCTGCTTGGGGAGCCCCAGCACCCTATGGTGAGGGACCTGTTTACTCCACCACCTCCACCAGTACAGACATCAATGGGCAGCACTGAGTCGATTGATGTGGTGGGCATATACCCATCTGCAGCAGCCACAGCACACACAGCACCAGCTGAGGACAAAGCACCAGCTGAGGATGCAGCAGCAGCAGTGGACGCAGCAGCAGAGTCACCGGGCACAACCATCTCCAGCAGTGAATGCCCCATGGGGATGGAGTTGGAGTGTATGGCCCTACAAAGGAGACTACTCCGTCAAGCCACAGCACAAATGAAAATGTCACAAGGAGCCGGAGGGAATCCTGGAGGTCACAAGGATCAACACTCAACTACATCAGCTCCACACAGGGATGATGGACATGTTTGCACAGGTGCTGATGGAGTTGAGAGAGCAGAACCACAGGGAGAACCTATGTGTAGAAAGGGAGAACCTGCGTTCCACAGAGGGGTCCACTGCACCCACCACTCCCTCCACTTGACCCCTGAAGGCACACCTAGGGGGAAAAGTGTGACCAGGCAACCAGCCAGAGCATTCACCTCTGGCACCCAGTCTAAAGTCCCCCACCCAAAAATAATAAAATAAAATGGCCAACTTGTTTTCTTCCCCCTGAATAAAAGAACATTGTGCTTTTGAATCCTGTCTGATCTGCTTTGTATTTAGTTAGAAATTGGGTAGCAGAGTTGTCTCCAAAGCATTGCCAAACAATGCAGTGAACACAAGTTCTGCCTAGGTAAAATGTTTGTGGGATGTTACAACATGGGTTCACACACACACCGTTGTCCAAATTCAACTGGCAATCCATCCCTGGAGCCATATAATACAACAGTGTTATATGGCCATGATGTGGGTTGAATTTGAACAGAACATATCCCTTAGCACCTTAACTGGTGCAACACTGAACATTCATCTGCATCAATTGTTGTGTTTAGGGGGATAACCAAACAAACAGCTATATGACTTAACAGTGAAATAACAAGCAGGACAGGTGGAACATGCATCAATAGAGTCATTGATTCAAACTCTTATTGTGCAACTGACTTACTGGGGAACCCAATGTTCACCCTAGGATTTCAATGTGTGTGGTACACATTGTGATCCTAGTGTGAGCATTGGATTCTCCAGTAAGTCAGTTGCACAATAACCGTGTGAATCACCGCCTAACTAACTGGGAACCCAATGTTCATCAGAGGATTTCAATGTGTAGCACACATATTGAAATCCTGGAGTGAGCATTGGGTTATCTAGTAAGTTATGCTGTTGTTTTCCTAAGGTTGTAACAGACTTCACCAGTGATAACACTTGTCCACTTAGTCTGGTTGTTTGTTGATGTAGCCCATGTACTGAGATATGTCAAAGTAAAGCAATCTCAGAACATTGATTACATTGAGCAGCACAGAAACCGTGGAAGTATATTCACTGTATCACCTCTTTATCACTCCCAACACACATTAGTGTATCACTGCCATCATCTGTTTGCATGAATACATCACAGAGTCCACTCACTGCCAAACAAGTAGTGGACTCCTGTGATGTGGGTCATGCCTTCCCATGTATGGGGATACTCTAGCCTTGAGTGTGGTTGCGCATTGACACATGTGTAATGCAACATTTCCTCAAACCGCCACAGATTGAATAGTGATGGTTCTTCTCTATTGTGTCTCAAAGTACATTAGAACGTACATGTGTGTGAGAGTGATTTGTGATATCTGGCCATAGTTTTTGTGTTCTTTTGGCATTGCACGGGTTAATTTTTCCATTTACATGCTTGTGCAGTAAGCATTTTGTGTGTTTTCCTATGTAATGGGTGTTTTTTTTGCCCGTTCAGTGTCTAATGGCTAAAAAACCTGGCTCTTAACTTTTGTCTGTTACGTGTATCTATTTTTCAGCCGTTAACCACAATCCTTTGAATGGCTCTGGGGATTCTTGTTTCATGCTTCTCAATGCACGTAAGTGTATCGGCCGTAAGGATTATCAAGCTGCCATTTGCTATTCTTTTGATGTATCTGTAAAAAAAAATAAAAACAACTTAACACACCCGGTAGTGCTTTTCTTTTTGGTAACAGCTGCCTTTAAATCTATCCCTAAGTCTCTAGCTGCTTGATCTTCGTAGTATTAGTGGTGTCAGGTGGAAGGCAAATGTGACTAAGGATACCCTGCTGTCACACATGGCATCATCGCCTCCTCATCCCCTTCTGAGAATCATAAGACACACTGGCAGGCACAGCACTGGCAGCTGGCACAAGTAGCTGACCTGTTTGCTCACACTACTACCCTCTTCTTCCTCTGCCCATGAAACAAATTTCCCCAAGATCCTTAGGGTGGGAGGACTGGCCATCATTGGGTCTGGGATATGAATACTGGTAGTGGTCAGTTCCTCCTCCTCACTTGACACATAACAGTCCTTCCAACTCCTCCTTTTATTTATATTACAGGTGCTCATTGTAATAGCACACACTATGACCATCTCCAGCCTCAATATATACATAACAGAACAACAGACTAGCACCTTGCTCTTATTGTGTTTCGCTTCCTGGAAATGTCACATTTTTATAGCAAAAAGAGGAAGAGCAGGTAAGTAAAAGGGCAAAATGTTTGTAATCATTGAAAAAAATAGCATAAACTGCAAACTATCAAAGTCATTACAGGATGAGATGAATACCAAAGAAAAGTCTAATAGTGGAGGTTTTCATTCTTGTTATGATAGTGCATAAATCTTATGTTCTTCTGCTGCTATTTGTTTTAAGGAACAAATAGTTTTTATTTCAAAGATCAGGTTTACCTGCATGTACGTGGCACAGCAATGTGCAGTTCTTGTGCCACCTCAAATGAAATTTGTATTTGGGCTGGTGGGAGGAAACTATTGTGTTCTCAGACAACAATACCATTTGTACCAAGTACATTCTCATATGACTACACTGATGCCTTGTTGGTCCCGGAGAAATGCTGCATCAATTAATTCATACCCTCAAGGACAGCCCCATGAATCTGAAATTAACCACTGAAATAGACATGAATAGTGTTTTGTTTTTGAACACACATATAAAGGGGCCCTAATGACATTATTAACCATTTGAGTGCCAGAGAGGTATCTAATACATTGCAGTACAATGCATTGGATACCTTTCTCAAAGCGTTAAATCAGAACTCTACAGAAAAAGCACTGCGACTAAGAATTAACTGCATTTTAACAGTCATCACCCACCACAGATTAAACATCTTTTCATCTTTCATAGCTAATGTTAGTACAGCAGGGTTATATTTTCTTAATTTTCTCCTTCTTAATTTTATGAGGCTGTTGTCAAACATTAATCTTTGGTCTTAGCAGTGATCCCAATTGTGATTGATGGTAGCAACACTTCAATCCCTCCTCCGCCACATCTTCAGTGCTGTTAATAGTACATGTGCCATGGGTTTCCATGTCTTGTGTGGTTTTGCACCACAATACTATTGCTTCTGAGGGCTGAAGTAGAAGTAAAAGTTGTGAGTTCTACAGCCTTTGTCCTTTGCCCACAGCACTAACGTCCTGCTTGTGTAACACTGACGCAGCTATCCTTGATAAGTAACTGTGACTTAGGATATGCCAGCAGGGTGCAACACATGACATCAGTTCATTAAAGCCTCTGTTTTCAACAAAAGTAAAGGGCAGCATGTCAACCACCAACAAGTCTACTATTCCACAAGAGTACTTTTGGATTATTTTTTGTGCAGGCTTTGACTCCTTAGAACTTAGTAACTGTGGATTGGCAGTACATAGAGAAAGAACGGTGTTACTTTATTGCTGCAACACCATGACGTGGAGATAGTGGGGTTGCCATTGACATTTGTGGACATTCAATGATGCTTTTCATCTCGGAGGCATACTCCTCTGAAGCAGGAGCCATTGGTGTTATTTATAATGAACTAATGATGGCAAACTCTCTGACACATCATTTCTATTATGTTCCCCAGGAACTTCTAGGAGTGTTTCCGCTTCTGCTAGTTGTACCAACTCTAATATGTTGATGGTGTGTTTCCTAATCAGATTTATGTTTGTACTTCAGGTGGGATCTCAATGAGGATGAGCCTAGGTGTGATCCTGCTTTCCCCCTGTTCACATGCTTCTTACACAGACAACCGATAGCAACATGTTTGGATCATGAGTGAAGTATCTCCATACTGGGGACTTCATAGACTGCGGGGTTACTGAGGAACTGCTATTACTATCACTGGGGCTAGATGTTGCTGCATTTGTACTACTACTACTATGTGTCACAGCTGTTACACTTCCAACAACAACAGAGGCACTCATCATAGCTTTGTGAATGTTAAAACCTTTGTTGTTACTGGTTGTTCAACGCCAGTAGTGTGTGTGGCTGAGCGGGATGTGGAGTTGGAAGAGGCTGTGATGATGACTAACAGGATGACTGTGTACTTTTTGCTAACTTTGCTTGTCCAGTGTCAGACTTTCCAATTGTTTTCTCAAAACAGTTTATAGACAAGTACAGTTCTTCTTTTCAATGGTAGAAGACTTCAACTAACTTTCTGTCCATGTCATCATCTCTCTCACTCTCAACTTCATCTGTATCTGAAGAAGGGTAGAATGCAGGAGGGATATATTCTAGATCTACATCATCTTCATCAGTAATTAGGTCATCCTCATCATCGCCCACTGCTTCTTCCCCACTACTTTTATATTATTATTGGCAATTCTTTTTACTTTTCAGCCTTTGAGAGAATTTCACAACATTTGCTAACTTTTCAAGATAATTGTTTTGTACTTGTTTGCCTCACTGTCAGATGCTGAAGTTGGTGTAGCTGCTACATCTTAATGTCTTATACCATCAACACTAGAATGTGACTCATTGTCGCCTTCAGTGGTTTTAGATGTATTTTTTTAATAGTACTGTGCTGGTGGTTTTGCAACTTTTGGTGGGACTTTGACAAGCTGTATCCTACTCAGAAGGAGATGGATCACCATCATTTACTGCATGTTCTGCAGCCACCATGGCTGCAGTCAGCTTTTGGACTAACACTTTACTCATACATCCCTGCAATGCTCCTAATCCTTTCCCCCTACCCCTACTCCTTGTATCTTTTCTTGACATTACTCAACTCCTGTGTACTGTATGTGCTTTTACTTTAAGGTACACAATAGTAATTATAGCATTCAATGTCTTGCCTTAGTCCTCTACAAAATACACTATCTCATCTAGTATCAGTCTGCTTCAATTACAGCTCACATCAGAGTTCCTGTTTCTGTCACCTATCTTTTTTCTTTTTTTTCTTTTAATTAACTGTCTCCCCTATCCAGATCACTAAAAAAATACACTCCCTGTTCAACTGCTTTTTTCCCTACACAGAGATAACAGCCAGATGAGGAAGAAACTTGGATCACCTCTCCTTTTTGGGGTACTTGAAGTAATTCTCCTTTGTTCCTTTCTCACACCTCCAGACTTTCCTAGGACAAAGATAACAGCCAGATCAGGAAGAAATTTCGACCACAGCTGCCTGTGTCTTTCCAGTTGGTCACACCAAATTTTGGGGTATATGAGGTCATCCTTCTTTCTCCTTTGCTTTCCCCCAGATTCACTCAGACACCCCTAATACAATGAACAGATTTCCTTCCTACAAGAACCCCTAAACTAAGCTTCAACTTCACTTTATTAGCCTGTCTTCTCTAGCTCAAAAATGTGCTGCTATCTCTTCCTCTCATAAACACAGAAGGGCATGCTGTGGGCACCTAACACCCCTTTTATACTATGCCTGGGGAAAAAAGGGAAACTTGCCACATGGCGGGGAGAAGTTCAGTCTTCCTATTGATTTTGGTTCACTGAGCTAGGTGAAAAAAAGAGTAAAATCTGTACGTTTTACAACAAATGTACAATTCAGTGAAAAGTGCAATTTTTCTACTGCTTCTCTTTTGGGGCTAAAACGTTTACCCATTGACAGTTGTTGTCCACTGGTGGGAAGGAAACCCAGTGTACTCTGTCCAATTGAAGTAGAAGAAGTCAGAGATGCTCAACTAGACTCATGAGCTTGCAAGGGTATGCAAAAGCTCACTGGGACTGTGTCCTTGCACCCAGGGTGCAATCTCTTTTATCTCACAAATGCCATACACGGAGAAGAAATATTCTGAAGCATGTCATACAAGTCCTGCCAAAACGACAATTCTTCTCTGAACAAGGGAAACAGATATCCCCAGACGTACATTTCGACCTTCTTGGGCCTCATCTGTGAGGTGCAGCTGATCCCTCTAGGCACTTGTGAGCAAGGGGTCCACGTCTGGATTCCCCAATTACTCTTAGGGTGACTAACCCTAGAAGCAATTTACATAGAAGTAGAAGAAGACAGAGATGCTCAACTAGACTCATAAGCTTGCAAAGGTATGCAAAAAGCTCACTAGGACTGAGTCTTCGCGCATAGGGTGCAATCTCTTATCACTGACAAATACCATACACAGAGAAGAAGTATTCTGAAGCATATCATACAGGTCCTGCTAAAAAGACAGTCCAGCCACTTCACTGAACAAGAGAAGTAGGTAACTCCAAACTGACTTTTCAACCTTCTTGTGACTCGTCGGCAAAGTGCAGCTAATCCGTCTAGGAACTTGTGAGCAAGGGGTCCACGTCTGGATTCCCCCTTTACCCTTAGGGTGACTAACCCTAAGAGCAATTTGCATAGAAGTAGAAGTCAGAGATGCTCAACTAGACTCATAAGCTTGCAAGGGTATGCAAAAGCTCACAGGGACTGTCCTTGCACCCAGGGTGCAATCTCTTTTAGCTCACAAATGCCATACACAGAGAAGAAATATTCTGAAACATGTCATACAGCTCCTGCCAAAATAACAGTCCAGCCCCCAAACGCCAGACAAATCTTCTCTGAACAAGGGGAGCAGCTAACCCCAGACGTACATTTCGGCCTTCTTGGGCCTCATCAGAGAGGTGCAGCTGATCCCTCTAGGCACTTGTGAGCAAGGGGTCCACGTCTGGATTCCCCAATTACCCTTAGAAGAAGTCAGAGATGCTCAACTAGACTCATGAGGTTGCAAGGGAATGCAAAAGGCTCACTGGGACTGTGTCCTCGCACCCAGGGTGCAATCTCTTTTAGCTCACATATGCCATACACAGAGAAGAAACATTCTGAAGCATGTCATACAGGTCCTGCCAAAATGACAGTACAGCCCCAAAATTCCAGACAATTCTACTCTGAACAAAGAAAGCAGCTAACCTCAGACATACATTTCTGCTTCTTGGGTCTCATCAATGAGGTGCAGCTGATTCCTCTAGGCACTTGTGAGCAAGGTGTCCACTTCTGGATTCTGCCATTACCATTAGGGTGACTAACCCTAAGAGCAATTTGCATAGAAGTAGAAGTCAAATATGCTCAACTAGACTCATATGCTTGCAAGGGTGTGCAAAAGCCCACAGGTACTGTATCCACGCACCCAGGATGCAATCTCTTTTCACTCACAAATACCATACACAGAGAACAAATATTCTGAAGCATATCATACAGGTCCAAAACGACAGTCCAGCCACAAAATGCCAACAATTGTTCTCTTAACAAGAGAAGCAGCTAACCCCAGACATACTTTCCAGCCTTCTCGGAATTTGTCAGCAACGTTCAGCTGATTTATCTATGCTCTTGTGAGCAAGGGGTCCACGTCTGGATTCCCCAATTACCCTTAGGGTGACTAACCCTAAGAGCAATTTGCATAGAAGTAGAAGAAAACAGAGATGCTCAACTAGACTCATGAGCTTGCAATGGTATGCAAAAGCTCACTAGGAGTGCATCTTCGCGCATAGGGTGCAATCTCTTTTCACTCACAAATACCATACACAGAGAAGAAGTATTCTGAAGCATATAATACAGGTCCTGCTAAAACGACAGTCAAGCCACGAAATGCCAGACACTTCTCTGAACAAGGGAAACCAGTAACTCCAAACTGACTTTTCAACCTTCTTTTGACTCGTCGGCAAAGTGCAACTGATCCTTCTAGAAACTTGTGAGCAAGGGGTCCACGTACCCAGGGTGCAATCTCTTTTAGCTCACAAATGCCATACACAGAGAAGAAATATTCTGAAACATGTCATACAGCTCCTGCCAAAATAATAGTCCAGCCCCCAAATGAAAAACAAATCTTCTCTGAACAAGGAGAGCAGCTAACCCCAGATGTACATTTCGGCCTTCTTGGGCCTCATCGGAGATGTGCAGCTGATCCCTCTAAACACTTGTGAGCAAGGGGTCCACGTCTGGATTCCCCCATTACCCTTAGGGTGATTAACCTAAGAGCAATTTGCATAGAAGTAGAAGAAGTCAGAGATGCTCAACTAGACTCATGAGCTTGCAAGGGAAAGCAAAAGCTCACGGGAACTCTGTCCTCACACCCAGGGTGCAATCTCTTTTAGCTCACAAATGCCATACACAGAGAAGAAAAATTCTGAAGCATGTCATACAGATTCTCCAAAACAACAGTACAGCCACAAAATGCCAGACAATTTTTCTCTGAACAAGGGAAGCAGCTAACCCCAGACATATTTTTCGGCCTTCGTGGAACTCATCAGCAAAGTGCAGCTTATCCCTCTGGGCACTTGTGAGCAAGGGGTCTACATCTGGATTCCGCATTAACCTTAGGATGACTAACCTCAAGAGCAATTTGCATAGAAGTAGAAGAAGTCAGAGATGCTCAGCTAGACTCAGGAGCTTGCCAGGGTATGCAAAAGCTCACGGGGACTGTATCCACGCACCTAGGGTGCAATCTCTTTTCGCTCACAAATACCATACATACAGAAGAAATATTCTGAAGCATATCATACAGGTCCTGCCAAAACGACAGTCCAGCCACAAAATGCCAACAATTGTTTTCTTAACAAGGGAAGCAGCAAACCCCAGACATCCTTTCCGGCCTTCTCAGAATTCGTCAGCAACGTTCAGCTGATCTATCTATGCTCTTGTGAGCAAGGGGTCCACGTCTGGATTCCCCAATTACCCTTAGGGTGACTAACCCTAAGAGCAATTTGCATAGAAGTAGAAGAAAACAGTGATGCTCAACTAGACTCATGAGCTTGCAATGGTATGCAAAAGATTGCACCCTATGCGTCTTTGCGCATAGGGTGCAATCTCTTTTCACTCACAAATACCATACACAGAGAAGAAGTATTCTGAAGCATATCATACAGGTCCTGCTAAAACGACAGTCCAGCCACAAAATGCCAGTCACTTCTCTGAACAAGGGAAGCCAGTACCTCCAAACTGACTTTTCGACCTTCTTTGGACTCGTCGGCAAAGTGCAACTGATCCGTATAGGAACTTGTGAGCAAGGGGTCCACGTCTGGATTCCCTCATTACCCTTAGGGTGACTAACCCTAAGAGCAATTTGCATAGAAGTAGAAGAAGTCAGAGATGCTCAACTAGACTCATAAGCTTGCAAGGGTATGCAAAAGCTCACAGGGCTCTGTCCTCGTACCCAGGGTGTAATCTCTTTTAGCTCACAAATGCCATACACAGAGATAAAAATATTCTGAAACATGTCATACAGCTCCAGCCAAAATAGTAGTCCAGCCCCCAAATGCCAGACAAATCTTCTCTGAACAAGGGGAGCAGCTAACCCCAGATGTACATTTCGTCCTTCTTAGGCCTCAACGGAGAGGTGCAGCTGATCTCTCTAGGCACTTGTGAGCAAGGGGTCCACGTCTGTATTCCCCCATTACCCTTAGGGTGACTAACCTAAGGGCAATTTGCATACAAGTAGAAGAAGTCAGAGATGCTCAACTAGACTCATGAACTTGCAAGGGAATGCAAAAGCTCACTGGGACTGTGTCCTCACACCCAAGGTGCAATCTCTTTTAGCTCACAAATGCCATACACAGAGAAGAAATATTCTGAAGCATGTCATACAGGTCCTGCCAAAATGACAGTCCAGCCACAAAATACCAGACAATTCTACTCTGAACAAGGGAAGCAGCTAACCTCAGACAAACATTTCTGCCTTCTTGGGTCTTATCACTGAGGTGCAGCTAATCCCTCAAAACACTTGTGAGCCAGGTGTCCACTTCTGGATTCCCCCATTACCATTAGGGTGACTAACCCTAAGAGCAATTTGCATAGAAGTAGAAGAAGTCAGAAATGCTCAACTAGACTCATATGCTTGCAAGGGTATGCAAAAGCCCAAGGGAACTCTGTCCTCGCACCCAGGGTGCAATCTCTTTTAGCTCACATATGCCATACACAGAGAAGAAAAATTCTGAAGCATGTCATACAGATCCTCCAAAACAACAGTACAGCCACAAAATGCTAGACAATTTTTCTCTGAACAAGGTAACCAGCTAACCCCAGACATATTTTTCAGCCTTCTTGGAACTCATCAGCAAAGTGCAGCTTATCCCTCTGGGCACTTGTGAGCAAGGGGTCTACATCTGGATTCCCCATTACCCTTAGGATGACTAACCCCAAGAGCAATTTGCATAAAAGTAGAAGAAGTCAGAGATGCTCAGCTAGACTCAGGAGCTTGCCAGGGTATGCAAAAGCTCACGGGGACTGTATCCACGCACCCAAAGTGCAATCTCTTTTCGCTCACAAATACCATACATAGAGAAGAAATATTCTGAAGCATATCATACAGGTCCTACCAAAACACCAACAATTGTTCTCTTAACAAGGGAAGCGGCAAACCCAAGACATACTTTCCGTCCTTCTCAGAATTCGTCAGCAACGCTCAGCTGATCTAACTATGCTCTTGTGAGCAAGGGGTCCACTACTGGATTCCCCCATTACCCTTAGGGTGACTAACCCTAACAGCAATTTGCATAGAAGTAGAAGAAGTCAGAGATGCTCAACTAGACTCATGAGCTTGCAAGGGAATGCAAAAGCTCACGGGAACTCTGTCCTTGCACCCAGGGTGTAATCTCTTTTAGCTGGAAAATGCCATATACAGAGAAGAAAAATTCTGAAGCATGTCATCCAGATCCTCCAAAACAACAGTACAGCCACAAAATGCCAGACAATTTTTCTCTGAACAAGGGAAGCAGCTAACCCAAGACATATTTTTCGGCCTTCTTGGAACTCATCAGCAAAGTGCAGCTTATTCCTCTGGGCACTTGTGAGCAAAGGGTCCACATCTGGGTTCCTCATTAACCTTAGGATGACTATCCCCAAGAGCAATTTGCATAGAAGTAGAAGAAGTCAGAGATGCTCAGCTAGACTCAGGAGCTTGCCAGGGTATGCAAAAGCTCACAGGGACTATATCCACGCACCCAGGGTGCAATCTCTTTTCGCTCACAAATACCATACACAGAGAACAAATATTCTGAAGCATATCATACAGGTCCTGCCAAAACAACAGTCCAGCCACAAAATGCCAACAATTGTTTTCTTAACAAGGGACGCAGCAAACCCCAGACATACTTTCCGTCCTTCTCGGAATTCGTCAGCAACGTTCAGCTGATCTATCTATGCTCTTGTGAGCAAGGGGTCCACAACTGGATTCCCCCCATTACCCTTAGTGTGACTAACCCTAAGAGCAATTTGCATAGAAGTAGAAGAAGTCAGAGATGCTCAACTAGACTCATGAGCTTGCAAGGGAAAGCAAAAGCTCACGGGAACTCTGTCCTCACACCCAGGGTGCAATCTCTTTTAGCTCACAAATGCCATACACAGAGAAGAAAAATTCTGAAGCATGTCATACAGATTCTCCAAAACAACAGTACAGCCACAAAATGCCAGACAATTTTTCTCTGAACAAGGGAAGCAGCTAACCCCAGACATATTTTTCGGCCTTCGTGGAACTCATCAGCAAAGTGCAGCTTATCCCTCTGGGCACTTGTGAGCAAGGGGTCTACATCTGGATTCCGCATTAACCTTAGGATGACTAACCTCAAGAGCAATTTGCATAGAAGTAGAAGAAGTCAGAGATGCTCAGCTAGACTCAGGAGCTTGCCAGGGTATGCAAAAGCTCACGGGGACTGTATCCACGCACCCAGGGTGCAATCTCTTTTCGCTCACAAATACCATACATAGAGAAGAAATATTCTGAAGCATATCATACAGGTCCTGCCAAAACGACAGTCCAGCCACAAAATGCCAACAATTGTTTTCTTAACAAGGGAAGCAGCAAACCCCAGACATCCTTTCCGGCCTTCTCAGTATTCGTCAGCAGCGTTCAGCTGATCTATCTATGCTCTTGTGAGCAAGGGGTCCACGTCTGGATTCCCCAATTACCCTTAGGGTGACTAACCCTAAGAGCAATTTGCATAGAAGTAGAAGAAAACAGTGATGCTCAACTAGACTCATGAGCTTGCAATGGTATGCAAAAGATTGCACCCTATGCGTCTTTGCGCATAGGGTGCAATCTCTTTTCACTCACAAATACCATACACAGAGAAGAAGTATTCTGAAGCATATCATACAGGTCCTGCTAAAACGACAGTCCAGCCACAAAATGCCAGTCACTTCTCTGAACAAGGGAAGCCAGTACCTCCAAACTGACTTTTCAACCTTCTTTGGACTCGTCGGCAAAGTGCAACTGATCCGTCTAGGAACTTGTGAGCAAGGGGTCCACGTCTGGATTCCCCCATTACCCTTAGGGTGACTAACCCTAAGAGCAATTTGCATAGAAGTAGAAGAAGTCAGAGATGCTCAACTAGACTCATAAGCTTGCAAGGGTATGCAAAAGCTCACAGGGCTCTGTCCTCGTACCCAGGGTGTAATCTCTTTTAGCTCACAAATGCCATACACAGAGATAAAAATATTCTGAAACATGTCATACAGCTCCAGCCAAAATAGTAGTCCAGCCCCCAAATGCCAGACAAATCTTCTCTGAACAAGGGGAGCAGCTAACCCCAGATGTACATTTCGTCCTTCTTAGGCCTCAACGGAGAGGTGCAGCTGATCTCTCTAGGCACTTGTGAGCAAGGGGTCCACGTCTGTATTCCCCCATTACCCTTAGGGTGACTAACCTAAGGGCAATTTGCATACAAGTAGAAGAAGTCAGAGATGCTCAACTAGACTCATGAACTTGCAAGGGAATGCAAAAGCTCACTGGGACTGTGTCCTCACACCCAAGGTGCAATCTCTTTTAGCTCACAAATGCCATACACAGAGAAGAAATATTCTGAAGCATGTCATACAGGTCCTGCCAAAATGACAGTCCAGCCCCAAAATACCAGACAATTCTACTCTGAACAAGGGAAGCAGCTAACCTCAGACAAACATTTCTGCCTTCTTGGGTCTTATCACTGAGATGCAGCTAATCCCTCAAAACACTTGTGAGCCAGGTGTCCACTTCTGGATTCCCCCATTACCATTAGGGTGACTAACCCTAAGAGCAATTTGCATAGAAGTAGAAGAAGTCAGAAATGCTCAACTAGACTCATATGCTTGCAAGGGTATGCAAAAGCCCAAGGGAACTCTGTCCTCGCACCCAGGGTGCAATCTCTTTTAGCTCACATATGCCATACACAGAGAAGAAAAATTCTGAAGCATGTCATACAGATCCTCCAAAACAACAGTACAGCCACAAAATGCTAGACAATTTTTCTCTGAACAAGGTAACCAGCTAACCCCAGACATATTTTTCAGCCTTCTTGGAACTCATCAGCAAAGTGCAGCTTATCCCTCTGGGCACTTGTGAGCAAGGGGTCTACATCTGGATTCCCCATTACCCTTAGGATGACTAACCCCAAGAGCAATTTGCATAAAAGTAGAAGAAGTCAGAGATGCTCAGCTAGACTCAGGAGCTTGCCAGGGTATGCAAAAGCTCACGGGGACTGTATCCACGCACCCAGAGTGCAATCTCTTTTCGCTCACAAATACCATACATAGAGAAGAAATATTCTGAAGCATATCATACAGGTCCTACCAAAACACCAACAATTGTTCTCTTAACAAGGGAAGCAGCAAACCCAAGACATACTTTCCGTCCTTCTCAGAACTCGTCAGCAACGCTCAGCTGATCTAACTATGCTCTTGTGAGCAAGGGGTCCACTAATGGATTCCCCCATTACCCTTAGGGTGACTAACCCTAAGAGCAATTTGCATAGAAGTAGAAGAAGTCAGAGATGCTCAACTAGACTCATAAGCTTGCAAGGGTATGCAAAAGCTCACAGGGCTCTGTCCTCGTACCCAGGGTGTAATCTCTTTTAGCTCACAAATGCCATACACAGAGATAAAAATATTCTGAAACATGTCATACAGCTCCAGCCAAAATAGTAGTCCAGCCCCCAAATGCCAGACAAATCTTCTCTGAACAAGGGGAGCAGCTAACCCCAGATGTACATTTCGTCCTTCTTAGGCCTCAACGGAGAGGTGCAGCTGATCTCTCTAGGCACTTGTGAGCAAGGGGTCCACGTCTGTATTCCCCCATTACCCTTAGGGTGACTAACCTAAGGGCAATTTGCATACAAGTAGAAGAAGTCAGAGATGCTCAACTAGACTCATGAACTTGCAAGGGAATGCAAAAGCTCACTGGGACTGTGTCCTCACACCCAAGGTGCAATCTCTTTTAGCTCACAAATGCCATACACAGAGAAGAAATATTCTGAAGCATGTCATACAGGTCCTGCCAAAATGACAGTCCAGCCCCAAAATACCAGACAATTCTACTCTGAACAAGGGAAGCAGCTAACCTCAGACAAACATTTCTGCCTTCTTGGGTCTTATCACTGAGATGCAGCTAATCCCTCAAAACACTTGTGAGCCAGGTGTCCACTTCTGGATTCCCCCATTACCATTAGGGTGACTAACCCTAAGAGCAATTTGCATAGAAGTAGAAGAAGTCAGAAATGCTCAACTAGACTCATATGCTTGCAAGGGTATGCAAAAGCCCAAGGGAACTCTGTCCTCGCACCCAGGGTGCAATCTCTTTTAGCTCACATATGCCATACACAGAGAAGAAAAATTCTGAAGCATGTCATACAGATCCTCCAAAACAACAGTACAGCCACAAAATGCTAGACAATTTTTCTCTGAACAAGGTAACCAGCTAACCCCAGACATATTTTTCAGCCTTCTTGGAACTCATCAGCAAAGTGCAGCTTATCCCTCTGGGCACTTGTGAGCAAGGGGTCTACATCTGGATTCCCCATTACCCTTAGGATGACTAACCCCAAGAGCAATTTGCATAAAAGTAGAAGAAGTCAGAGATGCTCAGCTAGACTCAGGAGCTTGCCAGGGTATGCAAAAGCTCACGGGGACTGTATCCACGCACCCAGAGTGCAATCTCTTTTCGCTCACAAATACCATACATAGAGAAGAAATATTCTGAAGCATATCATACAGGTCCTACCAAAACACCAACAATTGTTCTCTTAACAAGGGAAGCAGCAAACCCAAGACATACTTTCCGTCCTTCTCAGAACTCGTCAGCAACGCTCAGCTGATCTAACTATGCTCTTGTGAGCAAGGGGTCCACTACTGGATTCCCCCATTACCCTTAGGGTGACTAACCCTAACAGCAATTTGCATAGAAGTAGAAGAAGTCAGAGATGCTCAACTAGACTCATGAGCTTGCAAGGGAATGCAAAAGCTCACGGGAACTCTGTCCTTGCACCCAGGGTGTAATCTCTTTTAGCTGGAAAATGCCATATACAGAGAAGAAAAATTCTGAAGCATGTCATCCAGATCCTCCAAAACAACAGTACAGCCACAAAATGCCAGACAATTTTTCTCTGAACAAGGGAAGCAGCTAACCCAAGACATATTTTTCGGCCTTCTTGGAACTCATCAGCAAAGTGCAGCTTATTCCTCTGGGCACTTGTGAGCAAAGGGTCCACATCTGGGTTCCTCATTAACCTTAGGATGACTATCCCCAAGAGCAATTTGCATAGAAGTAGAAGAAGTCAGAGATGCTCAGCTAGACTCAGGAGCTTGCCAGGGTATGCAAAAGCTCACAGGGACTATATCCACGCACCCAGGGTGCAATCTCTTTTCGCTCACAAATACCATACACAGAGAACAAATATTCTGAAGCATATCATACAGGTCCTGCCAAAACAACAGTCCAGCCACAAAATGCCAACAATTGTTTTTTTAACAAGGGACGCAGCAAACCCCAGACATACTTTCCGTCCTTCTCGGAATTCGTCAGCAACGTTCAGCTGATCTATCTATGCTCTTGTGAGCAAGGGGTCCACAACTGGATTCCCCCCATTACCCTTAGTGTGACTAACCCTAAGAGCAATTTGCATAGAAGTAGAAGAAGTCAGAGATGCTCAACTAGACTCATAAGCTTGCAAGAGTATGCAAAAGCTCATAGGGCTCTGTCCTCGTACCCAGGGTGCAATCTCTTTTAGCTCACAAATGCCATACACAGAGAAGAAATATTCTGAAACATGTCATACAGCTCCTGCCAAAATAACAGTCCAGCCCCCAAATGCCAGACAAATCTTCTCTGAACAAGGGGAGCAGCTAACCCCAGCTGTACATTTCAGCCTTCTTGGGCCTCATCGGAGAGGTGCAGCTGATCCCTCTAGGCACTTGTGAGCAAGGGGTCCACGACTGGATTCCCCCATTACCCTTAGGGTGACTAAACTAAGAGCAATTTGCATACAAGTAGAAGAAGTCAGAGATGCTCAATTAGACTCATGAGCTTGCAAGGGAATGCAAAAGCTCACTGGGACTGTGTCCTCTCACGCAGGGTGCAATCTCTTTTAGCTCAAATGCCATACACAGAGAAGAAATATTCTGAAGCATGTCATACAGGTCCTGCCAAAATGACAGTCCAGCCCCAAAATACCAGACAATTCTACTCTGAACAAGGGAAGCAGCTAACTTCAGACATACATTTCTGCCTTCTTGGGTTTCATCACTGAGGTGCAGTTGATCCCTCTAAGCACTTGTGAGCCAGGTGTCCACTTCTGGATTCCCCCATTACCATTAGGGTGACTAACCCTAAGAGCAATTTGCATAGAAGTAGGAGAAGTCAGAGATGCTCAGCTAGACTCAGGAGCTTGTAAGGGTATGCAAAAGCTCACGGGAACTGTATCCACACACCCAGGGTGCAATCTCTTTTCATTCACAAATACCATACACAGAGAACAAATATTCTGAAGCATATCATACAGGTCCTGCCAAAATGACAGTCCAGCCTCAAAATGCCAACAATTGTTCTCTTAATAAGAGAAGCAGCTAACCCCAGACATACTTTCCAGCCTTCTCGGAATTCATCAGCAATGTTCAGCTGATCTATCTATGCTCTTGTGAGCAAGGGGTCCACGTCTGGATTCCCCAATTACCCAAGGGTGACTAACCCTAAGAGCAATTTGCATAGAAGTAGAAGAAAACAGAGATGTTCAACTAGACTCATGAGCTTGCAATGGTATGCAAAAGCTCATTAGGAGTGCGTCTTCGCGCATAGGGTGAAATCTCTTTTCACTCACAAATACCATACACAGAGAAGAAGTATTCTGAAGCATATCATACAGGTCCTGCTAAAACAACAGTCCAGCCACGAAATGCCAGACACTTCTCTGAACAAGGGAAGCCAGTAACTCCAAACTGACTTTTCGACCTTCTTTGGACTCGTCAGCAAAGTGCAACTGATCCGTCTAGGAGCTTGTGAGCAAGGGATCCACGTCTGGATTCCCCCATTAACCTTAGGGTGACTAACTCTAAGAGCAATTTGCATAGAAGTAGAAGTCAGAGATGCTCAACTAGACTCATAAGCTTGCAAGGGTATGCAAAAGCTCATAGGGCTCTGTTCTCGTACCCAGGGTGCAATCACTTTTAGCTCACAAATGCCATACACAGAGAAAAAATATTCTGAAACATGTCATACAGCTCCAGCCAAAATAGCAGTCCAGCCCCCAAATGCCAGACAAATCTTCTCTGAACAAGGGGAGCAGCTAACCCCAGATGTACATTTCATCCTTCTTGGGCCTCATCGGAGAGGTGCAGCTGATCCCTCTAGGCACTTGTGAGCAAGGGGTCCACGTCTGGATTCCCCCATTACCCTTAGGGTGACTAAACTAAGAGCAATTTGCATACAAGTAGAAGAAGTCAGAGATGCTCAATTAGACTCATGAGCTTGCAAGGGAATGCAAAAGCTCACTGGGACTGTGTCCTCTCACCCAAGGTGCAATCTCTTTTAGCTCACAAATGCCATACACAGAGAAGAAATATTCTGAAGCATGTCATACACGGCCTGCCAAAATGACAGTCCAGCCCCAAAATACCAGACAATTCTACTCTGAACAAGGGAAGCAGCTAACCTCAGACATACATTTCTGCCTTCTTGGGTTTTATCACTGAGATGCAGCTAATCCCTCTAAGCACTTGTGAGCCAGGTGCCCACTTCTGGATTCCCCCATTACCATTAGGGTGACTAACCCTAAGAGCAATTTGCATAGAAGTAGAAGAAGTCAGAAATGCTCAACTAGACTCATATGCTTGCAAGGGTATGCAAAAGCCCAAGGGAACTCTGTCCTCACATCCAGGGTGCAATCTCTTTTAGCTCACAAATGCCATACACAGAGAAGAAAAATTCTGAAGCATGTCATACAGATTCTCCAAAACAACAGTACAGCCACAAAATGCCAGACAATTTTTCTCTGAACAAGGGAAGCAGCTAACCCCAGACATATTTTCCGGCCTTCTTGGAACTCATCAGCAAAGTGCAGCTTATCCCTCTGGGCACTTGTGAGCAAAGGGTCTACATCTGGATTCCCCATTACCCTTAGGATGACTAACCCCAAGAGCAATTTGCATAGAAGTAGATGAAGTCAGAGATGCTCAGCTAGACTCAGGAGCTTGCCAGGGTATGAAAAAGCTCACGGGGACTGTATCCACGCACCCAGAGTGCAATCTCTTTTTGCTCACAAATACCATACATAGAGAAGAAATATTCTGAAGCATATCATACAGGTCCTGCCAAAACGGCAACAATTGTTCTCTTAACAAGGGAAGCAGCAAACCCCAGACATACTTTCCGTCCTTCTCGGAATTCGTCAGCAACGTTCAGCTGATCTAACTATTCTCTTGTGAGCAAGGGGTCCACGTCTGGATTCCCCAATTACCCAAGGGTGACTAACCCTAAGAGCAATTTGCATAGAAGTAGAAGAAAACAGAGATGTTCAACTAGACTTATGAGCTTGCAATGGTATGCAAAAGCTCACTAGGAGTGCGTCTTCGCGCATAGGGTGAAATCTCTTTTCACTCACAAATACCATACACAGAGAAGAAGTATTCTGAAGCATATCATACAGGTCCTGCTAAAACAACAGTCCAGCCACGAAATGCCAGACACTTCTCTGAACAAGGGAAGCCAGTAACTCCAAACTGACTTTTCGACCTTCTTTGGACTCGTCAGCAAAGTGCAACTGATCCGTCTAGGAGCTTGTGAGCAAGGGATCCACGTCTGGATTCCCCCATTACCCTTAGGGTGACTAACTCTAAGAGCAATTTGCATAGAAGTAGAAGTCAGAGATGCGCAACTAGACTCATAAGCTTGCAAGGGTATGCAAAAGCTCATAGGGCTCTGTCCTCGTACCCAGGGTGCAATCTCTTTTAGCTCACAAATACCATACACAGAGAAAAAAATATTCTGAAACATGTCATACAGCTCCAGCCAAAATACCAGACAATTCTACTCTGAACAAGGGAAGCAGCTAACCTCAGACATACATATCTGCCTTCTTGGGTTTCATCACTGAGGTGCAGTTGATCCCTCTAAGCACTTGTGAGCCAGGTGTCCACTTCTGGACTCCCCCATTACCATTAGGGTGACTAACCCTCAGAGCAATTTGCATAGAAGTAGAAGAAAACAGAGATGCTCAACTAGACTCATGAGCTTGCAATGGTATGCAAAAGCTCACTAGGACTGAGTCTTCGCACATAAGGTGCAATCTCTTTTCACTCACAAATACCATACACAGAGAAGAAGTATTCTGAAGCATATCATACAGGTCCTGCTAAAACGACAGTCCAGCCACGAAATGCCAGACACTTCTCTGAACAAGGGAAGCAGGTAACTCCAAACTTACTTTTCAACCTTCTTTGGACTTGTCTGTAAAGTGCAGCTGATCCGTCTAGTGATCAAGGGGTCCACGTCTGGATTGCCCCATTACCCTGAAAATGACTAACCCTAAGAGCAATTTGCATATAAGTAGAAGAAGTCAGAAATGCTCAACTAGACTCATAAGCTTGCAAGGATATGCAAAAGCTCACAGATCTCTGTCCTCGTACCCAGAGCGCAATCTCTTTTAGCTCACAAATGCCATACACAGAGAAGAAATATTCTGAAACATGTCATACAGGTCCTGCCAAAATAACAGTACAGCCCCCAAATGAAAGACAATTCTACTCTGAACAAGGAAAGCAGCTAACCACAGACATATATTTCAGCCTTCTTGAGTCTTGTCACTGAGGTGCAGCTGATCCCTCTAGGCACTTGTGAGCAAAGGATCCACGTCTGGATTCCCCATTACCCTTAAGGTGACTAACCCTAAGAGCAATTTGCATAGAAGTAGAAGAAGTCAGAGATGCTCAACTAGACTCATGAGCTTGCAAGGGTATGCATAAGCACATGGGAACTTTGTCCTCATTCCTAGGGTGCAATCTCTTTTAGCTTGCAAATGCCATACACAGAGAAAAGATATTCTGAAGCGTATCATACAGGTCCTGCCAAAACAACAGTACAGCCCCCAAATGCCAGACAATTCTTCTCTGAACAAGGGAAGCAGCTAACCCCAGGCATACATTTTGGCCTTCTTAGCCCTCATCAGTGAGGTGCAGCTGATCCCTCTCACTTCTTCCCTTGTTCAGAAAAGAACTGTCTGGCATTTCGTGGCTGGCCTGTCATTTTGGCAGCACCGGTATGATTGCTTCAGAATATTTCTTCTCTGTGTATGGCATTTGTGAGCTAAAAGAGATTGCACCCTGGGCATGAGAACACAGTCCATCTTAGCTTTTGTATACCCTTGCAAGCTCATGAGCCTAGTTGAGCATCTCTGACTTCTAACTATATGCAAATAGCTCTTAGGGATAGTCACCCAAAGGGTAATGGGGGAATAACAACGTGGACCCCATGCTCACAGCTCCCTAGAGGGATTAGTTGCACCTCACTGATGTGCTCCAATAAAGTTGGAAATTTTGTTTTGTGTTAGTTGCTTCCTGTGTTTAGAGAAGATTTGTTTGCTATTTCTTGGCTGGACTGTCATTTTGACAGGACCTATATGACATGCTCCAGAATATTTCTTCTCTGTGTATGGCATTTTTGAGCTAAAAGAGATTGCACTCTGGGCATAAGTACATAGTCCCACTTAGATTTTGTATACCCTTGTTAGCTCATGAGTCTAGTTGAGCATCTCTGACTTCTTCTACTTCTATGCAAATTGCTGTTCGGGTTAGTCACCCAAAGGGTAATGGGGGAATATCGATGTGGACCCCTTGCTCACAGGTGTCTAGAGGGAATAGCTGCATCTCACTGATGTGCCCCAACAAAGCTGAAACCTTTGTCTTGGGTTAGCTGCTTCCGGTGTTTAGAGAAGAATTGTCTGGTGTTTTATGGCTGGACTGTTGTTTTTGCAGGACCTGTATGATATGCTTAGGAATATTTCTTCTCTGGGTATGGCATTTGTGAGCTAAAAGAAATTGTACCCTGGGTGTGAGGATGCAGTCCCAGTGAGCTTTTTGCATACCTTTGCAAGCTCATGAGCCTAGTTGAACATCTTTGACTTTTACTTCTATGCAAATTGCTCTTAGGGTCAGTCACTGTAAGGGTAATAGGGGAATCCAGACGTGGACCCCTTGCTTACAGGTGCCTAGAGGGATTAGCTGCACCTCTCTGATGAGTCTCAACAAGCTTGAAATGTGCGTGTGGGGTTAGCTGCTTCCTTGTTCAGAGAATAATTGTCTGGCATTTCGTGGCTGGACAGTCATTTTGGCAGGAACTGTATCATATGCTTCAGAATATTTCTTGTTTGTGTATGGCATTTGTGAACTAAAAGAGATTGCATTCTGGGTGTGAGGACACAGTTCCAGTGACCTTTTCCATACCCTTGCAAGCTCATGAGCCTAGTTGAGCATCTCTGACTTCTTCTACCTACTCTGTCTACTTGTCCACAAGTCTGTTGTGACGTGAATTTTCTTGCATTATGATTAGTGTTGAGCGAGCACCCCGATGCTCGGGTGCTCGGGTGCTCTGACCGAGCACCCCCTGAGGCTCGAGTGCTCGGCCGAGCACCCGAGCCCCATTGAATTGAATGGGGCGACACGAGCATTACACCAGGCACCCCCTGCTCTGATGAGGGGAGGGTGCCTGGTCAATGCCCCCCTTCATCTCCGCAATGTCCCCCTTCATCTCCACAATGTCCCCCTTCATCTCCGCTATGCCCCCTTCATCTCCGCTATGCCCCTCTTCCACAATGTCCCCCTTCATCTCCTCTATGCCCCTCTTCCACAATGTCCCCCTTCATCTCCGCTATGCCCCTCTTCCACAATGTCCCCCTTCATCTCCGCTATGCCCCCTTCATCTCCGCAATGCCCCCTTCATCTCCGCAATGCCCCCTACCTCCAGTCCCTGGTGGTCCAGCGGAGCGTCTTCAGATCTGTGCCTCCTTCGGCACAGATCCCCGCCACCCGAACATGCCGGGCGAGCACATGGCGGTACTCGTACGAGTACCGCCATGTGCCGAGCAGAGCGATGCTCGAGCCGATCCGAGCATCGGCCGAGCATGCTCGCTCAACACTAATTATGATCTTTTCAGCCTTTGCTCATCACACGAACTACCTGCTTGTGCAACACCTGTACAACTCTGGTACATCTGTCCATGAAAAATAATGGAGCATTGGGATTTTCCAATGGGGTGCAATACGTCAGTTCATTATAACTGTTTTTGGAAAATAATAAGGAAGCATGTCAACTGACAAAATTTTGTCAAGTTTGTCATTCCACAGGCTTACTTTGGTATTATTTTTGAGAAGTTTTTTATTCCTTCCTAAAAACCAAATTAGTTTGAGTTGGCAGTACATAGCAGACAAACTGGGTAACTTTATTGCTTTAACAACATAACTTGGGGACATAGTGGAGGGGGTGGCTGTGGCGGCATGTGTGGGTACTTTGTGACAACTTCAGAATTATAATCCTCTGTTTTGCATTTGAAGGACAGCAGCAGGAGTCATAGGTTATTGCAAATGAAGGAAATCTTGGCACACTATCTGACATCTAGAAGTACTTCTGCTACTGATAATCGTGGTACCTCATTACAGATTTTTTTTTAAAAAGCTAAAGACCCATCTATTTTATCAGGCATTCAGTCAACTCATGTGAATATAAGGAACTCTTAAATTTTATGTCTGTTTATAGATTTGTATAGCACTTTGAGTTTCACAGGGAGAGAAGCACTACAAAAATCACAAATTGTTATTATTATTATTATGTTGGTGATGTGTATCCCATTCAGATCTATGGTTATGATTGAGGAGTGATCTCATTGAGGATGTGCCTCGATGGGATACTGTTTTATCCCTGCTCCCATGAGGGACTACAACTACTACAGAAGCTAGATGTTGCAATCATACTAGATGTAGGTGTCAATGGTGCTACACTGCCAGAAGCAGCAGCAGCAGCAGAAGCATTCACTATAGTTAGGGCTGTGGATGATGATGATCACCTAAGCACAAACCAATAGTTAAGTGCCCCATTAAATCATTAAATAGGGTGTTCATGAACCAGGGGGGATGTGCTATTCTTTAACAACATTGTCATAAACAAAAGGGAGAAAATCAAAGACAAACAACACCAGACCCACCCGAATAGGGAATAGTGTGACAGGGTATGGGAAGAGCTTAAATTAAAATATAACTTTTATTAATGAAACATAAAAGAAGAGCTCATCAAATTTAAAAACATTTAAAAATATTACACAAGAAAAACAGCAATCCTTTGCCTCCTTTCTGTACACATAACAGTGATTAGTTCTTGAATGCTGGTCATTTAGCAATATTCTCACACAATGTAAAAAAAGGAATATTCTATGTTCCACAGACAGACAAAATGCCAGCACAAGTTATGAGTAGTGGTCCTACCAGTTACACTCTGTATAGCGACAGCTACAATGTAATACAAATTTCACCCCTAATTGAAGGAGAGAAAAATTAAGCACAGCAAGTAGTATACTTAATCCTGTTAAGCAATTTAGGTGTTAATTGGTACTTTGTTTCCAATTGCTGTGATTACATTAAACAAAATGCATTTTTATCATGATGGGGACATATATACACCATCATTATCTATTACAATTTCCACCTAGTCCTAAGGAGGAAATCTAGCAGGACAACTTTTTCACTAATTTTTCCTTATTTTTTTTGTTTTGTGATCTGAGTGGTTTGTCTGTTACCCAATGATTTTTGAGGACATCGCTCAGTATTATTACTAATACTGGCTACTACTCCTTTTTGCTGATTGAGCTAAGCAGAATGTCTGTTACCCAATAATTTTTGAGGACATTGCTCAATATTATCAAGCTGGCCAAAACTGTATTTGCCTACCCAATGAGAGCAGATATTTTATTTCTTTACAGCTTAAATAACACTGTACATTATATACTCTTTTGCATTATTTATCTAAATTTCTTTCTTAGATGTGCTTAAACACCTCCCAGCCAATCAGATCCTAGTGGGGGATGATGAAACCCCATAGAAGCTGATTGGCTGTGAGGTGTGTGAGCACACATCCCAGCCAATTGTAGGCTGGAATCCATTTTGAACAGAGACTGGCCATTTAAAAAGCCAGTCTTTGTTCAAAATTCCCAAAAGGTTTAGATGGTTGGTCTCTGTTACTGTTCATTCCTGCAGCCGCCAGCGGAGCCAGCAGAGGTGGAGATAGTGGGGACATTTTTAACTCTTGAAAGGTCTTTTATTTATTGACAAAAAGAATGGTTTACACTTTTCTGGAACCGGAATGGCAGCATATTCTTTTTAACAGATATGCCAGATTGCATGCAACCCTTTGAGTGGCAGTCATGCATATCTTTGTGGAATTTGTTTTTTTTTTTTTTTAATTTATAATTTATACTATAAAAATGTATCGGGGGTAATATCACACCACGCTATATCTGGTTCTGCACAGGTGTGTTAGACAACAATAGAAACAAAGATGGCAGATAACCATTCAGCGAAACTAGTCTACCCATTTTTACTATTGTAAAAACCTCAAACCTTATTGGGTTCTTGGTCTTGCCTCATGCCTAATCCCCTACATGCTTAAATTCCCTCACTGTATTAAGCTCTACCACTTCTGCTGATAGAATATTCCACTTATCTACCACCCTTTCTGTGAAGTAAAACTTTATTACATTACATGTGTTCCTCTAGTTTTAGACTACGGCCTCTTGTCCTAACATTTTTACTCCTTTGAAATGTACTTCCCTCATTCATGTATTTCAATATTTCTATCATATCCCCTCTCTTTTCTTCTCTAAGCTATACATGTTCAGATCCTTTAGCCTATCCTGATATTTCTTGTCCTATAAACCATTCTCCATTTTGTAGCCCTTCTCTGAATTCTCTCTAGAGTATTTATATACTTCTGGAGATGGAGGTCTCCTCTTCCGCACTGTACACAATACTCTAGGGGCTCGATACTATTACCACCAGTAAAACTGGTGGTTATAGCAAAAACACTAGCACCCAAAAAAATCAATCATGTACCCCAGTTATTCTATTGCTGGAGAGTACATGGCAAAAATAGTGTTGATGGCCAAAACTCACATTTTGGCAAAATGCTCATTATTGTTTTTTGTTCCCAAAATTTGTGTTATTTAGCTTTTGGGAACATCAAAGGAAAAAAGAAAAATGGTTTTGTTGAACCACAAGAGTGCACTACAGCTTGCCCGAAATGTAATACTTCCCTGTCATCCACTGTCCGGCTTTTTCATTTATCTTCTCTTATCTCTTCTCTTTTGTCTTCGCTTCTTCAGTCTTATTTTCTATCTTCTTTCTTCTGTCTTGCTTTAAAATAAAAAAAAATCCATTATTAGTTGTTCAATTGTGATAAAATAATTCCCCCAGTCTTCCTTTTTCTGTCTTGCTTTAAAATTTTAAAAAAATCCATTATTGGTTGTTCAGTTGTGATAAAATAATCATCGCCAATCTTGGTTCAAAATTCCAGCAGTCTGACTCAGGAAAAGGCCCAAGAGGTCACAAGGATCCCTCTGTGTGGATGACAATGCCTTACACCTCCAGTGGGAGACAGAGGTGAAGGCATGGGGTACATGACTTGAACATTTTAATGCTTATGTACAATTTTTAAACATATAACAAATATTTCTATTTAAAGTGGAATGGACTTTGAGATGCCACCTACAGTAACCCTTTTGAGCGCCGGAGAGCTACCCCTCTGGCACTCAAAGTGTTAACAGTAGCATATATGGGGGGATTATTTCATCACAATTGAACAACCAATAATGGATTTTTTTTTATTTTAAAACAAGACAGAAGAAAGAAGATCAGAAGCCGGCCATGACCCTGCTGGACATCAGAATTACTGGTAAGTTTTTAATTGTCGGCACATGTGTAAAACTGTTTCTGGATTAACCCTATGAGTGCCAGTGGAGTATGGAATGCTCACGGGGTTCATCTCTTTCTTTGTTTCAACCACAAGTATGTGTTGGAAATCAGTTTTTCAACACATACCGGTGGTTTTCACCATCTGTTTTGGGCTCTGCATTTGCCTTCTAATGGATCAGGATTTGACCCATGAAAAGTTCATCCTAAATATGCGGTGAAGCCACCTCATGGAATAGGATAGCAAAGGAGACTATTTTTAGTTAATGTTCAATGGGTGAAAACTGCGTACCCGTTGAACATTTTTGCACAGTTTTTGGTGCTGACAGCACAGTTTACAGAATTGTAAAAATGTGCTGTCAAAATCAATACTGCTTGTTTTGAAAATACAGAGGCTAATAGTATCGAGCCACTGGTGAGGTTTAACCAGAAATCTGTAGAGTAGCATGACATTTCCCTTTTTCTGCTACTAATGTGAAATGTGTATAATTGTAAGTTTACTGGTATTTTTCATTGTCAGTTCATGATGTAAGCATACATATGTTGATTTACATTGCCACAACAGATGTTCGTAGCACTTTATATCTTACATTTAGTAGAGAGAGGATACAATAAGTGTAGTAGTTAAGTAGCTATACAGACAATTATCATAAAGGGTACACTATGGCATACATTAGTATAGGAGGTCCCTGCCACATGGAGCTTGCAATCTAAATCCATTGTTACCTTCACTTGATATTGAAAACAAAGGAGACAATCAAACATTTTTTAGCCCCTCCACGATATACTACAGCTATCTCTTAATTCTTGAACTATCTTTATTATCTCTTCTCATAAACCCCTAAACAAGCAGAACTTAAATCTGTTTTAATTCCCAAATCCCATTTTTATTGCAATAAGTAGATTACAGACCAGAATGCTGCAGTTTGCTTCACTTGTCATAATACATAAAATGTTTTTGCTTTTGAACTGGCCCTGATAAAAATACCTTTAAATATTATTACATTTCATGAGCCTTCTTCTATTCCCAGGGTCAATTGCTGTCAGCCAAGAGCCTGCTTAGTCCATAATGTTTGCTGGATGCATTTTATCTTCTGCAAATATCCTTTAAATCAGCCATTATTTCTAAAAACCTGTTATAACCCATCTGTTTTATTCTTTTAATAAAATAAAACTTATTGACAAGACTATAATGTTTATATCCTGGTGTCCCTGTTGCTCGAGCAAAATTACTTATGATACAGCTTTGGATTGGTGTTAGAGTTAACACTTCGGATTCTGACGATTGAGGGATGCTGAAATGTGTTTTATTAAAAGCAACCCAGCATTGCATTGGACTTGTCAGTAAGGGTAAAAAAAAACACTGTGTCAAATATAGTAAAGAAGAAAAAACTAGCATTTAAGAAATATAAGCAGATGCCAAAGGAAGAAGATAGGTATCAGCACAAGGCTAGGATGAAGTAGACTAAATGCATTATTAGATGTGCCAAAGCAGACAAACAGAGGAGAAAATTGCCCAGTCAATTTAAAAGGGGATAAAACATTTTTAGATATATAAATGAAAAGATATATAAAGGAAAATGAAAAAAAGGAATAGTTAGACTGAAGAAAAAAGTTGGAAATTATTTAAATGAGGAAAAAGATCATGCTGTCTACTTTAATGAATATTTCTGTTCAGTTTTTACAAAGGAAGGTGAAGGGAAGGGACATATGTTAGAAAAAAGAAATAGCAAGAGATGGGAATTAGAGGAAGAAGTTCTACTTCAACTTTCAGAGGTAAAAACAGATAAATCAATGGGACCAGAAGAGATACAACCAAAATTATTAAAATAACTTAGGTGTGCTCTGGCAAAACCATTTAACATAATAATTCAATCAGTCACTATTGACAGGAGTAGTTCCAGAAGATTGGAAGATAGAAAATGTAGTACAGCTTAATGAAAAAAGAAGCAGGGGAGACCCTGGCAACTACAGACCAGTAAGTCTTACATCAGTAGTGGGGAAAATGAAGGAAACCATGTTAAAGGAAAAAAAAAAAAAATAAAAATAAATAAATATATATATATATATATATATATATATATATATGAATTTAAATGGCTTGCAAGATCCCAAACATCCTGGGTTTACAGCAGGGAGATCTTGTCAAACTAACCTCATAGATTTTTTTTGACAGGGTAACTAAAATAATAGACCAAGGGGGAGCAGTAGATATAGCTTATCTAGATTTCAGTAAAGCATTTGACACTTACCATCACAGAAGACTCATTAATAAATTGTAGTGTTTGGGTCTGGATGTAAAAGTAGTTGAATGGATAATGGCAATGGCTGAGTGACAGAACACAGAGGGTTGTAGCCAATGGAGAATATTCAGATGTGTGTTGTGTCACTAGTGGTGTACCTCGGATCTGCACTAGAGTACATTAGTTTTAATATTTTTTAGGAATATTGCAAAAGGTCTTCAAGGTAAGGTATGCCTTATTGCAGATGATACAAAGATCTGCAACTGAGTACACATTCCTGCGGAAAAAGCCAAATGATAAATTATTTAGGTAAATTAGAAGGCTGGACAAGAGTGTGGAAGCTGCAGTTTAATGTTGACAAATGTAAATGAATGCACTTGCAACTTAACCATCCAAAGGCATGATATAGTATTAAAGGGATAGTAATGTCTTAATTATATAAAAAGTAATACTGTAGAACATAAAATAAGAAATCCATAGATGCAATTCCTATCTCTCAAACCTTTATGGTTTGAGTGATAGAGTGTTCTAAAGTTCCTCTCTCCCTCCCCTTCTCCTGACGTCAGCTGTAAGCTGACAGCAGGAGTTCCTGGTCCGGGGACCAATAGGAGGATCTTCAGCAGAGCCATTACTTAAAAAGAAATGCTTCATTGGAATGGTCTACAAAGAGTGTTTGCAAGCACACTTTTTAGACTGTTCCAAAGAAGTATTTATTTTTAAATCATGCTATTGTGGCTCTGCTGAACACCCTCTTTGTGTCGGCCAACATGGATATCCTTCTGTCAGCTTTACAGCTGACATCAGGAGAAGGGGAACTTTAGAATGCTCTATCTCTCAAACCATAAAGGTTTGAGAGATAGGAATTGCATCAATGGATTTCTTCGTTTATGGTCTACAATGTTACTTTTTATATAATTAAGATATTACCATCCCTTTAAAGGTACTACGTAGTCAGAGATAGCAGAGGAAATGGATTTGGGAGTAATTATTTTTGATGACTTTAAGGTAGGCAGTCATTGTAACAAAGCAGTGCAGAATGCAAGCAGAATACTGGGTTGTATAACTAAGGGCATTAGTATCAGGAAAAGGGAAGTGGTCATACCAATCTACGGATCTCTGATTAGACCTCACCTACAGTATTGTGTACTGTGTGGAAGAGGAGACCTCATCTCTTGAATGATTACAGATACGCTAGAGGGACTTCAGAGAAGGGTTACTAAAATGGTGAATGGTTTATAGGACAAGAACTATCAGGATAGACTAAAGGATCTGAACATGTATAGAGTGGAGAAGAGACGAGAGACAGGGAAAATGATAGAAGCGATCAAATACATGAATGATTCAACAAAGTGCAGAGGGGAAGTACATTTCAAAGAAGTAAAAATGTTAGGACAAGAGGCCATAGTCTAAAACTAGAGGAACAAAGTTTTACATGTAATGTAAGAAAGTTTTACTTTACTTAGAGGGTGGTAGATAAGTGGGATATTCTACCAGCAGAAGTGGTAGAGATTAATACAGTGAGGGAATTTAAGCATACAAGGGATAGGCATAAGGCTGTCCTGAACATAAGATAAGACCAAGGATCCAATAGGGTTTGAGTATTTTACAATAGGAAAATATGGGAGGACTAGGTGGGCAGAATGGTTAATACCTGCCATCAAATTCTATCTTTCTATGTTTGTCTAACACACCTGTGCAGAACCAGATACTGTGTGGTGTGATATTACCCTCAGATAAATTTTTATAGTATAAATTCTAAATCGATTGCTATATTACCTTCAATCCATTGTGTCTGCTTCTTGTTTATAGTTAAAAGACAGCAAGTTTCTTAATGAATTACTAAAAAGACAATATTAATACCAAAGATTGACAGATACAGATCAGTGATTTAGTTAAAAAGTAAATTGTTTTAAAAATATAAACACATAACAGAAACAGAGGGAACCATAATGATATATTTTATATAAATGGAGCATCTAGCATTTTAGAACAGGTATTTCTATAAAACCACAGAAATATTAACAGATCATCAAATGTCTGAAATGTATTTATTTATTTAGAAAATGTTTTACCAGGAAGAATACCCTGAGATTTCTCTCATTTTCAAGTATTTCCTGGACAGTTTTCAGTAGAGGGTTGCATGTTTACACAAATTGAGAAACATTATATATTAAATATGCATACACATATGAATATACATACGTATGGAATATTAAAATTATATACAGTTACACTCTGTTTTTAGCTATAAAGAAGCATTTACTTTTAAGGATTTTAGACTGGGAGCAGATTTGATTATTTCAGGCAGATTGTTCCAGGCCTTTTGAGCTCTGAAGGAGAAGGCAGATCTTCCTGCTTCTTTTTTGTATTGTGGTATACGTAGCGAGTTGTTTGCAGTGGAGAAGAGGTTACAGTTAGTATGGAGAGCAGGAGTGAGCAAACTGCTCAGGTAGTCTGGTAGTTTTACAACATATCAATATTCTGGTAAGACAGATGAGGTATTTTAGTACATATTCACAATTTTTAACACATTTGGTACTTTAATAAGGTAATAAAGTGTATATTCATAGAACATATATAGTAACAATAACAGAAACACCATGAGGGAAAACAGACATAATTCACAAGAGCAACTAAAAAAACTGAATTCCAAGGAACGTCCATGTGACAAACTGCAGCCTTTCTTTGGAGCAGACTGTATCAGCCTCATGTTGCAATATAGACTGAAATGATAAAGCCCAAAATACTTTGTGCTGTTTCTAGGAATTTCTAAATTTTGCACCTTTTTATAAAACTTCTTTACAGTTAGATTGCATGCAATGGCTTAAGCAAGCACACTCCTGTTTTGTAACAATTGATCTAAAGAATATACTGAAGAGGAACAAAATAAATAAAATAAACAAAAAGCATCCGGATATAAAAGGGTGTTTTCAACGCACAGAAATAGCCCATTTGATTGTGTTAGGCAGTTGTAGTAATAGTGGTAGCCTAGGTAGTATGATAGTGGAGGACTATTCTGCTGAACTGCAGAAATAAAAACAAAAGAAGAGCACATAGATCTGAGAGAACATCTGTGATTGAGATTTAAACCATGCTTAGTGCTAATGTAGTCACATCAATTATTTGTTGAATCAAGCCCCAAAGCAAACTAGGACCAGTTGGGATATAAATAGCTTCCCCAATACCAATGAGGCAGTCTCCTCTTAAGGTCAAAACATTAGTCCATTTATGGGCCTCACAGATAAAAATCATAAAAGATAGAAACAGAAAAGAAGGCCCAATGGTCCTCTAAGGGTAAACCAGTATGAGAAACAATCTACTAATTACCAATGATGGACCCTGCTTGCCAGATGAAGCAAATGGAAAAGCCTTGAATAAGAGACACTATAGTACACAATGACTCACAGCAGAAAGATCACCAGTATCAATAGTATGAAATCAGAGACATTTATTGATACTTAACACCCAACGCGTTTCATAAGAAACATCTCAGTTCTTCTGGTAAATCACATACAATCATCAAATCATTGTTTAAATGGTTAAAAAGTTACAGCAATGTTCCATACCAAAACATATCATCATCACTGTGAGGCACGGATATAGAACACCCATATCTCATTCTAATTGTAACAGAAGACATATTGTAACTACTCATAATAAACCTTAATTAAATATATAATAGAATAATTTGCAATATAAAAATCTCAGTGTATTTCTGAATGATGCATCACTACAATATTAAATTATCACCATAATAATAAAAAAAGAATAAATAATAAGGGTAAATATGAAAAAAAATAATATTATTTACATAAAAAATAAAGATAATGAAAAGAATATATACCACATACTAAGGGCAAATGCCCTATAAAAAATGACAGAATGATGTTTCTGCAAATTATATAATGAAGGCAAGCAGATACAATTAAAAGAAAATTTAAAAATAAAAGTGGGGAGCTATAATCACAAGCATAAAAATAAAAATAATTTTATAAGAAATTACTAACTTCTAACTTCCCATTTATACCATGAGATGTTAGTGTATCTGTCACGGCCTCTCACCTGATGCTCACACCTGTGTCTTCACCCAGTGCTCTCATATTGGTTCCACTGGTACCTGTCTTCCAGACAGGTAGATGTGAGTTCTTCAAGCATCTATTGTGTTGCTGCTTTTATCCAAGTCTGAACTCCAGTATTGATCTCAGACTTCCTGCTTGCCTCCTGTTTTGATCCGACTCCTGGTGGTCGACCTCAGCCCATCTCTAATTTTCCACTTGCATCCTGATTTGATCCAACACCTGGTGTTCAAACTCGGCTCTTCTGTGACTTTCTGCTTGCCTCCTGATTTGATCTAACGCCAACACTAGTGACCAAAAGTTTTGAGAACACCTCAATTTTTGCTACTTTTAGTTATTGCTATATAATGTGACAAAAACATTAGAAAAACATGTCAACATTGGGTATTTCTAAAATCAAGACAAATATTATAATCTATTTAGCAGGGTTTTTTTAGCATTTGTAGACGTGTAAAAGATTTTTAGTGCCAATGTTAAAAAACAAGTGCATTTGTTACATTTGTTTTATCATACTATATAAATTGTTTTCTAGGAAATGTGATGAAAAAAAATGGTATCTTTAGAAAGCCCATCTTATGGCAAGAAAAACAGTATATAATATATGTGGGTACATTAAATGAGTAAGAGGAAAATTACAGCTAAACACAAACGCAGTAGAAGTATTTAAACAGCCATTGTCCTTCTGGACAATACCCAATGTTGAAATGTTTTTCTAATGTTTTTGTCAAGTTTGAAATAACTAAAAGTAGCAAAAATTGAGGTGTCTCAAACCTTTTGACCACTAGTCTAGTGTTTGACCTCAGACCATCTCCAACTTTCTGCTTGTTTCCTGATTTGATCTGACTCCTGGTGTCTGATTGTCCCTAATTACCACTTGCCTACCACACTGATCTGATTCTAGCCATGCTGACATCTGCTTTGTTAGATCTGGTGGAAGTAGGGTATCCTGATTGTCTTCTTGCCTCCCTCTGCTAGCAGTATATGGTACTTTTTCCAGAGTCATCATCATCTTTGCTCCACATGCCATCTAGTGAAAGAGGGAGGTTATATGCTTACCTGAGTACTCAGGTCTTCAGTATTCAGCTGGCTTACTAACTTATCAACCATCAGAGTGGTCTACTATATGAGGCAGTGGGGGTGGGTTTAACTCATCCTGTCATCTGGACTTATGACCAGCAACTGTAAATCCAGCTTATGACACAGCAAGGGTACACTCATCTACTGCCAACATTCTCAAGCAACACTCCCCATCCTGTGCACCCTAGTCTCCTAGTGGACCACCCAGGTTGATTCCTCTGCTGATCCTAGACCTCCATTGGTGGAGATCATTATGGAAAGTATGTGCTAAAGAAGGATCCATCTGATCTGACACAAGTTCTCACCGGGCAAGAACATCAGGAACATGTGGTTTATTCACACGTTTAATATCTGCAGGGCTGGGATCACAAGTTGTACAGGATCCTGAAGATGTTGCAGTCTTCCGTTATCACTCCAACTACTACATTTGTGGTACTTCCTCCAGAAGCTGCAAATTATGCACCATTCAAATGGTTCAAGCCACCAAAGATTCTACTTTCAGAAAGGTACTCTGGGTGACCTTTTTTTTAGGTCTTTTTTGAGCCAGTGCCTATTGCACTTCAATACCTTGCCACATTCCTTTGGGACACACTGAGCAAGGGTGGCTTTCATAATTTTTCTCCTTATGGAAGAGGCTCTTGCTTCACCACTATTCGAGAGAGGATCCTGTTTACTGGAAGACTCCAACACATTTATTTTTACTTTCAGAAAAGTGTTTGATATTCCCGGTCACAGTGATACTGCTGAAGCTCTGTATGCCATCAAATTACAAACACTCTGATATGAGACTGATTGGAAAACTCACAGCACTAAACACACCACATATATATGTATATATAATTTAAATGAAATAAAGATACCAAGTGAATGAAAAATAAGAAGCAGCAAAAATAGGTAAAAACTAGGTAAACCTACAACAAATGTAAAAGGAGAAAACAATCCTGTGCTAATTAACACAGATTACCTGAAAATAGTAAGACCCTGTGTAGAGTGTATTTTAAACCTATGTGTTGATTTGTTTCAAAACAATGAGGGTTCATTAGCATAGTTTGGCTAAAGTATGTATAAGCTACTCACCACGCCAAGGTACCTAATTTCCAAGTGAGTCCTTCGAACTAAAAATAAATATAGAACTTATAAAAATTAAAATAAAAATGAAAAATAAATCCTGAGGAAGCATTGTTATGCGAAACATTGTCTAATGGCACAGTTAGTACATATAGAACATAAAAAATAAAAATATTGAGGAAGCAGTGTCTAATGGCATAGTTAAACCCTGTTTGTAAAATATAATTAAAATCACCCCACTCATCTCTATAGTCCTGTTTTTGGAACAGACAAGCTGGCTTTCAAACAGGAAAGGTTTGCAGTAAGTAGGTGGAGAGACTCAAAAAGACTGAACAATGCACACCAGCTTCTTTATAGGTCTGAACCACCTACCACTACAAACCACAGGATACCTGTATAAATCATTTGCATAGAAATAAAAGAAGTCAGAGATGCTCAACTCAGCTCATGAGCTTGCAAGGCTATGTAAAAGCTCACTGGGACTGTGTCCCAACAAAGCCAAAATATACGTCTGGGGTTAGCTGCTTCCCTTGTTCAGAGAAGAATTGTCTGGTATTTCATGGCTGGACTGTCATTTTGGCAGGACCTGTATGATATGCTTCAGAATATTTCTTTTCTGTGTATGGCATTAGAGAGCTAAAAGGGGTTGCACCCTGGGTGCGAGGACGCAGTCCCAGTGAGCTTTTGCATACCCTTGCAAGCTCATAAGCCTTGTTGAACATCTCTGACTTTTTCTATTTCTTTATAAATCATTAAAAGAACACCCCAACAGGCAAGCTAATAGGAGTAAAGCCACATACTATGCTTTTCAAATCACCGTTTTAAGGTTTAATATAAACTCTACACATGGTCTTATTATTTTCAGATAATCTGTATTGATTAGTTCAGTACCCTCTATGACCTCAGTGGGTAGCTGCTGTTCTGTGGGTTGTCTTTTGTCATCAGGGGTACTTGGCTGGTTCCTCCAGCCAGCACTAATCTGGCCTTATGGCCAGCATCTCTAACTCAGCCAATCCCTTCTATGCTCATCTGACTCATTGGGTGCATCAGGTCCTACCAGCTCCTCCTTTTGTTTTGTTTTTTTAATCTGGATTATCATAGAGTTAGCCAACACTATGAGCCTCTATTAGCCTTATTTCACTAAATAAATTGCTAGGAGATAACTTGGTTGCTTATTTCTCTTTCATTTCCTGGTAATGTCACATTTTTGGTACAAAAATGTGAACTTAATAACATAATAAATTGGTGAGAGGTTTGTAGCCAACTGACAGACTCAGCAAAATATTTTGAGAACTTTTTAAGGGGTTTGATGAGAGATGATTTTCTAGTGAAAAAGCGGACAACCACAAGGTTTTCATGGCATTGCTCACGAGAACACAATGGGACCTTTTGCCCATCCCTAATTTTAACTGGAGACATTAGACCTGTCAGAGTGCTATGAGAAGCAGGTTTGTCAGCATGCATAGGGGTAGCTACATGCCACAAATGGTAGAAGTGCAGACAAGAAATAACATACTGGACTAGTGATAACAGAGAGCAAAGAATATATTAATATTAATGTAGATGATCATCTGAACAAGTGTGTCTCCTTTAGGGGGGTTTCGCCATTCAAAGTACATTTAACCTTTCACATCCTGCCTCAACTGAGTGTCTCTACCCCTGCTAACTGGATATGTTTAACCCTTCCTATCCTGCCTCGACTGTCTGCTCCACTCCTTATAAATAATCTAAGTGAGCCATTTCAAGTGAAAGAATTCTTAAACAGGACTTGACTAGGAGTTGAGAGAGAGAGAGAGACGCTTTTTTTTTCTCTGTTGGGGGTATTCTGTTCTTGGATGCCTCGGGATGATTGACGTATACTTTGTTTTGTTTTGTATACTTTTGCAACAATTATGCATACCTGGAATGGTTCTGCATTATTCTCATTGTTTTATTTCATGCATTGTCTCTGTGCTCTATATCGAAGATGTCCTTAATAAAAAAATGTTTTTTAAAAAAAGTGCCACATTGCCATTTGGGTATCTCAGAGTGGATAGTTCATAGGCACGGCAAGCTCAATATGGCTAAAATGGAGCTAATCCTCATGCCATCTAGGCCTGGCCTAGGAGTGCCTTCCAGGTGACCAAAAGTGGCATTGCCATAAATACAATATCAGAACCATGGTGCCTAGGGGTGATAATTGACACATTGCTACATCTTGCAGATTCTTATTGCATAAAACAGCTAAAATTCTTACACAAGCATTCATCCTATCCCACATGGATTACTGTAATCTTCTTCTCTCTGGCCTTCCTGATTCCTAACCCCATTTACTTGAATCCATACAGAATGCTATAGCACAAATTATCTTATTGGCACCTAGGTTTGTCCCTGCGTCCTCCTCCTCAAATCTCTATAAAATGCCTGATATCTTACAAAATCTTTCTTCTTTCATGCAAGACCCTTCCTTCCTACATTTCCAATCTGATCTCATGCTATACCCATCCTGCTTATAATCAGCCAATGACAGTTTTCTTTCAGGTCCTTTCGTGTCTACACGTATCAAACCTTTTTCTCTCATTGCTCCTGATCTGTGGAATGCTCTACATAGCAAACTGTGCCACTTCACCTCTCTTCCAGTCTTCAAGTCATGTTTACAATTATACCTCCTCAACAAAATTTTAAACAAGCTAGAAAACACTGACATTGTACTTCTTAGTCTCTTATAATTTACTTACTTTATGTGTCCCCTATCCCAACCAGAACTCTAGCACAACATGTATTCTGCACTTATATATACTTTATATCTCCCACTACCACTTTAGATTGTAAGCTTTCAGACAGTGACCTTCATTTCCAGTCTTTCACGTTGCAAAGCACTTGTAACCCTGTATTATCTAAAACTGCAAAGCTCTGCATACACTTGTTGAGCTGTATAAATAAACACATTAATTCATTCATTTATTCAGCTAGTGATCACATCAAAGTTTAATTTGCAATCAGTTTGACAAAGCAAAACTCTATAGGTTCAACCAAAAATGCTTAATTTTAAAAAGACTACCTTCAAAATGTTAACAGCATCAATGCAACACATACATTGGGATCAATTATTTAATGGAAAATATACTGAGGGAAAATGGTCAGAATTTAAATTTAGATGGCAGAAATATATTCAACGGTATATGTAAATGTAAAATGGCAAGGGAAAAAAAGGCATTTAAAATATTAAGTCCAAAAGAACAGAAAATTATTTCTTGATATAAAGGGAGTGAAACAAAGATTTCAAAATGGCAATTAAGTTAGCTAAAATAGGGCAGAGCAACAGTATTCAAAAAAGATTTTTCAAATACATAAACATAAAAAAATTGAAAAAGGAGTGCATTCTACCTTTCAAAAACGAGATAGGAGAGTTGATTAGGAAAAAATGATATTCTGAATATATTATTTTCATCGGTACATGCCAGGGAACAAGATATGGTAGAAAATCCTCAACAAATTGCAAATCAAATCATACCTTTATCAGATACAGGGTTAACACACAAAAAGAGGTCAGGGGAAGACTGGACAAAATTAAGACTGACAAATCACCTGGTCCTGATGGTATACATCCAAGGGTTCTTCTGGAACTCAGTATGGTACAAACAAGACCAGTTTATTTTTCTTTAAAGATTCTATCAATCTAGGCCAGTGCTAGAAGACTGGTGTAAAGCCAATGTATTGAATTTATTTAAGAATGGAAGAAAAACAGAACATAGGAACTATAGACTTGTGAGTTTGACCTCTGCAGTGGGAAAACTGCTAGAAGGGATAATAAGGGATTCCATTGTAGAAAATGATTATTATCAGGAATCAACATTGTTTTATGAGGAATAGATCTCGCCAAACTAAGTAACAAACTAAGTAACAACCTAGATTATTGAGGCTAGGGGGTACACTTCAATATTTACAGATGGCTCTGAACTATGCATAGTAATAAATTCAGAACAGGAGATGGCAGACTTTGCAAACAAATGGAATATAAAGCTTAATATGAGAAAATGTAAAGGTATGCATTTGGAAAGAAAAAATCTCAATGCTGCTTCTGAACTTCATGGAATCCTTTTAGGAGACTCATTGCTAGAGAAATATCTGTGAATCCTTGTAAACTACAATCTTGGTAACAGTGACCAATATCAAACAGCAGTAGCAAAATCAAGCAAAAAAGCGGTATTGAAGAGTGGAAAACATAATTTTGCAACTATACAGATCTTTGGTAAGATCTCACGTTGAAGATGCAGTGCAGTTTTGGACACCAGAAAAAGGATATTCTAGAAGTAAAGAGGGTACAGAGAAGAGCAACAAAATTAATTAAGGGAATTGAGAACTTGACATATGAATAACTTCTAGAAAAATGTGATTTGTTTGCTTTAAAAAAAGACGAGAGGAGATCTTGTTACACCATATAAGTATTTGCAAGGTCAATACAGGGATCTCTCTGGTGAGATTTTCATTCCAAGGCCTGGACAAATAACTATGGGATACCCCCTTAAAATTAGAAGAAATTAGGTTTCAACTTCAGCAGAGGAAGGGGTTTGGGGGTTTTCTTACAATCAGGTCTGTTAAGTTGGGGAATTCTTTGCCCAAGAATGTGCTAATAGCAGAGAGGTTTAGATGCATTTCTGGCAAAAAGGAACATGCAGGGCCTTAATGTGTATTAGTATGTTAAAAAGGAAGTTCTGGTAAATAGATTAATACTCATTGAGGAGTCAGGAGGGCTTACATAGGTCTCTTTGTCTTGGTTATACTGTAGCAAAGGTTGAACTTGATGGACTTGTGTCTTTTTTCATTCTAATATACTAGATAAATATGTGACTTCCACAAGCCTTAGTTTTATGAGAATTGTTCTGCTGTCAGTAGAGCAGAACCTTTGACCCACTGCTAATACAAATGCCCCTGTTGTAGTAGTCCCTTAGGAAAACCTTAGTCTATGAAATCTAAAGTATGGAGATACACACAATCCAAAATCTTAGAACCTGTTGTCTGTGTAGAAATTATGTGAGCAGTGAGAAAGCAGGATCCCATCTAGGCATAGCCTTATTGAAATCCCCACGAAGCACAACCATAGGTCTGACTGGGAGAAAAATTTGCATCAGCATATCAGATATGTAACAACTAGCAGCAGTAGAATCACTCTTAAATGCACTCCTAAAAGTTCACACTTCACACGCTCAGGGGCACATCGTAGTAGTGAGTTAGTGTGCCAAGATTTCCTTCATTTACAAGAACACCCATGGTTTCTGCTGCTGTTCTGAATATACAAAGCAAAGATGAGTATAATTGTTGGAAGAAATGGCAGGAGTAATAGAGTGCCCAAACCTGCCACTGTCACCTCAGCATCGGGTCATTTTGTTAAAGTAATAAAGTCATATAGGTCTTCTGATATGTACTGTCAACCCACACTCACTCAGTTCCTATGCATGAGTAAAAAAACTTCCCAGGGAATTATCTGACTGTCATTTGGAGTCAGGAAAGAAATTGTTTAACCACCTGGGGCTTAATTGGAAATGGCTTCAATTTTTTTTCCCTTCCTCTATACTGGATACATGTCTTTTGTCAGCCTCATCAACTATGTTAATATGTTACAATATTACTATATAAAAATAATCCAAAAGTTTGGTTGGGGAATGGAAAGGTTGACAAACATTTTGGCATTTGACATGCTACCCTTGGTGGCCAAAGGGCTGGAAAGATCATACGGCAAGCAAATTCACCTCACAAGAGGTCAGTATATAGACTATATGGGTTGTCTCTTCTCACTTGGTTTTCTTCCCATGAGTGGATAGCCTGCTACAACATGTTGAGACTAATTCTGACTCTGGCACTAGTATAAAAGGAGAGCAGCACTGTAGCCCACATCATTGGCATACCACTTTGTGCATGCAGAGGTTTTCAAGTCGGTCCCAATTAGCTGAAAATGCATTAGACAAACTATAGCAAGTGTCTGACAAATGGCTTGTACCCATAAATCTAGTTGTGACTAGATTCTTCTCAGAATCTGAAGCCCTCAGAGACATGCTAAGTATTCTTTGAAAAATCTGTGTACATATTAGCCACTATTATAGTGCTCACAATGCACTATATTCCATACAAGAAAGTAAGCCCCATCACCAGTTTAAAATGGAGGACCCTGACTTCCTTCCATGTGCAATTCCACACTGTATGTACTTGAGCATTTGTACTAGCATAACAAGGCCATTAACAAGTATACAATGCAAAACAAGGAGGCTACAGAGAGGACATCTTTGTCACCTTGCTAATAGCAACTTATCTGAGATGTATGTTGTTGAAATCTATTACGTAGGGCACTTTGCTGGTTAGTCATGTTAGGACAAGAAGTAATGAGATGTTTCCACTTATATATTTACTGCAGAAAAAATCTGGCGAGCATGGCTGTTGAATTTATAATAACGATGACACAAACATGACATGTTATTATGCTTTGAGACGAATATACACATTGTGCCCATTAAAAACAATGATCCCATTTTAAACATGCAATTTCTGAATTTGTGACAAGGCATGAGCATCAGCACTCTGATGAATTGGATTATGTGAAATAATATAAAGAGTATAGAAGAATGAAAAATAGGGCCAAAAAATTTGCAGAAAGCATAGTGGAAAAGAAGTAGGCAAAGGACTTATATCCACAGCAGTATCTGCAACAACAGCAGCAACATCATCACTGAAAGCAATTAATCTGTCTCAGGATTGACAATCTAACATTTCTGGGAGTTATGGTGGCTGTGATAGTGGCACATCTCTATGGGACTCCTAAAGTATGGGTTGGTAACTGATACCCACCAACATTGTCTAGCTTCAAAGGGTGGTCCCACTGTGATGATTACAGCATACTTGCAGGATAGCTATGTTCTAGGCAAAAACAATTACCTCACTGACAACTGACAGTTGTGTATGGCCAGAACTGGTGCATACTTCCATGGGAAAGCCTTAATTGTCCACCAGCAAACATGCAGTAAGATAGTGTTCTCAGTGATGCTAGTTATTTTGCTAACAACCAAAGAAATTGGCTTTCATGCAATAGTGTTGATAGGCTTACATCTTTAAAAATTAACAAACATTATAAGGTAGCAGAGAAGCCAGCATATGTAGTATTAACAGCAGCATTGAGAAAAATAAGGAGGAACTTCAACAACTGCCACCATCTACCACAACTGGGACCACTGGGATGATTGGTATGAATAATTGACAATAACATATAATATAGCAATAATAATAAAGCAAGGTTAAATATTGGAATAATACATTATAGTGCAAATATGTTGTATTTCATTCCTCCTTAATCACTTAACCAGTCCACTAAATAAAATTCAACCTTTTTTTTTACATTACCTCTTTGAAAATTATGGTTAGCAGCAGTCTTAAAGTCAAGCATTTAAAACATTACTGCAAAGCTAGCTTTGGAAATAGTTGATGGAAGGCTTGTAACAATGCAGTCTCTGAAAATGTATTTGCAGGGTTCAGACCCGCAGAAAATGCAAAAATAAAAATAAAATATTTGCAAGACTAGTGCCAACAATACTAGGGGTAAACCACCACCAGGAACATTGTGCTGCTTGCCACTTATTTATTTTATGCTGCTAGGTAATCTGAGCACCAGGAAGATTAGGCTTCTGCATGAGACTAGAATCATGATCCCCACAGACCATGGTGGTAATTGAACCAGCAGCAGTTTTTGACATTATACAGGTGTTGGTGTGTTGATAGTAAGGACGGGTGAAAATTTTTAAACTGAAATAGGCGATAAATGGCACTTTCAACTCGACAAATAAATTCCAGCTATTTTCCACTTTTTTCGCCTAGCTCATTCCATTGAAATCAATGGGAACTTTGAATTTACACACAACACATAATAAATATTATTTTATTTCCCAAAGGTATAGTATAAAAGGGGCATGAGGGTGTCTGTGTTGGTGGGTGTGGGGAAATAATCAGTTGAACATGGAATGTTTTTTGGGGGGTTTCTTTACTGGGATTGGGAGGCAGTTAATAAAATAAAAATCCTAAATACAATTAAAAACACCCCATAAGACATGTATAAAAGGGGTCTAATGAGGGTGCCCTTGTTGGTGGGTGGAGTCTAGGGAATTAATCAGTTGAACAGGGAATTTGTTTTGGCAGGGTTCTTGACTTGTATTGGGGGTACAGTTAATAAAAATAAAAAAAAAACATAAAATAAGAAATTTATATGAAAAGTGATAGAGACAGGAACCCCCTGACATAAGCTGCCACTGGTGTGGACTGATACTTGACTTGATAGACTATTTTGTAGAGGATGATTTGTTAGATTTGTTGTTCAAGGCCCAAGCACTGAGGAAACATTGATTTGTAGGAACTAGACTTATTAGAGGAACAAGCCCTGAAGAAGCATTGATTTGTATGTTTTTGAAAGCATACATTCCAACAGGTGATGTCCTGTTGGCCAGTGGCCCCTGGCCATTGTCAAATGCCTTGATGTAGATGCAGAATTTGTGTGCTGTTCTTGTTGCTGCTGCTGAGTTGTTTAAGCTGCAGGATGATTAGGCAGCTGAAAGGGAATGAGATCAACAACAGCAGTAACATGGGTTATGGATGATGAAGGTTCCACTTGCCACGACTAGCTCCAGTGATGCGTCTGAGGAAATAGCAGCACCATAACTAGCCCCCACCATGTCTGGTATATGTGTTGCTGCTGGCAAGTGAAACCTTTCCTAGTCCCAGATCACTTGTTGACCCCATTCCCACTTTGTCCACGGCGTTCTGTGGCACACTAGCCTGCTCTTCAGCATCCTTCTGCAATTGCAACTCAGCAGCAGCAGGAATTAGAGCAGTTGCAAATTCCACAAATTTCCAAATTCTCACTGCTGATTGGAGGAGGTGGTGAGCAATGTGACAGAGGGTCCCCTAATGTCACACTTGGCATTTCTTGGTGATCTGAAGACAGCTGGTCTGTGCTCCTATTGGTGGCGGTGATATTATTGCTGTGGTGACAATTCTGCTTTCTTCAGGATCATGTTCCACATGGACAATGCCGTGGGGGGAAGGGGGCTCCCAGGGTCAGGGGAATGGTGTGGGCTCCCTTGACCATTAGTCTGGACGCTCTCAATTGCTTCTCTACCACTCTCTTAACACTAGTCACACCTGTTCCTTCACCATCACTGTTACTACTGTTACAATTAACACCAGCCACATCAATTTCAGCCTCTGAGTCTTCCTCCTCACAGTCAGTGTTAATAGGAGGATACTGATTACCCCCTCCTTCACTCCTAATGCTAACAAGCTGATGGACGTTAGTAGTAGAACTAGCTCTTGGGGATGTGAAGTGTGACTTACTGTCTCCTGCTGTCACACTTGGTATCATCTTCTCCTTTCCCCCTCCTGAGTATTACAAGACACACTAACAGTAGCTTCAGCACTGGTGGCAATAGGTTCCAGGCTGCTGTGGAGTTTCACTTGTCTTTCTGTGTGATTCTCACCCATATTCTGCGTGCATGTACAGATTGACAAGGGTCAAGGTTCCCAGTCACTGGCTGGGACAGGTGCACCTACTGCCTTAGCAGCAGCTAATTGCCATAACTCTACTGCTATTAGCCAATCCTATGATCATGGAGCAAAATAACACAGTAGCCTGCTCATCAGCCAGCTGCTGTGAAAGATGTACATCTGTCTCTGACAACACCTGGAAGAAAACTACCACAAATTCCATAATCTCAAAGTTGATGTTAGTGATGCCCATTCCCAACCGTACCTATTGTTCCAATTATAAATTACTTTCAGACTAGAAGACTCTATTGCGCTCTTCTATACCACCAGCTTTACCACCCTCTGTTTCCTCGCCACAATCACCAGTCTCTTGCTGCTCTATACTTGGTGATGACAGATGTAACAATGGGGTCCCTGTTGTCACAATTATGATCAAGCTGGCACAGTGACAGCCATTGCAGACACAGTACTGCTGTTAATGATTACAAGCACAGCTACAGGATAACAGGATATAGTAAATCCCTTTTTAATATATTAATCCAGATCCATGTGGGATGTTGGGTACCTGGGGCACACATCTGCAGGTGGAAGTGGGTTCCCTTTGTCACTACTTCCACTGTTGCTGGATTTCTCCAAATCAGATTCAGCATCAGCATCAGCCTTCCAGCATCTCCTGCACATACCTGCACTCCTGTAAGAAATACAACTGAACTTTATTTTACTTGTCATCTTTAAATTTCTGTGTCTCTAACTTGCTTCCACTTTCTCTTCTGCCTAATCTGTACCATGCTGCATGGTGGGAGAAAAATAATTTTCTTTGTAAAACCTATGACGTTAACAAAAATGGGGAAAATCTATGGGTTTTACATTCCCACGGAAAAAAATGTCATTATTCATAGAAAGTTCAGCAGGAACAAAACAGATCTTTTTGCCCATACCTACTGGTAATGTCAAGATTGATCTAGTTTGAGATGTTAAATGTAAACAAACTGGATTATCATGCCCAAAGAAGTCTATAATAATGTTTTTTAAGTCTCTCTGTGCTAAACAGTATGTCACAATGTAGCGATTCTTCCCACCCATAGACAAATTATACAAAAGATAAATATAAAAAAGTCAACAGAGACCTTCCTCATATAAAGCATTCCATGCCACAGCAAATTATTTTGCACAATATACATCCCTTAACAGGACATCAAATAAGAAATAAAAAGTTACTTTTACATTGTGTCCCACTTGATTCTTAAAAAAGTCTCTTAGACAATCCAGTGTTCAGTAATACATAAGTCATACCTTTGTGATATCCTTCAGCACCATAGATGTGAGTGTTGGGGCTGGTGTCAAAGCATACTTTCTTAACCCTTTGAGTGTTGGAGGGGTATACAGCACATTGCAAAGTGTTCAGTTCTGCTCATAATGCCACCCAAATAATGAAAAGGAAAATAGGAACAAAAATGGTCTCTGGCCTTTGTCTCTGTGGAATCTGCCTAAGGCAGACCACTGTAGTCTTAGTATGCACCTATAAATAAGTAATGCATTAATTGCAGGTAGTAGTGGCTGTCCTATATTGATACATTTCCCAGGGAAAATGGCAATGGAGTATAAAAACAATGAACATATATCAAAATAAATCATAACACTAGGATCTAAAGATAATGTTCATAGCAGACCATCAGTAACCCTTAATGAACACCAACCAACAAATGAAGCAACAGTTCTAGAGAAATAAAAAGCTTGCAAATAATTAGCTTGATGGAAAGATGGAGAATAACCAGTTAAAAACTAAGTAATACTCCAGGTGGAATAATAAATAATGGGAGATATGAAAGTTTGGTTGATCTTTAATTTTAGATTTTAAAGTCCAAAATAGATCAGAAGCTGCTTCAAGGGCCGTCATTATAGTAGAACGATGACTACCCATTCTTTCTCTCATGATACTGGTGGTCTTGTTCACACAGAGCAGGCAACATCGATATTTAATTTTGTAAATGATCTAAACGATACTACAAGTCATTCTGTATCTAACCTTTATCTTAAAACCCTTGTGTGGATGCTTAAAACATGTGCCAGTCATAAGAAAGTTACAGTTAATACATTATGGACATTTGATGCAACCTGAGGGGGATGCACTAAGGGGCAATAAGGGGACAAGATGGTGACATGGTGGCAAATTCATGTTAATGGCATATTGACAGTATGAACTGAGAGGTTTTCTCCTTCATGTCCCTATGAATCTGCCACCAATTTACCAGTATCAGCCAATTTTGCCACAAATTTGCCATATCATCAACAGGTTCTATTTTGTGCTAAATAATTCAACAATAACTCATTTGCATATGGAGGTGCAGGTTAATAAGCCATTGTTGTATTCATGTGGGTGTATTTATATGCTATATGAGGATGATGATATTAGGATCTCCTTATAGCTTTGTATGCAACCAGAGAACAGTTTGCTTTCTCTACTCTGGAGATCAAAGACAGCAGATATACTCCGTTAACTCTTTTAGCGAAATAAGGATGTGGATCCCACAATCTCTGTGGCATTGAAGGGATCCAAAATGAGAGAATGTCAGAAAAGATATACATCACAGCTCCTCTGTTCTCTTTTACTGACTGAACCAGCTGAGCAGGCTGTCTGCTAATCAGCTGATTCAAGTAAATACAGGAATCTCAAGGCACTCTGTAATGGAGTACCTTATGAGTCTTGTGTTTACCTGAATCAGCTAATTACCAAATTGTCTTCTCAGCTGGTTCAGTCAGTACAGAAGAGCAGAGAAGCTGTGATGTATAACTTCTTTGCCATTCTCTCATTTATGAGCCCTTTCAGATTCAGAGGGTTGAGCTTCCACATCCTTATGTCACTGAAAAGGTTAAGGAAGCAACGATATTTGTGGTACTGAAGTCTGAGTGAACCCTCTCTGGCTCTTGAAACACTGACAATGTGTAAAGGAGGATGTCCCATACACATCTCCAGTATTTGGAATAACCCTGCATGCTAATGTAAATTCTCCTTCCCCCTTGAATACCCAGTTTTAGAGCATATATCTATGTGTGTCTCCGTCACCAAATGATGTGCTTGACACACGTCTCCAGACACAATTTGACATCACCCCAAACCTGGTTTGGATCATATTGTGAATTTCGTATAACAGATATTGGGGTTATTTTTGACAAAATAGTCTCTTATTATTGTTATTTCCTCTAGTGTAGCAAAAAAGATATCCTTTTTTTAAAGGAGGTGGGCCAATGAGCTATCTGTGGAGTCGACTGCTGCAAGATCACTTTCTAATCAAGGAACAAACAGTGTTGTATTTTGTACATATTATATCCATTGTTTTGTCAGGCCTGTCTTCCAGTGCCACAGAGCATGAGAAAGAGTTAACACTACAGATATTTCCATTACTTCTTTCTTGTCATACCCCTTTCAAAAAATCACCCATTGTATTATGGTCATGGTCCATGGAATTCTGATTACTAACAATATAGTAACCTCATTAATAATAACAGATGACTTACCTGGTAAGTCCAGGAAGTAATTTGCTATAATGGGGGAAAAAAAACATGTCATTAAGGGGTTAAATGGGAGATGGGAAGACCTTTCATGAGATTCATGTTGATAGTTAGTCCAGTTCATGTCTATGTTACAGTCAGTGGGTAACTTGAAAAACAATTGTAATACCTCGGTCTAAATGTATAAAGGCAAAGGGGTTCAGTTCTGGAGCACAACAACTTCATTGCAGGAAAAAAATAAACATTCCTCCCACTAGCATTATAAATGGTTAAATGCCCCATCTAAGTCAAAGAGAATTTGGAGAATGTATGTTTGCCCATTCGGTGCTGCTGATTTGCTCCAGAATTGTACCACATTTCTTATATATAAATGGGCCAGTGTCCACTAACTCAGTATTTACATCCAAAATGAAACAGCCTTGACATTCTAGTTAGTAGAGAATATGATACAAGCCACAGATGGTGAATCAAAAACAAAGTAGTGAATTTGAATAATTTCATGAATGACCTGTTCCTCAGCAGATTCAATAGATTTCAGCTTTAGCCCATAATCACATTTCACCCTAAATTAGACCACTAATCACTTCCCAGAATTACTATACTGTCACCTCATAGAAGAATTAACCAACTCCTGGTTGGACAGCTAGACATGTTTTAAAGCTTTAGCTGCCAGTATTAAAAAAAATAGAAGGGTTAAAAGCTAAGTTTATCTTCTTTCTGCCTTACATTTTATAGTGAAAGCAACAGTGATTTATCTTCTAAAAATGTTAATTTATTGTATTAGATTGGGAATAGTAGACTTGGACAATATCCAAAATGCATTACAGGACCACTTGCCGTTTCAGGCAATTATCCCATTCCGGACGTTACTTGTGAAATTCATACAGAATGACCGGACTAGCTCTTTTGTTAAAGTCTCTCTCATCACCATTTGGATATATATTGTATTGGCCAGGAAACATCAAAGCTTCTATGTCTTCACATATTCTATCTGTGAGTAGGAATGAGACGCTCTGACTTTATTAAAGTTCCTAATGTTGATTCTTATAATGAAAAATGCACAAAAGTAATATGTTTGATGAATAGCTAATAACACTTCAGTGTGGTGGAAAAGCATTAATTTTGCTTTAGTATCTTGGAAAGCTAATGCATTAGACAGCTGTGCCTGAATAAGTTAGTTTGGCAGATTTAATAGAGATTGCTGGGATATGGAAATAAAAAAAGTCAACAGTACCAATATGGGCATTTAAGCTGGAAAAAAAATCAAAATAAGGTCAATATTCTAGAGGATAAAGATATACTATTCTGTAGCAAATAACTGTACTATAGAGTATGATTAAGACAATCCCATTGATTTAACTGGGGCCTTTAACCTCTTGAATGCTATGAAGGTATTGTAGAGCTCTTTCATTCAAGGGGATAACCCTTTGAGTGCCAGTGTTACACACTCCCAGTGGCAGTCAAAGGGTTAAAAGATCCAATGAAATCAATGGGAATTTGGGATTTATTTTCATCCTATAGCGTGTAGTTTATTTTCTGCAGAATTATACCTCTGAATGTTATTGAATATGCCTCTAAATGAGCAGAATGCCTATAAAACAATAAGTTCTTTTAAATCCTTAACCCTTTGAGTGACAGAGTGGTATCCAATGTATTGCACCACAATATGTTAGATACCTCTCTGGCTCTCAAAGAGTTAAGGATCAGAGGAGTGCACAACACATCCTGATGCCAGGCATTGCATTCCTTTTTGATACTTAAGGGGTTAAATGAAAAATAACCAAAATGTTTGCTTTAACCCTTTGAGTGCCAGAGTGGTACGCAACACTTGCTTCGGGCAGTCTCTACTGCACATGACTGCATTGTGAGCTGGCGGTGGCAGTAGGCAGAGCTGGACCAGCCTGTTTACCTCACCGGACCTTGGCCTGTGTAAACGGGCTTTTATACTAGTACTAGCTGAACAGCCAGTTACACGGGCCACAGTGCCACTGCCACCCGGTCGCGGGGCAGTCACGCGCAGTAGAGATTGCCCGCGCCACAGCTGATACAGAGCTGGACGCTCCTTCGGAGTGCCCAGCTCTGTATCAGCTGCGGTGCCGGCAGTCTCTACTGCGCATGACTGCAGCATGCGCAGCAGTGTCTACTGCATATGTTGCAGCGTTACACACAATTTAGTGGATTATTATATTTTCCCTTCTTCTTTCATAATGCTGTAGCACTCCCCATTTTCAACAGTGAACAAATAATAGCTTCCATTGATTTAAATGGAGCTTGTAAAGTTCTTGAATGATAAAGAAGCCTCCAACACATTACAAAACAATGCTTTGTAGAATTCTCTGGCACTCAGAGGGTTAAAAGTCCCATTTAAATCAGTGATAATTTTAGAAGCAAATATTGTCCCCCTGCGGTGTAGTTGGTTTCCTCACTTTTCTTTTAAACATAGCACCTTAGCAGTAGTGCAGTAACTAGTGATGAGCGAGCACCCCAATGCTCGGGTGTTCGGGTGCTCTGACCGAGCACCCCCTGAGGCTCGAGTGCTCGGCCGAGCACCCGAGCCCCATTGAAGTCAATGGGAGGACTCGAGCATTACACCAGGCACCCCCTGCTCTGATGAGGGGAGGGTGCCTGGTCCATAGGAAAATGGCAGAAAAGGATGGAAACACCACAGAAATGGTTCAGGGACAGCATAGGGAGGATGTCTGGATGCATCTTGGACTCCAACATCGCTGCTGGGAACGATCTTTCGCCCGTAGTACGCCATTTTTACAGACTGACCATAAAACACACAAAAAGGAAAATAAAAACGACTTTAGGCGAAAAATTGTTACCAAACAGTATTTGCTGTATATTTACTTGTATATCATCTGCAAATTCTCCCAAAAATTTCCTTGATTTTCTGAAGTGAGGCCATGATTAAGAGGGAAACGTGCGCAGAGGCAAATTCTCCCAAAAATTTCCTTGATTTTCAGAACTGAGGCCATGATTAAGAGGGAAACGTGCACAGAGGCAAATTCTCCCAAAAATTTCCTTGATTTTCAGAACTGAGGCCATGATTAAGAGGGAAACGTGCGCAGAGGCAAATTCTCCCAAAAATTTCCTTGATTTTCAGAATTGAGGCCATGATTAAGAGGGAAACGTGCGCAGAGGCAAATTCTCCCAAAAATTTCCTTGATTTTCAGAACTGAGGCCATGATTAAGAGGGAAACGTGCGCAGAGGCAAATTCTCCCAAAAATTTCCTTGATTTTCAGAACTGAGGCCATGATTAAGAGGGAAACGTGCGCAGAGGCAAATTCTCCCAAAAATTTCCTTGATTTTATTGAACTGAGGACATGATTAAGAGGGAAACGTGCGCTGAGCTGACCATCTAAAACATTATGGGTGAGGGTCTGCTGCAGAGCTGACCATCCTAAACATTATATGCGAAGGCCCGCTAGTGAGCTGACGCTATAAAACATTATATGAGAGGGCCCGCTAGAGAGCTGGCCCTATATAAAAATTATATCACAGGGCCCGCTGGTGAGCTGACCTATATAAAAATTGTCAAACAGGGCCCGCTGGTGAGCTGGCCCTATATAAAAATTATATCCCAGGGCATATGGAAGAGGAGGAGGAGGATGAGAAGATTAAGAGTCAACCATATACCCGTTTTTTGGGTGGAAGGGGTGAATGGGAATACAGAGTATTCACATCATTGTAAATAACATATATAAAGTGAGTTTATGTTCCCCCGGGGCTTTCCTCCAGTGGAGTGGAGAAGTCAGGGGAAATCCAGGCCTTGTTCATTTTTATAAGTGTCAACCTATCAGCATTGTCGGTGGAAAGGCGGATACGCTTATCTGTTATGATGCCACCAGCAGCACTAAATACCCGCTCAGACAGAACGCTGGCGGCAGGGCAGGCCAGCACCTCCAAGGCGTAGAGTGCCAGTTCATACCACGTGTCCAGCTTGGACACCCAGTAGTTGTAAGGCACAGAGGGATCATTGAGGACGCTGACACGGTCTGCTACGTACTCCTTCACCATCTTCCAAAACTTTTCCCTCCTTGTGACACTAGGCTGCGCATCAGGGTGAGGGTGCTGGCGGGGTGTCATGAAGGTGTCCCACGCCTTGGAGAGTGTTGCCCTGCCTTTCTCGGAACTGCTGTGTGCTCCCCTTTTCTCCCCTTCTCTGTTGGCCAAGGTAGCACGTACTCTGCCGCCAGCGTTGTCAGATGGAAAATTTTGGAGCAATTTTTCAACAAGAACCTTCTGGTATTGCACCATTTTGCTTGTCCTCTCCACCGGAGGAATGAGAGATGAGAAATTCTCTTTGTAGCGGGGGTCCAGAAGGATGAACACCCAGTAATCCGTGTTGTTTAAAATGCGTATAACGCGTGGGTCACGGGAAAGGCAGCCTAACATAAAGTCAGCCATGTGTGCCAGAGTACCAACAGTCAAGATTTCGCTGTCCTCACCAGGAGGATGACTCTCAATATCCTCATCCTCTTCCTCCTCTTCTGCCCACCCACGCTGAAGAGATGGAACTAAAGTTCCATGGCTACCCTCTGTAGCGGAGGCAACCGTGTCTTCCTCCTCCTCCTCCTCCTCCTCCGCCTCCTCCAATTGTCGCTGAGAAGACGAAGTGAGGGTGCTCTGGCTATCACCTTGTGTAAGCTCTTCCTCCCCCATTTCCACCTCTTCCACATGCAAAGCGTCGGTTTTAATTGTGAGCAGCGAGCGTTTCAGTAGACACAGAAGTGGGATGGTTACACTGATAATAGCGTTATCGCCGCTCACCATCTGTGTCGATTCCTCAAAATTGCGTAAAACCTCGCAGAGGTCTGACATCCATTCCCACTCCTCACTTCTGATTACAGGAAGTTGAACGGAGAGGCGACGACGTGTAACAGCTGGTACTCCACTACTGCCCTCTGCTGCTCACAAAGCCGGGCCAACATGTGGAAGGTGGAGTTCCAGCGCGTGCTCACGTCACACAGCAGCCGGTGAGCTGGCAATTGTAAGCGCTGCTGCAGCTTCAACAGGCCGGCCGAAGCTGTAGATGACTTACGGAAATGTGCACACACGCGGCGCACCTTGGTCAAGAGATCATGCACATTGGGGTAGGTTTTTAGAAATCGCTGCACCACTAAATTAAATACATGCGCTAGGCATGGTACGTGTGTGAGCTTGCCGAGCTCCAAAGCCGCCACCAACTTACGCCCATTATCACACACAACCATGCCTGGTTGCAGGTTGAGTGGCGAGAGCCACTGCTCGGTCTGGTGACTAATCCCCTGCAACAGCTCTGAGGCCGTGTGCTGTTTGTCCCCAAGGCAGATCAGCTTCAGCACGGCCTGTTGACGCTTCCCCACTGCAGTGCTACACTGCTTCCAGCTACTGGCTGATGGGTGAGTGGCGCAGCGCAGAGAATTCGGAGGTGGAAACGGAGGAGGAGGAGGAGGAGGAGCCAATAACGTAGGTGCTGGCGGAAACCCTGATGGAGGTAGGGCCCGCAATCCTCGGCGTGGGTAGCACCCGTGCCATCCCAGGGTCCGAGTCGCTCCCAGCCTCCACGACATTCACCCAGTGTGCCTTCAGGGAAATGTAGCGTCCCTGGCCACAAGCACTTGTCCATGTGTCAGTCGTTAAGTGGACCTTCCCAGTAACTGCGTTGGTCAGGGCACGGGTGATGTTACGGGACACATGGTGGTGTAATGCGGGGATGGCACACCGGGAAAAGTAGTGGCGGCTGGGGACCGCGTACCGAGGGACAGCTGCTGCCATCAGGCTGCGGAAGGACTCAGTGTCCACAAGCCTAAATGGCAGCATTTCGATGGCCAGTAATTTGGAAAGGTGTGAGGTTAGTGCTATGGCCTGTGGGTGGGTGGCTGGGTACTTTCTCTTGCGCTCAAATGCCTGGGGTAACGACATTTGGACGCTGCGCTGGGACAGGGAAGTGGATGTGGTCGCTGATGGTGCTTCAGATGGTACAGGTGCAGGGCGGGAGGTATGCGGGCCTGCGCCTTCGACAGGCGATTGGCCGGCACCGAAAACAGGGGAAGAGGAGGCAGTGGTGTGGCCTGCAGACACAGATGGGCGATCCAGGCGTTCCTCTCACTTACTACGGTGCTTGGATGCCATGTGTCGGATCATGCTGGTGGTGGTGAGGTTTCTAGTGTTCATGCCTCGGCTCATTCTGGTGTGGCACAGGTTGCAAACTACAATTCTTTTGTCGTCCGCACTTTCCTTAAAAAAACGCCATACCGCGGAACACCTACCCTTTGGCAAGGTAGATTTACGCAAGGGGGTGCTCCGTGGAACATTTGCGGGCCGGTTTGGTGCGGTCCGCCTTCTTTCTGTAGCCACACCATTGCCTCTTCCAGCCTGTTGCGGTGCTGCAGATGGCTCACCCTCAGGACTGCTTTCATCGCTCGGCTCTACACCTTCCCAGGTGGGGTCAGTCACCTCATCGTACACCAAGTCCTCCTCCACTTCCTCACTCTGATCATCCTCCTCAAGTCTTGATCCCACCACATACTCAGTCATTGACAACTGTATAACATTCTCCTCAACAAGGTCTTGAGACGGAAATAGTGGTTGATTTAATGGCAACTGTGTCTCATCATCATCATCATCATCCACTACTTCCTTTGACCTTAAATGCCGTTCACATCTGTCATCTTCTTGTGATTGGGTAGCCTCTAGAGGTTGTGAATCAGGGCACAAGATGTCATGTTCCTCTGCAAGCGTGCTTGGAGAGAGGGTCAAATGAAGGATTGGTGATGAGACGAGCTCCTCACTATATCCCAGTGTGGGATCACTTCTTTGACCAGACCGTGTATGGTGGGAGGAAGGATGATCAGAGTGAGGATTATGTTGACCAGACTCTTGGCTACTGAGAGTGGACTTGGTGGAAGACAGGGTGGTGCTTAACCGACTGGAAGCAGTATCAGCTGTCATCCAACCGACCACCTGTTCGCAGTGGTCGGACTTCGAGAGTGATGTCCTGCGACGCCCTGTAAAATTAGACATGAAGCTAGGTATGGTGGATGTCTTTCTTTCTTGTGCTCTGGCACCAGGCACAGTTTCTCCGCGTCCTGACCCGCGCCCTGAACTATCAGGATCACGTCCACTTCCCCGTCCCTTTTTACCCGCCTTCTTCATCTTACACGGAATATGTGACTTTAATATTTGAGTTTGAAAACTTAACAGTATTTCTTCCTAGTCTGCAACTGTGCAGAGTACACAGAATAGGCTGCTAAACGGCGGTGACACACACTGAATGGAATATGTGACTTTAATATTTGAGTTTGAAAACTTAACAGTATTTCTTCCTATTCTGCAACTCTGCACAGTACACAAAATGTGCTGCTAAACTGCGGCGAAGCACACTGAATGGAATATGTGACTTTGATATTTTAGTTTGAAGACTTAACAGTATTTCTTCCTAGTCTGCAACTGTGCAGAGTACACAGAATAGGCTGCTAAACGGCGGTGACACACACTGAATGGAATATGTGACTTTAATATTTGAGTTTGAAAACTTAACAGTATTTCTTCCTAGTCTGCAACTGTGCAGAGTACACAGAATAGGCTGCTAAACGGCGGTGACACACACTGAATGGAATATGTGACTTTAATATTTGAGTTTGAAAACTTAACAGTATTTCTTCCTAGTCTGCAACTGTGCAGAGTACACAGAATAGGCTGCTAAACGGCGGTGACACACACTGAATGGAATATGTGACTTTAATATTTGAGTTTGAAAACTTAACAGTATTTCTTCCTAGTCTGCAACTGTTCAGAGTACACAGAATAGGCTGCTAAACGGCGGTGACACACACTGAATGGAATATGTGACTTTAATATTTGAGTTTGAAAACTTAACAGTATTTCTTCCTAGTCTGCAACTGTTCAGAGTACACAGAATAGGCTGCTAAACGGCGGTGACACACACTGAATGGAATATGTGACTTTAATATTTGAGTTTGAAAACTTAACAGTATTTCTTCCTAGTCTGCAACTGTGCAGAGTACACAGAATAGGCTGCTAAACGGCGGTGACACACACTGAATGGAATATGTGACTTTAATATTTGAGTTTGAAAACTTAACAGTATTTCTTCCTAGTCTGCAACTGTGCAGAGTACACAGAATAGGCTGCTAAACGGCGGTGACACACACTGAATGGAATATGTGACTTTAATATTTGAGTTTGAAAACTTAACAGTATTTCTTCCTAGTCTGCAACTGTGCAGAGTACACAGAATAGGCTGCTAAACGGCGGTGACACACACTGAATGGAATATGTGACTTTAATATTTGAGTTTGAAAACTTAACAGTATTTCGTCCTAGTCTGCAACTGTGCAGAGTACACAGAATAGGCTGCTAAACGGCGGTGACACACACTGAATGGAATATGTGACTTTAATATTTGAGTTTGAAAACTTAACAGTATTTCTTCCTAGTCTGCAACTGTTCAGAGTACACAGAATAGGCTGCTAAACGGCGGTGACACACACTGAATGGAATATGTGACTTTAATATTTGAGTTTGAAAACTTAACAGTATTTCTTCCTAGTCTGCAACTGTGCAGAGTACACAGAATAGGCTGCTAAACGGCGGTGACACACACTGAATGGAATATGTGACTTTAATATTTGAGTTTGAAAACTTAACAGTATTTCTTCCTAGTCTGCAACTGTGCAGAGTACACAGAATAGGCTGCTAAACGGCGGTGACACACACTGAATGGAATATGTGACTTTAATATTTGAGTTTGAAAACTTAACAGTATTTCTTCCTAGTCTGCAACTGTTCAGAGTACACAGAATAGGCTGCTAAACGGCGGTGACACACACTGAATGGAATATGTGACTTTAATATTTGAGTTTGAAAACTTAACAGTATTTCTTCCTAGTCTGCAACTGTGCAGAGTACACAGAATAGGCTGCTAAACGGCGGTGACACACACTGAATGGAATATGTGAATTTAATATTTGAGTTTGAAAACTTAACAGTATTTCTTCCTAGTCTGCAACTCTGCACAGTACACAGAATAGGCTGCTAAACGGCGGTGACACACACTGAATGGAATATGTGACTTTAATATTTGAGTTTGAAAACTTAACAGTATTTCTTCCTAGTCTGCAACTCTGCACAGTACACAAAATGTGCTGCTAAACTGCGGCGAAGCACACTGAATGGAATATGTGACTTTGATATTTTAGTTTGAAGACTTAACAGTATTTCTTCCTAGTCTGCAACTGTGCAGAGTACACAGAATAGGCTGCTAAACGGCGGTGACACACACTGAATGGAATATGTGACTTTAATATTTGAGTTTGAAAACTTAACAGTATTTCTTCCTAGTCTGCAACTGTGCAGAGTACACAGAATAGGCTGCTAAACGGCGGTGACACACACTGAATGGAATATGTGACTTTAATATTTGAGTTTGAAAACTTAACAGTATTTCTTCCTATTCTGCAACTCTGCACAGTACACAAAATGTGCTGCTAAACTGCGGCGAAGCACACTGAATGGAATATGTGACTTTGATATTTTAGTTTGAAGACTTAACAGTATTTCTTCCTAGTCTGCAACTGTGCAGAGTACACAGAATAGGCTGCTAAACGGCGGTGACACACACTGAATGGAATATGTGACTTTAATATTTGAGTTTGAAAACTTAACAGTATTTCTTCCTAGTCTGCAACTGTGCAGAGTACACAGAATAGGCTGCTAAACGGCGGTGACACACACTGAATAGAATATGTGACTTTAATATTTGAGTTTGAAAACTTAACAGTATTTCTTCCTAGTCTGCAACTGTGCAGAGTACACAGAATAGGCTGCTAAACGGCGGTGACACACACTGAATGGAATATGTGACTTTAATATTTGAGTTTGAAAACTTAACAGTATTTCTTCCTAGTCTGCAACTGTTCAGAGTACACAGAATAGGCTGCTAAACGGCGGTGACACACACTGAATGGAATATGTGACTTTAATATTTGAGTTTGAAAACTTAACAGTATTTCTTCCTAGTCTGCAACTGTGCAGAGTACACAGAATAGGCTGCTAAACGGCGGTGACACACACTGAATGGAATATGTGACTTTAATATTTGAGTTTGTAAACTTAACAGTATTTCTTCCTAGTCTGCAACTGTGCAGAGTACACAGAATAGGCTGCTAAACGGCGGTGACACACACTGAATGGAATATGTGACTTTAATATTTGAGTTTGAAAACTTAACAGTATTTCTTCCTAGTCTGCAACTCTGCACAGTACACAAAATGTGCTGCTAAACTGCGGCGAAGCACACTGAATGGAATATGTGACTTTGATATTTTAGTTTGAAGACTTAACAGTATTTCTTCCTAGTCTGCAACTGTGCAGAGTACACAGAATAGGCTGCTAAACGGCGGTGACACACACTGAATGGAATATGTGACTTTAATATTTGAGTTTGAAAACTTAACAGTATTTCTTCCTAGTCTGCAACTGTGCAGAGTACACAGAATAGGCTGCTAAACGGCGGTGACACACACTGAATGGAATATGTGACTTTAATATTTGAGTTTGAAAACTTAACAGTATTTCTTCCTAGTCTGCAACTGTTCAGAGTACACAGAATAGGCTGCTAAACGGCGGTGACACACACTGAATGGAATATGTGACTTTAATATTTGAGTTTGAAAACTTAACAGTATTTCTTCCTAGTCTGCAACTGTGCAGAGTACACAGAATAGGCTGCTAAACGGCGGTGACACACACTGAATGGAATATGTGACTTTAATATTTGAGTTTGAAAACTTAACAGTATTTCTTCCTAGTCTGCAACTGTGCAGAGTACACAGAATAGGCTGCTAAACGGCGGTGACACACACTGAATGGAATATGTGACTTTAATATTTGAGTTTGAAAACTTAACAGTATTTCTTCCTAGTCTGCAACTGTTCAGAGTACACAGAATAGGCTGCTAAACGGCGGTGACACACACTGAATGGAATATGTGACTTTAATATTTGAGTTTGAAAACTTAACAGTATTTCTTCCTAGTCTGCAACTGTGCAGAGTACACAGAATAGGCTGCTAAACGGCGGTGACACACACTGAATGGAATATGTGACTTTAATATTTGAGTTTGAAAACTTAACAGTATTTCTTCCTAGTCTGCAACTGTGCAGAGTACACAGAATAGGCTGCTAAACGGCGGTGACACACACTGAATGGAATATGTGACTTTGATATTTTAGTTTGAAGACTTAACAGTATTTCTTCCTATTCTGCAACTCTGCACAGTACACAGAATGTGCTGCTAAACTGCGGCGAAGCATACTGAATGGAATATGTGACTTTGATATTTTAGTTTGAAGACTTAACAGTATTTCTTCCTATTCTGCAACTCTGCACAGTACACAGAATGTGCTGCTAAACTACGGCGAAGCACACTGAATGGAATATGTGACTTTGATATTTTAGTTTGAAGACTTAACAGTATTTCTTCCTATTCTGCAACTCTGCACAGTACACAGAATGTGCTGCTAAACTGCGGCGACGCACACTGAATGGAATATGTGACTTTGATATTTTAGTTTGAAGACTTAACAGAATGTGCTCTAATCTGCAGCTTTGCACACTAAACAGAATGTGCTCTAATCTGCAACTTTGCACACTAAACAGAATGTGCTCTAATCTGCAACTGTGCACACTAAACAGAATGTGCTCTAATCTGCAACTTTGCACACTAAACAGAATATATATATTTTTTTTTTTTTTGTTTTTTTCCCCCCACACAAAATAACCTGCTGCCCCCACACACAGTAGTCCTAAAAAGGACTTTTGGTTCTTTTTTTTCACAATTTTGGTTTTTTTCCTCCCTACACTGCCTTTCCCTTCCTATCCTCAGCTCTCCCTGGCTAAGACTGAGCCGAACTCGATGGTCAGGTGCTATACAGCACCCGACCACGGGTTCTGGCCAGCCAATCAGTGTAATGCCAGCAGCCAACATGGCTGCTGGCATTACACCGATGTCAGAGCCTCCCTGCACGTTTATTGGCTGCGCAGCAGCCGCAAAACGTGCGGGGAGGAGACCCGAACATGGCGGGCGAGCACATGCGGTACTCGTACGAGTACCGCCATGTGCCGAGCAGAGCGATGCTCGAGCCGATCCGAGCATCGGCCAAGCATGCTCGCTCAACACTAGCAGTAACCCCTCTCTGATGTGAGTAACTGGAAAGAGGACTAACAATGCCCAGAGAGCCATTGTAAAATTACACATATGACATATAGTAAGATCAAAAGCACCATTACCTTGGTGGTTAATAGATATAAATAACATCTGCAATTATAGGGCTAGATTTAAAGGCAGCCGTTAAACCAGCCGCTAAATAAAAAAGGCACATCGGCCGCAAATAACACATGATTTAAGGTGGATCTAAAAGTAAGTCTACAAGAATAGCTATCGAGCGTAGGCACAACAAAAACACGTAACACAAAAACATGCGTTGCACCATTTTTCACATCACCGTGCATACCAAACACCTATTAAAACACAACGTAAGTCAAAATGTAACATTACAGCTGGCATTGTCTAGCAACCCTGATAGATGCACAAACAAAATTCTAACCGACAGTCAATCCCAAGGCCCCAAAGTATCAAAAATGTTCAAATACTAATCCTAAATATACCCAAAAATAAAAGTCACATCTTGTCTGTTTACAATGAATAGTTATAGGCTCTACCGGCCTTTCCACTACTGGGTAAGGCAACCTTAAGTTGGTACAATGTGGAATAGGTTCTACCGGCCTTACCAATACCGGGCAAGGCAGCCTGGACTGGAACACAATCTCTACCAGTGCTGAGGAATACGCAGCAAGCAACCGGTTAATATGTGGAGCGAACCAGTACCCGCGTACTGGAGGAACAACAAGTCTACCGGTGCTGTCTAGGACTGAACAGCAACCGGCTATGCATGGAGCGAACCAGTACTCGCGTACTGGAGGAGGAAACTCACCGGTGCAACAAGCAGCCAGCTGAATGGAGCGAACCAGTACCCGCATACTGGAGGTACCCAACCACCACCGGTGCTGTCAGATGATAATAAGCAGCCGGTTACACATGGAGCGAATCAGTACCCACGTACTGGAGAAACTTCGAACACCACCGGTGCTGTCAGATGATAGTAAGCAGCCGGTCATACATGGAGCGAACCAGTACCTGCGTACTGGGGAAACCTAGAACTTTACCGGTGTGACAGCAGCCGGTTGTATGTGGAGCAAACCAGTACCCGCGTACTGGAGATACCCAATCACCACCGGTGGTAACAGATGACAACGAGTAGCCGGTTATACATGGAGCAAACCAGTACACGCATACTGGAGTAACCAGAACTCTACCTGTGCCACAGCAGCCGGTTATACATGGAGCAAACCAGTACCCGCGTACTGGAGTAAGCCTAGAACTCTACCGGTGCAACAGCAGCCGGTTGTATGTGGAGCGAACCAGTAACCACGTACTGGAGAGAGGAACAAGTGAATGTAAATGTCACCAGAGCAACTAAAGGAGACCAGCACACTGCAGGTGATCCAGGAGCAGGAACCCAGCCGAGGATGGACAGGAAACAGGTCTACGGGCAGTCAACCAGATCAGGAATGGTGGCAGGAAACAGCAGCAGGAACATCAACCTCAACCGGATCAGGAACGAATGCAGGAACCAGGGAACTGGTAAGCAGGAACTCTGGTGATCACAGACGAGCAGGAACAGAGAAATGGCCCAGGAAACTCAGGAACTCAATGCAAGTGCAAGCAGCATAGAGACAACACGAAAGGGCAACCAAAGGGTGCCCAAGCTCAGTTTAAATAGGCAACACAGGGCGGGCTGAAGGCAGGCAGCCAATGGAGAGCCCCCTACAGGTAACTGACAAGGAAATGCAGCAATCACGGGCACCATGATACATACCTTATGTCAGGGGGTCCTAGCCTCTACCATGTTATGTACCAATTTTTAATTTGATTTATTTATTTATTTTATTAACTAACTGCCCCCTCTATCCCAGTCAACAAAAAGCAACAACAACAAAAATTCCCTGTTCAGCTGATTCTTTTCCCAGACTCCACCATCACAAGGAGCCTGAGACCCCTTTTATACAATGCCTGTGGGATCATGCATAGCTGTTGACAGCTGTTGATGTGGTATGGACTCCCAAAACACATATACTGCAGCAAGAAACAAATAAAAACAACAGAGCAGACAGAATTCCTCTAAGTATAGTATTTTTAAAAATGATACATCTTCACTGTCACCCTGTGTTCAGATGAAATCACACTCACTTATTATAACAGCTCCCCTGGTATAAACTGCAGGACAGTTATCAGCTGTCTGCTATCTGATCTTCTCCAACAGTCCTCTCCACTTGGATACAAGAATCTCCAGAAAGTATTAGCTTCTGACTCACAAGGGAGTACAACAAACCCCCTAGTAGAGTCATCTATAAGATGCCAGAGTGCAAGAGCAAGAGGTAAATATAAAAAGGGGGTTTATTAGTATAGATCAACAATTGCTGTTTCTTGCTGCAGCACATGTGTTTTGGGAGTCCATACCACATCAGCAGCTGCAAAGATACCTCCTGATCTATAAGAACTGCAAAGATTCCTCCTGATCTATAAGAACTTGTTTGTTACTTCTATCTCTCAGAAGTAAACTTTGTGAGATCAATAATGTTTGTGCTTTGTTAGTTGTTTTTATTGGTGCTCCCTCTAATATCCTACTGGGGACTCTTTGCAATAGTGTCATGCAGTAAGATATAAATTCTGTGTTATTTGAATATCTAGCCCATTCCTCACCTCCACCCCCATGCCCCTTCTCTAATCCCACTTCCTTATTTATACTACCTTTCACATCCTGTGTTGCATCATTGCCCCCCTTTTCTAGTATAAACTTTCCTCTAACCTTCTAACCATGCTAAATCCTACACCGTGATCCCCCTTCCACTAAGGTGCAGTCCGTCTCAGCTATAAAGATGTCTGAACTGTTACCGGGTCATCAGTCTTGGCAGCTTAGATCCCTGAAATTCTTCTTAACAGATGTCCATTTTCCACTGACTTTGCCATTGGTACCAACATGTACCATAACAGCTGGGTCACGCCTAGCCCCTCCTTACAATCTATCATCTCGATCTGCCACATGCACCCAGGAGACAGCAAACTGTTCTATTGCAATGATCCCGGTGACATTTTACCCGGTCTGTCTTCCTAATAACAGAATCCTCAACCACCACCATCTGTCTAGGTCTGCCTGAGTCCCGGATCCCATCAGTGGTAGAGAGACTGTTTTCCCATCTGTTAGAGATAACAGTTCTCTCCAGCAAAGGCATTCATGTGCCAGCTTCCCCAACATCATTAATCAATGTAGCAAATATGTTAGGGTTAGTAAATACAGGAGTGTCCTCCATATTCTTGTGTCCCCCCTTGCTGTGTCTGTCTGTAACCATCTAGCTACCTGCTCTTTCTTTGTGCAGTCTCCACCCCAAAAATTCCTACAAGAGTTTCCTTCTTCTAAGTCAGTAGACCCCTCTCAAGACTGTCTGTCTCCCACAGTGTTGCAACTTGTCTCTCCAGATCTAAAATTTTCTGTGTTGGGTGAAAATTTGATCTTACCATTGATTTTGATGCAATTAGGTAGGTGGAAAAAGCAGAAAAAAGTGCACCTTTCGCTGGAAATGTTTCACCAGACTGAAAGGGCCATTTTTCTCCTATTACAGTGTTGAGGCAAACATTTTCGCCCATCCCTAGGTGGGACTGCAATGACAGCTCTCGTATCCTCTATCACATTCCAACTTCCATATTATACTCTAACAAAGGCAAAGATGGTGCCACTGCTTCAGTGCTTCCTTCCTTAATTTCAGAGATCACAAAGTATGTTATTTGGGAGCTTCTTATTTCTATAGACTTTTCTATCCTACATACTATGCTGCTGCTGTATTTGGCTGTCCAAACTGATGTTGGTGCTGCTACTGGTGATGGTACTGCAATGCCAACTCTCATCTCCTCTATCACCCTTCTAACTCTCATATCTATTTCTACCACTTTCAAGGATGCTGATTTTTCCTTCCTTATTCTTGTAGCTCAGTGTATGTTATTTGGGGGGGGGGGACTTTCTCATTCTATAGACTTTGAGGCCATGCTGCTGCTGCTGTATGTGTCTGTCCAGACTGGTCTAATGCTGATTCAGGGGGTGATGGTAATGCAATGCCAAATCTCCTCTATCAGCTCCTAACTTCCATATCATACTGCTAACAGAGTGAAATATGCTGCTGTTTCCTTATTTTCAGAGTCAGTGCTTTTTTTGGGGGGAGGGGGGTTCTTATTGCCATGTTCCTAATGGACACTCATTGAACATGAACAATTATATTAAAATAAATTACATAAATTGCAAGCATTTATTATTTATATTTATTTGTAGCCTTATGGAAACTCTGATGTAATGGATGGCTAGCTTTTATGTAATTTATTTGAATTGATCTTGTTCAAATGTCAGTCCAGAAAAGGCAGCCGGGGCCTACCCCATTGAAAATAATGTTGAATAAATTTCACCTGGGAACAAAAAACAAAATACAAGCTAAAAAACAAAGTTTGTTTTGCCGGGAACGTGTTTAAACTATTTGAATGAATAATTTGGATGAAAAAAAAGTCCTCTCCACGCACAAGTCTATTAGTGAGTGTGCAAGCTGAAAAAATGAAAGGCTTTTGAAGGAGAATATTTGTTAAATGGTCAATGGCAACTAATTTGGCATAAATGTGAGGTGCAAAACCTTTTAAGGAGGCTACCTTGCTGGTTAGTCATGTTTGGGCAAGAATTCATGTGATTCTTCCACTGATGTATTTTCTGAGGAGAATAGCTGATAAATCTTACAATTATGACAACACAGACATAAGCTAGCTAGAGAATGACATATTAACATGCTTTGACCATTAAAAGCAATGAGGAATACAATGCTAGTTTGCTGAATACCAGCTTTAAACATAAAATGTCTGATTTTGTGCCTGTTTGTGTCAAGGTGTGATCAGAAACATCTCTTTGAGGAAACATATTCTGAAAGTACTGCTGTGTGAATCCTTATTTGCCACCAGCAAGCTGCCATCTGGGCGGATTTTCAGTGTAGCTGGTTATATTGTTTATGACCATAGAATACAGGTATCAAGCAACAGTGTTGGGAGTAGGGATGGGCGAAAATGTTCACCTCAAACTGAAATTGGTGAAAAATGCCACTTTCCTCTTGGTAAAAAATTTCCTGCGAAAAGTGCAGTTTTCCTGCTTTTCTTGCCTAGCTCATTGTATTGAAATCAATGAGGAGAAAATTTTTATCCACCACGTGAAAGTTTTCTCTAGTTTTCTACAGCCATTCCGTGTTTGTGAGAGAAGAGAGCAGCATGTTTTTGAGCTAGAGAAGACAGGAAAATAAAGTGAAAATGAAACTTAGTTTAGGGAGTCATTAAGGTAGGACATTTGTTCTCTGTATTAGGGGAGTCTTGGGGAACTCTGTTGGGGAAGAAGGAAGGAAGGAGGTTGACCCAAAATACCCAAAATTTGGTGGACTGACTTGCAAGACACAGGGAGCTGGGGTCCAATTGCTTGCTGATTTTGATTTATTGTCTCCATTGATATTGTTTTTTACATATATATATATATACAGTATCTCACATACTCAATATTTTTGCAAATATTTTTATTTTATCTTTCATGTGACAACACTGAAGAAATGACACTCTGCTACAATGTAAAGTAGTGAGTGTACAGCCTGTTAAACAGTGTAAATTTTCTGTCTCCCTCAAAGTAACTCAGCACACAGCCATTAATGTCTAAACCTTGGAACAAAAGTGAGTACACCCCTCACACCCCCATATTAATGGCCGTGTGTTGAGCTATTTTGAGGGAGACAACAAATTTATACAGGCTGCACACTCACTACTTTACATTGTAGCAGAGTGTCATTTCTTCAGTGTTGTCACATGAAAGATAAAATAAAAATATTTACAAAAATGTGAGGGGTGTACTCACTTATGTGAGATACTGTATATATATATATATATATATATATATATATATATATATATATTTTACTAACTGTGACAACTTAAAAAGAAAAGTAATTAAACAAATAAATATAAAAGACAGCTGGCTGGGAGCCTGATGTGAGCTGCGTGACTGATAGACAGCAGACGACATTGAGAATTTTGTTCAGAGCCAAGGCAAGACATCCCACTACATCTGTTGTGTACTGCAGAGAGTAAAAACACACACATTAATTGAGTAATGTATAGCAAATGCACAAGCGGGAGGGGGAAAGGTGGAGCAGTGCAGGGACGTAAAGAGGTACTACAAAAACTGACTGCAGCAATTGTTGCTGCAGCATGTGCAATAAATGATGATGATCCCTCTCCTCCTGGGGTGGATGCAGTTTGTCAGGTCCCATCAATCACACCATGCCAGTCCCCAACCACCTGTCACGGCTTTCAGGCAAAGAAGGACAGACATGAATATAAAATATAAATCCACCTTTATTTATTAAGTATAGCCCACTCAACCCCAGAACACAGGATGATAGGACCAAGGCTCCTACCCAGAGCTGCACACTGTGCTGCACACTGCACTACTGCAAGATACCATAGACTAGGTAACTGAGGCAAAAGTCTCCACCCTGCGATAGGCAGCAAGAGCCAGAGGTAAGACAAACCAGGGACTACACAGATCGAGTAAGTCAGCGAGAGCCACAGGTCAGAACCAATGTGGGTAGTCAGACAAGCTGGGGTCATACACGGAGCATATTCTCAGGAAAGCACAGGTCACAACTGAGAGCAAGATACAATATTAGAAACACCATGTAAGGGCAATGACTCCCAGTCCCAAGGAGGTTTATAAAGGAGTAGGAGAAGGCGGGACCCAATTAGGTCACACAGAATAGGCCCATAAAAAGGCCGACCTAGCCAGTGCCTGTTTCATGATGTTAGCAATGTGGAAGTGGCCACAACTAGGCCGGCCGACACTCCACAAAGAAAGGAAGCACAGGATAACTAGGCCTCTAAGGTAGAATGTGATACCACCACTGCCATGCATATACGATCTGAGAGCAAACCATATAAGATGAGGACGATAATAGAAAATAAATTAATCTGCTTACAAGACCATTTCTTGCATGTATGCTCTTAGAAAACTATAGTGGGTATCACTCCAAAGTCTCAGTAATCCTTCCTTTCCAGGGGCCCCAGCAGTCAGGCTCTGCACATATCGATACACTGTGGCGCACTAGATGTAAAACATATACAGAAGACTTCCTCTAAGTGTACAACTGTATAGTAGTTAACCCAGAGTAGGCCCCCTACATAGAAATCACTCACCAGGTTGATACTTGTAGTATGTGTGTTAAAAGCCCGACCCGGCTTGCTGTAATCCAAAGGACACTGAATGAAATATGGAATGAATCCAAATGGGCAAAATAACAATTTTTTTATTGTATACCACCCTACGAGTTTCGTGAAAAGACACTTCACTTTGTCAGGGGTTCAGATACATAATAACTGTAACCTATATTTATACACTATAACAGATACATAGTCAACATATAACAAACCAGTGAACATACCGCATTGGATGAGAGCCGCATTCCCGCCATCCTAGTGCTAACCATATCGAGGCCAGAGCTGTATGTGCTGGTAGCTCAACTCACGCCTCGCTCCGGTTCCTCTGCCTCGCCCTGGGTGTCACCATGGTGAGTGCTTTCTGTGTAGGGGGCCTACTATAGGTTAACTACTATACAGTTGTACACTTAGAGGAAGTCTTCTGTATATGTTTTACATCTAGTGCGACACTGTATAGATATGTGCAGAGCCTACTGCTGGGGCCCCAGGAAAGGAAGGATTACTGAGACTTTGGAGTGATACCCACTATTGTTTGCTAAGAGCATACTTACAAGAAATGGTCTTGTAAGTAGATTCATTTATTTTCTATTATCGTCCTTGTCTTATATGGTTTGCTCTCAGATGGTATGCGTTTTTCCCATCTTTTTCTACAGTTCTGTGTAAAGTGAGGGTGCCACTGAGGACACCAGGGAATAAAGCAGCAACCCAGAGACTATCCACATATATTTTCTATCTGATCGTGGTGATTTCCTACATTGTTTATTATATTGTTTCGCATATAATATAGAGCTATAGCGGGTGGAGAGCTATAGGTGCACATCCATATTTTATTCATATGTTGCTGTAGGATTCACAACTTTGACTTCCAGCTAATTATTTCTTCACTACAGCCCTCAGAAGAAGTAATATTGTGCTAGGAAGTCTTGCACCATATTAAACATAGGAGAAAAATGTGCTGAAATAGGACAAAATGTGTTGAAATAGGAGAAAAATGTGTTAAATAGGAGAATAATGTGAGAAAAATTTGTTGGAATAGCAAAAAACTTGCTGGAATAGGCTAAATGGAGGAACATTTTGCACAGGAGAAAACGTTCACGAAAAAAGAGATAAATCATCAGTTTTTCGGGAAAAATCATGCAGGAAATTTTTCTCACTTTTCACTCAACTCTAGTTGGGAGACTTACATTTCAAAAAATTAACCAGCATCTAATATCATCTGAGTAGTAGGTAGCAGAAGGGGACAAAACCATACAAGATAGGGAAACTGTATGCAACATGAGTCTAGCACTGATCTCTAGCTATAAGTCGGATCCCTTATTATAGCCAATTGAATTTTCTGGCCATAGTAAGGTTATCCGACTTGTGGCAAGAGATCAGCGCTATACTTGTATTGCATACTATTTTGTCTTGTGAAGGAGTGGTTTAATCCTTTTGAGTCTTAAAGCTGAAAAATCGTATCACCTGTCAGATCCCTGCACTGCAGGACTAGTGGCTATATCGCTTGGGTGCTGGACAATATATGTACTATAAGCACATTAGCACCTCCCGTATGTAATATCAAGACAGCAATGTGCAGCACTGAGGATGAGGAAGAGGCTGATTTGAAGGGTTGTTACTATCTACTTCACCTGAGATCACTACTGAGTAGAGGTGGGTGAAAGCTCTCAACTTGTTCCTGCAAGAAATCCCGCAAAATCCATGTTGTCCTCTTTCCCTGGAAAATCCGCTTTACAACCAGCAATTTAAATCTTTGCATTTTTAGCCCATTGGACAAAATTCTTTGCCATTTTTTCAATGGCTAGAAAGTTTCTGCTCATTGATTTACATGGTTTTCGACTTTTCTCTATAAAAACGTCACTTATTCCAAGAGGTGAAACACAATCGAAGCAGCTACAAAGCGAAGTAGACATGCTGTGCTGTTCTACTGTGATCTTTTTGAAAAATTGAGGCAGGAGAGGCTCATAGTGACTGCTATCACCATGAGAATGTTTAAAAATTGTAAAAGGAGGAATTGGAAAGACCCTTATGTGTCCACTGAGTCTGAGGAGGAGAAGGAGGAGGAGTAAGTGAGCACTACAGAACCAGTGCTGTCCAGTCCCCCTAAATCAACCGTAGGGATTTTGGGGAAATTAATGGGAAGAGAGGAAGAAAAGGGAAGTAGTGAGAGCAGGACAGGTCAGCTGCCTGTGCCTGCTGCCAGACGTGCTTCCCCTGCTGCGACCATTTCTGTTCCTGCTGCCAGACGTGCTACCCCTGCTGCCACTAGTGCTGTGCCTGCTTTCAGCTGTGCTGCCCCTGCTGCTGCTTCCACCATTGCTGTGCCTGCTGTCAGATATGCTGCTCCTGCTGCCACCAGTGCTGTGCCTGCTTTCAGCTGTGCTGCCCCTGCTACTGCTACCACCATTGCTGTGCCTGCTGCCAGATGTGCTGCCCCTGCTGCCACCAATGCTGTGCCTGCTGCCCCTGCTGCCACTAGTGCTGTGCCTGCTGCCAGTACTGTGCCTGCTGTCAGAAGTGCTGCACCTGCTGCAACCAGTGCTGTGCCTGCTGTCAATGCTGAACCTGCTGCCACCAGTACTGTGTCTATTTCAGTGCTGAACCTGCTGCCACCATTGCCGAAACTGCTGCTAGTGTGTCTTGTAATACTTAGGAGGGGGCGAAGGAGAAGATGACAGCAGAGGACTCTAAGTCAAACTAGCTATCCCAAGCAGTACTGACAGTGCTAGTACTACTACTAAGAATGTCCAGCAGCTTGTTAGTGTTAGGAGTGAAGGAGGAGATAATCAGTATCCTCATATATCATCATATTAATAGTGACTATGAGGAGGAAGACTCTGGGGCTGAATTTGATGTGGTTGTTGTTAGTAGTTATGGCAGTAATGGTGAAGCTGCTGGTGGGATTAGTGTTAGGGGAGTGATAAGGGAAGCATTTGAGAGCATCCAGACTAGAGGTCAAGGGAGCCCACACTATTCCTCTGGCACTGGGAGTTCCCTACCCTTCACCACAGTGTTCAAATGGTACATGAGCCGGAAGAGGCCAGAACTGTTGTGGGATAGCAGGCACAGAAATAAAAATAGCACCACCACCAACAGGAGCACAAATCAGCTGCCTGTGCCTGCTGCTACTGCTGCAAGCCTGCCTTCTTCATGTCACCAAGAAATGGGAAGTGTGACTATAAGGGACGTTCTGTCACATTGCTCGTCACCTCCTCCAACCAGCAGTGAGATGTCTGTAATAGAGCAGCAGCATGGAATGACTAGTGTTGTTGATGATGATGATAGTGGAGAAGCTGGAGTGGAAGAGACATTGATGGCCTTTTTAGCAGAAACTGAGATGGAATGAGAGACAGTGATGAGGATGGGCATCACCACCACCAACAGCAGTGAGCTTTTGAAATTAGCAGATGCTCTAATTCCAGCTGCTGCAAAGTTGCAAGGGAAGCAGGATGCTGAGGAGCAAGCTAGTGTACCTCAGACCACAATGGACACAGTGGGAATGGGGTCAACAAGTGATGCGGGACTAGGACAGGTTCCTCTTGCCAGCAGCAGCAATACTCCTGGTCCTAGTTGCAGGGCTGATTCTGAGGTAGTAGCAGCAACAGCAGCAACATCATGCTCTGCCCCAGCCAGTGAAGGGGAATGCAGAACAGAAGAAGAAAGAGGCAATTCTTCTCCATCTTTCCACTCCCCCTGAGTTGCTTGTACTTTAATACAAAATACAAAAAATAATAATAATAAAAAACATAGTCCTACAAAAAAATAAAAATTTTTCAGGCCTGTTTCTAACAAGCCTAAGTCCTACAAATCAATGTTTCATTGGGGCTTGAGCAAAGCAAGCTTGTCCTACAAATCAACGTTTCCTCAGGGCTTGGTCTTCTAACAACAAATCTAACAAAGCATCCTCTACAAAATAGACTATCAAGTCAAGTATCAGTCCACCCCAGTGGCAGCTTATGTCAGGGGGTTCCTGTCTCTCTCACTTTACATACAAATATCTTATTTTATTTTATTTTTTTATTAACTGCCCAATACTAGTCAATGAACACCCCCAAAACAAATTCCTTGTTCAACTGATTCATTCCCCAGACTCTACCCACCAACACATGCACCCTCCTCAGACCCCTTTAATACCATGTTTTATGGGGGGGTTTTTTAATTGTATTTAGGATTTATTTTTTTATTAACTACCCCAATCCCAGTAAACACCCCCCCAAAATAAAATCCCTGTTCAACTGATTCTTTTTTCCACACCCCACCAACACATGCACCCTCATGATCCCTTTATACTATACCTTTGGGAAATAAAATAATATTTGTCATGTATTGTGTGTAAATTCAATGTTCCCATTGATTTCAATGGAATGAGCTAGGCAAAAAAAGCGGAAAAACTGCACTTCTTGTGGGAAATTATTTGCCAAGCAGGAAATGCCATTATTTGCCGATTTCAGTTTGAGGTGAAAATTTTCACCCATCCCTACTACTTAGACCACTGATTAATGTTTGACAATAATCTAATAATAATGAAAGGTTAAATTGGATTCAAACATGATAATTGGCGAAGAGCCAATGTAGTGCCTCTATTTAAGAAGGGAACTAAAACAGAACCTGGAAATTATAGACCTGTGAGTTTGACCTCTGTAGTGGGGAAACTGCTACACAGGATAATAAGGGACTATATTCAGGATTGCAACACAAAAAATAAGATCACTAACAGGAATCAACATGGTTTTATGAAGAATAGATCATGCCAAACTAACCTTTTCAGCTTCTATGAGGAAGTAAGCAACAACCTTGTTAATGGCAAGGCAGTTGATGTAGTATATCTAGACTTTGCCAAGGTATTTGATACAGTGCCACACAGAATGCTGGGGTATAAAAGAAGGAAATCTGGGCTAGGAGATGACCTTTGCAATTGGAAACAAAACTGGTTGAAGGATAGGGAACAGTGTGTGGTTGTAAATGGACAATTCTCCAAAACAGTTAAAGTGGAGAGTGGAGTACCTCAGGGTTCAGTATTAGGTACACTGCTTTTTAACATGTTTATAAATGACCTAGAAAAAGATGTAGAAAGCAAATTATCAGTATTTGCAGATGACAATAAATTATGCAGGGTAATTAATTCAGAACAGGATAATTGCGCTCTACAGAGGGATTTATATAAAATAGCAGATTGGGCAAACAAATGGAATATGAAGTTTAATGTGGGGAAGTGTAAAGTCATGCTTTTGGGAGGGAGTAATCCCAAGGCTACTTATGAACTTAATGGAATCATTTTAGTGGACTCGTTGCTAGAGAAAGACCTGGATTTCCTTGTCAACCACAAACTTGGAAACAGTGACCAGTGTCAAACAGCAGTTGCAAAGGCAAACAAAATCCTGTCTTGCATAAAAAGAGGTATTGAAGCAAGAGTGGATAACATCATTTTGCCATTGTACAAATCATTGGTAAGACCACACCTTGAATATTCAGTGCAGTTTTGGGCACCAGTTCTGAAAAAGGATATACTAGAACTAGAAAAGCAAAGAGCAACAAAATTAATTAAGGGAATGGAGGACTTGACGGATGAGGAACGACTAGACAAACGTGGTTTATTTACTCTAGAGAAAAGATGACTAAGAGAAGACCTTATCACATAGTACAAATATGTGAGAGGCCAATACAAGGATCTCTGCGGTGAGCTATTTATTTCAAGGCCTGATCAGATGACCAGGGGAGACCCCTTGATATTAGAGGAAAGGAGGTTTAGACTTCAGCAGAGGAAGGGTTTTTTTACAGTGAGGTCTGTTAAATTGTGGAATTCTTTGCCCAAGGAGGTGGTTATGGCAGATTCAATGGATACATTCAAGATAAGATTAGATACATTTCTTTCCAAAGGGAACATACAGAGTTATACTGCTTATTTGTAGGCAGATCAGAAAGGTCTGATAAAGACTAACTTATTTGGTAGCAGGAAAACTTTAAAATTACTAGGGTATGAGGAGAAGGTTGAACTTGATGGACTTGTGTCTTTATTCAACCACATTTACTATGTTACTATGTTATTTGTATGGCATTCATCCCTATGAATCATCATAAATCATCATATATACATAGATTAATGACACTACCACCATTCAGTGTAACATTTTAATTTACTTATTTTTATTTATCTCTTTGAAAATAATGGTTAGTATAGATGAAGACTTACAGAAAGAAAAGCCTGAAAAATAATTATATTGAAAACTTGCTGAAAGTGAAACTTTCAGAATATTATAGAAAGGCTAACCCTAAAAAAATGAGCGTGGGTATCAAACAAGACTAGCCCTATAAAACACTTGTTTGCAAGGTGGCTTGCAATAATGAAGCCCTGAAAAAAATGTATGAATTACTGGCCTATTCATCTAAACAGCAAGAGGATAATTCTGCAGAGTGAGATTAGGATCATCAGCAGGGACATGAGAAGGGCTGTGGTATGATGATGCTTCCAGGATCCACTAGCACTAATGCTGCTGCTGAAGCAGCAGCAACACCACAACAAGTCCCTAATCAATTCAGATGCATCTGGTTAAAGAAAGATGGTCAATTATTTTTCTATTGAACCTCCTCTAATATCATGAGAGTATTGAAATAATATTATTTCACTTGAGAGCAAGAAGGAACTTTACCTTAACGTCATCAACAGCAATGTACACAATGTGTGCAAGGAAACACTGTGAAATAGAGGAAGGACCAGGAGGTATCACAAGTAGGGTTGGGTGAAAGTTGTCGCCATGTTCCCGTGGGAAATTTCGCGAAAAACAAGTTGTTATCCGCTTTTTCTCAGGAAAATACCCTTTAAAACTAGTGCTTAAAATGTTCTCATCTTTCATCCATTGGCCCAAATTTTTCACTGTTTTTGCAATGGCTATAACGTTTCAGCCCATTGATTTATGTTGTTTTCACACTTCCACTATAAAAAGGTGACATTTTCGCTGAAGGCAGACACAATAGAAGCAGCTACAGAGCTAGATAGATGTGATGTGCTGTTCTGCTGGGATATTTTGCAAAAAGTGAGGCAGGAAAGGTTCATAGTGACTGCTATCACTATGAGCAGTGTGAAACATAATCAACAGAGGAGCTGGAAGGACCCTTATGTGTCCACTGAGTTTGAGGAGGAGGAGGAGATGACTTGCAGTGCTGAACCAATGCTGTCCAGTCCCTCTAAATCACCCCAAGGGATCTTGGGGAATTTAACAAGAAGGGAGGGAGAAAAGGGAATGGGAAGGGAGGGAGAAAAGGGTAGTACTAGTGAGAGCAGGACAGGTCAGCTGCCTGTGCCTGCTGCAAGACGTGCTGCCACTGCCACCATTACTGTACCTGCAGCCACTAGTGTTGTACCTGCTGCCAGTTGTGCTGCCACTAGTGTTGTACCTGCTGCCAGTGCTGAAACTGCTGCCACCAATACTTTGCCTGCTGCTAGTGTTTCTTGTAGTTCTCAGGAGGGGAAGGAGAAAATGATGCCAAGTGTGACAGCAGTGTCACATTGCTCGTCACCTCCTCCAAGAAGCAGTGAGATGTCTGGAATAGAGCAGCATCATGTAGGGAATAGTGGTGGTGGTGTTGTTTGAGAACCTGGGGTGGAAGAGACATTGATGGCCTTTTTATCAGAAAGTGAGAAGGAATGGGAGACAGGGATGAGGATGGGCATCACCACATACTAGCAATCAGCTTTGGGAATTTGCAGAAATTGCAACTGCTCTAATTTCTTCTGCTGCTGAGATGAAAGGGCAGCAGGGTGCTGAGGAGCAGGTTAGTGTGCCACAGACCCCTGTGGACACAGTGGGAATGGGGTCAACAAGTAATGTGGGACTAGGACAGGTTCCACTTGCCTACGCCAGCAATACTCCTGGTCCTAGCTGCAGTGCTAAATCAGAGGCAGTAGCAGCAACATTATCCACTGCCACAAAAAGTGAAGGGGAATGTGGAGAACAAGAAGAAAGAATCCATTCTTCTCCACTTGTTCCCTCCCCCCCCCCCAGAAGTCATGGGTGTGGGACTATTCTCTTCCAGCAGGCACAGTGCAGTCATCATCAACAACGATACAGTGCAAAATTTGTGACAAGTTAGTGAGAAGGGGAAAGGAAGGAACACACCTAGGCACAAGCTCCCTGATAGTACACATGAAACACAGACACCAAGACATTTATTCAAACATATTAAAGCCAAACACCCATTACAGAAATCTAGCACCACTTTTACTATACCCCCTGACTTTCTGGAAAGGTGGAGATCAAAGAAGAGGAAGAATAAAGAAACCCAGACAGACACTGGAAGTCCCATGATGAGTGGAAGATCTAGCTCTCCATCAACATCACCTTCTTCCTGTAGGGTAACAAGTACATCTCCTGCCAATCCAACTCATTCATCGTTACCTCCCCCACCAAAAGATAGCCAATCTTTTGATGTTAGGGTATGGCAGTTCATCTATACCCATTGCACACTGTATGGTGCACTGACCACACATGCCAGTGTGGTGGAGGAGAATCGATACCAGGTCATCAGGTGGCATCCGAAGGGATTCCATCCCACAGAATATGCTAGGATTCTGGCAGGGAGGGTTCATCATTACTATTAAACTGTCAGAAAGTTGTCATGTGTCCTTAACGGGGTCTGGACAAGGGGTACAGTGACAGCGGCAGTACTAGGTTTCGGGTGTCATGGTGTTTGGAACCAGTTGTGCCCCCAGATGTTACTTACAACACACACACTGTGCACATTGCAGTTGCTGATGGAAGCCACAGTTCCTGTTCTCAAGGGAAAAATATATAGTCCAATAATAACACACCCATGATTTTGGAGGGGCAGGTGGAGAAGATTTAATGGACAACTACTTCTTTTCTCTACATAGACTAGGGGCTATTTATTGTGATGCCTCAGGCTCATCACTGGTGCCAGTCGTGGCAAGTGGAACCTTTATCATCAATCTTCCATGTTACTGCTATTGTTGATCCCATTCCCTTTCAGTTGCCTAATCATCCTGCTGCTTAAACAAAGCAGCAGCAGCAATATGAACAGCAGTTGCAACTCAGGAGGACATTTGATAGTGGCCACTTGCCAACATGGTATTCTTTTATTTCTCAGGGCTTTTAAAAAAAATTAAAAAATAAAAAATAAAAAAAAACTAGTCCTACAAAAAATAAACAATTTTTGGGGGATTGTTTCTAACAAGCCTAAGTCCTACAAATCAATGTTTGTTTAGGGCTTCAGCTTCTAATTTAAGTCTAAGTCCTACAAAGGCCTCTAACAACAAGTCAAGCAAATCATCCTCTACAAAATACTCTATCAAGTCAAATATCAGTCCACCCCAGTGGCAGCAGAAATTTTCGCCCATCCCTAATCACAAGTGACACATCTGTTTTTATATTAAGCAAAAGGCACAACTACAACCACCACTCTGACATTTAGGTCAGCAATGTTAAAACATCCCCCAAGAAAGGCTGCTGACACTATGGCCTTAGTCCACTGCTAAGGCCACATGAGGACCAAATAACTTAATAAAAATAATGAATTCTACTTGGAACCAGCTTAGCATATTCAGTAGCATGGAATGTCCAAAAATGCTCTCTGATAACCTGCATCTGCTCACCACCACATTGGCATGTATGGTCAGTGCACCACCACATTCTACCAAAAAATGCTCTCATTCTCTTTCATATTAGCAGCTCCACCACCCCTAATGTCATCATCCCCACCACAAATCTATTGATTTCCTATGGGACTGTTTAGTGATAACAAATGTTACAGAGGATCCCCTGCTGTCACACTTGTCATCCCATCAGAAGGTGATACGCTGACCTGCACTGCTGGTACTGATATCCAGTCACCCCCTACTTTATTATACTTCCCCAGATACCTAAGGGAGTGGTTGGAGAACTTGGTAGGGATCCTGTGGACAGAGGGAACTGAACTTCTTTCACTTCTGGTGCTGTTGGATTCCTCCTCCTCTGATTTAACAGTATCAGCATTATCCTTTCTGATTCACTTGTTGTTCTCCAAGTACTCTATGCACTCCAAACAACTTTATTTATTAATCGCTCTCTTTCTGTCTCTCTCTCTGTCTGCTTCGTCTCTCAATCTCTGCTATTCCATAACATGTTGCAGGGGGTTTTATAGTATGGGGCTGTGAAGTTTCACCAGCACTGAAAACATAGGCCGAGAAATGAACAGGTCTAATAGGAAATCTGTTGTGTTAGCAAAAAAGCAGAAAGTCTATGGGTTTCACTATAGATAAGAATTCCCATAGAAAGAGAGGAAAATTGTGCTTTTTTCATGAAAATTCCTACAGGAATTCCTACTCAATTGTTCATTGTCCGTAACACTGATATTTAGCAGAAAGGAGTGGGTCCTGGTATGGTAACTGCTATATACCAACTCTGATAGTGTCCAATCTATTGCATTTGCTTTCCCATATGCCTTCATAACACCATAATTATACTTTGCTCTGTCTGATATATAACACAGCTCTGGCAGCCCTCTGGCTTCCTTTTGCCATCAACAAGATTGCCATTGACTGCATATTTGCTGGTTGATGGATCATACTCCGTAAACTGTAGAAACTATTGTGCAGGACCCAGAGGTGTAACTAGAAGCCACCAGGCCCTGGTGCAAAAATTGCCAAAATTGCCAATCGCCAAATTGCCCCCCATTAACCACAATTGCCCACAATTAGCCACAATTGCTTCCACATTGTCACAATTACCCCCACACTGCCCCCAATAGCCACAATTACCCCCACATTGCCACAATTGCACCCACATTGTCCCCAATATCCATAATTGCCTACACATTGCCACAAATGCCTCCAATCACCACATTGCCTCCACAATTGCCCCCACATTGCCACAATTGCCCCCAATCGCCATATTGCCTCCGCTGACACCCTCCTACCTCCCTGGTGGTCCAGGAGAGGTCTTCTGCACAGCCGGATCCCTCTTGTGGTCCTTCAGTAATGCAAAGCAATGGGAGATGTCGTAATCTCCCAGCGCTCTACATTACTACTTCAGTGCCAACGGACGGAGCTTCATCTGCTAGAGCTGTTTGCTGCTGACACCAGGCAGGGGGTCGTGGGGACAGCTGGGCCCCTGGAGTGGCTGGCCAGGTCACAGGTGCGACCCCTGCGACCCCTATTGTTACGTCACTGGCAGGACCATCCCAGCATGGTGGCAGGTCTAAAGCTGACAATTAGTACACAATCCATGTCATTTATGTCCTGCTCTTTTCCCATTATTTCACTGAAATGCAAACACATACACATTATTTCTTTATACCTGATTTATTTAACTTTGAACAGACGTATGACTTTTCATTACAGCCTGGTTCTTTACTTGCACAATGTGGAATATCTAATAAGCTGGCTATTCTATGTGAGTGTATATTATAGATCCTCGAGCTCAGACATGTCTGTTACCTATTTTTTGTCACAAACAGGAGAGGGGGAACACCGCACACAGTTGATGAGGCATGTGACATTCTATCTAAATATATTCTGATTTTTCATTCGCAATAACTGTGTTATAGGCGGACACAAAATGGAGATTCATAGCTCTGTATGACTAAAGTGAATTTAATTATAGAATATAGCTCTGTGTAATTTAACATTATGAGCTTTATATTGTTGGCTCATTTCATCTGGGAAAATAGTAGATTAGAGTCATTAGCAAATTTGAAAACAAATCAAATTGTTCAAACATGCATTAAAACCTCATTATTACATCAATGGATTAAAGGAACCCAAACACCAAAAATGAAACGGAGTCATTTCCATTTAAAAATTCCAAACTCTTAGTATCTCTATAAATATGTTTTGTTTGTTGTTGGAGACATAAAATAGTGTGATTTTATTGGGCAGGACCACAGAGCCCTTGTTATGACCATTTTATGACCACAGAGGTATGCAGTGCATTGGGAAGCAACTTGTTAATCAGCACTTAGATCCTTACACATTTATGCATATGTGTTTTGTGTTTTAGAAGTGATATTCAATCAAAACCATCAACAAGGTTATTATGAACACACAATGACAATAAACTCTACATCCTATAGGCAGAGTACCCATAAATATATAATACATATGAGCATTTACATGTCAGAAAAAGATCAAAATAACCAGCTTCTTTTAAATTTACAGAATTTCTATTGCATTCCCAGAATTCTATGCAGCATCAAACAAGTGTGAGCACACAGTGTAGTCCTTTTTTATCCATGTGGATCCCATATAAATTTGAGATATTGGTTTTACTCGCTTCTTTCACTGCTTATTCCTTAAAATATTAGCTTAAAAAACAGGAGTAGGGATGGACAACAAAGTTCACCTCAAACCATAATTTCCAGCGAAACATGCAGTGTTTCCACTTTTTTCACCTAGTTCATTGCATTGAAATCAATGGAAACAGTGAATTTACACTTAACACATAGTATATGTAATTTTATTTCCCAAAGCATAATATAAAAGGGGTATGGGTGTGTCTGTGTTGGTGGAGTCTGAGGAAAGAACTCAGTTGAATAAGGAATTTTTTTGGGGGGATGTTGTCTGGGACTGGGGGTACAGTTAATAAAAAAATAAATACAACTAAAAAAAAATAACAAATAAGACATGGTATGAAGGGGGTCTGAGAAGGGTGCCTGCATTGGAGGGTGGAGTCTGGGAATGAATCAGTTGAACAGGGAATTTTGTTTGAGGGGGATTGTTGACAGGTATTGAGGGACAGTTAAAAAAGAAATTAATAAAATTAAAATTAAAATAAGAAATTGGTACTTAACGTGACAGAGACAGGGACCCCCTGACGTAAGCTGTGAATGGGGCAGACTGATACTTGACGGGATAGAGGATTTTGTATAGGGTGATTTGTAGTACTTATATTTGTTGTTACAGGTCCAAGTCCTGAGGAAACTTTGATTTGTAGGACTTAGACTTGTGTTAGGCCCAAGCCCTGAGGAAACATTGATTTGTAAGTAGCATCTCAATCTTTGCTGATGACACTAAGCTTGGTAAGGAAATATGTATAGAGCTGGATGTTTTTTCTCTGCAGAAGGATTTAGATAAACTGAGTGAATGGGCAGAAAAGTGGCAGATGACATTTAATGTAGATAAATGTCAGGTTATGCATTTGGGCTGTACAAACAAACTTGCTACATATACACTAAATGGGAAACAACTTGGGGAATCCTCATTAGAGAAAGATTTAGGAGTTCTGATAGACGATAGACTTCACAGCAGTGTGCAGAGTCACTCAGCTGCTGCAAGAGCAAATAGGGTAATAGCCTGCATAAAAAGAAGTGTAGATTCAAGAGATGCTAATATTATCCTACCTCTGTATAAATCCTTGGTTAGGCCTCATCTAGAATATGGAGTACAATTTTGGGCACCAGTTATTAAAAAAGACATTGTTGAACTGGAAAAGGTGCAGAGACATGCAAGAAAACTGATAAAGGGATTGGAGGGTCTGAGTTATAAAGAGAGACTAACCAAACTCGGTTTGTTTACATTAGAGAAGAGACAACTATGGGGTGAAATGATTACCATTTACAAATACATTCAAGGTCAATACAAAGAACTAGCCAATTAATTATTTACGCAAAGAGCTGAGCTAAGAATAAGTGGTCATCCATTAAGACTAGAGGAAAGGTGCTTTTGACTAAAACAAAGGCAGGTATTCTTTACAGTAAGGGCAGTAAAAGCTATGGAATTCTTTGCCTCGGCATGTTGTACTTGCAGATAATGCAACTGCTTTCAAAAAAGCAATGGATGCCTATCTAGAACAGAACAATATTGCAAATTATGACAGATAGTTTCAATGCAAATAGGATGTTGATCCAGGAAAATATCTGGCTGCCATTTGGGGTTACTTGGGGTTACATTAGAAATTGCTCCGGAGGTTTTTCTTTGCCTTCCTCTGGATCAACAGCGTTTTTTTTTTTTGCATGGGCCGGACTTGATGGACACATGACTTTTTTCAGACTCATTAACTATGTTACTATGTTTCCCCTGATGAACTGTGAACTATCATTATAATACTTTTTATTATTGATTGCAGGGTCTCTTTATATACAAATCAACATGCCTCTTGGCTTGGCATCCTCTTTCAGGTCCTCTAGGATACCATGACCCCCTATTGCTTACCCTTCTTACAAACTGGTCTGTTTATACACCCTTAATCTACAATCCCTGAAGCAAACTTTTCTGTATAGATATTTAACAGTATGGTGCACTGCACTCACTAACCCCATTATCAAGTATAAGTTCTTGGGTGTCTCCTTTAGGGATGGGCCAAAATCAAAGAATAATGTCACTTTCCGTTTGGCAAAAAACGTCTGGCGAAAAGTGTAGTTTTTCCGCTTTTTTTCACCTAGCTCATTACATTGAAATCAATGGAAACATCGAATTTACACACAACACATAGCAAATGTTATTTTATTTGAAAAAGGCATAGTATAAAAGGGGCATGAGGGTACCTGTGTTGGTAGAGTGTGGGGAAAGAATCAGTTGAACATGCATGTTTTTTTGAGGGGGTTGTTTACTGGGATTGCTGGGCATTTAATAAAAAATACAATTACAAAAACCCCATAAGACATGGTATAAAAGGGGTCTGAGGAGAGTACCTGTGTTGGTGGGTGGAGTCTGGGTAAAGAATCAGTGGAACAAAGAATTTGTTTAGGGGGGTGTAACTTGATAGAGACAGGCCCCCCCTGCCGTAAGCTCCACTGGGGTAGACTGATACTTAAAGTGACAGAGTATTTTGTGGAGGATGATTTGTAAAATTTGTTGTTAGATGCCCAAGCCCTGAAGAAAAATTGATTTGTAGGACTTAGGCTTGTTAGAAACAAGCCCTCCAAAATTGTTTATTTTTTTTTTTTTAGGCCTGAGGAAAAAAATTTCCCTACTGGCCTCGTGCCAGCAGGTCATGTCATGTTGGCCAGTGGACACTGGCCATTGTCAAATGCCCTGATGTAAATGGGGATTTTGCGACTGCTGTTCTTACTGTTGCTTTTGAGTTGTTTAAGCAGCAGGATGTCAAGGTTTTTCTGAGCTGCTCCATTCTGTCTATTGATTCTGCTGTCTGAGCTAATCTAGTGTTCTGATATCCACTGTTGCTGTCTTCTGAGTTTCTGGCTCTGGCTGTATCAGCTGATCTCTCTGATTTCTCATCTGACTGTTATCAGCCAACCCTCTCAGGGTATTTATAGCAGCTTGGCTCACTCATTGTCCTTGTGTTTGTTTGCTGACCTGTTGCTGCTGGCTGCTGTGGGCTTTTCCTGTGTTCCTGTTTGCTGTGTTCCAGACCATCGGCTTGTTCCAGACTTCAGTGACTTCTGCGCTTCTGACCCTCGGCTTGTTCCTAACATCACAGACTACTGGTTTCCTGACTCTGGCTCGGCTTAATACCTGTCTTGATTCCTGACCCTGGCATGTCTTTTGGTTTATGCTCTTGGATCATGCTACTGTTTTGGTCGCACTAATACAGGTGTATTGCATTTTACCTTTTTGTGTCCTGTCTGGTTTCTGGTCCCTAACACAGGTTGATTGGGCAGCTTAAAGGGAATGGGATCAGCAACAGCAGTAACATGGGTAATGGATGATGAAGGTTCCACTTGCCATGACTAGCTCCAGTGATGGGCCTGAGGCAGTAGCAGCACCATAATTGGCCCCCACCACTTCAGGAATATGTGGAGAAAAGAAGAAGTTGGCCAGTAATAATAATAATAATAATAATAATAATAAGTCTAAGTCCTAAAAATCATCTTCTATAGACTACTCTGTTCTGTCAAATACCAGTCTGCCCCAGTCACAGCTTACTACAGGGGGTCCCTGTCTGTCACGTACCAATTTCTTATTTTATTTTTTTATTTATTTTTTTACTGTCCCCCCAATCACAGTCCCCCTCCACCCATAAGAAATTGGTATTCAACTGATTCTTTCTCCTGAATCCACCAACATCTCCTCCTCAGACCCCTTTTATAACATCTTATTTTTTAAATTTTTTTATTTCAATTTTGTATATTTTTTCATTTAAAACTATATAATCTAAACAACTGATTGAATAAGGAAGTTATATCAAGCTTTGGGTCTTTGAAAGATCAGGTTTTTAAAAATGTGTTTAAATATATATATATATATATATATATATATATATATATATATATAATTAGAAAAATTAGTAATATAGTTAATAAACATTGGGTGGTATTAAAGGCTGATCCATTATTACAAAATATTATAGAGCAACCCCCCCCCCCTATTATTTATACAAAAAAATTAAAATTTTAAAAAATATACTCACCAGACATAAACCTGTGATGAACAGTGATTAATCTAAAGGACACCTGCTGGATATAAAAGGGAGTTACAAATGTGTTGCTGCCAGATGTATTACATGTAGATTGATAGCAAATAATGTTAAGTCATTTAAAGGAGAGAATCAAAAAGTATATAACATACTACAATATATTAATTGTAATCCTAATTATGTAATTTACAGTATCACATGTAAATGTAACATTATGTATATCGGCAGGACAAAGAGGAAATTAAAAGAGATTTTTAGAACACAGAAGGGTGATCCTCACAGGAGATATTAAGGGCTCGATTTAAAGGTAGCCGTTAGCCAAAAAAAAGATTAACAGGTGTGTTAAGGTGCAGTAAGCGATTCAAAGCTCCGTGTTATGTTCAGCTAACGGCAGATCACAAGTCACAACGGCCGATACACTTACATGCATTGGGACCCGTAGAACAAAATACCCCAGAGCAATTCAAAGGAGTGCGGCACTGCTAACGGCAGCGAAAAAAGATACATTTAATGGCCAAGAGTTAAGACCTATTTTTGTTAGGCGTTAGACATCTAACGGACAAACCCCCCCCCCGCTACATGGTAAAACAGACGAACTGCTCCCCGCACAAGAATACAAATGGGAAAGTTAACCCGTGCAATGCCAAAATAACACAAAAAACATGTCCACACACCACAGATCACTGGCGCACACAACACAACAACCAAGCAACACAACATGGACATGGCCCAACAAAAAAACACCAACACAACATGCCACGGAACAATGGATGTTAGCACACAACACGGACACCTGCCAACACAAAACAAGCTCACCTGGGCAATATCACCACACGATCCAGACACAACCTGCACCGCAAAGCTCCACACCCACAACTGACAGGGACACAGCAACCACAACACAGCACACTTGTAAACACAGAAACACCTGCAAACACTTACCTGGACAGCAAACACCTTCCCATTCATCAGCACTCACCTCATCACCACACCTACACAACGCCCCACCACCTACTTAAACGGACAGCTAACCACACTCACTTGTGGATTGTTTTCCACTCAGAAGAGATAGAGATACAGATAGAGAGAGATAGATAGATAGATAGAGAGTGAGAGCGCAGTCAGTATCTTGGGTTACATATTGTTGCGAAGACTGCGGAGAAGGCGTGCAAGGAAGAGAGCTAGAGAACACCAGCAACCCCTAGGCACACCGGATCAACAGCCTTCACCTGTTGCAAGTGAGGAGGCTCTGGCTCATGAGCCACACATGAGCCCATCCCCACCTGGAGGACACCTGCCTGCAGATGCATCGCTGCAGCAACAGGATGCTCCCCAGCTGCCACAGGGACCCCTAGAGCAGCCCAGGATTCATAGAGGACCACCAAGGACCAGGGTATACCGCCCAAGGGTCACTCTCTTTGGAATGACCGATGACAAGGTTATTGATCGCTACAGGTTATTGCCCTGTACGAGGTCAAGGACCAGGTGGATCCCATATGCACCCATAACCATGCCCTAACTGGCCTGCAAAAACTCCTGTGTGCCATACACTTCATGGCAAGTGGTGCCTTCCAGTCGACAGAGGGTTACGCATTTGGCATATCCCAGGCCACATTCTCCAGGGTGCTGGCCCAGGTCTTGCCAGCCCTCAAAGACAAGGCTAGTTGGTACATACACTTCCCCACCACCGACATGGAGTGAACACATCTCAAGCAGGGCTTCTACGAAAGGGGAGGCATGCCCAGGGTCATGGGTGCAATAGATTGCACCCATGTCAGAATCAAAGCACCAGCACGTTGGGGACATGTGTTCATCAACCGAAAAAACTTCCACTCCATGAATGTGAAGATGGTGTGTGACAGCAACTTGGCCATTGTGAGTGTCTGTGCAAAATATCCCGGAAGCTGTCATGACTCATCTGTGCACAGAAATTTCGAAAATGGGACCTATACACGCGGATGGCTTCTGGGTGAGTAAATAATACCAAATCACACCACATACACACGTGCTAGTATGTTCATCTCATGAAACAGCATCCACACAACATGTTCTCCTTGTCCCACCATGTCACTCACTTCCCACAGGTGATGCCGGCTATGGCTGCAAACCATGGCTCCTCACCCCGCTTGCAAATCCCCAAACCGATGCCCAGGAAAGAGATAACCAGGCTCATGCCAGAACTCACAATGCCATTGAGTGTACCTTCAGCCTCCTCAAGTCCCGATTCCGATGTCTGGACCACTCGGGGGGAGAATTGCAGTATGCACCTGGCAAGGTCTGAAACATTGTCATGGCATGTGCCATCCTCCATAATATCGCGGTCGCCACCAGACTCATCGACGATGTACAGCCCCCACCCAGACCTGATGACCCACTGGACATTGTCCAGGGTGAGGAAACCCTAACAGGGATGCAGACAAGACACAGATTGATCAGGGATCACTTTTGCTGTGAGTATAATACATGTATGCACACAATCCATGCATGCACACCCACCACAACACACATCTTCTGTTTCACCCCACAGGATCAGTGACACAGCCCTGACACTGGATGCAGTATGGACCACCACCATCAACCATTCCATGGACCAGTCAGATTGGGCCTAGAGATTTTGATTACATCTGACACCCTGTCGTCCATATTGATACTGCCACCCCAAGGATATCATGCTTATTCCCCTGGAAACCAAGGTACAACACTTTAACCTTGTGCAACAAATTCCACGGCTCCCCAGGCACCAACTAAATTGGTTTTTCTAGGATCACACCCATAGCAACCGTGGTACCCCTGTAGTGAGAGAGTCTCATCCAAGGCAATGCATCGGATAACACTCTATCACATCAGGGGTTAAGGGGACATATGAGCGAACATGGGACCTGTAGTTTGCCAGAGCTAAAAAAAGCAGCAGAGGGATGGATCTACAGTGGTAGTGTGTTACACAACATAGAGCTCATTACATGTGGATCACGTCTCCATGGACACCATGCTGACCTGTGTGTTTGTGCAGTGATATATGCCCCAGACAGAAATACACACATCAACAAATATGTCCTGATAGCTCCATGATCCAAACATATTTGGACTGTCTCTGACAGTGGCAGACTAAATATATTGATGTCAGGAAGCTATCAGGACATATCTGTTGATGTGTGTAACCATGTCAGGGGCATATATCCCTAAAGATGGTTAACATCCCCTTAGTTATCCCCCATGATGGTTCATAGACTAGTACAGAACAAATTCCACAGCAATGGTTCGTGTAGCCCCATGTCAGGAGAAAGATGAAGAGGATCATGATGTTGTAGCTGTTGCATGATGAACACTTCGAGGGTGATGTTCCAAATCCTGTCCTCTTGACCCACAGGCATCCATAGCATGACCCATCCTTGAACAGGGGAGTTTCCATGTGACTGGACTGAAGTCTGGACAACATTTCCATGAAGCTCACCCCTTGTTGTTTCCAGTGATTGGGTTGGTGATGCAATGTGTGACCTGATGTTCACAGCAACCTCTACTGGAACATTCACATATAGACACACATTCATGTGTGTACTATCACCCAGGTATCAGACCTGTACAGTAAGACTGCTCATCAGAGTAGACAAACCATGTGGACAACACATGAGCAGTTCCCCAGTGTTACTAGAATATCCCTATTTAGTTCAGATGTACCGTTTGTGTGCTCATACAAGTGTTTCATGCATATAGGCTAAATACCCAGGAAACACATGTATGTGTTTCTGTAGTTTGAGACACAATAAAAGAGTACCATCACTATTCAGTATGTGTCTGTCTGTAAGAATAAATCTTGGATTGGACATCTCTCAATTATGAACCATACTCCGGGCTAGAGTATACCTCATACATAGGAAGGCATGACCCACATCATAGGAGTCCACTGGTTGTTTGACCATGAGTGAACATTGTGATGTATTCATGCAATGCGATGATGGCAGTGATACACTAATTGGTGTTGTGGTGATAGCAGGTGATACAGGGGACATCATTACTTACACAGTGATGTCACGTCCACGGTTTGTGTCTTGCTCAAAACAATCAATGTCCTAAGACTGCTGTAGGTTGATATATCAAAGTACTTGGGCTATATCAAAAAAACAACAAGACCAAGTGAACAAGTGTTATCACTGTTGAAGTGTGTTACAACCTTAGTTAAACAACAACACAACTGAGTACATAACCCAATGCCCAGCCTAAGTTTTTAATGTTTTTGCTACACATTGACATCTTAGGAAAATCATTGGGTTATCCAGTAAGTTAGACTGTGATTCAAACACCTATCGTGCAACTGACTTACTGGAGAACACATACATTGTGTTCACCAGTAAGTCAGCTGCACAATGGGAGTTTGATCCAAAGTCAAAAGTGAAGCATGTTCCATCTGTCCTGCTTATTATATCCCTGCTAAGTCACATAGCTGTTTGTTTGGTTTCACAACAATTGATGCAGACGAATGTTAAGTGTTGCACCAGTTGTTGTGATGATGGGTATGTTCAGAACAATTGTAACAAACACACAACATGGCCATGTAACACTTTTGTGTTACATGGCAACAGGGATGGGTTACCAGGTGAATTTGGACAACGGTGTGTGTGTGTGTGTGTGTGTGTATCCATGTTGTATCATCCCACAGACATTTCACCCAGGCAGAGGTTGTGTTCACTGCATTGTATGGCAATGCATTGGAGACAACCCTGCCACTAGTGATGAGCGAGCACCCCAATGCTCGGATGTTCGGGTGCTCTGACCGAGCACCCCCTGAGGCTCGAGTGCTCGGCCGAGCACCCGAGCCCCATTGAAGTCAATGGGAGGACTCGAGCATTACACCAGGCACCCCCTGCTCTGATGAGGGGAGGGTGCCTGGTCCATAGGAAAAGGGCAGAAAAAGATGGAAACACTACAGAAATGGTTCAGGGACAGCATAGGGAGGATGTCTGGATGCACCTTGGACTCCAACATCGCTGCTGGGAACGATCTTTCGCCCGTAGTACGCCATTTTTACAGACTGACCGTAAAACACACAAAAAGGAAAATAAAAACGACTTTAGGCGAAAAATTGTTACCAAACAGTATTTGCTGTATATTTACTTGTATATCATCTGCAAATTCTCCCAAAAATTTCATCGATTTTCTGAAGTGAGGCCATGATTAAGAGGGAAACGTGCGCAGAGGCAAATTATCCCAAAAATTTCTTTGATTTTCAGAACTGAGGCCATGATTAAGAGGGAAACGTGCGCAGAGGCAAATTCTCCCAAAAATTTCCTTGATTTTCAGAACTGAGGCCATGATTAAGAGGGAAACGTGCGCAGAGGCAAATTCTGCAAAAAATTTCCTTGATTTTCAGAACTGAGGCCATGATTAAGAGGGAAACGTGCGCAGAGGCAAATTCTCCCAAAAATTTCCTTGATTTTCAGAACTGAGGCCATGATTAAGAGGGAAACGTGCGCTGAGCTGACCATCTAAAACATTATGGGTGAGGGTCTGCTGCAGAGCTGACCATCCTAAACATTATATGCGAAGGCCCGCTAGTGAGCTGACGCTATAAAACATTATATGAGAGGGCCCGCTAGAGAGCTGACCCAATAAAACATTATATGAGAAGGCCCGCTGGTGAGCTGACCTATATAAAAATTGGCAAACAGGGCCCGCTGGTGAGCTGGCCCTATATAAAAATTATATCACAGGGCCCGCTGGTGAGCTGGCCCTATATAAAAATTATATCCCAGGGCACGCTGGTGAGCTGGCCCTATATAAAAATTATATCCCAGGGCATATGGAAGAGGAGGAGGAGGATGAGAACATTAAGAGTCAACCATATACCCGTTTTTGGGGTGGAAGGGGTGAATGGGAATACAGAGTATTCCCATCATTGTAAATAACATATATAAAGTGAGTTTATGTTCCCCCGGGGCTTTCCTCCAGTGGAGTGGAGAAGTCAGGGGAAATCCAGGCCTTGTTCATTTTTATAAGTGTCAACCTATCAGCATTGTCGGTGGAAAGGCGGATACGCTTATCTGTTATGATGCCACCAGCAGCACTAAATACCCGCTCAGACAGAACGCTGGCGGCAGGGCAGGCCAGCACCTCCAAGGCGTAGAGTGCCAGTTCATACCACGTGTCCAGCTTGGACACCCAGTAGTTGTAAGGCACAGAGGGATCATTGAGGACGCTGACACGGTCTGCTACGTACTCCTTCACCATCTTCCAAAACTTTTCCCTCCTTGTGACACTAGGCTGCGCATCAGGGTGAGGGTGCTGGCGGGGTGTCATGAAGGTGTCCCACGCCTTGGAGAGTGTTGCCCTGCCTTTGTCGGAACTGCTGTGTGCTCCCCTTTTCTCCCCTTCTCGGTTGGCCAAGGTAGCACGTACTCTGCCGCCAGCGTTGTCAGATGGAAAATTTTGGAGCAATTTTTCAACAAGAACCTTCTGGTATTGCACCATTTTGCTTGTCCTCTCCACCGGAGGAATGAGAGATGAGAAATTCTCTTTGTAGCGGGGGTCCAGAAGGGTGAACACCCAGTAATCCGTGTTGTCTAAAATGCGTACAACGCGTGGGTCACGGGAAAGGCAGCCTAACATAAAGTCAGCCATGTGTGCCAGAGTACCAACAGTCAAGATTTCGCTGTCCTCACCAGGAGGCTGACTCTCAATATCCTCATCCTCTTCCTCCTCTTCTGCCCACCCACGCTGAAGAGATGGAACTAAAGTTCCATGGCTACCCTCTGTAGCGGAGGCAACCGTGTCTTCCTCCTCCTCCTCCTCCTCCTCCTCCGCCTCCTCCAATTGTCGCTGAGAAGACGAAGTGAGGGTGCTCTGGCTATCACCTTGTGTAAGCTCTTCCTCCCCCATTTCCACCTCTTCCACATGCAAAGCGTCGGTTTTAATTGTGAGCAGCGAGCGTTTCAGTAGACACAGAAGTGGGATGGTTACACTGATAATAGCGTTATCGCCGCTCACCATCTGTGTCGATTCCTCAAAATTGCGTAAAACCTCGCAGAGGTCTGACATCCATTCCCACTCCTCACTTCTGATTACAGGAAGTTGAACGGAGAGGCGACGACCGTGTAACAGCTGGTACTCCACTACTGCCCTCTGCTGCTCACAAAGCCGGGCCAACATGTGGAAGGTGGAGTTCCAGCGCGTGCTCACGTCACACAGCAGCCGGTGAGCTGGCAATTGTAAGCGCTGCTGCAGCTTCAACAGGCCGGCCGAAGCTGTAGATGACTTACGGAAATGTGCACACACGCGGCGCACCTTGGTCAAGAGATCATGCACATTGGGGTAGGTTTTTAGAAATCGCTGCACCACTAAATTAAATACATGCGCTAGGCATGGTACGTGTGTGAGCTTGCCGAGCTCCAAAGCCGCCACCAAGTTACGCCCATTATCACACACAACCATGCCTGGTTGCAGGTTGAGTGGCGAGAGCCACTGCTCGATCTGGTGACTAATCCCCTGCAACAGCTCTGAGGCCGTGTGCTGTTTGTCCCCAAGGCAGATCAGCTTCAGCACGGCCTGTTGACGCTTCCCCACTGCAGTGCTACACTGCTTCCAGCTACTGGCTGATGGGGGAGTGGCGGTGTGTGTAGAGAATTCGGAGGTGGAAACGGAGGAGGAGGAGCCAATAACGTAGGTGCTGGTGGAAACCCTGATGGAGGTAGGGCCCGCAATCCTCGGCGTGGGTAGCACCCGTGCCATCCCAGGGTCCGAGTCGCTCCCAGCCTCCACGACATTCACCCAGTGTGCCGTCAGGGAAATGTAGCGTCCCTGGCCACAAGCACTTGTCCATGTGTCAGTCGTTAAGTGGACCTTCCCAGTAACTGCGTTGGTCAGGGCACGGGTGATGTTACGGGACACATGGTGGTGTAATGCGGGGATGGCACACCGGGAAAAGTAGTGGCGGCTGGGGACCGCGTACCGAGGGACAGCTGCTGCCATCAGGCTGCGGAAGGACTCAGTGTCCACAAGCCTAAATGGCAGCATTTCGATGGCCAGTAATTTTGAAAGGTGTGAGGTTAGTGCTATGGCCTGTGGGTGGGTGGCTGGGTACTTTCTCTTGCGCTCAAATGCCTGGGGTAACGACATTTGGACGCTGTGCTGGGACAGGGAAGTGGATGTGGTCGCTGATGGTGCTTCAGATGGTACAGGTGCAGGGCGGGAGGTATGCGGGCCTGCGCCTTCGACAGGCGATTGGCCGGCACCGAAAACAGGGGAAGAGGAGGCAGTGGTGTGGCCTGCAGACACAGATGGGCGATCCAGGCGTTCCTCCCACTTACTACGGTGCTTGGATGCCATGTGTCGGATCATGCTGGTGGTGGTGAGGTTTCTAGTGTTCATGCCTCGGCTCATTCTGGTGTGGCACAGGTTGCAAACTACAATTCTTTTGTCGTCCGCACTTTCCTTAAAAAAACGCCATACCGCGGAACACCTACCCCTTGGCAAGGTAGATTTACGCAAGGGGGTGCTCCGTGGAACATTTGCGGGCCGGTTTGGTGCGGTCCGCCTTCTTTCTGTAGCCACACCACTGCCTCTTCCAGCCTGTTGCGGTGCTGCAGATGGCTCACCCTCAGGACTGCTGTCATCGCTCGGCTCTACACCTTCCCAGGTGGGGTCAGTCACCTCATCGTCCACCAAGTCCTCCTCCACTTCCTCACTCTGATCATCCTCCTCAAGTCTTGATCCCACCACATACTCAGTCATTGACAACTGTATAACATTCTCCTCAACAAGGTCTTGAGACGGAAATAGTGGTTGATTTAATGGCAACTGTGTCTCATCATCATCATCATCATCATCCACTACTTCCTTTGACCTTAAATGCCGTTCACATCTGTCATCTTCTTGTGATTGGGTAGCCTCTAGAGGTTGTGAATCAGGGCACAAGATGTCATGTTCCTCTGCAAGCGTGCTTGGAGAGAGGGTCAAATGAAGGATTGGTGATGAGACGAGCTCATCACTATATCCCAGTGTGGGATCACTTCTTTGACCAGACCGTGTATGGTGGGAGGAAGGATGATCAGAGTGAGGATTATGTTGACCAGACTCTTGGCTACTGAGAGTGGACTTGGTGGAAGACAGGGTGGTGCTTAACCGACTGGAAGCAGTATCAGCTGTCATCCAACCGACCACCTGTTCGCACTGGTCGGACCTCGAGAGTGATGTCCTGCGACGCCCTGTGAAATCAGACATGAAGCTAGGTATGGTGGATGTCTTTCTTTCTTGTGCTCTGGCACCAGGCACAGTTTCTCCGCGTCCTGACCCGCGCCCTGAACTTTCAGGATCACGTCCACTTCCCCGTCCCTTTTTACCCGCCTTCTTCATCTTACACGATATATATGACTTTAATATATATGAGTTTGAAAACTTAACAGTATTTCTTACTATTCTGCAACTCTGCAGAGTACACAGAATAGGCTGCTAAACTGCGGTGACACACACTGAATGGAATAAGTGACTTTAATATTTGAGTTTGAAAAATTAACAGTATTTCTTACTATTCTGCAACTCTGCAGAGTACACAGAATAGGCTGCTAAACTGCGGTGACACACACTGAATGGAATATGTGACTTTAATATTTGAGTTTGAAAACTTAACAGTATTTCTTACTATTCTGCAACTCTGCAGAGTACACAGAATAGGCTGTTAAACGGCGTTGAAACACACTGAATGGAATATGTGACTTTAATATTTGAGTTTGAAAACTTAACAGTATTTCTTATAATTCTGGAACTGTACAGAGTACACAGAATAGGCTGTTAAACGGCGGTGAAAGACACTGAATGGAATATGTGACTTTAATATTTGAGTTTGAAAACTTAACAGTATTTCTTACTATTCTGCAACTCTGCAGAGTACACAGAATAGGCTGTTAAACGGCGTTGAAACACACTGAATGGAATATGTGACTTTAATATTTGAGTTTGAAAACTTAACAGTATTTCTTATAATTCTGGAACTGTACAGAGTACACAGAATAGGCTGTTAAACGGCGGTGAAAGACACTGAATGGAATATGTGACTTTAATATTTGAGTTTGAAAACTTAACAGTATTTCTTATAATTCTGCAACTCTGCAGAGTACACAGAATAGGCTGTTAAACGGCGTTGAAACACACTGAATGGAATATGTGACTTTAATATTTGAGTTTGAAAACTTAACAGTATTTCTTATAATTCTGGAACTGTACAGAGTACACAGAATAGGCTGTTAAACGGCGGTGAAAGACACTGAATGGAATATGTGACTTTAATATTTGAGTTTGAAAAATTAACAGTATTTCTTACTATTCTGCAACTCTGCAGAGTACACAGAATAGGCTGCTAAACTGCGGTGACACACACTGAATGGAATATGTGACTTTAATATTTGAGTTTGAAAACTTAACAGTATTTCTTACTATTCTGCAACTCTGCAGAGTACACAGAATAGGCTGTTAAACGGCGTTGAAACACACTGAATGGAATATGTGACTTTAATATTTGAGTTTGAAAACTTAACAGTATTTCTTATAATTCTGGAACTGTACAGAGTACACAGAATAGGCTGTTAAACGGCGGTGAAAGACACTGAATGGAATATGTGACTTTAATATTTGAGTTTGAAAACTTAACAGTATTTCTTATAATTCTGCAACTCTGCAGAGTACACAGAATAGGCTGTTAAACGGCGTTGAAACACACTGAATGGAATATGTGACTTTAATATTTGAGTTTGAAAACTTAACAGTATTTCTTATAATTCTGGAACTGTACAGAGTACACAGAATAGGCTGTTAAACGGCGGTGAAAGACACTGAATGGAATATGTGACATTAATATTTGAGTTTGAAAAATTAACAGTATTTCTTATAATTCTGGAACTGTACAGAGTACACAGAATAGGCTGTTAAACGGCGGTGAAAGACACTGAATGGAATATGTGACTTTAATATTTGAGTTTGAAAACTTAACAGTATTTCTTATAATTCTGGAACTGTACAGAGTACACAGAATAGGCTGTTAAACGGCGGTGAAAGACACTGAATGGAATATGTGACTTTAATATTTGAGTTTGAAAACTTAACAGTATTTCTTATAATTCTGGAACTGTACAGAGTACACAGAATAGGCTGTTAAACGGCGGTGAAAGACACTGAATGGAATATGTGACTTTAATATTTGAGTTTGAAAAATTAACAGTATTTCTTATAATTCTGGAACTGTACAGAGTACACAGAATAGGCTGTTAAACGGCGGTGAAAGACACTGAATGGAATATGTGACTTTAACCCCTTCAGTGCCAGAGGCTCGGGCCATTTTCTGAACCCTGCAGGCCAGACACTTTTTCAACATTTTTGCTATCCTTCCGTTTAGGCTTGATTTCCTCTGGGGATTTTTAGTTACATATGGAAAACTATATATTGTTTTTTTCAGAACGAATTGAGCTTTCTTGTGATACCTTACATGAAGAGAATTTTACATCGTGCAAAAAGCTATGATGTCATAATGACAAAAAAAAGTGAAAATTTACTCATTTTGCTAAAATCACATACTATGTATCAAAAATATTTACCTTGATTGAAAAAGTTTCAATTATTTGAAAAAGCCTCGAGTCCCCTGAGTAAAAAAATACCAAATTTGTATAGTTTTACCTACGTCCATGGCTAGCGTAGAGCCCTAATCACCAGCAGCGCAAAATGACATTTTCAACTTTATAAACTAATATGCGCATTCTAGGGTTTTTGTGGTAAAACTACCCTAAAACAGTGGAATAACTATATAAAACTATATATTTCGGAAAAGTAGACAACCTGCCGCATCTAATGAGGGGTAACTTGCCTTCTTACCCCAAGCCTGGTGTGCACAAATGCCTCCAGAAGATGGCGCTAATGAAAAAAAAGGCATTTTCTTACATTTCTGCCCCTTCAAATGTACTGAAATTTGTGAAAACCATGGCATTTCCAACTGTATTCATTAGCTAGTGCTCTTAGGAGAAAAATGACACCCCATTGGTATGAGTTTAACTACCTCAGGGGGCGTTAGAAGTGCAAAATGACACCTACTACAACCTCAAATTTTTCTAACATTTTCTCAAACATTACTTGTCAGTACACAAATGGTTATAACAACTACAGAAGTGAAGAAAGGGTACACAAACCATACCATTTTGAAAAGAAGACACCCTGCCGCATCTAATGATGGGTGACTTGCCTTGTTACCCCAAGCCTGGAGTGCACAAATGCCTCCAGAAGGTGGCACTAATGAAAAAAAAAGGCATTTTCTTACATTTCTGTCCCTTCAAATGTACTGAAATATGTGCAAACCATGGTATTTCCAACTGTATTCATTAGCTAGTGCTCTTAGGAGAAAAATGACACCCCATTGGTATGAGTTTAACTACCTCAGGGGGCGTTAGAAGTGCAAAATGACACCTACTACAACCTCAAATTTTTCTAACATTTTCTCAAACATTACTTGTCTGTACACAAATGGTTATAACAACTACAGAAGTGAAGAAAGGGTACACAAACCATACCATTTTGAAAAGAAGACACCCTGCCACATCTAATGATGGGTGACTTGCCTTGTTACCCCAAGCCTGGAGTGCACAAATGCCTCCAGAAGGTGGCACTAATGAAAAAAAAAGGTATTTTCTTACATTTCTGCCCCTTCAAATGTACTGAAATATGTGCAAACCATGGTATTTCCAACTGTATTCATTAGCTAGTGCTCTTAGGAGAAAAATGACACCCCATTGGTATGAGTTTAACTACCTCAGGGGGCGTTAGAAGTGCAAAATGACACCTACTACAACCTCAAATTTTTCTAACATTTTCTCAAACATTACTTGTCAGTACACAAATGGTTATAACAACTACAGAAGTGAAGAAAGGGTACACAAACCATACCATTTTGAAAAGAAGACACCCTGCCGCATCTAATGATGGGTGACTTGCCTTGTTACCCCAAGCCTGGAGTGCACAAATGCCTCCAGAAGGTGGCACTAATGAAAAAAAAAGGCATTTTCTTACATTTCTGCCCCTTCAAATGTACTGAAATATGTGCAAACCATGGTATTTCCAACTGTATTCATTAGCTAGTGCTCTTAGGAGAAAAATGACACCCCATTGGTATGAGTTTAACTACCTCAGGGGGCGTTAGAAGTGCAAAATGACACCTACTACAACCTCAAATTTTTCTAACATTTTCTCAAACATTACTTGTCTGTACACAAATGGTTATAACAACTACAGAAGTGAAGAAAGGGTACACAAACCATACCATTTTGAAAAGAAGACACCCTGCCGCATCTAATGATGGGTGACTTGCCTTGTTACCCCAAGCCTGGAGTGCACAAATGCCTCCAGAAGGTGGCACTAATGAAAAAAAAAGGCATTTTCTTACATTTCTGCCCCTTCAAATGTACTGAAATATGTGCAAACCATGGTATTTCCAACTGTATTCATTAGCTAGTGCTCTTAGGAGAAAAATGACACCCCATTGGTATGAGTTTAACTACCTCAGGGGGCGTTAGAAGTGCAAAATGACACCTACTACAACCTCAAATTTTTCTAACATTTTCTCAAACATTACTTGTCTGTACCCAAATGGTTATAACAACTACAGAAGTGAAGAAAGGGTACACAAACCATACCATTTTGAAAAGAAGACACCCTGCCGCATCTATTGATGGGTGACTTGCTTTGTTACCCCAAGCCTGGAGAGCACAAATGCCTCCAGAAGGTGGCGCTAATGAAAAAAAAAGGCATTTTCTTACATTTCTGCCCCTTCAAATGTACTGAAATTTGTGCAAACCATGGCATTTCCAACTGTATTCATTAGCTAGTGCTCTTAGGAGAAAAATGACACCCCACTGGAATGAGTCGACCTACCTTAGGGGTGCCAGAAGCACATCACTACACCTACCTGTTTGCTTCTTCGAAAATGGCGGCTTGTACTAAAATGTCCATAACTGTTAGAGACATGAAGGAAAGGTATAAAAGGTATACCATTTTGGAAAGTAGACATTCTCCCGCATCAAATGAGGGGTCACTTGCCTTTCTACCCCCTGGGCTGAAGTGCACAAATATTTCCAAAAGGTGGCGCTATGGGAATAAATACATGTTTTTTTACATTTCCACCACTTCAAAGATACTAAAATCTTTGAAAACCATAACATTTCCTGCTGTATTCAGTACCTGCTACCAACATGAGAAAAATGGTAGCCTATTTGTGTGGGTTAACATAGAATATGTGGGTGCTAGGAACACGTACGTAAACCTGACACTTTTGTTTTTGAAATTATCTGCTTGCACTAAAATGGTTATAACCATAATAGATATGCAGAAAAGGTAGAGAAACAATGCCATTTTGGAAAGAAAACATCCTTCCGCATCTAATGAGGGGTCACGTGCCTTCTTACCCAAAGGCTGGTATGCACAAATGCTTCCAGGAGGTGGCGCTAGTGAAAAAAAAAGGCATTTTCTTACATTTCTGCCCCTTCAAATGTATGGAACTTTGTAAAAACCATGGAATTTTCAACTGCATTCATTAGCTAGTGCTCTTAGGAGTCAAACGACACCCCATTGATATGAGTTGACCTACCTTAGGGGGTGCTAGAAGTAGAAAACTACACCTACTACAACCTCTGATGTTTCTAACATTTTCTCAAATGTGACTTGCCTGTACAAAAATGGCTATAACACATTCAGAATTGAAGAAAAGGTAGATAAACCATACCATTTTGGAAAGAAAACAACCTGCCGCATCTAATGAGGGGTCACTTGCCTTCTTACCCCAATACTGGTGTGCATAAATGTTTCCAGAAGGAGGCGATATAGGAAAAAAATTGCATTTTTTTACATTTCTGCCCCTTCAAATGTATGGAGCGCTGTGAAAACCATGGAATTTTCAACTGCATTTGTTTGCTAGTGCTCTTAGGAGTCAAATGACACCCCATTGGTATGAGTTGAACTACCTTAGGGGGTGCTAGAAGTAGAAAACTACACCTACTACAACCTCTGATGTTTCTAACATTTTCTCAAACCTGACTTGCCTGTACGAAAATGACTATAACACCTTCAGAATTGAAGAAAAGGTAGATAAACCATACCATTTTGGAAAGAAGACAACCTGCCGCATCTAATGAGGGGTCACTTGCCTTTTTACCCCTAAGTTAGTTGGCACAACTATTTCCAGAATGTGGTGCTACAGGAAAAAATAAAATTTTGTTTTACACATCAGTCACTTCAAAGATACTAAAATGGTTCAATGGCGTGGGATTTCCTAGGAGGACTTCTTGCCAGCCTAAGAAAAATGGTACCCCACTGCTGTGGGTTGACATACCAATTTACGCTACAGGAGCGTAGCTACCAGTGAAACAGAAATGGTAAAGCAAACAGTGTATGTGTGATTTTATGGCTAACAGATGAAAGAAGCTAGGGCGTCAGCCGGTGTACGTGCGGACCTGTGACTACAAGTGTAACAAAGTATGTGGGAGGGTGAGGGATTAGGCAGTGTGTGTGGGTATGAGCAGAGGAGCAAGGATGGTGGGGCAGTGTTTGATAGTGTGTATGGGAGATCTGTGACTACCAGTGTTGATAAAAAGTCCTGTGTGTGCCACAGGAAGGGGGTCGGCATTGAACTCCCCTCCTAGTGGCACACACAGGGTTAATTTGTGTTTTATTTTTTATTTTTTTTATTATATACCTCATTGAGGGGCATAAGGACCCCCTGATCCCTCCCCAATGAGGTCTTAGTAAAAAAATATATATATATGTCCACAAACAGGGGACCCGGAGAGTGCCACAGGGGTCTCCAGCGCATTGCAAAGCAATGCATTGGATCCTTGTGGCACTCAGAGGGTTAATTTTTTTTTAATCATTACTTGGTAATCAGAGCTTGTTGGGGGGCCATCAGGACCAATCATGATGGCCCCCCAACAATCTCTGATAACGAAGTAATGAGAAATGCCCTGTGTGTGCGCCGCAGAAGGGGGGCTGCATTGGCCCCCCTTGAGGCACACACAGGGTTAATTTTTTTTCTTTACTTTTTTTATTATGGACCTCATTGGTGGGTATCAGGACCCCTTTGATTCCCCCCAATGAGGTCTTAAAAAAAAAAAAAAAAAGGAATCAAAATAAATGTCCCTGTGAGTGCCAAAGGGCTCTCCAGCGCATTGCAAAGCAATGCATTGGACCCTTCTGGCACTCAGAGGGTTAATTTTTTTTTTAATCATTACTTGGTAATCAGAGCTTGTTGGGGGGCCATCAGGACCAATCATGAAGGCCCCCCAACAATCTCTGATAACGAAGTAATGATAAATGCCCTGTGTGTGCGCCGCAGAAGGGGGGCTGCATTGGCCCCCCTTGAGGCACACACAGGGTTAATTTTTTTTCTTTACTTTTTTTATTATGGACCTCATTGGTGGGTATCAGGACCCCTTTGATTCCCCCCAATGAGGTCTTAAAAAAAAAAAAAAAAAGGAATCAAAATAAATGTCCCTGTGAGTGCCAAAGGGCTCTCCAGCGCATTGCAAAGCAATGCATTGGACCCTTCTGGCACTCAGAGGGTTAATTTTTTTTTTAATCATTACTTGGTAATCAGAGCTTGTTGGGGGGCCATCAGGACCAATCATGAAGGCCCCCCAACAATCTCTGATAACGAAGTAATGATAAATGCCCTGTGTGTGCGCCGCAGAAGGGGGGCTGCATTGGCCCCCCTTGAGGCACACACAGGGTTAATTTTTTTTCTTTACTTTTTTTATTATGGACCTCATTGGTGGGTATCAGGACCCCTCTGATTCCCCCCAACGAGGTCTTAAAAAAAAAAAAAAAAAAAGGAATCAAAATAAATGTCCCTGTGAGTGCCAAAGGGGTTTCCAGCGCATTGCAAAGCAATGCATTGGACCCTTCTGGCACTCAGAGGGTTAATTTTTTTTTTTATTAATACTTTGTAATCAGAGCTTGTTGGGGGGCCATCAGGACAAATCCCTGCCCTGCTGCCCCCACACACAGTAGTCCTAAAAAGGACTTTTGGTTCTTTTTTTTTCACAATTTTTGTTTTTTTCCTCCCTACACTGCCTTTTCCTTCCTATCCTCAGCTCTCCCTGGCTCAGACTGAGCCGAACTCGATGGTCAGGTGCTATACAGCACCTGACCACGGGTTCTGGCCAGCCAATCAGTGTAATGCCAGCAGCCAACATGGCTGCTGGCATTACACCGATGTCAGAGCCTCCCTGCACGTTTATTGGCTGCGCAGCAGCCGCAAAACGTGCGGGGAGGAGACCCGAACATGGCGGGCGAGCACATGCGGTACTCGTACGAGTACCGCCATGTGCCGAGCAGAGCGATGCTCGAGCCGATCCGAGCATCGGCCGAGCATGCTCGCTCAACACTACCTGCCACCCAATCCATAACTGAAGACACAGCAGATCAGACAGGAATCAAAAGCACAATGTTTATTTATTGAGGGGGCAGTTAACAGGTTGGGACTTTCATTTTTTCTTTTTTTTGGAGGGGGCTTAGACTGGGTGCCAGAGGTGGATGCCCTTGTTGATTGCCTGGTCACGCTCTGCCCCCTAGGTGTGGCTTCAGGGGTAACACTGGAGGGGCTGGTGGGTGCAGTAGACCCCACCATGGAACGCAAGTTCTCCCTCTCCATCCTCAGGTTCTCCCTGCTGTTGATCTCTCTCAACTCCACAAGGACCTGTGTGAACATGTCCATGATACTTGTCTGGAGCTGGTGGAGTTGTGTGTTCACCCTGGCCACCTCCGACTCCAGGGCTTGTATTCTGGTCTCCAATCTGGCTGTGTTCCTCCTGGATTCCCTCCTGCTCCTGGTGATGTTGACATCTGTGCTCCTGCTCGACCGGAGTAGTCTCCTCTGCAGGGCCATACACTCCGCCTCCATCCCTGTGAAGAGTGCAGTGCTGGAGGTGGATGTGCCCGGTGACCCTGTTGCTGCTGTTTCCTTTGCTGCTGAGGGTCCTGTTTCCTCTGCTGCTGAGGGTGCTGTTTAAGGTTAAGTCCACCTTGATGTCATATTGTAGATATTGTGAAAACAGATATTGTTCGCTGTTAGTCCTATCCCTCCTACCCTCATGGTTATTCAGATATTGCTCTATGTGACAGATGGAGATTTCAGTCATTTGTCCACATGAAAGCTCTTCAGCAGAGCCAAAATTGCCCCATTTAGAGAACAATACTTAATTGGAATGGTGTACAGAGTGTGCATGGTTTACAAGCACACTCTGTGGACCATTCCAAAGAGGTATTTTATCACGGTTCCCGTGATCAGTTCTGTCACTCTCACTTGTGCTGCTCCCTTATTGGTTGTGCTGTGTTGGCCCGCCCCTGGTGACCTTTTTATTCTGGCCATTGGCACCTGTCAGGTGCCCTTTCATGGTGTTCCTGAGCCTGAGTTGCTGTTCGCTGTGTTCCTGATTTCCGGTGTACCGATTTGGCCTGTATTGATGACTCTTCTGTGTTCCTGCTCGTTGCTGATCCGGCTTGTCTGCGAACCTCCTCTGTGATCTGACCCGGCCTGGCTGACGTTCCTGCTCATTGCTGATCCGGCTTGTCTGCAAACCTCCTCTGTGATCCGACCCAGCCTGGCTGATGTTCCTGCCCGCTGCTGATCTGGCTTGTCTGAGAATCTCCACTGTGATCTGATCCAGTCCGGCTACGTTTCTGCTTCTCAGTCACTGGGCGACATTCTGATTCCTGCTGAGTCGCGCCTGTTGTTTGAGACTGCACGTTAACCCTTGTGCTGCTGTGTTGCCAGTTTCGCTTGCAGAGTGGCACTACTGCTGAGTCTCCGGTTACGCTTGCTGAGATATACTACTAGCTGAGTCTCCCTTTAAGCTTGCAGGCGATACCGATACGTTGAGCCTCCGATTACTTGCTGTGCCTTATCTCCAACCGGGTGCTGTGCTTAACTCTTGCTTACACTACTCCTGCTGAGCCGGCTGCTTGGGCCTTGGTAGACGGCAGCTCATATTGTCATTCCTTAAGCAGAGTAGTCGGTTCTGGTTACGTACCGGGTGGTCTCTTGGCTCTTGCACCGTTGCACCGGTTGATCCGTTATAAGCCCGTGGGGGCTACTTGGCTCTAGCTATCATTGTACGGTTGGTCTTATTTACATGCCCGGGAAGGCTAACGATTCACGATCTTGCAGCTTAATAGTCTCCATTATACGACTCAGCCTCCCAATTACTGGTGGTCTCCGTTATACACCCGTGGGGGCTATTCGCTATTGCTCTAAAGCATTCTGGGTCAGTCTCTGCATTTTCCAAGCAGTTTGCTACATCTATGGACTGCTAGTGCTGGACTTCTCGCAATTATACTGCCTTCTCATCACCTTGGGCGTGCCAACACCACAACAGAGACTGACGAGTTCTATGTGTTAACTATTGATTGCTTATATCAAGTTGAGCCTGTCCTGCAACAGAATGTGAGGGTCTATGCACCTATTCCTTGCTATACACTGTGTGCCTATTGAGGGCGATCTTGTTCATTACTTTTTGTTAATAAAACGGTGTTTTATTCAAGCCTGCTGTCTGAGTGTCTGAAAAACCGTTACATATTTATCTCGAAATGTTGCGAATTTGGCTCTGCTGAAGAGCCTCTGTGTGGTCAAATGACAGATATCTCCACCTGTCACATGGAGCAATATCTGTATAACCATGAGGGTTGGAGGGATAGGACATACATTGAGACACATCTTTTTACAATGCCAATGATATTACAACATGATTGACATTACCCATTGCTATCCCATTACAGTCACACACAAGTAGAAATGGTCATATATGTATGTGGATATGTACCCTTCATATGGATACAAAAATATCCTTCCAAGACGTGAAACCAGAGAGCAGTTCAGTACATGTGATTGCATTACTGGCTATATATGTGCACCCATCAAACTATACATTGGATTGATATGATGGATATGAACATACCTCGTATATCCCATCTACGTAGAGTGTGATATACTGTGTATGTGTATTTGGATGGTAGCAATGTAGGTTGATTTTTGATGGGTGCACATATCTGGCCAGTAAGGCAATCACATGCAGTGAACTGATCTCTGTGTTCACATCGTGTTGGGACATATTTTGAAACATTTGAAAGGTACATATCTGACCGTTTTTGTTTGTGTCCATATCTCTTGTGAATAGATCTGCAGTGGGATTCAAGTGTTATTCAACCCTATCTTCTTATTTGATCCTGTACAATGCACAATTTTGGATTACTTGACAGGTGACTCTCTGGTTGTCATGATGATATCCTATGCATTACATTTTGATGCATGGGATACCATCCTGCCAATGTCAGATTGATGAATTTGACAAGATCCTGTCCATGTTGTATGGTCCAGCTGAATCCTAAGGGCAACAATCAAGCCAGTAGTGAGGGATATCTTTGATTGAGGCCTGTTTTTCTCTGTGTATGAGCCCATCCATCCTTCTGTGTGAGGCAACCGTACTCAATCCGAGATATCCATCGTTCATGGCCTGTTGGTGACCAAGGTACAATGGTTGATATTTGGTTCCCATGTGTATCCTGCAAACAGCGACTGGTGTACCATCCATTCATGGCATCCGCAACCCTGTGGATCCATGTGGGAATCAGATGTGGGATTTCAGCACAACGCCAAGGCCTACTTCATCCACCTTTAATTCTGTGGAATTGTTCGCGGCCTGTGTGTTGCACATACAATCAATTATTCTCTGGGACACTGTGATGTGTGACCTGATGCCCCCTTTTTGTGATTCAGTAAGCGGTGATGTTGAACTGATGAAGTGAATATGATGGTGACTTCTCCAGTGATCTCCTTTCCCCATTTCTAGTGTTTTCCATGGAGTCTGTACAATGGGACCTTATGAACTTGATTCTTGTTTTTGCATATTCTCCATGGACTAACACTGGTATTGGAGAAGTGAGGGTGTGTGAGGGTTACTTTGTGTCCACCATCTCTTTGCCACCACTTAGTGAATGTCCCTTGTGTAGCATGTGATAGTTGGCCTATTGACTTGTTTGTTGTCTGGTTAACCCTTTGAGTCCCAGAGGGGTTGCCAAAGCATTGTTGATCGATGCATTGATGATCCCTCTAGCACTCAAGGGGTTAGGTGCTGACTTCCCTGTGGGGACATGGGTGACACTGTGTGTGAACATTGATGATATTTAACAGACGACATTTTGAACAGCACGATTTGTGTATTGTGTGTGATGAGCACAGAGACAGGAGGGTTGAACTAGGACTTTGACAGGTTTGTCCCAAGTTGGACCTTGACATTTGTCCTGGTGTTGTGTCCTGTTTTTAACCCTCAGGGTGCTGTGTTGGTGCAGTTGTATGGATGAATGATGGGCATGTGTTGAGGTGTGACTGTGTGTGCAGCTGGTGTTGGCTGATGTAGTGTGTGGTTCTGTAGTGTTGCACTTACCGGTAGTGTGGCGGCTCCTCTCATCCCCAGTGTCAGCTCCTCCAACGACCCCCTCAATCAGGGTTGGGGACATGGTCTGCCGCACCATCTCCTCCCACCCGCAGACCTCCACTACTCTCCCCATCCCTCTCTCCTGTCCTCCTGTCCTGGCCATCACTCACCCACTCACACCCAGGCACTCCCAGAGGCCCTCACAAACACACTAGATCCACTCACTCTCTGTCACACACTTTCACTCACAGATTCACACTGTAAAAATACAATTTAAAATGTGTAAGGTGTTATGAAAAAAAAGGACTATGTGTATGTATGTGTATGTGTTTGTGTTTGTATGTGTGTATGTAATATGTGCAGATGTGTAATATGTGAATAGTTAGTGCACCTCTCTCCAAACTCCAAACTCCAAAACTCCTCTACCTCCAATGAACGCTCCTGTCTCCCTCTCTCTGATCACTATCCTCCACTCCTGGGTCCTGATATCTAGCTCTCAAGAACTCGATAACAGACAGTGTGTGATGGTTATTTTTGGGTATATATAGGTGTATTTGAAGTTTTTGGATACTTTGGGGCTTTAGGATTGGCTGTGTGTTTGAATTTGTTGTTGCATCAATCAGGGTTGCTAGCCAATGGCAGTCGTTATGTTACATGTTGTTTTGAGCTATGTTATCGTGTGATTTGGCCGCCCGTTGTGCATTAACATGAGGGTCAACGGGTTTTGTGTTACGTGTTTTGGCTGTGCCTACGCTCGATAGCTATTCTTGTAGAGTACCTATTGAATCTGCCATAACTCATGTATTATTTGTGAGCGATATGCCTTTTTCACTTAGTGGCTGGTTTAACGTGAGCCTTTAAATCTAGCCCTAAATATCTGGTAGCTAGACACTATATAGAGAAACATAACAAAGAAATGGATGGAACCATTTTGTTACCACTGGAAGCCATTGAGAAATCCTTGCCTGGAGGTATTAGATTTGATCAGTTATGCCGAAGGGAATCGTATTGGATTTGTATATGTAATACTTTGGCTCCCTTCGCTCATAATGAAAAACTAGATGCACATACTTATATCTAATCCTAAATTGAATCTTAGTTAGTTGGTGAACTGGATTCAATTATTACAGCTGGAGGTACACATGTTGCTGCTTCAATATACCAGAAAATATCAATAAGTAGGTCGTTTTATATGATGTTAGTTAGTTTAATAATTATTTTTAGATATTACAATTTTATATGTATTTTAAAATATATGGCCCTATAGATAATAGATATTTCTATATTTTTATATTAGTGGAGGTATTCATTTAAGAATTGGAGTATAAGGTTATATAGACATAAGGGTTAAAGAGGATCACTACTTGATTGGCTATGTGATTAGCGCCTTAATTCAAAAACAGTGCTGGAATGGCAGTTAGCCATCTCTGAGGAAGTACTCCACGAAGTATGAAATGCATTGGATTAGTGTTGTATGCACACCAATATTCAGCTCCTATATCGCTTTGCGATTACAGAGAATTGTGCGTCTGATATATAGAAAAATATCCTGCCCATAATAAAAGAAAGGAGACGGGAGTGAAAGAGAGAAAGTCTGCAGCTTCCCACAAACAAAACGTTAAAGGATCTGTGGCATATATCCAGAAAGGAGAGGGAAACTGGAAGCAGATCTCCATCTGGATCAAGAATTGGTTCCCTGGAGATTCACCCTGCCTGTGGGTTGAAATCATTGATGGGAGACGTGAACCATACGTATTGGATAAAAGAACCATAATATCATCCCATCGAGTGAGAGATTGTGTATCACAGGACACATACTCTGCCCGCGAATTAGCGCAGAGACGGGAGAGGTGAGCAACATCTAACTGATACACACTTGCCGACGAAAGGGAGAACTGTGAGTTCTTGAAACATTATTGCCACATTGATTGTTATTTCTGGATATATTATGGAGCACAGCATACTGCTGCAGTGATTTACTCCAAGTATAAGTGACACACGTTCTCCATATACTGACTCTTTGCAATAACTGTAAAACAGTGAACATAGTATATATTATATTCATATTTGTATTTGGAAGTCAATTGACATTAATCTCATTGTGTATTCAGAGTCAGGGAGTTTTTATCCTATTTTAGGAATATAGAGGAGCTTTTTTATATATTTTAATATCATAGATTATATTTTATTTTTTACTTTTAATATTTCTTATGATGTTTTAAGTTTATGGTACCATAAATATTGTATTTATTTGTGGTTATTTTTTGTGATTCATATGTTTATCAGTGTCTTTTTTCTATTCAATAAATAGTGTATTGATTATATCTCAAAAGTGCTCAATCAATTATTGTTGTTGTATTGGTGTTTGTTTAATCCAGATTTATGCACTTCTGGGCACTGGGATAGTAGCTGCTTTTGAGATTTAATAGATTCATTTACGGATTCTAGAAAATAGCGCCTTTCTTGATATGATTTGTTTGTTTGATATATATAATATATATATATATACTAAGTTCAAGGGAGTAGAACACTCACTGGTTTAGAAGTACAACTTTCCTGGATGCCAGCCTTGAATTGATTGTAGATATAGGATGAAGAAAACCGCACTCACAGGACTTCTTAGTGAAATAATGTGCTGATCTTGAGAAAGGCCTAAGATAGGGACGAAACTTTGATTTCAATAAATCAGCACATTATTTCTCTAAGAAGTCCTGTGAGCGCGGTTTTCTTAATTATATATATATATATATATATATATATATATATATACTATGTACATATTTACTTACTATAAATACATATAACAACTATATGTATAGCACTGCATAGATAAATATATACAGAGGTCTAGACAAAAATGAATGCTCTATTATAAAGAATTCATTTTTTATCATATGCAAAGAAAATACTTCTGTTAAGGAAGTACAGTCAGTTGTGTAATTTACTACCAAGAGAAGTTGTTTTGGCACATGTATTACATTTATTTCTAAAAGGGTTTGTGTGATGGGTTGTTCCAATCTATTTTTATGAGAGATGTAGGTTGATTGTTATGTAATTAAATAAAATAAAAAAAATGTACTCTACGTATACAAATATTCTTATGATCAGCAATTGTAATTACATGATGTGTATCTAAAAATATACTCTATTGGAGGAAGATTATACACTTAAGTCTTTTTTATCCTTATCAACCATGCTCACATGTAGATGAAAGTTAATAGTAACTCCATTCTTCAAGCCACAGTGCATTACATATGCTTTCCAATGTTTACACTATCATTAAGATAATCTGGAGGTTTTTCAGTCTGAACCATGAAAGTCATACTCAGTTGCTACCAGAAGAAGGTAAACTTTTAAGATCTCTGTTAAAATCACCTAATTAAGAGTGTATCAGGCCCTTCAGACTCACAAAGACCTACAATGAAGTAGACAGGTTACTGACACAGGCTAGTGACGCAGCCAGTATGAGAGCTAGTAGTCACCAGCCTAATGAAGTTGAATTGAATATTTTCAGCCTTTAGCAATGCCTGCAGGCAGCCCTGGATCCTTCTTTCTGGAAGAACAGAAGGCCAAATTTGAATGTGCGGGAGAGAGCAGCAGACAATGAGAATCAGGCTGGTCCCAGGGAAATTATTCTTTCCAAATAACAAGATCTTGCTCACCCCCTCCTTCTACCCCATCAACAATAATCACATGCCAGGAGATTCAAAACTAGCTTCACTTCTGTATTATTACGATTTATTTATGAGACACTGATATATTCCATAGGTGAGTGAGAGACAATATCATGCAGATGTAGATCTTGTATGTAGCAGATTAATATGAATGAAATAAATGTTTTACACCCATGATGGAAGAATTGACTGAGAAATAGAAGATGTTGGAATAAATGTGGAATACATTTACCCTTTTATTTCCTCAAATTTCAGAATTTCAACACTACAAGTTGTGATATCACTATTCAAACGTACATCATTGATAAATAAGTTGTAATGATCAGTTCTGTAATTAGTCCTGTAACTTTGTTTTTTTCTGCCTGGAAATATCAGGGAAACAGTGGGACTTGTATAGTGGGACTGCACCGTAGGGGACAGATAAACATTTCACTTGATATAAATGTGAATTGTAACACGCACGATATGGAAACCAGGGATTATTTTCCTCTGCACTGCAATTAGATTGCCCCAGAATTGCTCCAATTTGTCTTAATACATAAGACTCAGTAACTGTTAGTGCAATGGAAGATTTGATTGGTAACATCTCTAAATATTGGTAAAAACATTTACATATTAGGGGACTGTTTAATATATTTTCATTATAACATTGCAGTGAAAGCTGTTGTATTTTATTTAATAAAACCAAGCATTTTTAGCTTTCTCCCATATATAGGATTTACGGATGTTTCATATGAAGATTTGCATTTGAGACATTCATTAATAATCTTCTCTCCCTCATACCTGTACAGTCATTTCTTGTAGCTCTTGCAGCTAAACACTGCAATCTTTAAGACAGTCCTGAGTGAAAAAATGTGATGATTGCTGCAAGAGCCGGAAGCAACCACAATATAGGTCTTCTGGTGAGAAGATGCACAGAGAACATATCTGTGCATCATTATATGAAATATCCACAAAGCATATGTATGGGGAAGTTAAAGGAATAGTAACCCTTTATTTTAACTTTACATATTCATCAATTAAATAATATGTAAAGTTAAATTTCCTTTAAGTTTTACTATTTTTCATATTGTTTTACACATTTCTATCCCTGACATCGATGTTCCTTGATCACAGTTTGCAGAGAGTGTTCTGTTCACTAGACCACCAAAGCAAGATGTAACACAATGCTACACTCTCCCCACAGCGGTGGATGCTCTGTGTGCTTTCTTTTTACATTGTTTCATTTCATACATTGTATCACTACATCTGCTTTCATGTCCTCTGTCAGAAAACTCTCTGTAAACTGACCTACTTAGATCACTAGCAAAGACATAAAAGTGCAGAAAAAAAATGTGTGTAGAAGTAAAAATAATAGTGATAGTAATAAAAGTTATAGACAGTTTGACCACGTACATTATGTACTTACAAAATATGTGAAGTCATAATAAAGGGATACTACTCATTTGAAAGAGTCAGTGCTACAGGATTACAGTTTGTTTTGTGCTTTGAAAATATATTAAATAGAGCCATTAGAAAAGGGCTCCAAGAACCTCCTCTCAATTATTTTCTATTTCACTTCCTTTGTCAGAGTTGGCTATGAGGAGGATGACCTAATTATTGATGACGATGTTGATCTATAATATATTCCTTCAGCGTCCGTCTCTTCTTCTGATGCAGGTGACGTTGAGAGTGAGAGGGAAGATGACATTGCTGAAAGGAAACGGCTCAACCTTCCACCACTGAAATGAAGGACTATGCCTGTTTATAAACTGTTTCAGAGGTTAATTGGAAAGTCTGACTCTAGACAAGTAGCAAATCAATGTCTACAAATACCCAATCATCCTGTCAGTAATTATCAGCATTGTAAAGCCAAAGCCAGTGCTTATATCTTAACAACACTGTAGACTTGATGGAGGAGGAAGAAATATGGGATATCTCAATAAGATAGTAGATATACCATGTAAATTACACATGTATATGGTGGCAATATAGGAAATATGATTATATCCCTATTTTGGTTCAATAAAAAATTGGAGCTCCATCTTTATGTCAGTAATTATACCAAAATAAGCTAATAGATATCTTTAGACCAACATTTTTGCTTTCCTAGTGTTGTTCTTCAATGCATTCTTGCGGTTCTCCTGTGCATGATTGTGGGGTTTGGACCCTCCTGTCTAACACTACTTAGATTATTTTGTGCACTTGTCATTTATAGATTTTTGTTGTTGCAGTCTTCTATCTGGGGACTGGAGTATGGGACAGGACAGACTATAACACCCTGAGGTGCAATAGAAGTAGAATGCTGGATTGGAGTAATGAGGGAGAAAAGCAAGCCACAAGAGATTAAATGTTTAGAGAAAGAAATAAAGGACTGGTACAATTTATTCAAAACATAAGATCATACCAATCTCTTGCTGCTCTTTGAGAGTGTGACTGCTTAGGGATGATAAGTGTGGCTGAGCATCCCCTGCTATCATACTTACCATATCCTACTCAGAAGATAAAGGCACACTGACAGCATTAGCACAGGCACAGGAAGCTGACGTGTGCTGCTAGCACTGCTAGCCAGCTCTGCCTTCTTCAATATTTTCATCCAGATCAAAGGGATAATGTTGGGGGGCTGGGTAGAATTGAATCTGGAGAATGTGGGTTCCCAGACCCTTTAGCACTGGTGGTGCTGATAAATTCCTCCCTCTTTTTCTGTGTTACTAGCCTCAGGGTCCATCCAGCTTCTCTTTTTTTTTTAACCAGTGATGACCAGCATGCGATACAAGTAACCACTTTATTTTAAGATGTATTTTAATATTTCTCTCTCTCTCAGCCTCCTTACACTCTCCTTTTCTCCTTTACTACACCATGCTGAATTGCAGGAAATAATGGGTTTATATATCATATTTGGGCGCAAAGTTTTGCTGTATGAAAATCAAGTAGGGAAATGGAACCATTGTAGCCAAATTTTCTGTGGTCTTAGAGAAACTGCACACAACCTAGAGTTTTCTCTATTGGTGATAATTCACTCAGGAAAAGCAGAAAACAACTCTTTCTGTAATATTTCCAGCGGGAACAAAATGGGACTTTTCACGTATCCATAGTTACTGCATACCTGCAGAATAGCTATTTTCTAAGTAGAATTGATGAGCCACTGGAGTACTGGCAAGCAAAACAATCAGTGAGGTCAGTAGTGATGGGTGAAATTTTTCATTTCAAACCAAAATTGGTAAAAAATGACTTCCCGCCTGGTGGAAAATTTCCAGTGGAAAGTACTGATTTTCTGATTTTTTTTGCCTAGCTTATTTCATTTAAATTAATGGGAATACTGAATTTATTCACAAAACAGCAAAATGTATTTTATATCCCACAGGCATGGTATAAAAGGTGTATGAAGGTGTCTGTGTTGGTGGAATCTAGGGAAAGAATCAGTTGAACAGGGAATTTTTTGGGGGGTGTTTGTTGACCGGAATTGGGGGAACAGTTAATAAGAAAAAATAAATAAAATAAAATTGGAACAAAATAAAAATAAAATATGGTATACAAGGTGCCTGAGGAGGGTGCCTGTGGAAAGAATCAGTTGAACAGGAAATTTGCTTGGGGGGGGGTTGTTGACTGGTATTGGGGGGAACATTAATATATAAATAAATAACGAGACAGAGACTGAGACTCCCTGATGTAAACTGTGACTGGGCAGACTGATACTTGATGGGATAGAGTATTTTATAGAGGCTGATTTGTAGGACATAGACTTGTTGTTAGAGGCCCTGAGTAAACATTGATTTGCAACATTTTTACGTGTTAGGCATAAGCCCTGAGGAAACATTGATTTTTAGGATGTAGACTTTTTTGGCCCAAGCCTTGTGAAAACATTGATTATTAGAACTTACACTTGTTTGGCACAAGCCCTTAGGAAACATAGATTTGTTGTAGGATTTTTGTTAGATCCAAGCAATGAGGACACATTGATTTGTATGACTTAGACTTTTTAGGCCCAAGTCCTGAGGAAACATTGATTTGTATGACATGTTGCCGTCACAAGCCCTGAGGAATCAGAGGGGATTTTTTGCACTCAGGATTGCTAGCGTTACAAGCCCTGAGGAATCAGAAATCACTTTTTGCACTCATGCTTGTTAGTGTCACAAGCCCTGAGGAATCAGAGCTGATTTTTTTCACTCAGGATTGTTAGCATCAAAAGCCCTCAGGAATCAGAGATAAGTTTGTGCTGTCATGCTTGTCAGCGTCACAAACCCTGAGGAATCAGAGATGATTTTTTTCATTCAGGCTTGCTAGTGTCACAAGCCCTAAGGAATCAGTGATTTGTAGGACTTCAGCTTGTTAGAAACAAGCCAACAAAAATTGTTTTTTGTAGGCCTCTGGTTTATATGAAGTGTATTCTGCATGATGGAATCTCCTAAAATGCTTCTTGATGCCCTGATTGATATTATATGCCACCACATTGCCATGTGTGATCAGCGCACCACACAGTGTGCAATGGGTGGAACTGCCACATCCTGACATCTACAGAATGGCTATCAGCTGGTGGGGGAGTAACTATGAATGAGGTGCATTGACAGAAGATTTTGCTATGTCTTCCAGAGTTCGCACCCTAGAACAAGTAGGTGACGGCGAGCCAGGTGTTTCACTCAGCATTGAACTTTCAGGTTCTGGCTGGGTTTCTCTATTCTTCCTACTCTTTGATTTATGCCTGCCCTCTTGTTGCCTTATGGGAGATACAGAGTGTACAGCAACAGTGGTGTCCAATTTCTTTGGTGAGGTTTGGTTTTAACTTGCTTTATGTAAATGTCATGGTGTCTGTATTTCCTATGTGTTATGAGGGTGGTTGTAGCAAGGTGTGTTCCCTTCTTTCCCCTTTTCATTGACTTCTCACAAATCGTGAACAGTGCCATTTCTGATGACAGCACTGTGTCTGCCTCAAGAGAATCCTAGTCCCATACCCAGCACCACAGGGGGAAGTAGAAAGGTGGAGAAGAATGGCCTCTTTCTTCTTCTTCTCCACAATCCCATTCACTGGCTGGGGCAGGGGATGATTTTGCTGCTGCTGTCGTCACAGAATCAGGGCTACAACTAGGACCAGGAGCAATATTGCTGCTGGCAAGTGGAACCTGTCCTAGTCCCGCATCTCTACTGATGAAACCCATTCCCACTGTGTCTGTGGCATACTAGCCTACTCATCATCATCCTACTGCCCTTGTAACTCAGCAGCAGCAGGAATTACAACAGCAGCAAATTCCGCAATGTTGTTACTGCTGCTAGTGGTGGTGATGCCCATCTCTGTATCCCATTCCTTCTCCCTTTGGGCTAAAAAGGACATTAATGTCTCTTTCACACCAGTTCCTTCACCATCACCCTCATCATCACCACCTTCAGTACCTTCTTGCTGATGCTCTATTAGAGTCTCACTAGTTGCCAATGATGACTGACTTGACATATGGTGCCCTACTGTCACACTTGCCATGTCTTGAGGCGAATAAGGCAGACTAGCCACCCTAACAGCAGGCACAGGCAGCTGATATGTGCTGATGGTATTACTATTGCTCGCCACCAGTTTTTCATTCCAATGTATGAAGTTGCAGAGGCATGATGCTGAGGGAAGGGGAATCACAGGGTCAGGGGGATGCTGTGGGCTCCCTTGACTGATAGTCTGGCTGCCCACCTTCACTTCCCCTTCCACCTCAGCAGAATGATCTACTGTAGTCAATCTAGTCCCACCACCAGCTGCTTCAATACCATCACCACCTCCATCACCCACAACACTCTCTGCTGCATGAGAGTAGTAGTAGGACTGCTTGGAGATAGAAAGCATGACTTAGGGACCCCTGCTGTAACTCTTGCCATCATCTCTTCATCTCACCCTTCTGAGTATCACAAGGTACACTGGCAGCACTAGCAACAGGCACAGGTAGCTCACACTTCTACCCACTTCTTTCTGTGCCTGTAACACTGTTTTCCCCAAGATCCCAAGGAATGATTTAGGTGGATGAGGCATCATTGGCTCTTGCAGGATCAGGGCTTTCAGACCATTCAGTGCTGGTGGTGGTCAATTGTCCTTCCAGCTCCTTCTTTTCTTGGTAATCCTAGTGCTCATGGTGACAGAACACACTATGAGACTCTACTGGCTTCATTTTTCTAAATAAAGCACTGAAAGACAGCCTAGCATTCCCTCTCTCTCTCTCTCTCACTCTATAGTGCATGTCTTGTGTTTCACTTCATGGAAGCATCACATTTTGGTACAAAACCATGAAAAACATGTAGGTTAAGGAATGGGAAGTTTGTAGCCACTGAAAAAATATCAAAAATATTTGGGCAATAGGTGAAAAAGGAGAAGATTTTAAGGACTTTATTTAAAGCAAATTTTCCCACAAAAAAGCAGACAACCACGTGGATTTAACTGATTTTTTTCGCAGGAACACAACAGGACCTTTCACCCACCCCTAGTGGTCAGCATTAGAGCAGATTGCAGTGGAACACCTGTCCACCAGCAGGCATACAGTCAGTGAGGGCTTTCAGTACTGTTGGTTTGAATGTTAATGAGCATAGGACATGGTTATCCAGCATCCAATAACATCAGATTATCATGGAATAGCAGTGGAAAGAAAAATGTAACCCAGAGAAGTACATGTAAATAACTAACAGCAGCACTCATGCCTTGTCAATGCCAGCCTTCAGGTAGGGATGGGCAAAAGTTGTCGCTGTGTTCCCGCGAGAAATTTCACAAAAACTAGTGGTTAACATTTTCGCATCTTTCGCCATTTTTCAATGGCTAGAAAGTTTTTGCCCATTGATTTACACTGTTTTCGCACTTCTGCTATAAAAATGTGATGTGTTCGGCAGACACAATAGAAGCAGCTACAGAGCAAGATAGACGTGCTGTGCTGTTCTGCTGTGATATTTTGGAAACATTGAGGCAGGAGAGGCTCATAGTGACTCCTATCACTATGAGCAGCAAAAAGAGCTAGTGCTAGTACTATTACTACTAAGGTCCAGCAGCTTGTTAGTGTTAGGAGTGAAGGAGGGGGTAATCAACAATATCCTGATATTACTAGTGACTGTGAGGCTGAGGAGGAAGACTCTGCAGCTGAACTTGATGTGGTTGGTGTTAGTAGTAGCAGTAATGGTGAAGCAGCCGGAGTGGTAGGGGAAACATTTTACAGCATCCAGACTAGCGGTCAAGGGAGCACACACCATTCTCCTGACCATGGGACTGGGAGTCCTCCCCTTCTCTTCACTACAGTGTCCAGGGAGAACATGAACCTGAAGAGGCCAGAACTGGTGTTGGGGGAGGAGAGCAGACTGAGAATTAATACCACCACCACCAGAAGATGCACAGATCAGCTGCCTGTGCCTGCTGCTATTTCTGCTAGTGCTAGTCTACCTTCTTCTTCAGGTTAAAAGGCAATGGCAAGTGTGACATTAGGGGACCCTCTGTCACATTGCTTGTCACCTCCTCCAAGCAGTAGTGAGATGTCTGGAATAGAGCAGCAGCAACAACAGCATGTAGGGACTAGTGGTGGTGGTGGTGATGATGATGCTGGAGAAACTTTGGTGGAAGAGACATTGATGTCTCTTTTAACAGAAACTGGGAAGGAATGGGAGACAGGGATGAGGATGGGTACCACCACCACCACTAGCAATGACATTTTGGAATTAGAGGAATTTGCAACTGCTTTAATTTCTTCTGAAGCTGAGATGCAAGGGCAGCAGGATGCTGAGGAGCAGGCTAGTGTGCCACAGACCACCGTGGACAAAGTGGGAATGGGGTCAACAAGTGATGTGGGACTAGGACAGGTTCCACTTGCCAACAGTAGCAATACTCCTGGTCCTAGTTGCATTGCTGAATCTGAGACAGTAGCAGCAACAGCAGCAACAACATTTTCCGCTGCCACCGACAATGAAGGGGAATGTGGAGGACAAGATGAAAGAGGTCATTCTTCAGGCACAGTGCAGTTATCAGCAATGGCACTGTGCACAATTTGTGACAAGTCAGAGAAAAGAGGAAAGGAGGGAACACACTTTGGCACAAGCACCCTGATATCACAAATGAAACACAGACACCAAGACATTTACATCAAACATGTTAAATACAAACGCCCACCACAGAAATCAAGCACCGCTTTTGCTGTCCCTGACTCTCCAGGAAGGCAACAAGAGGCGAGGCAGAGATCAAAGACGAGGAGGAATTGAACAACACAGGCAGAGACTGGAAGTTCCAGGATGAGTGAAACAACTAGCTCGCCATCACCTTCTAGGGTAACTACATCTTCTGCCAAACCACCTCATTCATTACCTCCCCCACCAAATGATAGCCACTCTGTTGATGGCCAACTTCTTTTCTCCACATATACTGGGGGCTGCTTATTCTGCTGCTACTGCCTCAGGCGCATCACTGGAGCTAGTCATGGCAAGTGGAACCTTCATTATCCATCTTCCATGTTACTGCTATTGTTGATCCAATTCCCTTTTAGTTGCCTAATCATCCTGCTGCTTACACAACTCAGTAGCAGCAATACAAACAGCAGTTGCAACTCTGGAGGACATTTGACAGTGGCCACTGGCCAACATGACCTGCTGGCATTGGGCCAGCAGGGAGTTTTTATTTTTTTCTCAGGGCTTGTGTTTTGAAAAAAAAAAAAAAAAAAAATTTTTTGGGAGGGTTTGTTTCAAAAAAGCCTAAGTCCTATAAATCAATGTTTCCTTAGGGCTTTTGCCAAACAAGCTTATGTCCTACAAATCAATGTTTCTTCAGGGCTTGGGCCTCTAATAAATCTAAGTCCTACAAAGGCCTCTAACAACAAAAATAACAAATCATCCTCTACAAAATACTCTATGAAGTCAAGTATCAGTCCACCTCAGTGGCAGCTTAAGTGAGGAGGTTACTGTTACTTTACATACAAATTTCTTATTTTATTTTATTGATTTATTTTTAATTAACTATGCCCCCAATAGCAGTCAAAAAAAACCCCAAAACAAATTCCCTGTTCAATTGATTCATTCTTTCACCAACACAGGCACCCTCATCAGACCCCTTTATACCATGTTCTATGGTTTTTATTTTATTTAGGATTTCTGTTTTATTAAGTGCCCCCCCAATCCCAGTAAACAACCCCCCCAAAAAATCATCCCCTCTTCAACAGATTTTTCCCCACACCCCACCAACACAGGCACCCTCATGCTCCTTTTATACTATGCCTTTGGGAAATAAAGTAATATTTGCAATGTGTTGTGTGTAACTTCTATGTTCCCATTGATTTCAATGGAATGAGCTAGGCAAAAAAAGTGGAAAAAAGCAGAAAATCTGCTGGTGCTGGGTGCTTTTTTGTGAAAAAGAAGAATGGCGAGCTAAGACCGTGTATTGATTACCGTGGCCTAAATAAGTTATTGCCCAAGAATGCCTACCCGATACCACTCATCACCGAATTATTTGACAGGTTAAAGGGTTCCTCCATCTTTACGAAATTAAACCTACGTACGGCCTATAACCTGATCAGGATAAAAGCTGGGGATGAGTGGAAAACGGCATTTAATACTAGATCCGGGCATTATGAATAGTTATGCCGTTTGGTCTCTGTAACGTACCTGCTGTTTTCCAAGAATTTATTAATGATATCCTCCGTGATATGCTACAGTCCTGTGTTGTTGTCTACCTTGATGATATACTTATACACTCGGCTAATTTGTCACAATACATCAAGAATGTGTCTGAAGTGTTGCTCCGCTTGCGCAAAAACAAACTATTTTGTAAAATGGAAAAATGCGAGTTTCACAGATCCAGAGTACCCTTTTTGGGGTTCGTGATTGCTAAAGAAGGTATTGCTATGGATCAGGAGAAACTCGCGGCAGTACTACAATGGCCACGGCCCAAAGGGTTAAAAGCGATCCAGCACTTCTTGGGGTTCGCTAATTATTATAGAAAGTTTATTAAGAACTTTTCCACTATTGTTAAACCACTGTCTGACCTCACACACAAGGGTGCTAATCCTTCCCAATGGTCTGAGGCAGCCGAACAGGCCTTTGAGACACTGAAATCTGCTTTTGCAGCTGCTCCTGTGCTATCCCACCCCAACCCGTCTCTTTCATTTACGCTTGAGGTCGATGCCTCAGAGATTGGGGTGGGGGCAGTACTATCTCAATGCCTGGTGGCAGGGGGCACCCTCAGACCATGTGGGTTTTTCTCTAAGATGTTGTCAAGCGCCCAAAGTCACTATGAGATAGGTGACAGAGAACTACTGGCTATCATTCTCGCCCTGAAGGAATGGAGTCACCTATTGGAAGGTACCAGAAGTCCAGTATTGATTCTGACTGATCACAAAAACCTGACTTATCTTTCAGAGGCTAAAAGATTGTCCTCTCATCAGGCCAGATGGGCCCTGTTTCTTTCCTGATTCAATTTCATTGTATAATATTTGCCGGGTTCCAAAAATTTTAGGGCTGATGCCCTGTCTGGACAATTTGAGCCTGAGACTGATAGGGACGAGGTCCCAGTACCCATTATACAGCCTGACTGCATTTTGGCTACCCTACGTACTAGTATCACTACGCCACTGGGGGAAGAGATTTTGGCCACCCAGACTACGCCCCCCCCGGAAACCCCAGTGGGCAAGTGTTTTGTTGATGAGCCATTCTGTACTCGATTACTTGAAACATACCACTCGTCTAAGGCTGCTGGGCATATCGGTAGGGATCAATTAATATGGTCTCTCTCACAAGTTTTCTGGTGGCCCTCTCTGAGGGCTGATTGTTCCGCATTTACCGCAGCCTGTGCCACCTGTGCCCATGCCAAGACCCCTAGACACCTCCCGGTGGGCCTACTCCAACCATTGCCCAATGGTGAACGTCCCTGGTCCCACATATCCATTGATTTTATGGGAGAGTTGCCAGTATCTAGAGGGTATTCATTCATACTGATAGTGGTTGACAGGTTTTCTAAAATGGCTCATTTCGTGCCCCTCCATGGCCTTCCCTCTGCCCAGGAATTGGCTGTTGTTTTCGCTAAAGAGGTGTTTCGGTTGCATGGGGTACCTAGAGTTCTGGTGTCCGACCGTGGGAGCCAGTTTGTGTCCAAATTTTGGAGAGCATTTTGTGAACAGATGGGCATTCAACTGTCCTTCTCCTCTGCCTACCACCCCCAGACCAATGGGGCAGCTGAGCGTGCCAATCAAGGACTGGAGCAGTTACTGCTCTGTTTTGTCACAGATCATCATGATAACTGGGCTGACCTGTTGCCATAGGCAGAGTTCGCCAGGAACTGTGCGGTTAATTCATCGTCCGGGAGCTCCCCATTTCTCATCAACTACGGGTTCCAGCCTTGTTTGCTCCCGGACTTCTTCCAGTCACAACAGATTCCAGCTCTGAACGAGCACACAGAGCAACTCCGCTCCACTTGGGCACAGGTTCAGAGGGCCCTCAGTCAGTCATTCCAGCCCTATCAGTGCTACGCCAATCGTAGATGGCTGCCAGCGGTCTCCTTCCAGGTAGGGGACAGGGTATGGCTATCCTCCAGAAACCTCAAGTTGCAAGTTCCGTCTAACAAACTGGCTCCCCGGTTTATTGGCCCGTTCAGGGTGATCCGTAAAATCAGTTGCAAGTGTTGCCTCCATGATTATCATTGGTTTGCTCCACTCTGTCAAAACTGGTTGCAAGTGTTGCCTCCGTTATCGCACTGGTACATTGCCTTTGGTTTGCTCCACTCTGTCAATACCGGATCCAAGTGTTGCCCCCGTTATCACACCGGTACATTACCATTGGTCTGCTCCACTCTGTCAATACCGTTTGCAAGTGTTGCCTCCATTATAGCACCAGTACACTACCATTGGTTGCGCTCCACTTTGTCAAAACCGGTTTCAAGTGTTGCCTCCGTTTAGCACCGGTACTCTGTCATTGGTTCCGCTCCACTCTGTCATAACTGGTTGCTATTGTTGCCTCCGTGTCAGCACCGGTAACACTCCTGGTTTACTCAGTGGCCTGTATACTGTGGACTCTATCTGTGGCGTCTTCTGATGCAGCTGGTTGCCAGAACATATGGGACTGTTCTCCTTTCCTCTGAACATTAACTCCTGCATTGCTGGAACCTGGAAACCTGATCATTCGCCTGACCCGTGTCAGCATAAACTGTTTGTCTCCTATATATATGCTGGACCTGTGTGGGCATAATTAGCCTGTTGTGTGTCTGTACTATAAGATTTATATTACAGGACCTTTGAGGGTTCTTTATGTATTATTGTCTTTAATAAAACTGTGTTTTATCTTAACTCTGTGTCTGTGAGTCAAACAAACCATTACATAGTCTCTGTGTCCAGTGCCACAACACCATCATCTGCATTAATAAGGTTTAAATCCACATTTTATTTTCACATTTTCTGACTCTCTAACATTATTTCTGGTTTGTAACAAGGAAAAACCTTAAGAAAAATTATTTCCATGATTATAATAGGCAAGCCATAATACCTATTGTTTGGAGGCTCAGTTATAATAGGGAAAGACTTAAGAAACAATATTTGCAGTAATATTCAATCCTTTATAACTACTGTTTGCAGGCTTAATTATACAATTGAAAGCTTTAAGAAAAAATATTTTCACGCTTACATATCAATAAAAACTTTGTTAGAAGCTATGAGCTAGTTTGCATGGAAATGCAAACCTTGTAAGCATGCTTACATAACACTGAAAACCTTGGAAGAGATTATGAACAGGGTGGCATGTTATGTTTTTAAAATATTGGTACGAACCAAGTTAAGCCAGGCAAATAGTATGTCACTGGTTCCAGCTAGGAACATATGACACACATCTGTGACATTTTGTTGTTTTCTGGTAATTTAGCTCATACTGCTGCATCGTCATATGTCACTGTGGCTTTTGTATCTCCTTCCCTCATGATGAATGGTAGTAATAGTGATGGGAAGAGTGTGATTGGCATCATTATGCAGTGAGGACATGGGATTGGTAGTGGTGGTCATGGTTCTTATTAGTACTAGCCCTAGTGCTGTGGAAAAGAGTGGCAACAGTAGCAACAACACAACAAGCCACTTCAGGTGTAGTCAAAATATTCCTTCTCCCACTCCCTTATAATCATAGGTGTTGGAATAAGTTTCCTTGGGGGCAGGGTGGGACTGTGTAGATCTCAAAAATTGAAATGTGTAGAGTGTGTGAAGAGCAAAGCGCTGCAAACACAACAACTGGCATGTCGACAGCACAGCTAAAGCACCTCCAAATTACCAACATCACCCTTAAAGTGCTGTTGGTTATGTGAAGCCATACCCCCCAGAAAAATCACATTTTGTCAATCACTTTCTGCAACATGTCTGCCAGTCAGTTGATGTTGAATAGGTGACTGACTTACTGTATATATAATGAGAATAGTGTACCCTCCCTTGGCATATTCAGCAGGGTGCAATTCATGGAGAAATATGGCCACATTCTCACACCTGCAGAAGTACTGGTCTGCTGGTAGGGATAGCCTGAATTTTCTCCTAGCTGGGGGGTGGGATCTCCTACAATGCCTGCTGTCTCAATGTCATCCAAGATATTCACCTGCATTTTTTAAAACATTGTAAGCAGACAAGGAGGGGTGTGTGTCACATGTGCAACACTTAGCTATTATGGATTAGCTAGGAAGTGGGGTGGTTCATGTCTGTGGTGTAATTTGGGGTGGTTGTGCTTGCGATGCTATATCAGAGCATATGTGCCAAGGTATGATCCCTCCTTCCCCCTCTTCACAAAATTGTCACAAATTGTGCACAAAGCTGATGTTGAACAATTCCATATACCCATGATATCAGAGGGATTGAGCTGAACAAATGTATTTCACCACTGCCTGCACCATGCCATCATTCTAGGTGGAATTCCACCAACATCTTCCTCAGAACTAGTCCCACCACCAATATGTATTCCTATTGTGGGCAGGATGAATGTGTCAGCAGCAACCTGATGAGGATCATGTTTCTCTGATTGCTTCTTCTGTCACATATGATAATCATTGGTTATATCTAAAGATAATTCATCATCAGGATTTAAAATTGCAGCTACAGCCACAGTTTCAGTAGTAGTGCAGGTGGTGGTGGTGATACCCAGTCCATCCAGATTTCCCTTCCAATCTTAATTTGTCACCTCCAAGAACACTATCATGCTTGCACTACTATCAATAAAACCCCGCAGGTTATCACCACTACTCCCACCACCATTAATGTTCCCCTCTTCCTGCTGTACTGTTGGTGAGTCAATTCTCATGCTGATAATCATCAAGGCAGCTGCTTAAGGCTCAACCAGCTGCACTGTGTTTACAGGACACACATGCTCAGGTAACACTTCCTCACATAGTGCAGCTGTATCAGCCTGAGATAACTGCACTGTGAGCATACTGTGCTGCTTAGGGGACTCAGATACTGAAGTAGAGTCAGTGTGAATTGGACATGGTGTAGGACATGGGGGGGCATTGCACAGCTCCACTTTCTTCAGTATATAACCACATTTCACTTATGGGTTTCTGCTGCTGGTACTTATTTGGTTGGACTCTATGGTGCATTCTGGGCTGGAATACTCACAGCTTCTGCTTGTTGTGGAGGAATACTCCTCTACAACAGCAACAGAACTCATCTTCTAGCCACTGTGTCTGACACTATAAGTTCTCTCTCTCTCTCTTTCTGTTTAAATGTGCCTATATGTCTCTATGGAACAGGGGGTGGGTGAATCTCACGAAATCTTGGTTTCAAAGATTTTAAAAATGATTTTTTTTTTTTTTAAATATGTTTTATTGTCAGATCGCTCCATACAAACAAAAAATACAGAGAAATACATATAAAATCACTCAGGCACAGAAAACATATATAGGTATATATAAAAGTGAAAAGACCATACACATATCGATGGATTGTACAGAGCCAACCTGAGGGTTTGTTATTATGTAAAACCAAATCCCCCAAAAGGAACTAACCTAACTGAACCTCTAATAAACTCCCTTACCCCATTCCCGAGTCTTCTCCCCCCCAAGCCCGCAGCTAACCCCCCCGGCCGCCCGCCAGTCAACAAAGCCGCAGGATCTCAAAAAGTATATGCTCAAACACATTATCACTCATCAACCTCACCGCATAGCCACGCACGCAACCAGTCAACATGACTCTACTCAGTCATCGCCGTCAAGATGTACAGCATCAAGTGCCAAATGAGCATCGGCCCTATGCATCCACCAGTTCTGCCAACGTCCCCATGTCCTGTCAAACTGGTTTGGGTTTCCCCGATGCAAATAAACCAACCTATAGTGTGGGATGCACTGTAGAACTAAGTTAATCCATGCCCTGCAAGTGGGGACACCATTCGACATCCAGTTCATGGCCACCACCTTTCTTGCCAACACCAAAAGCTCTCTTAGCAGGGATCTGTCAGCTGCACCCTCCATCTCATCAGGGAAGATAGACAATAAGCAAAGTTTCGGAGTCACAGGAACAGGTCTCCCCAGCACCTGGACCACAACATGCATGATGTCTTTCCAGAAATTCCCAACCACAGGACAATCCCAAATCATATGAAGGTACATGCCCAGAACATTAGAACACCGGAGACAGCTATCAGTACCAGAATTCCCCATCTTATGCAGTCTGACAGGCGTATAATAAATTAGATGGAGAATATTCAACTGTATCATCTGATGTCTAGTCGACGTTGCCACCATCACTGGTCCTGCCTTGGCCATATCCCATTCCCAGTCCTCTAAAGGACCTATGTCCATTTCCCATTTATTCTGGGAAGGGAACTCCTGACAGCCCACATGAGATTCCACCCATTGATAAATGAAGGAGAGGGTTCTCGACGTCTCCAGTAGCCGCAGCCTAGTGATAAGCGGGAAGTTAGAGATCATCGGAGTCCGATCATCCCATTGAGCACTAAGAGCATGTCTAACACACAAATATGAGTAAAAAAGAGTATGTGGTAAATGGTATTCGTCATGTAACTGCAAATGACTTCAGCTGGTCATCCTGGTACAACTGACCAAGGGTAGTAATCCCGAGTCTGGCCCACAGGGGGTCAAACTCGCAATTGGATAAATGATGTAGTCCCGCGATGCCCCACAAGGGTGTAGCAGGATCCATTGCAACATGTCTTAACAGTTTCTTTATCTCCAGCCAAGCCTCATATACATCTGCTGCTAGCTGAGATCGAATTTTAAAAATCGCAGGGCCTCCGTGCAAGAATTGAGATAGTGTATAGGCAGGCCGCAGCAATAATGTATCCATCTTAGTAGTTTGGTATCGGGACTGAGAAGAAACAAAATCCAACACATAATGGCATTGTGCAGCTAAATAGTACCTGTAGAAATTAGGCAAAGCAATTCCCCCCTCATGTTTGGATCTCATGAGAGTAGTCAACTTGATCCTAGCCCGACCCCCTCGCCATAAAAAATGTAAGATAATTTTATCTATTTGTCGAAAATATTTTTTAGGTATAGGGACCGGCGTATTTTGAAAGATATACAGGAATTTGGGCAAAAAAAAAAAAAAATTTAAAAAGACTTCCATGAACAAATTTCCTTTTTAGGCATTAATAGCAAGGCCTGAAGTGTTTGTGAACATTCATTTTAAAAACATGTACTTACAATTTAAAACGTTTTTGAACATGTTTTCTAAAGCAAGTCCTTAAAAATCTCATTACCGCAACAGTCTGAAAATGTCAGTACCATTAGGAAACCTAACACTTTTTCACCATTTTAAAAAATTATTATTAACAGTCATGCACAGTTACTTGAAACTCTGAAATAATATATATTTTTTAATTACATTTCTATTTGATTTTGACTGATTTTTATCATTACCGCAACATCTTGTGCAATCTACAACCTAATATTTTTGATATTTCATTGAAACCTGACATATTTTCAAAATGATGTTCAAACCTGAAAGAATTTGATGTATAAATTCTGCACATGTATTTGAAAGCAAACTACTATGTTCCTATTCAAAAAATTAACATCAAATGAACACCCATTGCCGTAATGAGGTTACAGAAATGAGGTTGATGATTTCGGTAATGATAATAAGTATACTAAGACTGAGGTATGGTTAAACACATAAAATGTAAAGGGATAGTAATACTTAAGTATTACTAATCCCTATATTAAAATCGTATTAAAAATAAATGTATTGCCCCCAGTGTCATCTCTCAAATCTTTATGGTTTGAGAAATGATCGCTTCTAAAGTTGCCCTCTCCCTCCCCCACCCCATAGTCAGCATTCTAGCTGACTGCAGGGAAGCCAGTCGTATGACTTTCAGGCGGCTCTGCAGCACAGCCGCGATCGCGTTAATAAAAAGAAGACTTTCACTGAAATGGTCTTCTACGTGTGTTTGGTTTGCAAACGCATGTAGAAGATCATTTTAGTGATTTTTTTTTTTTTATTAACGCGATTGTGGCTCTGCTGCAGAGCTGCTTGATGATCTATGACCGGATTTCCCTTCAGTCAGCTACAACGCTGACTTCGGGGAAGGGGGAGGGAGAAGGCAACTTTAGGAGTGATCATCTCTCAAACAATAAAGGTTTGAGAGATGACACTGGGGGCAATACATTTATTTTTAATAGGACTTTTCTATAGGGATTAGTAATACTTAAGTATTACTATCCCTTTAATGTGTGGAATAAATGAGAGAATATTGTCACAATCATAGACTGACGTACAATCAGGGGTGGACTGACAGCACCCGGGGCCCCTGGGAAATGGAGATCATGGGCCCCCTTTACCCTGCCCCCCACTAATGCCCCACCCACATTATGTTTTCCCCTCCATTCTGCACTATCAAGTCTTCACTCTCCTGGTTCCTCATGACATTTAAGCAGTAATTGGAGTAGACAGTGTGTTTGAAATGCATGGAGATACTTGCTGTGGATTTAACTGTGTTAGCCTGGCATTGCTACTTCTCATTTGAACACTCCCATAATTGATTGTGTTGAATACAATAGCGAAGCATGTTTAAATGTGAATCGCCAATACTAGGCTAATATACCCCAGTTAAAGCTCCAGTTAGCATCCCCATGGGTTTCAAACACACTTTATGCTCTGATTATTGCTTAAATGTCCCCAAGGAATGGAAGAGTGATCTGAGGATAGATGAATGTGCAGGAGGGGAGGGGAACTTCAAATAAAAGACGCTTTGCTATAAAAGCTACCTCAGCCAGGACACACACACACACATATATATATATATATAATATATATATATATATATATATATATATATATATATATATATATATATATATATATACTTTTTATGATTATTATATTAATCAGTTATCAGTTGACATCTCTTTACAAGTCCATGGATAGAACCTACTAAGGGGTGTATAGCTCATTTATGGACACAGCTAATTTCTTTCCTCACTAATTTTAAAATGGCCCAATTATCATTGGGATTCCACACAGGGGCCTAAAGTTCATAATAAAATTGGAAGAGTCCTGGGGCAAAACAACTGCACCGTAGGGGAGAAATAAAGATTTCAACAATTTATCATTAATTTACGTTGGAGTTTAACCCCTTGGATGCTATAGAGGTATCCAATGCATTGTAAAGCAATGAACTGGAGACCTCTCTAGCATATAAAGGGTTAAATACCCATTAAAATCAATGGAACTTCGGTTAATTTATATTAATTCCCTATGGTGCAATTAGATTGCCCTATAATCCCTCTCCTTTTTCTCTGTGCACATTAGAGCAATACTGGGACAAAGCAACTGTTCCATAGCGTACAAAAACAAAATACCACTATTGGTAGTTCTAGTAAGCGCCAGTAACTGAAAGTGGACCTGTTACCTTAACAGCTCTGGTTTTCAAAGGGTTAAGAGAACATTTTTATTCCAAATGAACCCATAAACAGATTTTAATCACACATAAGACTAAGATCACTTACATAAAAACACAAATCCCACCAGCAAGGAGAGCCTCCTGCAGAATGGAAGAGCAAGCTTTCAGCAAAGCAAAAAAATCCCTTCTCCAGGCCTCCAGTTCTTCAATATCAGCCTCTCTGGTATCCCTCCTGCAGAGCAGCCCCACTCAATAAAGAACCGGCATTTGTATCATATAAAGTCATGACATCATGCTGTTACTGAAACACATCACGCAGGGCATGTTACAATGCAAAGGCAGAGAGAGAGAGAGCGAAAGGCTCCCTCTCTGCCGATTTGTGAATTACAAAGTTTATTTAAATGCGGATGACTACAATATAAGCGAGGCGGTGCGGTAGCTGCTTATTCCACTTATATTGTAGCACTGCAACTGTATGCATAGACACTGTGGGCCCCCTTGAATGCTGCACTTGCACTTGTGATCCTGGGCACAGCCGGGCCCCCCATGGCAGCAGGCCCTCGGTCCATGCCCGAATGCCTGATAGGTCAGTCTGCCCCTGCGTACAATCAATTTCATTTTGCAATGCTTCAAAACTTCACAACATACAGTATATAAGCTAAAAACAGAAGACACATAAAAAAACAACACAAACAAAAACATTAGAACAAGGTTAAACAGGACAACATTACAACATATGCTAAATATGTATTAAACTTTTTTTACTACTGAAAAATTACCAGCCACCAAGGGTTTTAATGCATTAGTAGAAAATCAGTCAGCTAACTGGGGTTAAATTGCCTTCTGCCACACAGTATTGAGATCAACCGGTTGCTAGTACTGCCTCCGTTACAGCACCGGTAGGGCCTTCGTGTTTGTCCAGTACGTGATATTGGTTAGTTCCACTCTGACCTTTCCTGTCGCAAGAGTTGCCTCCGTGATTGCACTGGTATTCAGTAGTTGGTTTGCTCCACTCAGTTACCGGTTGCTAGTGCTGCCTCTGTTATAGCACCGGTAGGGCCTTCGTGTTTGTCCAGTACGTGGTATTGGTTCACTCCACTCTGTCCTTCCAGTCGCAAGTGTTGCCTCCGTGATTGCGCTGGTATACCGTAGTTGGTTTGCTCCACTCAGACACCGGTTGCTAGTGCTGCCTCCATTATAGCACTGGTAGGGCCTCCGTATTTGTCCAGTACGTGGTACTGGTTCGCTCCACTCTGTCCATCCAGTCGCAAGTGTTGCCTCCATGATCTCGCTGGTATACAGTAATTGGTTTGCTCCTCTCTGACACCGGTTGCTAGTGCTGCCTCCATTATAGCACCGGTAGGTCCTCTGTGTTGCTCAGTTTATGGCACTGGTTCGCTCCACTCTGAACCTCCAGTCGCATGTGTTGCCTCCGTGAATGCTCTGGTATACAATAGTTGGTTGCTCCACTCCATCTAACCGGCTGCTTTGCTACCTCTGTTATAGCACTGGTAGAGCCTCTGCTACACTGTGTAGCACCAGTCATAGGCTGCCTTACCTGGTATTTTGGTAAGGCCGGTAGAGCCTCCTCAGTTCCTTGCTGTACCAGTTTAGGCTGCCTTGCCCGGTATATTGGTAAGGCCGGTAGAGCCTATATATGTATACATTGTATGCCTGTCGTGTGTCTGTAACATATGTGTGATGTTCAGGACCTGTGAGGGTTCTTTATTATTTTTTCAATAAAGCTGTGTTTTTATCTTAACTCTGTGTCTGTGAGTCAAACAAACCGTGACAAAGTACATAATTAGAAATTAATAAAGTATATTTTCATTGAAAATTTTAATGTAGCGTTTTTCTAAATGTGGAAAACTACATCTATCAGTAAAGATAATTAATACTGTTGTGTGCACAGTCTGCCAAGAGAATGTTTCACTTTTAACTGGAGAAATATAAAAAGATCTGCTTACATGGTATCCATCTTGAAGGTTCTGGCAGATGTGCTGTTCATTCCAAATCAAACTTTATTTAAAATTCTCTGTGTGCATGTAAACAGTTGTTTCAAAATGGAGGATGAGAACATCATTCATGGACACTTACTTTTTCCACTGTATTTAGATTATTATTACTATTATTATTATTATACACAATTAATCAGTTAATCATTTTTGTGTCATGTGAGAACTTCTAGTGGACTCTTTCAGAATACTTTCATTTTAAATTACAACATAATATACATTCAGACATATCTGGACGCATTGCGGTAATGAGAATTTCAGCACTAAATGCAATAAAAAACAAAAATAATTAATTCTTATGTTGAAAATATTCTTTGTTCAAGGTAGAGAACACTATTATCTTTGTTATGATGCTTTGCTATATTCCTAAATTACAAGTTTTACATTAAAAATAATTACTGCCATGGTGTTTTAATGGTTTCGTGACCCTGGTAGTTCAGGCTTTTTATTCAATTATAGAGGGAAATGCCCTCCTTAGAGAAACATAGGCAGAAAATATCAAACTTATCATGAGAATTTGTCAAAAGGTTGCTGAAAAGCATGAAACAAATACTTTTCTATGGGTGGAATTTTCTGTTGGAAATGCAAAAATGTTTATTTTGTAAAATTTCCTGTGAAAACACAATTTGACTTTTCACCCATCCCTTCATAAAGGTTCAGTGGTGGACCCAAGACGTAGGGTCACATCCAGTGTCTGAGGGACCTATGTCCACACTGTCTCTGGCAGTGTGAATAGCTCATTTGTTCATTTAATCATCTCTTAGAAAGAAATTGCCTTTGTTGACACCCTTTGCAGCTTTAGTTAGTGATAAATTTAGTGTAAGTCTGCTATAGTGTGATTGGCCCTGACAGGGTTTGTCTTGAGTTTTTTTTCTTTCTTTTTCATTCTTTTTTCTCTAATTAAGGAGCTGTGATTACAAAACTGTTTTCAAAATATACCACCTAGATACTAATGCAGCTTAATATGTGCTTGATGTTTATAAGTTTTCCTGTATGTGGATGTCGAAAGCCTGAACCTTTATCAGGTTTCTGCATGTGATACATCCAATACACCTGTGCATTGTTTAGGGTCCGAATTTACCAGGAGATACCTTAGACTCCATCCACTCCAATAGCTCATACGTTTATGTTTAAATTCATGTACAAGGGGGGAAAATACCTCCAGTGGTCTCTAATGGTCTTTTGGACCCAGTCACTCCCTTTGACATAGTAAATATTCGTTTTTGCATGTATGTATGGCTTGTATCGCAACTTAATAAATCAATCTAGAAAAATGTGAAAACACGCTGAGATTCCTCTTGGAGAAAGTAATTTTTATGTTCCTTAAAATCCAGAGCTTGAGTGTACACAGTCTCTATATTCAGGTACAGATATTGTGAAGTATATGTGAGTGAGGCATGCCTTTTTTATGTGAAAGGGTTGAAAACTATTAAAAAGAAATATGGTGTTCCTATCAATTGGTCTGTGTTAGTGGTGCCCAAATACATATCCTCGTGGTACACCGTTAAGTCCAACAAATTGACAATAGTCAGCATTGTATCTTAATCTAATAAGGCAGTTCAATAGGTTAACTGAAAAGAATCCACACTGCTCCTCCATACAAGTAATTAATCTATGTTATGAAAGTACAGTGAGTGAGTGACCCAGTTAATGTCATAATATGTTTAGTTTCATATAATACCATGTCAAGATTGGTGAATAATAGCACAACCTATAGTGGAGCCTGACTTTTGAAGATAAAGGTTCTTATCAAATTTGAAATAGTTGAGGGTCAATAGTTTAGACATTTTCAGTGGGAGGGTGATTGTCCTGTGATGTGTGGCTGGTGGCTACCCTAACAGCATCCAAACCTTCAGTGATATGACTGATAATATACAGTGATTTCAAATCAAGGGTGGGAAGTAAACACTTTTTGTTTTGGTTATCCTTAGATTCAGTTCTGCAGTGTATTTGATGTAGGATGGCATAGACTGTACAAACGGTTGTAACCACTTGTACAGTCTATGGCATCCAACATCAAAACATGGCAGACTTTAAACTTTATTTAAAACTGATGGATAACCTAAACAGAAAGTACTTACATAACACCCTAAGTAAAGTTTCAGTTATAGAAATGATATATTATCATTAATATGACTGAAGGTCCACATATTGATTTTGTCCTTCATATAGCTCACCTCCAGAGAATATGTGGGTATAGGTCACACACTCAAAATCTTGCATGGGTATTACTATTTAAACACAAGTGAAGCTGTTGCTTTTTGAGGAAGCTGTCAAAGTTTAGCCAAAATGTTAATTCCTTAAAGAGCGCCTTCATTTATTTCTTCTGTGAGTGCAGTCTTTTTCCCTGAACTTAATATTGTAACTTCATCTATAGCCAGCACCCAGACCCATGATTTTTAGTAACAGTTTGCAGGGTCCTCTGGTGGCTTTTAATACATATGTTGCTCTGGGTCTGCTATTTAGAAATATTTAACCTTGGATACACTGCATTAAATATCTGTATGATATAAACTGGTCAGCCCCCCCCTTTATTAGAAACCCATCAAACCCATCAAATATGCATATTACAGTGCTACACTATGTCAAAGCCACCCTATAGCATGCTATATGGGTGATCTAGTCAGTATAGCTTGATAGCACCTATAAGTTTTATTCAGTGATTTTTAGAGTCTGAAGTATGAAATAGCATTAACCTGGGCAATGAAGAATTCTGCATTTTCTGTATTTTTAAAATGTATGTAGAGTCTGAAATCCGAATATCTTTTCATTGCCCTATTACCAAAGGGGTTAAAAAACAGTAAAATACTAACACCCCATAAAACCACAGACAAGTCAAGGATGAATCCTCCCACGCTGCCTATGCTGTTTGTAAATCGTACTGAATAGCTGGTATAATTTATAACTTGGGAACTGGTGTCCAACACAAAACATGTTCTTTTTCAAGTTCAACTTGTCATCCATAGATAAATATAGACTGGGACAAACCAAAATAGATGAGTTGGTATAAAAAGCCCCAAATGTGTCTTTTAGTGAGTGTTTATTTACAGTCAATACATAAACAAACTACTCATTTGGTTTAAATAGCTGCTTGGGCAAAAATAAATGCATTACTGGACAGGAAAATGTAACCGGATTGATGCAAACTACATCAAAAAATAGTCTGAGTACAACCACATTAAAACAGTTGCCATATTTTTAGGTTTTTTTTTTAAGTTTAATTCATTGCCTTCTCATGTTCTCAGTACTTACAGATTACTATAACACAGGGTTTTAGACCAATGTTTATTTGCTTTTAACCTCAGTGCTGTTTTGAGCAGCTTGTGGAGAGGCTCTACATGCCATGAAACAGAGGCATATCTATCTCTCTGACTCTACATACACACAGTCAATTAAATGAATTTCCTCTTTGGCAGTATATACAGGATAGACAACCTTTGGCTCTCCAGCTGTTGGAGATTACAACCATTGACTGGTTGGGGAAGATGGAAGTTGTACAAAGATTTCTCTCCAATATTTCTGTTCAGTTTCCTATCATCATCTTGTTTCATTTAATTTCCCCTATAAAAGGACCAACAACACCACTTTAAAGGGATAGTAATACTTAAAATGTAAAAAAAAATATGTTGTAGGTTTATCCCCCTGAGTAAAACAAGGGTACTCCCACTGCTGAAAGGTGTTTCATTCAAAAGTTATTAATTTTCAAAGTTGAATTTTTTAGGTGCAATATCACAGTGGCCTGAAATTGTGCAGTGGTGCTGTTGCTACACGATCCTATGGACAGCTCTGGTCAGTTGATCTTAAATCTCCATAGGATGGTGTAGCAACAGCGCCACTGCACAATTTCAGGCCACTGTGATATTGCACCTAAAAAATTCAACTCTGAAAATTAATAACTTTTGAATGAAACACCTTTCAGCAGTGGGAGTACCCTTGTTTTACTCAGGGGGATAAACTCTATAACATATTTTTTTACATTTTAAGTATTACTATCTCTTTAAAAAATATGTTTAAATATGTAGCTTCAATTCTTACAAATGATATAGAGAAACTGTTTTGTATATAATTGTAAAGCATGTATAAGTAGAAATTAGGTTGGATAAGTGTACAGTGTTAATACAAATTTGCAAATGCAAAACACTGTGGTTAAAGCCAGTAGAAGCTCTCACTCAAACAATCAAAATGTATGGAATAAAAAGTTTTGCAAATGTTAACTCTGCACTTCTTTGCAGGGGCATAGCTAACACCTACTCTGCCCTGGTATATATTATGAGGCTGACCTCCCCAAACATGCATCCATGGCCTGGGACAAGTCTTGAACAATATGTGTCAACACAGAGCTCTGCAATGCATTGGACATCTTTTTGATGCTCAAGGGCCATATCTGGATCTGCCCCGCGTACTCCGTTTTTCAGATGGAATTACCAGGACTTCAGGAAGAGAGGATGATTCTACAGCTTGGTGAGCTCTTTCACCCATTTCATGGCAAACTCTCCTTGCAAACAGCCACCAATACCCACCAGATTAAGTCCAACTCACAATATGACATGTTATTTGGCTGGTCCCACCTTCAGGCCTATAGGGTTTATACAGGGACTTGGCAAAATAAGTTTCCCACCTATGTCGAGGGGGTAATAAGCAAAGGGAAGAGGATCATTAACACTCGTCTTGCTGGCTAGAAGTCGACATTTATGATGATGACAGCGATCACCAACCAAGATAGGAAACTGGTTTGATTGTAGGGGTTTGCAGGTTAGTATAGAGCCAATGGACCCCCTTGAATGCTGGGCCCTGTACAACATATATCCTCTGTACTCCCTGTATTTATGACACTGGCTTTCTGAGATTTGAAAATATCATCTTATTTTAATGTTATTAATGTCAGTAATTATTCTCAGAGTTAAAGTTCTCAAAATTGTTACATTGAATTCTTTATTTTTTTCTTTGAGGGTGAACATAAAAAAATGTTTTAATCACCATAATTAAGCTTCTTAAAATCTTTAACACAATAATCAATTAAAATATTTGTATTGTTGATTAAAATGTCATTTCTGACTATTAAATATTAGATGAAATTGGAGTTTGATTGATCAAATAATGCTCTGCGCATCTATAAGAATTAGGAAGCATTCTAAAACTTTATTCCAAAATATCTATATGAATTAGCCTAAAAATTAGCTCCAAAATATCTTAGGAATCGGGTACTTTTTCTAGGGCTTGGTGAATATTCCACTTTTCCAACCGGTATTCCAGCCCATAGAGAAACCCACTGATTTTCCTCCATGTCACTGACACAACAGAATTTCCCACAACAACATTTCCATTTCCAACCATGGGTTTCCAGTGTTGGTAAAACTTCTGATCTCCATATTGAAAACACAGAATTTCCCTCCATGCAGTGCAGTTTAGTTTAGGAGGCAAAGATAGTGGAAACAGGGACAGAGAGAGAGAGAGAGAGAATATAAAAATACAAGTTAAAATAAAAATGAAGTTTTTTAGAGTACTGGAGTGGCTAGCACTGTGATCAACAGCAACAAGAGAATTAAAAGCAAATTTTAAAAAATGTTATTACAAGTTCATAGTGCTGGTTGACACTATGAGCACCAGTAATAAGAAAAAAATTTGCAAGACCCTGATTCACCTAATGACACAGAGGAGGAGGAATTAATCACCAGTGCTAAAGGGACTGGGAGACCACATTCCCCAGACTCAATGATGCTCAGTTCCCAACAAAATCAGTTGGGATATGGGGAGAAATATTAAAGTAGGTTGAACTGACTAGCAATATGAGCTGCACAGGTCAGCTGTGCCTGCTGTACTTCCTGGAAGACAAAGAATACATTCTACAATATTACAAAAGTCTTGAAAGTCTAGGAGTTTTTTGCTCATTTCAGAAATTAATCTTTACCCATCTATCAGATACAGAAATGTTTTCTTTATTCCATGTATCCAACTGCCTCACATTTATAGATTTTATGAGGGTACACTGATCAAATACACAAGATCCTTCTTTTTCTGTGCGTGTGATGGTTTCCTCGTTCAGGCTGTCCTGTATTTCTTTCCATTCAGGTGTCTTCCTTAGTAGCACCCACTTGAACTTCTCAGTGTTTCCTACATTTCACTTCCATTTGTTGATATATTCAAATGCTGGTTTCATAGAAATTCTCAACTACCTCAAAAAACTTAGCCTCATTAATTTCTCTTGAATCTACTAACATTTTCAGTTGTTTTTTTTTATTGCATCAGTAGTTACAAGAACTTCACTTTTTATGGACTCTAAATTGTTTACAAGATTTTCAATGTTTACAGTTACTTCTATATTTGAAATATTATCTTTTTCAACTAAACTAATGTATGTTTGGAACATAGATACTTGATCTCTTGTAAATGACAACCACAATTTCAAACAGAGATCTTCAAACCATTTTTGCAACATAACAGGGCATTTTTCTTGAGAAAGAAAATAAGAACTAAGTCCATCAAATATGCTTAACATTATCTCAATTGATGGACCCAAGGACAAAAATCTTGTATTTCCATGCTCTAACAATGTAGCGTAATTGTTTCCTGCAAAGTCACAAAAGTTTTTCAGTTCTTCAACTCAAACTGTGTATATATGGAAGTATTTGTATACTTTCACTGCAAAACATTCAATATCAATTGGTAAACAGTCAACAGAACACTGGAGACAATTGTGTACAATGTGTGCCCCACAACCAACACTCATAATCATCCTTTCAGTTCAGTTTGAAGTTTTCACCACACATTATTTTTGCCAAGTCTTTTGCAACCACCAAAATTGGTGTTCATGTTATCTGCACACAAAGCAACAATTTTGTTTTGTAAGGCAAATATGTCAATTACTTCCTTCAACATAGCACACTGTAGATCAGATGTTTCAGCAGGTAAGGCAATCTGGCAAAAAAGTACGATTGGAAAAAGTTTGATGTCTTTTTTGTTTGATGCATCTAAATTGACTGCAATACTTTTTGTTTTATTCAAATCCTCTATTACTTTGCCCAATGTGTATGGTGATAAAACGTTGGTAATTATTGCTTCAGATTTGGTACGTGCTGAAGAAAATTTTGGTTCATAAATTTTTTTTCTCAATGTTGACAAGCAATCATTTGCGCAAAAACTTTGACCATGATGCACAGCATGATAAGCAAAAAAGAGCTTCACTTGTTGCAGTTTTATCTGTTTTACTATCACCATCACGTCTCATAAACTGATGTTTTTAACTGAAACAAGAGTGTTTTCAGCATACTTATGCTTCTGGCTACGTAGATGTGGTTGATGTCACTTCTACCTCCATGAGCAATGGAAAAATGGACATTGCAATGTTGACATACGACATTTGTTCCATCACTACACAGTTTGTCCTGTTTAATAAATTTGAATTCCTTCTGGAGATCATCATTAAAACTGCAATTTCACCTCTTTGTCTTTGGCATTGCAAATTTGCAAGTGAAGTCACTTACTTCACTACTTGACTTGGACTCTGTCACTCTGCAGCAAGAACGCGTTCACTCCACCGTCTCTTCTTAGCAGTGTTCTCTTTCTCTGGCGAAAAAGCCTGCCCCTGAAGTAAATCAGAATTTCTTCTTTATCACTCACACTAGTGGTTTTACTGTGGTTTTACTGTACGCACTACGCATTGATTACCATAGAGTATTATGACTCATCATATCACTGTCTAAGAGACTCTATGGTAATTTACCATAGAGTCTTAGACAGTTTATGAGTCACTTGAATCATAACAAGACTCTATGGTAATCAATGCTTACAGTTAAAACCACAGTAAAACCATTAGTGTGACAAAAGGAAGTTCTGATTTACTTTATCTTATGAGAAATAAAACAAGCCTCGTTCAGTTTTTTACAAAAAATTAAAAACTATATATAGTTTATTAAAAATGGGACAAAATTAACATTTATATTAAAATGACGGGACTATCAGGAAATATGAAAAAACTGTACTATCCTGTTTAAGACGGTACGTATGGTCAGTCTATAGATATTCTTTTATATGAGAGATCCGATCATGTTCAATTTGTCACCATAATTTACAGTGTAAAGCATAATGTGCTTTTTTAGTTAAGTGGATTGCTCTATGATAACTTAGAATGAATGGCTAACTTGCATCTTGGAATCATCTCCTTGACTCGATCTGACCGCCAGTCACAGTCACTCTCCATGGTCACCCAAATCCTCACAGTCTATGATGGTATCTCTCCACGCCCAAAGGAACCTCTTTCAGATGTGCTTTACCTTTTTGGGCCTCTATAGTGTCAATGTATGAAGTAAATGGAGGGGAAGATGAGGGTGCAAAAGTCAATGAGAGAGTAGATGAAGAGCGCGACCTCCATCATTTTTATGTCACATATGTTTGAATGTTGTCTTATATTGCTGGGCATTGTGTCCATTATAATGAAAAGTACTAGAGAACAAAGGGAGCACTCTTGACTAGTGATGGGCAAAATTTTGCATGAAAGCAGAAAAGTGAAAAAAATGTATACAAAATTTACTTTTCTGCAGGAATTCCCAGTGCATTTTTTCTGCCACACAGACTCTGACCCCTAACCTTATCCAATTGCACTGCTAATCATAAAACCACACATACAGACCTCCCCTTCCACATACAACACACAATACATGAGATTGCTTAACAGTAACTATATCTTTCAGTAAGTAAGACTGTCTTTCAGTGATGTAGTAATTTTAAGAGAATATGGTGGTCATTTAACAAACTGCTTTTCTGCCAGTGGGTGAGGTTAATAGTCCAAGGCTTCAATCCAGAGAGACATTTTCTGATGATAAACATTGTTTTTCACTGAATAGTATAGTCTATCAGTTATTTTCTTATCTTTATATATATTCCAGACTGTCTTTAAGTAAGTGTGATTGCATTCAGAGAATCATCCCACTTTCCAGTGAATGAGAATGTTCAACTATAAAAGAAACAGAATTGATAGAGTTGTTTCTACCTACAGCCAATCTGGCATACTTACTTATCATTGCTTTTATGTTGCATAAATCAATCTCTAATTTTAGTATGCATAGCTTTTATAATGAGATTATTTTATAATCTATGTTGTTATTCTGTTAATTTAGTCCAATGCAGATTATTCTACATTCACAGCTAGTTATATATGTTTTTCTGTATTTTGTAAAATATTCTTAATGTTATATTATATACTCACATTGAATTATAACTCTTTAGTACATCATCATGTTAAATTATATCTCTTCTAGGCCTTGATTCAAACATGGTCAGTAACCCAGCCAGTGGGGAAAAAATGGCTGCCAATTGGTACACCCACTGTGTCACTGTCAGTGTTCAATTGCCCTACCAACAGATACCACAACAAAAGGATCTGACTTTTGGCCAAATATCCATTGTGTGTTTTAAGTGCCCAAAGCCCATTGCTAAATAGTGTGAGTAATAGGTACAGCAAAGGAAAAGGGCGAACAATCGGTGCTTTCTACACCGGCAAGCACGGAGCATGAGCTGAAAAGCATAGTCACCCTCCCAAACACTAACCCAATACTACCACGGCAGTGAAGTGCAACAATACTTTCCCTAACACTATCTTAATAACCAGAGCTGTATAACACTTACCTGTCATCCACTGTCCGTTTTCTTCTGTCATCTTCTATCTTCCTTCTTGTTCTATCTCTTTATCTTCTGTCTTCTTATCTTCTGTCGTCTTATCTTCTTCTTTGTAGCAAAGATGTACCTGAAAACAATAAAAAGCCAACATTAAATATATTTAAAAAAATGAAAATTGAAAGTTATGCAGTGTCTAACCCTTTGACTGCAGAGAGGTATGCTACGCATCTCAGAGCAATGTATTGTGTAACTCTGATACTCAAAAGGTTAAAATCATGCAGCCATTCCAATTGGAAATAAATATGATTTGTCCCTAAATTGAAAAAAATATTTCAAATCCATTTTGCAAAATTTCTATATTTTTTCTCTCAAATAGTCAGAATATATAAGTTATAAAGCCATTTGAAGTATCATTATAGGCTGCTGGCTCCGCTGCTGTTGCCGGTGGCGACAGCAGGAGTGCAGGCTAGAAGCTGATTGGCTGAGAGGTGCGTAAGCACACATCCCAGCCAATGGAAGGCTGGGAACCATTTTGAACAGAGACTGACAATATAAAAGCCAGTCTCTGTTTAATTTTCCCACAGAAAGGCTCAGGCAAAGGCCCGAGAGTTAACAAGGGGGATATTTTGGCCTGCCTTCCTGCTGCAACCACCGGCGACAGCGGCTGAGCAGGCAGCCTATATTGAAATGGCTCAATAACTTACATATTTCAACTTTTTTTTTTTCATTTGGGAGAGAAAATATAGGAATTTTGCAAAATGGATTCAAAATATTTTTTCGATTTGGGGACAAATCATTTATTCCAATTGGCATGGCTGCATGAAGTTTAACCCTTTCAGTGTCAGAGAGGTACACAGCACATTGGTCTACAATGAGTTGAGTACTCCTAAGGCAGTCAAAAGGTTAACCACTGCATAACATTCAATATTATTTTTTTTTAACATAGTTAATGTTAACTTTTTTATTCTCTTCCATAACTGGCTCCATTTCAATACATCCACCCCACCTTCCATTCCTGTCTTGGCAGGTTGAAACATGCTTTAGGAGATCTTGTGGCAAGGAAAAGTAGGTCTAGATTTTTAAGGATAAAGTGGGGTCACTTAACGCATATTTCAGCCTAACGCATGGAACTGAATGGGAAAAAGATACTTGTTATAATCGGTTAAAACTTTAGCACCTGACGTGCTATTTTTTAAAACCTGTATTTTTTCCATAGCACAGGTAATTTAATGGCTTACTGTGCTTGAAAAAATGCCACTGGGTCTTTTTTTTTTTTCATCTGAGACATTTGAATCGAGGCCCTAATGAAAGTGTTAAATGTCATGATGAGTTATACTTGAATATTATTGAGTGAAGCTGCATTACATTAAGTGGTAAAACAACATAAATTAAGTTCTAATTCCTTTGAAAGAAAAGTATGGATGAGGGAGATTGGGGCCTTGACTCAAATGTTTCTGTTAAAACTGCCGTTAAGGGAAAAAAAGTCTTTGCTTGTTAGCCAAGACCGATTTACGTGATATTCAAATCTCCGTCCACCAGAATGGCTAAAGAGCATAGGCCTCAAAAATACACTTACACCTAAAACCTGCTTTGCACATAATTCTGACCTCATTGTGTGTCAAAACACATGATAATTAACGTACAATAAATTCAAATTAAAGGAAGAGGTGACTGTCCAATGTTATCTAGCAACCTTGATTGTTGTCAAGGGAATTTTAAATCCACAGCCAATCACAGCATTCCAAAGTATCAAGAACATTCAAGTACACCTATATGTAGCCCAAAATAACTGACACACCTTGTCTGTGTTTTTAGTTTTTCTGAGCTACAGCACAGGACCCAGGAGTGGAGGACAGCCATAGAGCAAGGGAGAGAGAAGCTAATATTTGAGGTAGAAGGAGTTTGGAGTGGAGAGAACTGATACACCGAGAGCGACACATAATACACATTTGCACATTCCCTATACAAGCATACAAACACAAACATACATACACACACGCTATTTTTTTAACACATCACACACATTTATCTTTTTCTTTGACAGTGTGAGTCTGTGAGTACAAATGAGTGACAGCGAGTGAGTCTGAGCGAGCTTGTCTGTGAAGGCCTGAGTGAGTGCCTGGGTGTGACAGGGTGAGAGTTGGTGAGGAGAAGAGAGTGGGAAAAGGGGATGGGGAGAGTAGCAGGAGAGGAGGAAAGTCAGGAGGGCATCCCTGGTCAGGGTAGGAGTGGGAGAGGGAGATCTGTGGTGAGGAGGTGGATCTACCCAAGAGCAGGCACATAGAGAGTAGGGCAGAACTGCCAGTGGACAAGGGGTAATCTATGGGGAGCACTCCACACAGCCAGCGACAACGCAGGCAGGGCCTGAAACCCTAAGCTCTGACACATCCCAGGGTGCCATTGAGGAAGAGAGGCTAGGGGACCCAAAATACACATTTGAAGAGAACAGGGTCCTTGTCCACAGTACACTGGAGAGGGAGAAGACCCTGTTCCCCAGAGAGAGATAGTCAGTAGTATGGGGGCAAAGATGAAGGCTGCCTGGAGACAAGTTCTGAGAAGGGTTAACTCAGTCTTGGGCTGCAACCAGTCCCTGGAGTTCATTAAGAAGAGGGGGTGGGGATTTCAAAAGGTTTGTGAAGAACAAAATGGTAAAGTGGCCATGCATGCTAGAGGCACAGAAGTTGGGCCCCCATTAACATAACCTTCAACGCCTGACACTTGCTGCAACAACACTTGTCAATGATGGCTGTTGAAGGGATAAAAGGAGGGAGCGACACTGGAAATGAAAGGAGCCTCCAGACCACTGGTATGTGCAGAAAGCCCTACATACACACCACACAAATCCTCATACCTACTATGGTCCAACACAGTGCCACCTGAATTGATGGCCAGCATTCCTCACCACAAGTTCACTAACACATCTCTGAGAGTGTTCAGACAAGAACAGAATACATGACACACCCAGCACATATGGGAATGGTCAAGTCCTTGTTTAACCCCATTGATGCTGTCTTCATCAACCACACTCACAGCACAAAATCAATGCACACCATCATGTTGGAGGCAAATAAATAACTGTTACGTGTACCATAATGTCAAACATAGAGCAAAAGAGAGGTCAGGACTTAACCCCCTGAGTGCTAGAGGGACGATCAATGCATTGATCGACAATACATTGGCTAGTCCTCTGGTACTCAAAGGGTTAACAAGGGATTGCAAGGAGGGGAATTGGTGTGTTTACTTGTCATATGGTTTCTGCATTTCAGGCCTATGTGTGGTACGTGTAGTTAGTTTGTTCCAGTAGAACAATCAAGATTCAGCTTTCCTTATCATATTTAGCCTGAAGAGTGTGGATGTGAAGGGGGCATTCATTGCCATCACCACTCCACAGGACATATGTGATTCCCAAGGCTCATCCATACCAGGGGGGATATTCACTAAGGCATAAAAAAGAGATGATAAAGTGGAGATGACTTCTCCAGTGATATCACTTCTGCAATTCCTGTGTGACTCTGTGGAGCCAATGCACTAAGATTTCACCAACTTTGGAAATCTTAGTGCATAGGCTCCATAGAATAACATAGGGAATGGAGAAGTGTTATCACTGGAGACGTCTTCTCCAATTCTACTGAATAACCCCCCTCATTTTAGAAATGTGTTTGGCTTGTAGCTTTCATGGGGTGTGTTCGATGTGTCCTCCAGCTGCTTGTGTTGTTGTGTTCCTTGGTTCATGGTATTTTTGTGTGCTTGCTGTGCCTGTCTGTGTTGCTGACATTGTTTGTACTCCTTAGTCATTGTTCATCACTGGCGCATTGAAGTGTTCAGAGGCCCTAGTGTGTTTGCTGTTGAGGCCTATGTGTTGTACATGCAATGGGATTGTATCACTTAAGGTGTGATGGTTCAGTTTTGTTCGCCACAAGTATCCTGAAGAATGGGGATAGCAAGGAGGAATGCCATGCCATCCTCACTCCTCAGGATACATAGGCTAACCAAAGCTATACTACTGTAGGTTAGTGGAATCAATGTATGGGATCCCGTCAAGCTCAGCAATCAATATGTGTCAGGATGGTAACCAATGCTTTTTAAAGCAATGCAATGGATACCATCCTGCCACTCAATGGTTCTCATGTTAATGTCATAATCTTGCAGCACTCCTGTCATAGCTTAGATGACCAATTACATAATGCCATTTCCCTTCACAGCAGACATGCCTGCAGAACAGCAGGAGGAGGGTGAGGAGGACCCCACTGGTTTTTACACCAGTGACAAAGCTCCTGAGGAGTCTGGAGACAGACCAGCCACCACATCAATGCTGCCATCACCAGCAGCAGAATATGGGCTCCAAGCCCCACCACCACCACCACAAACAGAGTATGGGCTCCAAGCCTCCCCACCACCACCTGCAGAGTATGGGCTCCACTTCACCACCCCACAAAGTACAGTCTGCCATCTTCCAGTTGAATGACTGGATGCTACCTGGGAGTTGGCTGCCTCAAACTAGCCATGGCAGCTATTTGATGGTCCCACCAACAACACAACAACCGGGAAGGCACTAGATGACAAGCATGGTGACCACGCCACATTATAGGTCATATGACCCCACTACCAGACCAAAGCCACACACAGACGCACGTGGATACAGCCAGAGCAGGAATCCACCTCTGACCCCACATCCAGCCTGCAGGGATCTAGAGACCAGTGGTCAAGGTATGACCCCTGGCCACTGGACTATGAGCATGTGATGCTGATAGGTGAGTCCCAGCAACCACAAGCCTGTGAGGAATTCATACCACCAACACCACCGTCCCAGTCAGGGGCTGGAACATCACAGGGGAGTGAGGGATCCATTGATGTTTTACATATGTCCCTGCACTCCGTACATGCTGGTCCCCTCTCAGTTGATCCTCTCCAGACATCACCACCTCCACCATCACCGCCAAAGGAGGAAGCACAGAGTCTTCAGGAGGCATCCCCATCCCCAGCCACACCACCATCCACTCCCTCCACACAGGTCTCAGCTACACACACCATGGTTATGGATGAGGAGTGTGTGATGATACAGAGGAGGCATCTAAGGGGGGCCAGGAGATGCTCAAGATCCCTGTGGAAGTTGGAGAGGACTCTACAGCAAAACACAGAAACCCTCAAGCCATTGAGGATCAACAGGTAGTCCTCATTACCGAACTCCGCCAGTTCCGATTTGGCATGCTGGATATACTGGGCCAGATGCTGGTTGAGAAGAAAAGGGCCAATTGCCGGGAGAACCAGCAGATGGAGATGGCCCAGGCTTCTACAAAGGGGTCTACAGCTACCTCTCCCTCCAGCATGAACCCAACACAAAGTACCAGTCAACCAGAGTAACAGGCCAGAGTGTGAGGGATTCCACCTCTGCAGCCCATTCCAAAGCCCCCCCCAAGTAAATAAAAAAGCCCAATATGTGCATTTTCCCCCCAATAAATATGTACTTATGTATCCCATTATGTATCCATTCCAAACAGGTTTAGTGGCAGAAATGTCTCCAATACATTGCAAAGCAATGCAGTGGACACATCTCTTGCACATCTAATTTGGTTGTAAGGTATTGAACTATAGGAAGGCATACACAGCACATACACTGCAGGAGATATGTCTCCAATGCATTGCAAAGCAATGCAGTGAACACATCTCATACACAATTAATGCCATTTTAGGGTGTTACAGCATAGGTGAGCACATACATTGCATACAGACACTTTTGTCCAAGTTCAACTCACAAACCAACTAGCAAAGCCAAACAACATGAAGGTGTTTGTCCATGGTGTGAGTTGAACTTGAACAACATACACCTAACTTCAACATTCTAGGTACCAGACTGTCCACTGTTGTTGTAATAGAGGAGTCTGACAAACATGTAGATGCGTCAGTTGATGCACTTGCAGGATAGATTATCATACCAAAGATATGATATGATATGAATTCATACTCTGATGAGGTAAAGGTAACCAATCACAAACAACTGTTCATCACAGGTTAACCATTGAGATCAGTGGTGTGTTTGCCTAAAAGACAGCTGCATTAGGACACCACTAGTCTGTTCAAGTGTTCACACCAAGCAGGGAGCAGAGGGGGGGGGGTTATACAGTGAGGTGTGTTGAACAGTTGATAAGGCTTAGATGACTTCTCTCATGATCTTAAATCTCCAGGTCAAATGTTTTCTTATGGAGCACATGCACCAATATTGATCGATTTAAAGGATTCACACAATATAAGCTCCATGAGATTATGTAATAACTGGAGATATGAGATAATTGGAGAGGTTCTCTATACCTTAACCTCCTCATCACACCTTACCACTCATCAATACATCTTCAACACCATGGTGTATTCATGTCTAGAAGCATGTGTTATGAAAATGCCTTTTTAAGGTACCAGAAACATACTCATAAACTCATAACTATACATCAATGGAATGTTATGGATTCTTCTACATCAATAACATAAGTATTTTGCTTTGGATGAGCTTCCTTTAATATGGTTTACAATACAGTAGAGCATCAACTTGTTATTATTGTAGTATGATGCATTGAAGCCTACTCCAAGAACCCAAAGGGTATGTTTCACATAACACCTTGCTACTATATTACAGCTGCACAGTAATTAACAAAAAACAGCAAGAGGTGATCTTCATGGATGTGGAATCAACGTGTCACCTGGACAATCCTCTGTTATATGAGGGGTCAGTGGTAAGGTGTTGTCCAGGAACAGTCATGTGGTTAGAATTGAACAATGGGAAGGTATATGTTGTCCAGGTAAGTGTTTGCCGGTGTGTTTGTGGTTCATGGTGTGATTTGTTGTAATTGCTAGGTACCTGTTATTTGTGTGTGTGATTTTGTGAGGTGCATATTGTATCTCCATTGGCTGTAGGTGAGTTTGGTTTGCTTTGGGATTGACAGGTGTGTATGTTGTGTTGTGTGCTAACCACTGTTGTTCCAGGGTATGTTCGGATGGCTTATTTTGTGATGCTTTGTGTTACCCTTGTCCCTGTGGGGTTGCTGGGTTCTTATTGTTTGCCTGTGACTTGTTGTATGGTCTAGGCATTGTTAGAGTGTTTGCTTGACTTTTCGAGATTAATTTTGTCATTGTATGGTTGTGTTATATAGTGTGCACTGTGTGAGCTGCTTTTTCTCTGTTTTCTTTTGTCCAATGGTGGTTTTATAATATCCATTATGTGGTGTACGGCCAGAATACCTGAGTCTTACATTTCTGCCAGTAAATGTTGCAATTTATCACACATTGACACTACTGCACACATTTGAATGGCTCTGGAGATAGCTGTTGCATTGGCCTCAATGGGCAATATTTTCTCGTCTGCTGTGTTTTTAGAACTGCTGTTAGCTGTTGGTAAGACAGATTTGAATAGCTTGCCATGCTTTTAAAACTGCCAACGGCTGTTTTTTTTTTTTTGCAGACGGCAACATTGGAATCGAGGACTAAAACCAGTAATTCAAATAGACTACCACTTTTCACTTGTTTCAATATATATCGTTGCTTTAAATGCCTAGATCTTCTTTTCTTTGATAGTCAATAATTATCAAATACACCTTATACTGGAACATCTGTATTTGTGTATGGAAAGGGTTAAATTTATTCCTATAAAAAGAAAATAACAAAGCTCACAAATTGTGGATGCCACTATATGGATTTTAGGTGTCACCTCCAGCATCTATTTCAATCATCGGCTTCATTACTAGAATGAAAATTGGTCTCTGCTGGCTACTCAATTCTTTATCCAACGATAAACAAAAGCAATTAGATTTATTAGATGGATTCTACTGCTCTTCCTCTTTATGAAATTAAGAAAGTAATGAATTCCTTCCTCAGCCTCTGTCATAAGTAGACCTGAGAGATCACAATTCAGAGTATATGTTTAATTTAAAAAGCTTAGAGGGTCAACCCCCTCCCCCCCACATACACACTGTTTTGTAGATATTTCCATTTTCCAACAGGTTTTTCTAGACTAAATCTGTGTGCTGAAATGCTGGCACATCCTAAAGTACCATGCTTCCAGCTGAGATTTGAGCCTGTAGCAGATATGATTACAGGGTTGATAGTGTTAAGCGTTTTTCCTGTATCTGCTGGACCCATGATGATAACCTCAGGGTTACACTGCATGACTGACAAATAAGATTTCATTGTGTCTTGCACCTTATGGCAATTTGGGAGATGTATTCATCAATTCACAACAGACTTCTGTTGTGGATTTTGCTTATTTGCTCTTTGCCAGTCTGTTGTACATATAAGTTTATCTGCTCAAGTTCAGCCTTGAAAACCAATAACAAAGAGCTTTAATCTTTAAGCTGCTCTTATCCTTTACCCAAAGGCAACTGAGCCTACCACTGATAAGGCTATACCACAAGAAGAGGTATAAAATGGTAGTATCCCTGAACTCACATTTGTATCACCACATATTTAAAAATCTTTCATTTGATCAGGAAGAAAACAAATGTTTGTATTCCATGAAGAAAAAAGTATTAAAATTATGAACTAAAACCTATTTTTGTAATGTGTTTTTGGTTGGGACCGAATGTAACATTAGTTATGAGTCTAAATTGATTTGCTAAGTTGCGTTGAAGTAAAATGTTTAGCTATGTATGTAACTGGCAGGGAAAATTAGTTTACAATGGAAGAAACCAACACTATTTATAGGTAATTAATTTTACTAAAGGTGTAACTTAATTTAGATTGCTTCTTTAATTGGAATACCAATCACCTTTTTTTTCCTTTGGAACCCCAAGCATTAGCAAAATAGATGTAGAAGAGTAATGGCTCTTGTATTTGAAAGTGGCTTTTTTATTTGATACTAGTTTTAAATCCCGTGCACATGGGCCAACAAAGGCAGCGCTGCAGTCATGCACAGTACTAACTGCACGAACGCACCACAGCTAATAACAGAGCGCTCTGCTCTGTTGTCAGGCGCGGCAGTTTCTACTGAGCATGACTGCAGCGTGTGCAGCTGTCTCTACTGCTCGTGATGGCTTCTGACAAACATCCTTAGTGAATTATTATATAGGATACAGAAATCTTTCATTTTAAAATAATCCTCCCCCCCACAAAAAAAAAAAATTAATGTGGAATGTGAACAGATTTGCTATAGCATTCTGTCCAATATTCATATACATTGAGCCTTTTAGCAAATTGATAATCATAATTTTATTGATATAACTCACTCAATTAAAGAAAATAAAGAGGCTGCCCCTTGTACCATTAACCCCCTATTGCCCCCGCAGACACATGCAGACACACACAGATTGAAAGGACACCCATGTGTGTAAGCCTATACGTGTGCAACTATTAGTAAATTACAGGAAATGTTTAACTTTTATACAAGACACTTCATCTTATGACTGGTATAGTTAGTGACCCACAGGGTTGATTAACCCTTTTTTATTTTCAATAACTTATGTTACTGTTATTTTTTAAATTTTATTTTGAGCAAGGCAAATATGCAGGTTGCTTTGTTGCTGTTTGCATTAGTGCATTACACTGCATAGTGCTCCAGTTGTTAAACACAGTTATCCCCAGGGGAAAACCTCCAGTAGAGAGTGTATGACTGATATTTTTACTGGGATTTATTATGGTGGCTATGTTTATATAGCAGTTAAAGTAAAACCTGTTTACAGAGTAAATAGCAATGTCACATCTGAACCAATATGTCAAGTTTCATCACAAGTTATCTGACCAAAATGTAGCTTCTAGTTCTCACACAGCCCTGATGGTACTTCTTAAAAGGATAGTAATACTTCATTTTATCTTTATTTTATTTTGTAGGCATTAAAAAAACAAGAAGAACGATATAAGTTTTATCTCTCAAACGTTTATGGTTTGAGAGATATTCACAAGCAAAGTTTCCCTTCACTGACCAAAATGGTCAAGTCTGCCATCTAGCTGTCAGATTTGGAATCCGGTCCGCAGACCGGCCATGGCTGTACAGCAGAGCTGAGATTGCGAGATATAAGAAGAACTACTTCATTCGAATAGTCTACAAAGTGTGCCTGGTTTGCAAGCACACTTTTTAGACCCTTCCAATGAAATAGATATTTTTATATCTTGTGATCTCGGCTCTGCTGAAGAGCCACCCATTGATCTGTGGACCAGATTCCAAATCTGGCAGCTAGATGGCAGACTTGACCGTTTTGGTTAGTGAGGGGAAACTTTGCTTGTGAATATCTCTCAAACCATAAAGGTTTGAGAGATAAGACTTATATCATTCTTCATGTTTTTTTACTGCCTACAAAATAAAATAAAGATAAAATGAAGTATTACTATCCCTTTAATGGACTAAATGAATTGAGAGAAAAGTTTGCAGCAGGGTATTTTGAAAATTCAGATTATAATCTTTTGAGGCTAATTGAAGCAAGCTCTATTGTTATAAAACACACTGAACTTTATTTTATAAATGTTAATTACAACTTAGCAATAACACCTTAGCAACTGATACCTATGATATATCAAAAACCAATATGTTTCAAATATAGCTCCATAGAATTGTTGCTGATAATGGCTATTTAGGTTCCTTTTAAGGTTTCCAGCTATACATATTATTGCAAAATTTTTTAGTCTTAAATAAGTGAGGGCACAACCAGTGGAGTTGCCAGGTTCCCAAATACACAGTTGTTTTGCTAACCTTATGTATTCTTAGTGTAAAATGTGGCTCAATTACAACATTAGTAGTAGGGTTATTAGCACCCACAATGGGAAAACTTTTCAGCTCAAATGAGAAATGTGAAAACAGGACTTCCCTCCGTCTACAGCAATTCCTGTAGAAATGCATTTTGTCATCGCTCCATTGAAATCAATATAATATATTCCCTCCCCACATGGAAAGTTTCTCCCATATATTCCTGTCATGCAGGTATAAATGGGGTGTCAGTGTCCCTCAGGTTGTCAGTATGATTGATAGAGAAAAAAAACACTAGTCTTGTTATTAAAAAGTTATACCATTCTACATCTATGTGCTCTTACACCCCACCCTTATTGGGTTCTTAGAAAGTAACAAATGCAAAAAAAAAAATGCCCCTGCGGAATAACAAACTTTCCAGAATTAAGGCTGTTGACATGCTGCCCTAGTCTTTTGTTAAAAACAGAGGTCTTAAAGTACTGATGTCATGTGTTGCACTTGCAACCCCACTTGCATATCTCAAACAATAGTTATTTTTCAAGAACAGCTGTGTCAGAGTTGTAGAAGCAGGTACTTGGTGTCATGGGTAAAAAGCAAAGAGACCCAGCCTGCTAACAATGTTTATGATGCTGTAGGACTCAGAATGCTAAAACCTTTTTCTTTTATCTTTGGATTTTTCTACTTCAGTACGCAGTAACAGTAGTAATGGACTGGGAATTCTTGTGGCCATAGAAAGCATAGGTGGAAAATAACAAAATTCTCGTGAGAAATTCATTGATGGTAGCAAAAAGTGTATGCATTTTCTATGTGTAATAAATTAGCCAAGAAAAATGCATCAAATTGTGTTTTTTCACAGAACATTCCCAAGAAAAAAGCCTTTCAAATGCATGGATTTTGAACTAGGTTATGTGTCTACTTTTAGCCAGAGAAAATGGTATCACATTGGTATGGGTTGATATAATGTATAGGTATCAAGACTAGGGATGGGCAAAAGTTGTTGCCGTGTTCCAGTGAGAAATTAATCTAAAACCACGTTATTGTCCGCTTTTTCATGAGAAATTACACTTTTAAAACAGCAAGTAACATTTCTGTGTTTTTCACCCATTGGCCAAAATTCCCTGCTAATTTTTCAGTGGCTAGAAAGTTTCCACCCATTGATTTACATTGTTTTTGCTTTTTCGCTAAAAACGTGACGTATTCCAGGAAGTGAAACATAATAGAAGCAGCTACAGAGCGAGGTAGATGTGCTGTGCTGTTCTGCTGTGAATTATTTGTTAAACTGAGGCAGGAGAGGCTCATAGTGACTGCTATAACTATGAGAAAGTTTAGAAAAAGTAAAAGGAGGAATTGGAAGGACCCTTATTATGTGTTCACTGAGTCTGAGAAGGAGGAGGAAGTGACTTGCAGTACTGAACCAATGCTGCCCAGTCCCCCCTAAATCACTCAAAGGGATCTTGGGGGATTTAATGGGAAGGGAGAGAGTAAAGGGTAGTACTAGTGAGAGCAGGACAGGTCAGCTGCCTGTGCCTGCTGCAAGACGTGCTGCCCCTGCTGCCAGTGCCACTATTGCTGTACCTGCTGCCACCATTGCTGTACCTGCTGCCAGATGTGCTGCCCCTGCTGCCACTAGTGCTGTACCTGTTTCCAGATGTGCTGCCTCTGCTGCCACCAGTGCTGTACCTGCAGTCACTATTGCTTTACCTGCTTTCAGATGTGCTGCCCCTGCTGCCACTAGTGGTGTACATGCAGCCACCATTGCTGTACCTGCTGCCAGATGTGCTGCCCCTGCTGCCTCCAGTACTGAACCTGCTGCCAGTGCTAAACCCGCAGGAACACTTGCCAGCCCCAAGCAGTCCTACCAGTGCTAGTACTACTACTACTTAGGTCCAGCAGCTTGTTAGCATTAGGAATGTAGGAAGGGGTAATCAACAACAATATCCTCATATTACTAGTGACTTTGAGACTGAAGAGGAAGATTCTGCAGCAGAACTTGAGGTGATTGTTGTTAGTAGTAGAAGCAGTAATGGTGAAGCAGCCGGAGTGGTAGGGGAAAAATGTGAGAGTGTCCAGATTAGCAATCAAGGGAGCCCACACCATTCCTCTGGCTCTGAGAGTCCTCCTTCCCTTCCCTTCACTACAGTGTCCAAGTGGAACATGATCTTGAAGAGGCCAGAACTGGTGTTAGAGGAACACATGAGCAGAATTTATACCACCACCACCAGCAGGAGCACAGATCAGCTGCCTGTGTCTGCTGCCAGTCTGCCTTCTTCAGGTCAAAAAGAAATACCAAGTGTGATATTAGGGCACCCACTGTCACATTGCTTGTCACCTTCTCCAAGCAGCAGTGAAATGTCTGTAATAGAGCAGCAGCAGCAATACGTAGGGGCTAGTGGTTTTGGTGGTGATGATGATGGTGGAGAAGCTGGGGTGGAAGAGACATTGATAGCCTTTTAGCAGAAACTGAGAAGTAATGGGAGACAAGGATGAGGAAGGGCATCACCAGCACCACCACTAGCAGTGACATTTTGGAATGTGAGGAATTTTGCTCTAATTCCTTCTGATTCTGAGTTGCAAGGGCAGCTGGATGCTGAGGAGTAAGCTAGTGTGCCACAGACCACCGTGGACACAGTGGGAATGGGGTCAACAAGTGATGCGGAACTAGGACAGGTTCCACTTGCCAGCGGCAGCAATACTCCTGGTCCTAGCTGCAGTGGTGAATCTGAGGCAGTAGCAGCAACAGCAGAAACAACATTATCCACTGCCACAGACAGTGAAGGGGGATGTAGAGGACAAGATGTAGAGGACAATGGATACATTTAAGAGAAGATTAGATACATTTCTTTCAAAAGGGAACATACAGAGTTATAATGTTTAACAGGAGGCTGATCAGGAAGGTCGGATAAAGACTAATTTAATTGGTAGAAGGAAAGCTATAAAATTCTCAGTTACTGAGGTATGAGGCGAAGGTTGAACTTGATGGACTTGTGTCTTTTTTCAACCTAATTTACTATGTTACTATGTTACTATGTTAGGCCATTCTTCTCCACCTGTTCCCTATCCCCTGAAGTCATGCATGTAGGACTATTTTTCTCTGGGGACAGGCACACTGCAGTCATCAGCAATGGCACTGTGCATCATTTGTGACAAGATAGTGAGAGGAAAGGAGGGAACAAACCTTGTCACAAGCGCCCTGATAGCAAGCATGAAACACAGACACCATAACATTCACGTCAAACATGTTAAAGCCAAATACCCACCACAGAAATCAAACACCGATGTTGCTGTACCTCCTGACTCTCCAGAAAGGCAACAAGAGGGGAGGCAGAGATCAAAGAAGAGAAAGAATAGAGAAACCCAGGTAGAAACTGGATGTTCCATGACAAGTGAAACAACTAGCTCACCATCGCCTTCTTCCTCTAGGGTAATTACATCTTCTGCCAATCCACCTCTTTCATTGTTACCTGCCCCACCATATGATAGCCACTCTGTTGATGTTAGGATGTGGCAGTTCGTCTCTACCCATTGCACAATGTGTGGTGCACTGACCATACATGCCAGTGTGGTAGAGAAGAATCGCAAGCAGTGCATCAAGCGGCATCTGAGGAGATTCCATCCAGCAGAATATGCTAAGATGGTGGCAGGGAGGGTTCATCATTACTATTTACTATTAAACTGTTAACAAGTTGTCATGTCCGTAGCGGGGTCTGGACAAGGGGTATAGTGACAGCGGCAGTACTTGGTTTTGGGTGTCATGGTGTTTGGATACAGTTGTTCCCCCAGATGTTATATACCGCACACACACACTGTTCACATTGCAGTTGCTGATGTGAGCCACAGTTCAAAGGAAAAAATTATATTCTAATAACAACACACCCATGATTTTGGAGGAGGGGCAGGTGGAGAAGAATGAATTGCCAGCTTCTTCTTTCCTCTGTTTAGACTGGGGGCTATTTATTGTGCTGCTACAGCCTCAGGCGCATCACTGGTGTTACAGCTAACCTTGACTTCCGCATCATCTGCAGGCGCTAGGGTTCAAGCATGCTGCAGGCCTCTGTTTTATCTGTTTGCTTCCTGTAGTCTCCTTCTACCTACTTCCTTCTACCTTATTCCTCCCTCTGTGCTGCACTGCCCTCTTACTTCCTGTGGAGAAGACTGGAGGCAGACTGAGTCCTGACCCAGTTGCCCTTGCGTTGTTTTTCATAGCGGTTCTGTTACCTTGGGCTCCGTGTATGACCTGGCTAGTCTTCCATCCATTCTAGTGCTGACCTGTAGCTCTGTCTGAATATTCTTTTGCCTAACCCCTAATAGTGGACATCCAATCTAGTGCAGACTTGTGGCTCTGGCTGACTACCTGAACTGTGTATGACCCGGCTTGTCTGACTACCCCCTCTGGTGCTGACTTGTGGCTCTGTCTGACTATTCTTTTGTCTTTTTCTCTAGTGATCAGACACCCAATCTAGTGAGGGCCTGGGGCTCTGGTAGACGTGCATAGCTGACTGCAGATGTGAGTCAGTACTCGCTCCTACTGACTTCAGGCGTGAGTCAGTATTCACCGTTACTGGCTCCAGGTGTGAGTCAGTGATATTTCCTTCTGACTGCAGGCTGAGTCAGACCTCATTCCTCGTCGGATTAAGATGCTGGGTTCCTGTTCCAGTTCCTGTTCTGGTTACAGCTGAGACTTCCAGTGGCTAAGGCCTAGTCTCCAGCACAGTGATTTAGCATTGCAACCTATTATTTCTGATAGCAGGCTTGTTGGCTATTATCCTGTGCTTATTCCTATTGCATTTATTATATATACCTTCTTTATGTCATTTGTTAATAAATTGCATTAACTAAACCATACTGACTCCTGAACTTCCCTGGGTAACCGTCGTGGCAAGTGGAACCTTCATCATCCATCACCCATGTTACTGCTATTGTTGATCCCATTCCCTTTCAGCTGCCTAATGATCCTGTTGCTTAAACAACTCAGCAGTAGCAGCGAGAACAATAGTTGCAAATTCCACAACTATGGACTGGGGAGGACATTTGACAATGGCCAGTGGCCACAGGTCAACATGACCTGCTGGCACTAGGCCAATAGGGCATTTTTATTTTTTCTCAGGGCTTGTGATTTGAAAAACTAAATAAATAATAAATAAATAATAATAGAAAAGCACAGTCCTACAAAAAATAAACAATGTTTTGTCAGGGCTTGGGCCTCTAATAAGTCTAAGTCCTACAAAGGCCTCTAACAACAAATCTAACAAATCATTTTCTACAAAATACTCTATCAAGTCAAGTATCATACCACTCCAGTAGCAGCTTATGTCAGGGGGTCCCTGTCTCTATCAGTTTACATACAAATGTCTTATTTTATTTTATTTATTTATTTATTTTTAATAACTGTCCCCCCAATACCAGTCAAGAACCCCCCCAAACAAATTTCCTGTTCAACTGATTCATTCCCCAGACTCCACCCACCAATACAGGCATCCTCCTCAGATCCCTTTTATACCATGTTTTTTTAATTTTATTTAGGATTTATTTTTTTAACTGACCCCCAATCCCCGTAAACAAACCCCCCAAAAAAATTTTCCCTGTTCATCTGATTCTTTCCCCATACCCACCAACACAGGCACCCTCATGCCCCCTTTATACTATGCCTTTGGGAAATAAAATCATATTTACTATGTGTTGTGCGTAATTTCAATGTTCCCATTGATTTCAATGGAATGAGCTAGGTGAAAAAAGCTGGAAAAAGTGGAAAATTATCACTTTTCGAGGGAAATTTTTCACCATGCGTAAAGTGACATTTTTCGACAATTCCAATTTGAGGTGTAAATTTTCACCCATCCCTACTCTTGAGTTGTCAGTTTATTGTTCAAGTTAACAATGGAGTGTCCCACATCTTAGGTATTTATTGTCACTCAATGCTCAGGTGCTTGCTACCTATGGGACATAAAATGGAGTTTTGATTTGGGCACCAGTGACAACTGTAGTAAGATTTTATATGGATGGTAAGTTGTCGGTTTTCTATTAAGCAAAAATTCCTGCTTTGTAAGGTGGAGGGGCATGAATTGATAAGTGAGGCTGGGAGAATTTAGGCTCTGATATTCCATGTGGAGGAGCATTAAAATTCCACCCCCTATGAATTTTCTCATATTGCATTCTTTTCTTTGACATGGGCTTTTTCTGTCACTTTCAGTCCCTTAGATTATAGTTGGCCAGTGATTTTTTATGAGAAGAATCCATGAATGTTTAAAGAGAGAATAATGTTCTTAACTTTCCTTGGTGTACAGTAAGTAGTCACTTTTTAAGGTTTTTTTTATAGTTGTTAAGTGTAAGTACTTTTTTTTTATAACGAGTGCAAAGTGAGATTTGGAATTGTTAATCTTTTTGTTGCATGTTTTTCAATAAAAACAATACACAGAAACGCAACCAAACAACACTTTCTGTCAGCCCAGCATTGTTCCACTGGTTAACTAACTGCCATGCCAGTCTCGCTCCATTGATAGCAAGTCAACCATGCTGTGCTGTCTGCTTACCCAGCCTTTTTACATTGGTTGTGACAGAACCATACTGTCTGCCAGCTCAAGCCTTCTTCCATTCCTCCCCACTAGTGATGAGCGAGCATGCTCGGCCGAAGCTCGGTTCGGCTCGAGCATCGCTCTGCTCGGCACATGGCGGTACTCGTACGAGTACCGCATGTGCTCGCCCGCCATGTTCGGGTCTCCTCCCCGCACGTTTTGTGGCTGCTGCGCAGCCAATAAACGTGCGGGTAGGCTCTGACATCAGTGTAATGCCAGCAGCCATGTTGGCTGCTGGCATTACACTGATTGGCTGGCCAGAACCCGTGATCGGGTGCTGTATAGCACCTGACCAGCGAGTTCGGCTCAGTCTTAGCCAGGGAGAGATGAGGATAGGAAGGGAAAGTCAGTGTAGGCAGAAAAAAAGTGCGTTTGAACAACAAAAAGACCCAAAAGTCCTTTTTAGGACTATTGTGTGTGGGGGCAGCAGATATATTTTGTTTTGGGGGGCAGAGTTTAAAAAAAAAACGTCACATATTCCGTTCACTGTGCCTAGCCGCAGATTAGCAGCACATTCTGTTTAGTGTGCAAAGTTGCAGATTAGCAGCACATTCTGTTTAGTGTGCAAAGTTGGAGATTAGCAGCACATTCTTTTTAGTGTGCAAAGTTGCAGATTAGCAGCACATTCTGTTTAGTGTGCAAAGTTGCAGATTAGCAGCACATTTTTTTTAGTGTGCAAAGTTGCAGATTAGCAGCACATTCTGTTTAGTGTGCAAAGTTGCAGATTAGCAGCACATTCTGTTCAGTGTGCAAAGTTGCAGATTAGCAGCACATTCTTTTTAGTGTGCAAAGTTGCAGATTAGCAGCACATTCTGTTGTGTGCAAAGTGTAAAAAATAAAAGTCACTTATTCCGTTCACTGTGCCTAGCCGCAGATAAGCAGCACATTCTGTTTAGTGTGCAAAGTTGCAGATTAGCAGAACATTCTGTTTAGTGTGCAAAGTGTAAAAAATAAAAGTCACATATTCCATTCACTGTGCCTAGCCTCAGATAAGCAGCACATTCTGTTTAGTGTGCAAAGTTGCAGATTAGCAGAACATTCTGTTTAGTGTGCAAAGTGTAAAAAATAAAAGTCACATATTCCATTCACTGTGCCTAGCCGCAGATAAGAAGCACATTCTGTTTAGTGTGCAAAGTTGCAGATTAGCAGAACATTCTGTTTAGTGTGCAAAGTGTAAAAAATAAAAGTCACATATTCCATTCACTGTGCCTAGCCGCAGATAAGCAGCACATTCTGTTTAGTGTGCAAAGTTGCAGATTAGCAGAACATTCTGTTTAGTGTGCAAAGTGTAAAAAATAAAAGTCACATATTCCATTCACTGTGCCTAGCCGCAGATAAGCAGCACATTCTGTTTAGTGTGCAAAGTTGCAGATTAGCAGAACATTCTGTTTAGTGTGCAAAGTGTAAAAAATAAAAGTCACATATTCCATTCACTGTGCCTAGCCGCAGATAAGCAGCACATTCTGTTTAGTGTGCAAAGTTGCAGATTAGCAGAACATTCTGTTTAGTGTGCAATGTGTAAAAAATAAAAGTCACTTATTCCGTTCACTGTGCCTAGCCGCAGATAAGCAGCACATTCTGTTTAGTGTGCAAAGTTGCAGATTAGCAGAACATTCTGTTTAGTGTGTAAAGTGTAAAAAATAAAAGTCACATATTCCATTCACTGTGCCTAGCCGCAGATAAGCAGCACATTCTGTTTAGTGTGCAAAGTTGCAGATTAGCAGAACTTTCTGTTTAGTGTGCAAAGTGTAAAAAATAAAAGTCACATATTCCATTCACTGTGCCTAGCCGCAGATAAGCAGCACATTCTGTTTCGTGTGCAAAGTTGCAGATTAGCAGAACATTCTGTTTAGTGTGCAAAGTGTAAAAAATAAAAGTCACATATTCCATTCACTGTGCCTAGCCGCAGATAAGCAGCACATTCTGTTTAGTGTGCAAAGTTGCAGATTAGCAGAACATTCTGTTTAGTGTGCAATGTGTAAAAAATAAAAGTCACTTATTCCGTTCACTGTGCCTAGCCGCAGATAAGCAGCACATTCTGTTTAGTGTGCAAAGTTGCAGATTTGCAGCACATTCTGTTTAGTGTGCAAAGTGTTAAAAATAAAAGTCACATATTCTGTTCACTGTGCCTAGCCGCAGATAAGCAGCACATTCTGTTTAGTGTGCAAAGTGTTAAAAATAAAAGTCACATATTCTGTTCACTGTGCCTAGCCGCAGATAAGCAGCACATTCTGTTTAGTGTGCAAAGTTGCAGATTTGCAGCACATATTCCGTGTAATATGAAGAAGGCGGGTAAAAAGGGACGGGGAAGTGGACGTGATCCTGATAGTTCAGGGCGCGGGTCAGGACGCGTAGAAACTGTGCCTGGTGCCAGAGCACAAGAAAGAAAGACATCCACCATACCTAGCTTCATGTCTCAGTTTACAGGGCGTCGCAGGACATCACTCTCGAGGTCAGACCACTGCGAACAGGTGGTCGGTTGGATTTCAGGTGATACTGCTTCCAGTCGGTTAAGCACCACCCTGTCTTCCACCAAGTCCACTCTCAGTAGCCAAGAGTCTGGTCAACATAATCCTCACCCTGATCATCCTTCCTCCCACCATAGAGGGTCTGGTCAAAGAAGTGATCCCACACTGGGATATAGTGAGGAGCTCGTCTCATCACCAATCCTTAATTTGAACCTCTCTCCAAGCACGCTTGCAGAGGAACATGAAATCTTGTGCCCTGATTCACAACCTCTAGAGGGTACCCAATCACAAGAAGATGACACAGGTGAACGGCATTTAAGGTCAAAGGAAGTAGTGGATGATGATGAGACACAGTTGCCATCAAATCAACCACTATTACTGTCTCAAGACCTTGATGAGGAGGATGATACACAGTTGTCAATGACTGAGTATGTGGTGGGATCAAGAAATGAGGAGGATGATCAGAGTGAGGAAGTGGAGGAGGACTTGGTGGACAATGAGGTGACTGACCCCACCTGGGAAGGTGGAGAGCCGAGCGATGACAGCAGTCCTGAGGGTGAGCCATCTGCAGCACCGCAACAGGCTGGAAAAGGCAGTGGTGTGGCTACAGAAAGAAGGCGGACCGCACCAAACCGGCCCGCAAATGTTCCATGGAGCACCCCCTTGCGTAAATCTCCCTTGCCAAGGGCTAGGTGTTCCGCGGTATGGCGTATTTTTAAGGAAAGTGCGGACGACAAAAAAATTGTAGTTTGCAACCTGTGCCACACCAGAATGAGCCGAGGCATGAACACTAGAAACCTCACCACCACCAGCATGATCCGACACATGGCATCCAAGCACCGTAATAAGTGGGAGGAACGCCCGGATCACCAATCTGTGTCTGCAGGCCACACCACTGCCTCCCCTTCCCCTGTTTTCGGTGCCGGCCAATCGCCTGTCGAAGGCGCAGGCCCGCATACCTCCCGCCCTGCACCTGTACCATCTGAAGCACCATCAGCGACCACATCCACTTCCCTGTCCCAGCGCAGCGTCCAAATGTCGTTACCCCAGGCATTTGAGCGCAAGCGAAAATACCCAGCCACCCACCCACAGGCCATAGCACTAACCTCACACCTTTCCAAATTACTGGCCATCGAAATGCTGCCATTTAGGCTTGTGGAGACTGAGTCCTTCCGCAGCCTGATGGCAGCAGCTGTCCCTCGGTACGCAGTCCCCAGCCGACACTACTTTTCCCGGTGTGCCGTCCCCGCCTTACACCACCATGTGTCCCGTAACATCACCCGTGCCCTGACCAACGCAGTTACTGGGAAGGTCCACTTAACGACTGACACATGGACAAGTGCTTGTGGCCAGGGACGCTACATTTCCCTGACGGCACACTGGGTGAATGTCGTGGAGGCTGGGAGCGACTCGGACCCTGGGATGGCACAGGTGCTACCCACGCCGAGGATTGCGGGCCCTACCTTCATCAGGGTTTCCGCCAGCACCTACGTTATTGGCTCCTCCTCCTCCATTTCCACCTCCGAATTCTCTGCGCGCAGCGCCACTCACCCATCAGCCGGTAGCTGGAAGCAGTGTAGCACTGCAGTGGGGAAGCGTCAACAGGCCGTGCTGAAGCTGATCTGCCTTGGGGACAAACAGCACACGGCCTCAGAGCTGTTGCAGGGGATTAGTCACCAGACCGAGCAGTGGCTCTCGCCACTCAACCTGCAACCAGGCATGGTTGTGTGTGATAATGGGCGTAACTTGGTGGCGGCTTTGGAGCTCGGCAAGCTCACACACGTACCATGCCTAGCGCATGTATTTAATTTAGTGGTTCAGCGATTTCTAAAAACCTACCCCAATTTGCATGATCTCTTGACCAAGGTGCGCCGCGTGTGTGCACATTTCCGTAAGTCATCAACAGCTTCAGCCGGCCTGTTGAAGCTGCAGCAGCGCTTACAATTGCCAGCTCACCGGCTGCTGTGTGACGTGAGCACGCGCTGGAACTCCACCTTCCACATGTTGGCCCGGCTTTGTGAGCAGCAGAGGGCAGTAGTGGAGTACCAGCTGTTACACGGTCGTCGCCTCTCCGTTCAACTTCCTGTAATCAGAAGTGAGGAGTGGGAATGGATGTCAGACCTCTGTGAGGTTTTACGCAATTTTGAGGAGTCGACACAGATGGTGAGCGGCGATAACGCTATTATCAGTGTAACCATCCCACTTCTGTGTCTACTGAAACGCTCGCTGCTCACAATTAAAACCGACGCTTTGCATGTGGAAGAGGTGGAAATGCGGGAGGAAGAGCTTACACAAGGTGATAGCCAGAGCACCCTCACTTCGTCTTCTCAGCGACAATTGGAGGAGGCGAAGGAGGAGGAGGAGGAGGAGGAAGACACGGTTGCCTCCGCTACAGAGGGTAGCCATAGAACTTTAGTTCCATCTCTTCAGCGTGGGTGGGCAGAAGAGGAGGAAGAGGATGAGGAGATTGAGAGTCATCCTCCTGGTGAGGACAGCGAAATCTTGCCTGTTGGTACTCTGGCACACATGGCTGACTTTATGTTAGGCTGCCTTTCCCGTGACCCACGCGTTATACGCATTTTAGACAACACGGATTACTGGGTGTTCACCCTTCTGGACCCCCGCTACAAAGAGAATTTCTCATCTCTCATTCCTCCGGTGGAGAGGACAAGCAAAATGGTGCAATACCAGAAGGTTCTTGTTGAAAAATTGCTCCAAAATTTTCCATCTGACAACGCTGGCGGCAGAGTACATGCTACCTTGGCCAACCGAGAAGGGGAGAAAAGGGGAGCACACAGCAGTTCCGACAAAGGCAGGGCAACACTCTCCAAGGCGTGGGGCACCTTCATGACACCCCGCCAGCACCCTCACCCTGATGCGCAGCCTAGTGTCACAAGGAGGGAAAAGTTTTGGAAGATGGTGAAGGAGTACGTAGCAGACCGTGTCAGCGTCCTCAATGATCCCTCTGTGCCTTACAACTACTGGGTGTCCAAGCTGGACACGTGGTATGAACTGGCACTCTACGCCTTGGAGGTGCTGGACTGCCCTGCCACCAGCGTTCTGTCTGAGCGGGTATTTAGTGCTGCTGGTGGCATCATAACAGATAAGCGTATCTGCCTTTCCACCGAAAATGCTGATAGGTTGACACTTATAAAAATGAACAAGGCCTGGATTTCCCCTGACTTCTCCACTCCACTGGAGGAAAGCCCCGGGGGAACATAAAGTCACTTTAGATATGTTATTTACAATGATGGGAATACTCTGTATTCCCATTCACCCCTTCCACCCAAAAAATGGGTATATGGTTGACTCTCTTCCATATACCCTGGGATATAATTTTTATATAGGGCCAGCTCACCAGCGGGCCCTGTGATATAATTTTTATATAGGGCCAGCTCACCAGCGGGCGCTGTTTGACAATTTTTTTATAGGTCAGCTCACCAGCGGGCCTTCTCATATAATGTTTTATTGGGTCAGCTCTCTAGCGGGCCCTCTCATATAATGTTTTATAGCGTCAGCTCACTAGCGGGCCTTCGCATATAATGTTTAGGATGGTCAGCTCCGCAGCAGACCCTCACCCATAATGGTTTAGATGGTCGGCTCAGCGCACGTTTCCCTCTTAATCATGGTCCCAGTTCAGAAAAATCGATGAAATTTTTTGCAGAATTTGCCTCTGCGCACGTTTCCCTCTTAATCATGGCCCCAGTTCAGAAAAATCGAGGAATTTTTTTGCAGAATTTGCCTCTGCGCACGTTTCCCTCTTAATCATGTCCCCAGTTCAGAAAAATCGAGGAAATTTTTTGCAGAATTTGCCTCTGCGCACGTTTCCCTCTTAATCATGGCCCCAGTTCCGAAAAATCGATGAAATTTTTTGCAGAATTTGCAGATGATATACAAGTAAATATACAGCAAATGCTGTTTGGTAACAATTTTTCGCCTAAAGTCGTTTTTATCTTCCTTTTTGTGTGTTTTACGGTCAGTCTGTAAAAATGGTGTACTACGGGCGAAACATCGTTCCCAGCAGCGATGTTGGAGTCCAAGATGCATCCAGACATCCTCCCTATGCTGTCCCTGAACCATTTCTGTGGTGTTTCCATCAATTTCTGCCCTTTTCCTATGGACCAGGCACCCTCCCCTCATCAGAGCAGGGGGTGCCTGGTGTAATGCTCGAGTCCTCCCATTGACTTCAATGGGGCTCGGGTGCTCGGCCGAGCACTCGAGCCTCCGGGGGCGCTCGGTCAGAGCACCCGAACACCCGAGCATTGGGGTGCTCGATCATCACTACTCCCCACCCCTCTCCACATGGAAAAATTATCTCTTTCACCCCTGCTCTACATATACACTGTCTTCCAGCTCAGCCTTGTTCTACTTTGAAGAGGTGAAAGGGGGCGAGGAAGGATGGAGGAATGAGAACACATAGTGTTGAAGAGGGAGAGACACTGAGTGGGGAACTGGTGGTGAAGAATAGATATACTGATGAAATTAAGTGAAATAATACACTGAGAGGAGAAAGGGAAAGGGGGGGAGTCAAACAATGGTGAAAGGGAGTGAGTTAGTGGGGAGTTGGATATGGAGTTGTGAAAATGTAGAAGAAAGACATGGAGTGATGAAAGAGAGGGAGGAAGAAATGGAGTGATGAAAAGGAGGAAGGGAAGGAAGAAGATGGAGGGTGAAAAGGAGGGGGATTCAGAGCAGTGAAGGAAGACATGGAGTTTTTAAAGGAAGAGAGGGAGAGGAATACATGGAGTGGTGAAAGGGGGAAGATATGGGGCAGTGAAGGGGAGGGGTAGGAAGACATGGAGAAGTAAGGGGGGGGCACAGAGCTATAAAAGGAAACTGCCTCTCTACCCACTAATGACCTCATAATACAATCCCCTTAAAACAAGACAGGTGTGAAACAGATTGTATAGCAATGTATTGCACACCACTCTGGTCCTTGAAAGGTAAATAAATTTAGAAAAGGCTGTGAATTCTCCATCCCTGATAAACAGGGAATCCCATGTATTAGACAGTCCAGTAGCACCTGTTGTAGGAAAGTAGTAGGTGGTGGCCCTGGGACACAGAGTGGTGGATACTAGTAAAGAGACAGGTTACACTTGTGTGAAGAGGGTGATATTATAGATGATTAAGTGATACTGGGGTGGGCAGTTGATACCGAGGGTGAGCTGGGAGACACTAGAAGAGCATGTATGACACTGGGGGGAGAGTGGGTGATACTGGGTAGAGATGGATATATTTGGGAAGTGTGGGTTGAATAGGAGAGTGAGAAACACATTGCTTGACCTCTGGCAATCAAATAGTTAATAGATACATGTGAGAAAGAACACAAAGTCCCTGCAGGGAATGCTTTGACAAAAGCATCTGCCACTGAATTTCCTGTGTTTTGGTATTTCTGCACTGAAAGGGTCCCTGTGGCAATGGCATAATTGGATTTTAAAAATCTAATCATAGCTTGCTTTTAATATATGTATTGATGTCACTTAGTGTTACTGGACCATAGTGAGTGAGACAAATCAAGGGGATGACCAAAAGCACCAATTTATTCTTAGAAATAAATGTGCCATCTAAAGAGTTAAGATAAAGTAAGCACATCAGTCTCCAAAGAAGACCTGTTGTAGGAAATTACAATGAACATGTTATAAGAGTAAGGACAGGGGAAGCCTCCTGCCGCTTACACGTATGTTCTGACTAATTCTCTTAGATCCACAGCGAGGTTTGATTCTTTTGCAGATCCCACTTCCCACCAGCAGCCTACGGCAAGCATTGCTCTGTCTCATACTTAATTGCTTCTTAAAGCTAACTGCGAATCACATTAAGTGTAATATCATTGTAACTGCACATAGAGATAATACTAAGCAATGCACAGTTTTTTTTTTTGGGGGGGGGGGTTGTTATACTGGTTAAAAGCCTGTGAGCAGAACTCTTTCACATAATAATCCAGGAGTGCCTTCGCTTTGAAGAACAGATGTGTATTTACATATTATGTGGTCCCCAGCCATTGATAAGGTTAGTTGGTGTTTCTAAAGCACTGCTAGAAGACAAGTGTTTAATGAGCACTTACAGCTTCACAGCAGGAGCTACTGGGCTAAACATGAAACCTAAGTGAATCAGAAAGAATATGTAACTGGGTGCCAATTTTTTAAGTGGGGCAAATAACTGACCAAGTATCAACTCAATAGCTATCAAATTCAAACTATGTGTGTTTCTCCTCTCTCTCTCTCTCTCTCTCTCTCATCATTAAACCAACTGTTAAAGCTTGGGTGCAAGTTAAAAAAAGAGTTATACATATCGTATCCAAGGAGTCACCACACTCACTGGTCTATTCATGGTGAGTGAAGATACAGTTTAGTTAATCATTGTTTTAGCCTTGCAGGATCTGTGTGTTTGTGTGGTGTTTCTATAACATTCAAGGGAATACATGCTTTGTTTCCACTGTAGAAAATGACTAGCTATAGAATTGCACTAGTTTGCTTTTATACATAAGGACTAGGGATGGGTGAAAATTTCCTTTTCAAACTGAAATCGGCGAAAAATGGGACTTTCTGCTTGGCGAAAAATTTCCCTTGAAAAGTGAAGATTTTCTGCTATTTTCCACTTTTTCCACCTAGCTCATTCCATTGAAATCAATGGGAACATTGAATTTACACACAACATAAAATAAATATTATTTACTTTCCAAAAGGCATAGTATAAAAGGGGCATGAGGGTGCTTGTGTTGGTGGGGTGTGGGGAAAGAATCATTTGAACAGGGGATGATTTTGGGGGATTGTTTACTGGGATTGGGGGGCACTTAATAAAAAATAAATCCTAAATAAAAAAAAATAAAAACCATAAGACATGGTATGAAGGGGTCCGAGGAGGGTGCCTGTGTTGGCGAATGAATTAATCATTTGAACAGGGAATTTGTTTTGGGGGGGTTTCTTGACTGCTATTGGGGAGACAGTTAAAAAAATAAAATAAGAAATTTGTATTTAAAGTTATAGAGACAGGAACCCCTTGACATAAGCTGCCACTGGGGTGGACTGATACTTGACCTGACAGAGTATTTCGTAGAGGATTATTTGTTATATTTGTTGTTAGAGGACCAAGTCCTGAGGAAACATTGATTTGTAGGACTTATGCTTGTTAGAAACAAACCCCCCCAAAAATTGTTTATTTTTTTGTAGGACTATGTTTTTTTAATGTATTTATTTTTTATTTTTCAAAGCATAAGCTCTGAGAAAAAAATAAAAATGCCCTATTGGCCTAGTACCAGCAGGTCATGTTGACCAGTAGCCACTGGCTATTGTCAAATGTCCTCCTGAGTCCTGAGTGGCAACTGCTATTCGTACTGCTGCTGCTAAGTTGTTTAAGCAGCAGGATGATTAGGCAGCTGAATGGGAATGGGATCAACAATAGCAGAAACATGGAAGATGGATGATGAAGGTTCCACTTGCCATTACTGGCTCTAGTGATTCACCTGAGGCAGTAGCAGAAGAATAAGCAGCCCCCAGTATATGTGGAGAAAAGAAGAAGTTTGCCATTCAATCTTCTTCACCTGTCCCTCCTCCAAAATCATGGGTGAGTTCTTATTAGAATATATATTTTTCCATTGAGAACAGGAACTGTGGCTTCCATCAGCAACTGCAATGTGCACAGTGTGTGTGTGTATGTGTGTGTGTTAAATAAAATCTGGGGGCACAACTGTATCCAAACACCATGACACCAGAAACCAAGGACTGCCGCTGTCACTTTACCCCTTGTCCAGACCCGGCTAAGGACACAACAACTTGCTGACAGTTTAATAGTAATGATGAACCCTCCCTGCCAGAATTCTAGCATATACTGAGGGATGGAATTTCCTCAGATGCCACCTGATGACCTGGTATCGACTCTCCTCCACCACACTGGCATGTGTGGTCAGTGCACCACACATTGTGCAATGGGTAGGATGACCTGCCATATCCTAACATCAAAAGAATGGCTACCATTTGGTGGGGGAGATAACGATGAACAAGGTGGATTGGCAGGAGATGTACTTGTTACCGTAGAGGAAGAAGGTGATGTTGTTCAAGCTAGTTGTTTAGCTCGTCATGGAACTTCCAGTGTCTGTCAGGGTTTCTTTGTTCTTCCTCCTCTTTGATCTTCACCTTTCTGGAGAGTCAGGGGGTACAGTAAAAGTGGTGCTAGATTTCTGTGTTTGGCTTTAACGTGTTTGATATGAATGTCATGGTGTCTGTGTATCATGTGTGTTATCAGGGAGGTTGTGCCAAGGTGTGTTCCCTCCTTTCCCCTTCTCACTATCTTGTCACAAATTTTGCACTGTACCATTGTTGATTATTTCTGAACTGTGCCTCCCGGAAGAGAATAATAGTCCCACACCCATGACTTCTAGGGGCAGGGATAGGGAACAGGTGGAGAAGAATGGCCTCTTCCTTCTTGTCCTCCATATTCCCCTTCACTTTCTGTGGCAGCGGATAATGTTGCTGCTACTGCCTAAGATTTAGCACTGCAACTAGGACCAGGAGTATTGCTGGTGCTGGTAAGTGGAACCTGTCCTAGTCCCGCATCAGTTGTTGACCCCATTCCCACTGTGTCCACGGTGGTCTGTGGCACACTAGTCTGCTCCTCAGCACCCTGCTGCCCTTTCACCTCAGCAGCAGCAGCAGCAGCAGCAGGGGATCAAATAATGTTTTCCCTTACTCTAAATATATAACAAATGGTTCACAAATGAGATCTTCTGTCTAGGGTTTGCTAAAGAATATTAATAGCTTACATTTTTAAAGGTTCTTTTGGCCAAGAAAATTCATCAGAACAGTTTACATATATTCCAATGTCTTTTGATATCAAACTTTTTTTTTACCTTTTCAGCGCTTTTCAAAGCTAATAAGATGTAAAATTTCAGCAATAACTAATTTGAAAGTCAATTGGATCTCCTGATTATGATAGATAGATATAGCTAGCTAGCTAGATAGATAGATTCAGAGATAGACAGACAGACAGACAGACAGACAGACAGACAGACAGACAGACAGATAGATAGATAGATAGATAGATAGATAGATAGATAGATAGATAGATAGATCTATAGGAACAAAGCATCTATTCCAGCACCTGAGTTAGCTTGGAATAGATATAGTACAGTCATCCAAATGTTACCTTTCCCCAGATATATAAATAACATACACAATGTACATGCAAAGATGTTTCGTGTCTGCTGGTGAGTTGCAGTGGTTTGGAGTCTTTTTTTATATCTGTCTGTGTGTTTATGGTATGTTTATTTAGAAAGTGCATTACCAGGAAGATTATATTGACATTTCTCTTATTTATGATGTTAGTTATCTTGGATAAATAAATCACTTCTTTATTCCAAAAAAAAAAAGAGCGTTCTTCAAGAAACTTAACTGATTAAACCATTGTATCTCAAATTATACATTAGGTTAATGCTGATTAATATTAGTGAAATGACTGAGTATAATTACAAATTAAAAGAAATACCTGTTTAAATGCAAATGTTTTTTCATGCTTGCAGGTACTGAATATACTGAATGAACTACATAAAGATTATTGTAAAACTTAACCCTTTGAGTGCCAGGAGGGTGTGCAGTACATTTCAAATGCATTGTGCATTCAAAGGATTTACAGTGGATATAAAATGTCTACACACCCCTGTTCAAATTCCAGGTTCTTGATTTTATAGAATGAGACAAAGATAAATCATGTCAGAACCTTTTCCACCTTTAATGTGACCTATAATGTGAACATTTCAATTGCAAAACAAACTGAAATCATTAAGGGGGAAAAATAAAAAATAAAAAACTCACAATAACCTGGTTGCATAGGTGTACACACCCTCTTATAACTGGGGATGTGGCTGTGTTCAGAATTAAACAATCACATTCAAACTCATGTTAATTAGAAGTCATTACACACCTGCCATCATTTAAGTGACTCTGATTAATCACAAATAAAGTCCAGCCGTTCTAGTAGGAGTTTCCTGACATTTGCTTAGTTGCATCTCAGAGCAAAAGCCATGGTCCGCACAAAGCTTCCAAAGCATCAGAGGGATCTCATTGTTGAAATATATCAGTCAGGAGAAGGGTACAAAAGAATTTCCAAAGCATTAGATATACCACGGAACACAGTGAAGACGGTCATGATCAAGTGGAGAAAATATGGCACAACAGACACATTACCAAGAACTGGATGTCCCTCCAAAACTGATGAGAAGACGAGAAGAAAACTGGTCAGGGAGGCTTCCAAGAGGCCTACTGCAACATTAAAGGAACTGCAGGAATTTCTGGCAAATACTGGCTGTGTGCTACATGTGACAACAATCTCCCATATTCTTCATATGAATGGGCTATGGGTTAGGGTGGCAAGACTGAAGACTTTTCTTACAAAGAAAAACATCCAAAAAACATCAAATCCCCCAAAAGCACATGGGAAAATGTGTTATGGTCTGATGAAACCAAGGTTGAACTTTTTGGCCATAATTCAAAAAGGTATGTTTGGCGCAAAAACAACACTGCATATCACCCAAAGAACACCATACCCACAGTGAAGCATGGTGGTAGCAGGATCATGCTTTGGGGCTGTTTTTCCTCAGCTGGAACCGGGGCCTTAGTCAGGCAATTTTCGCACAAAACCTTCAGGAATCCTTTAGAAATCTGAAGATGAAGAGGAATTTCACCTTTCAGCACGACAACGACCCCAAGCACACATTCAAATCCACAAAAGCAGGGCTTCACCAGAAGAAGATTAACATTTTGGAATGGCCCAGCCAGAGCCCAGACCTGAATATCTGAAGAAGGCTGTGCACAGGAGATGTCCTCGCAATCTGACGGATTTGGAGCACTGTGGCAAAGAAGAGTGGGCAAATATTGCCATGTCAAGATGTGCCATGCTAATAAACTCCTACCCAAAAAGACTGATTGCGGTAATAAAATCAAAAGGTGCTTCAGCAAAGTATTAGTTTAAGGGTGTGCACACCTATGCAACCAGGTTATTGTGCGTTTTTTATTTTTTATTTTCCCCCTCAATGATTTTGGTTTGTTTTGCAATTGAATTGTTCACATTATAGGTCACATTAAAGGTGGAAAAAGTTCTGACATGATTTATCTTTGTTTCATTCTTTAACATCACAAGAACCTGGCATTTTTACAGGGGTGTGTAGACTTTTTATATCCACTGTAAATAGTAGTGAATGCATAGAGTACTCCAGAACAGAAAATGGTTTAAAATGTATTAAGCATATCTGAGATTATTATAGGCTGGACATAAAAAAGGTTCAAGGATCAAAAAAGGATCTTTGTTTTTTAAAGCAAATATGAAAACAAGCAATCATCCAGTTCTTGTATACCATCAAGTTATGCTGTTTCTCTTTTCCCTTTGCTCTTTTCAGTGAGAATATAGCAAAACTTCTTGAATCAAACACAGCTCAGTCAGGATTTTTTAATGTTTGGCTGCCGCATGCACAAGAAGAAAAGGAATAGGTCAGATTGTGTGATCTGTGCAAAGCAGGAGCCACAAAGCTCACTCCCTATGAATTTATCATGCAGCCAAGTCCAGGAACCACATCTTTTGTCCAGATGAATTATCCTTTGAGTGGGCATCTGGTCTCAAGAGCTATGCCTGTGGATCTGTGAAAGAATCCTACTGGACAACTGTAATAATCCAGTATTAAAAATTCAGTGGGTTTTCTGCTTTGTCTTTTTGGAACACTGTCTTGTATTATTAACTCCTTCAAAGCCAACTGTTCATGAATGCACAAAACAACTATTGTACCACAGGTGTCTAACAACAAAAAGGTTAAATGACTGATTTCATCTGACTCTCTGCTTTTTGAAGGTCCTTGAAGCTGTTGCTCCAGTGACATTAGTTAGTAAGCACTGTACTTGAGAGAGCAATACCTGGATGACATGATGTAAAATAACAGGTTGGAATGTTAATTTTATATTAAAGGGAAATTATATATTTAGGGACTAACGGCTTTTAACTTGTTTAACAAAAGTATTTTCATGGTAGAAGATAGTCCGATATGTATATTTAGATTTCATTCTACCTTGGACTTCTGCTGCAGTCTTTAGCTGAAGGCTGCTATATGCAGGATGGAGAGCAATTTGTGTAATGGATTACTCATTCAAAGTGTTACTATCTGTGTTCGATTGTGAGGAAACAAGAACAAAATATATACTATGAAATGGACATCATTGGCTACAAGAATGTGGAAATCTACACTCACAAGCAGCTGCTGACTTTAAATTTAAAAATGCATGTACAATGACTATAGAACATCCCAACCTCCTTTCAAATGTTCCCCTATTATTGACTTATACCTGGAATTAAAATTAAAAACCCCACAACCTCCAAGTGAAAAAATATTATAGAACCTCATGAAAGTTAATTAAAAATAAAAATTGAAATAACTTGGCTGGAGAAGTGTCCTCCTCATTGTAAAAAAGAGGGGATTAGAACAATTTTAACAAAATACTTCAAATGGAAGGTGTATGACAACATCAAGACACTGGCCAAAAGGCTGTCTCCCTAAACTGGATGACTGAGCGAGAAGGGCACCAAGTGGCAAAAGGCAACTATAAAAAGTCTGCAAATTTTTATAGCAAAAGCTGGTCAAAGTGTGCATGTGACAACAGGATCCCATACACACCACAGTTGAGGCCTATATAATAGGTTGAGAACAATATAAAAATACTAGGGTCATATGGAGTAAATGTGCTGCAGACCTTAGAAGAAGACATTGACACCAGTGTAAGAAATGTAGCTATAAACTAAAAGCATCTCACTAATTTATAGTGGTGATGGTTGTCCACTTTAGAAACCAGATCAGCAATTGGGTATAATTTCCAACAAGGTTTGTTTTTATTTAGTTTTTAATATTTTCTCTGACTTATAAGTGTTATAATTAAGTTCCAGATTTTTTATGATATTTAATAAAGGTTAAGTCTTTAGAAGTATTTTCAGCCAAAAATTCTAGTACTGAACTGGTAGACAGCCATCACCAATATAAGTATAGTGTGCTCTATAGCCTATATAAATTTATGAGGTGCTTGAACCCTTTGAGTGCCAGAGAGGTACATTAAGCATTGCAAAGCAATGCTTTGCATACCCCTCTGGCACTCAGAGTATTAAGTTTTTATCTGTTTCATAGGTTGGCAATAAGGAAGGCATTACTCACAAAAAAACATATTGGATGAAGTATGCAACAAAACACTCAGAAATATTATGGCAAAAAAGTGTTGTAATTAAATACACAAAAATTAAACTTTATTGGCTTATATGCAAAGTGTTATTTTTTTTGAAAACTCAACACAACATATCAACCAAATGCCATCCATACTGTGAAGAAGGGCTGACCAAGTTCAGTCCTAAATGACCACCAACAGGTCAGGATATAAGCATTTCCCTGATTAAGCACAGGTGAGTTAATTAGTGGCTCATTCATTTTCACTGACTCACCTGTGCTTAATCAGGGAACTTCTTAAATCCTGGCCTGTTGGTGGTCCTTTAGGACTGAAGTTGGACAGCCCTGCTGTGAAGCTGGGGGCTGTCCAACTTAAAGTAGGCAAAAATGTGTTAAAATAGCCGAAAAAGAGCAATATTTTACATAGAAGAGAAATCTTTTGTGAAAAAAGCAAAAAATCGAAACGTTTTTGCAAAAAGTCAAGCGGTAGTGCTCTTCTGTATGAACCGTGGTTGGATTTTCATTAAACTTATAATTTTAGTCAGACACTCTTCAACTCCCAGGCGATTTCCTACTGCCTTACTGTCTAATCAGTCCCATCCTGCTATCAGGAAACAACTATTCCTTATTGCCCTATTATTGATCCTGAAACAGTCTCAGTCTGCTATCTTGCGCAGATCCTTTCTATTTAGTGTGAGCTCAGAATATCTGCATTTGGCTCCTCACCCGGTCCTTTGTCCAGGACCTACTCCAGTGTCCATCTACTCTCATCCTGGTCAGGGTCCCAGCTCAACCAGGATCAGATATCTGGCTTCTCGGCCAGCACCTTTATCCTGCTTTGGCCATAGCAAGGGATAAAAGCAACCTCTCCAGCAAGCAAAGGTTTGGACCTTAGCAATATTCTTGACAATCCTAAAAACAAATTGTTTCAAGGCTTGTGTTTGGCTAACCTGAGTCCTGAACACACAAATATTTTTCAGAATTTTGTAAGCCTGATGCTATGCTGACGATCCATTGTTTATAAAGAGACAAAATAAATTAAAAAGGGTTGCAATCCACAATGAAGGTGACAGATGTGTATGGTGGTGGTGGACTAGTGTGGTGTGAAGGATGTATGTATGTATCTATCTATGTCTAGCTATATAATCTCATCATTACCATCTTCAGCCATTTTCAATCCACTGCAAGATGAAGACCTCCTCAGCAAGCCTCCAACAACTTCAGTTCTGTGCCTTTTGTTGCCACTGTTTGCCAACAAATGTAGTTATGTCATCTACCCATATGATCTATTATCTTCTTTTTAGGTGTTTAGTATCAGATCTTCTTGCCACGTGGCCTGCCCACTTCCGTTTCAGGCACTTTACTCTTTCAGTTAAATCAAAGATCTTTGTTTGCTGACAAATCCATGCACACGTTTTTCGTTTTTTTTGCTATGCTTAGAATTCTCCTCTCCATACTTCTCTGTGTAACCTTTTTGAATGGCTTTGGTATTCACTGTGCACATTTCACAGCTATACACAAGGACTGGGAGGACACACTGGTTGAAAAACCTTTTTGCTTGAGTCACAGTTATAAATTTGTCTTTTAGACAGTACTACTAAGTTTTCCAAATGCTTGCCATCCCAATTGTATTTATCTCTCAGTTTCCATCATGGTGTTTCCATCTGTTGATGTTTCCTGTCCAGTTCCACTTCTTCTAGTCCTAGTCGTTCTACTGTGAGTTCCCTTGGTATGGCTCATCCCCAGTGCTGCTTTTAATAATAATAATAAGACGAATAATAATAAGCGTGGCCTGGCCTGCCCTGTCATGTGTGTTTTTTTCCTCTTATGCTACCTGATACACAGATGGAATTAGATATTGGTTTATTTTTAAGAATGTTAATCTCCTAACACTGCTTCTTTATAGTCAGCCGCACTGAAAACGTAGATAGACAAAGAATTGTGAGGAGCACCCATCAAGCATGAACAAAATAAATTGTCTTTTTCTAGGCATGGTAGCCTCTCAATGGTGCTACAACTCATATTTTTCACTCCCATGTGCCATTGCAGAAAGGAAATCTCCATATCCATATCAGACTGGTCCCCCCCCACAGACAATCCAGCTCCGAAATGTCAGGCAAATCCTCTCCGCACGAGAGACACAGCATAACCACAGACATACATTTCAGCCTGTGTGGGCCTCATTGGTGTGGTGCAGTTTAATCCCTCTAGGCACATGGAAGCAAGGGCCCATGCCTGGGATGCCCTTATACTTAAGAAGACAAAGAATTATGAGGAGTACCCATCATGCACAAACAAGATAAAGTGTCTTGTTCCAAGCATGGTAGCCTCTCAATGGTGCTACAACTCACGTTTTTCACTCGTATGTGCCATTACAGAGAGGAAACCTCTTTGCAATGGCACATGGGAGTGAAAAACTTGAGTTGTAGCACCTTTGAGAGGCTACCGTGCCTAGAACAAAACACTTTATCTTGTTCGTGCTTCATGGGTGCTCCTCACAATTCTTTGTCACCTTAAGTATAAGGGCATCCCAGGCATGGACCCTTGCTTCCATGTGCCAAGGGAGATTCAGATGCACCACATCAACGAGGCCCAAATAGGCTGAAACGTATGTCTGTGGATGTGTGGAGAGGATTTGCCTGACATTTTGTAGCTGGACTGTCAGTGGGTGGGACGATATGGATATGGATATGGAGATTTCTTCTTTGCAATGGCACATGAGAGTGAAAAACGTGAGTTGTAGCACCTTTGAGAGTCTACCATGCCTAGAACAAGACACTTTATCTTGTTCATGCTTGATTTCTGCTCCTCACAATTCTTTGTCTCCTTAAGTATAAGGGCATCCCAGGCATGGACCCTTGCTTCCATGTGCCTAGAGGGATACAGCTGCACCACACCGATGAGACCCACATAGGCCGAAACATACCTCTGTTGTTATGCTGTTTCTCTCATGCAGAGAGGATTTGCCTGATATGTCAGAGCTGAACTGTATGTGGGCAGTTCCAGTCTGAAATGGATATGGAGATTTCCTCTTTGCAGTGGCACATTGGAGTGAAAAACATGAGTTGTATAACCATTGAGAGGCTACCATGCCTAGAACAAGACACTTTATCTTGTTCATGCTTGATGGGTGCTCCTCACAATTCTTTGTCTGCATTGAAAACATGCTCGGTCTCAACACTTGCTAGATGGCGACTAAGGGTTTCCATTGCATTATTTGTCAGTGCTGGCTACACACATTGTTTTGTTTGCAAGTAGTCCGTGAGGTCATTATTTCTGCCCAGAACATAGCTACCCTGCAAGTATGTCGAAACTATCTCACATGCAGTGGAACCACTTCTAGGAGCTATATGGTGTCCCTGTGTATCAGTTACCAACCCATACTCAGGGATCAAGTCCCTTAGAGATGTGCCACTGCCACCAGTGTCACCACCACCAATGTTGAATATTTGCCACCCCTGAGAATCATTTATTGCCCTGTGTTCAGAATAGGAATGGAATGTTCTGGTTGATGCTGCTGCTCCTTCTAGTATAAAACCTTTGCTGCCTTCCTTTTCACTGTGCTTTCTAGCAGTTTTTTTGGCTCTACCCTTATCCCTCTCATCATCCTCAATGCAACCCTCCACTTGATTAAGAAGCATATCTTTATATTCCTTTGACAGAATGCCTCAGGGAGATGCTGCTGATCATCATGACTCCTCGCTGTGACAAACTGATCATGCTTTGGCAGAAATTGTGAAATTGTAATGTTAGCTTGTTTCTGCAATAAATATATTAGTGGAAGAATTTCACTAATGTCTACCTCTACAGACTAACAGGCATGGTTGCCGCATCAAAAGGTTTCAGCAGCTGGCATACATCGCATATTAGTTGTCATTGTTCAGGTGACAATGAGGGCCCCTCCAAAGCCTTCCAGTTTTGCATGATGTACTCGCCAATGGCCTTATTCTGTTTGTACAAATGCTTTAGCATGTACACTGTGGAATTCCATCTGATAGGGACCTCCATTTTCAGCTGGTGATAAACTCTAGAATGTGGCTCGCTTTTGTCTTTAGTGTTTTTAGATGGTTTATTAATAGTGCTGGTGGTGGAACCTTTGGTGGGACTTTGAGAAACTGAATCCTCATCTGGAGGTGAGAGATCACCATTGCTTAATGCACAAACTGCAGCAACCATGGCTGAAGTCAGTTTTTGGGCTAACACTTTACTCAAACATCCCTGCACTGCTCTTAATCCTTTCTCCCTCCCCCACCCCATTTGTATTTACTGGACATTATTCAACTACATTGTGTTTTTACTGTAAAGTACACAATATAACTGATTGTGTGTGTGTGTCTCTGTAACATCAATTTTTTTATATTATTTATTTTTATTAACTGTTCCCTATATCTCACTGTCAACAAGAAACAAAAAAAAAATCACACTCCCTCTTGAACCGTCTGTGTCTCCCCATTCTGGGGTATTTGGGGTAAATATCCTGTTCTCCCTTCACATGCCACAAACTCCCCAATTACAGATATTACAGTCAGATGTTGAAGGAATAGGATCATCTCTATCTGTGTACTCCTAGTTGGTCACAGAATGTAGGGCTATTTGGAATCAACCCCCTTTTCCTTTACTATTTCCTTTTTTGTTCCCCAGAGTGCCCCCAGACTCCATTAATACAAATAAAAATGTACTGCTTACAACACTCCTTAAATTAAGCTTCAAATCATTTTTATTGCTTGTTTCTATAGCTGAAAAATGAACTGCTCTCTTTTCCTCTCACAAACACAGAATGGCATACTGTGGGAATCTGACTCCCTTTTATACTATAACTGTGGGAAACTTGCCACATGCTGGGGAGAAATACAGTCTTTCAATTGATTTCAATGCAATGAATTAGGTGAAAAAAGAAGAAAAACATCCCTTTGCTGGAAATTTGCCACTAGGTGGAAAGTTACATTTTTCTCATGTTTCTCTTTTGAGGCAAAAACCTTCACCCATCCCTAACATTGACTCCCCTTCTTTGTTCCGCTGATAGAAATAGAGCAACACATACTGATCTCCCCAGCCTCGTCTAAATGGACTTTTAGTCATAGAATCATACATACTGAGTCTGACCCCAGGAAAATACAATGATTAGTATGATCCAATACTGTGTGAATTGGTTTCTCAAAATAAATATATAACTAGTCCTGTACATCAGTTCCATGCAGGTTGCTTGACTGCGGATCACCAACTTTTCCCAATAAAGTATTTTTTTTAAAAAAGGCAGAATTCTTTAACCTTCATGAACATGATATTCAGTACTACTTAAAATATAATTTTGCAGAACAAATACAGGTAGAATTGATTCCTAGAGGGTAGATATAATTTCTGTTAGGTGATGTTATATAAATATGTTCAGGACCCATACAAAGGGCTCTTCAAATACCTGTTCATTAACAGAACAGTGCATAGGACAAGGGGTCACCTGCTTAGACTTGAGGAAAGGAGATTTAATCTACAACAGCGGAAGGATTTCTTTACAGTAAGGACAATAAAGTTATGGAATTCACTGCCTGAGGAGGTGGTGCTATCGAATACATTAGATGCCTTTAAAAAGGGCCTGGATACTTATTTAAAAGAGCATAACATAGAGGGCTATGTACATTAGTATTGGGATTAATATTTAGTTAGGGCTTGTTGATCCAGGGATCAAGAAGGAATTCGCCCCCCCATTCAAGGCTGAACTTGGAATTGCTATATTGGGGGGGGGGTTGCCTTCTTTTGGATCAGCGATGGTAAACAGGAAAAGGAAAAGGGTTGAAGTAGATGGACTCAAGTCTTTTTTCAACCTAAATTGCTATGTTACTATGTTAAGTGGTGGTTTATTGTTAGGAGTGTTGCTTTAACATAAAATGTTGATTCATGGTCAGTAGGTTTACAAGTAAAACATTGTTTTTATTAAAAATAATCCATTGCCTTTGTCACAAAACACAATTATTAGGAGGAAATGTAAAGCTTTCCCATTCTTTGCATATTTTCAGAAGTAAAATTAAATGTCCTTTCCTCAAAGGAGTACATGAATAAGTTATTAATATCATTAACGCCACAAAGGGTTGTCCATGAATATAATTATTATAACTAAAGATATTCTGTATAAATAAGCTTTAATATAATTCCTTCTAGACTTTGTCTCCCACACTGCTTCTGTAACATTGAATTGTTCCAAGTCACATAATATAACTTAGCTTCTGTATTATTCTATGCATAGAATATATTCCTTTAAATCAGAAAAATTCCTTGAATAATTTAATCTGACAAACAGATCTTAGAAATCAGGTCTTAAGCGCAGACTCTCTCTCTCTTAACCCATTTTAGAAAAGATAATACTCCTAATACTCATAACAATAGCCAAAAACAAAAGAAGATAATGATTCTATCCCAATCAGCCCTTCTAGTGCTTCTCAAGGATCACATTGGAAAACCAAATAAGGTAGGGAACAGTCCCATCTAAGAGCCTATCTGTTTCAGTGTTATATATCTACCCCTGCTAAAAGTGATACTCACCAGATATTGAATAAATTAAAGTTCTTATTACAAAACCCTCCATGGGTTCTTGGGTCTGTTATTTTTTAGGGAAGAAACTCAAACCAGGCTTAAGAAGAAATTATTTTATGGAATATACACAGAATCATCCAATGAGTTTTGTATCATAGTGTGATAGCACACTCATAATCATGTAGACATTGTATTCAATAAAACAATTTCCTCTTAAGTCCGATCTGGAGTCTCTTCCCTGAAAAATACTGGACTCAACAAAATAAGGAGGGTTTTAGCAATAAGGACTTTAATTTATCAGATATCTGGTGAGTACCACTTTTAGTAGGGCTAAATATATAAGCAAAGAGCTGTACAGAGATGTTCAGCTCTAAAAGAGCCTGCCCTCAAATTGATGAGGCTCTATCCAATAAGTATCTTACCCAGAGTACATTCTCTATTAGCTCACTAGTGCCTTTCACAGAGAGAAAATATCCTAAAGCACATCATACCGATCATACCAAAATGCAGTCCAGTCACAAAGCACCAGGCAAATTCAGCCATATGTTTCAACCTTATTGGTCCTTGCCAATAAGGTGCAGCTGCTCTCCCCCGTGCAGTGTGAACAAGGGGTCCAGGTCTGGATTACCCTGTTACCCTTAGGATGACTAGTCCCAAGGGCAATTTGCACAATTTGCACAGAGATGCTCAACTAGGAACAAGCCTGCCCTCGAATTGATGAGGCTCTATAGGGTGAGTATCCTACCCACGGTGCAGTCTCTTTTAGCCCAAAAGTGCCTTTCACAGAGAGCAAATATCCTAAAGGATATCATATTGGACCCCTTGCTCACAGTGCCTAGAGAGATCAGATGCACCTCACTGATGAGGCCCAACAAGAACAAAATATGCGTCTGGGGTTGGCTGGTTCTCTTGTTCAGAATTGCCTAGCACTTTGTGGCTGGACTGCCTTTTGGTAGGATCAGTATGATGTGCTTTAGGATATTTCCTATCTGTGAAAGGCACTAGTGAGCTACAGGAGACTGCACTCTGGTTAGGATATTTTTCTTATAGAACCTCATAAATTCGAGGGCAGGCTTGTTCCTAGTTGAGTATTTCTGATTAGCTTTTTGCATATGCAACTTACTCTTGGAATTGGTCCCTAAGTCAAAAAAGGGTAATTCAGACGTGGACCCCTTGCTCACAGTGCCTAGAAAGATCAGCTGCACCTCAATGATGAAGCCAAACAAGGTGAAAATGTGCGTCTAGGGTTGGTTGTGACTCTTGTTCAGAATTGCCTGACACTTCATGGCTAGACTGCCTTTTGGTAAGATCAGGATGATGTGCTTTAGGATATTTCCTCTCTGTGAAAGGCACTAGTGAGCTAAAAGAGATTGCATCCTGGGTAGGAAACTTATCCTATAGAGCCTCATCAATTTGAGGGCAGGCTTGTTCCTAGTTGAGTAACTCTGACTAGCTCTTTGCATATTCACTTTACCCTTGGGATTGGTCACCCTAAGGGTAACAGGGTAATCCAGATGTGGACCCCTTGCTCAAAGTGCTTATAGTGATATTTTGTATCTCACTGATTAGGTTGGCTGTGAGTCTTGTTCAGAATTGTTTGGCACTTTGTGGCTGGGCTGTCTTTTGGTAGGATATTTCTTCTATGTGAAAGGTACTAGTAAGTTAAAAGTGATTGCATTCTTGGTAGAATACTTATTCTATAGACTTTCACCAATTTGAGGGTAGGCTTGTTTCTAGTTGAGCATCTCTGACTAGCTCTTTGCATATGCAATGTACTCTTGGGATTGGTAACCTTATGGATAACAGGGTAATCCAGATGTGGTCTGCTTGCTCACAGTGCCTAGTGATATCATTTGCACCTCACTGATGAAGCCAACTAGGCTGAAATGTACATCTGGAGTTGGCTGCTTCTGTTGTTTAGAGAGGAATTGCCTGACAATTTGTGGCTGGACTGCCTTTTGGTAGAATCAGTATGATGCACTTTAGAATATTCTTTGTTGGTGAAAGGCACGAGTGAGCTAAAAGAGATTGCACCCTGGGTAGGATCCTTATTCTATAGAGCCTCATCAAATTGAGGGTAGGCTTGTTCCTAGTTGACATCTCTGACTAGTTCTTTGCATATGAAACTTACCCTTGGAATTGGTCACCCTAAGGATGACAGGAAAATCCAGACATAGACCTCTTGCTCACAATGCCTAGAGAAATCAGCTGTACCTCACTGATGAGGTCCAACAAGACTGAAATGTATGTCTGGGTTTGGCTGCTTCTCTTGTTCAGAGAGGTATTGCCTGTCACTTTGTGGCTGGGTTGTCTTTTGGTAGGATCAGTATGATTTGCATTTTGATATTTCCTCTCTGTAAAAGGTACTAGTGAGCTGAAAGAGATTGCACCTTGGGTAGGATTATTTTCCTATAGAGTCTCATCAATTCGAGGCAGGCTTGTTCCTAGTTGAGCATCTATGACTAGCTCTTTGCAAATGGAACTTACCCTTGGGATTGGTCACCCTAAGGGTAACAGGGTAATCCAGACATGGATACCTTGCTCACAGTGACTAGAGAGATCAGCTGCACCTCAGTGATGAGGACCAATAAGGCCAAAACATATGTTGTGTTTAACTGTGCCTCTTGTTCAGAGAAGAATTGCCTGGCACTTCATGTCTGGGTATCACAGTCTCCCATGTGCTATCCTGTGCTTCCTTACCTCTGTTTGACTGCCGGACAGCAATGTGTTGCGCAATCCACTTCCAGGAATTCATTAACAATGTGTTGAGAGACATACTACAGAGTTGTGTTGCATATTTGGACAATATACTCATCATTTCTCCTACCTTGGAGACACATAGAGCAGACATAGCCCGTGTCCTACAATTGCTCAGGGAGAATTCGGTTTGCCTAACCAGTGGCCCTGGATCCTACTCGCTCAGCATATTCTCCGGTTGTCTGACCAGTGGCCTGGTTACTCTTGCTCTGTGTAGTCCCTGGCTTGTCTCACCTGTGACTCTGGCTGCCTACTCGCTCCCTACACTACCTGCTTACCTGACCTGTAGTCTCAGTGCATCCTGGCTCTGGTCTGTTTTCGCTCTCTGTTGCCTCCGTTCACAGACCAAGTGGTGACACATATTCTACCATTCTCTGTTGTCCCACTTAAGTAGTGCAGTGCAGTGCACAGCACAGTGTGCAGATCTGGATGGACCTTTGGTCCTATGTGCTTGTCTGGGGTATTGAGAGAGAGAGAGAGAGAGAGAGAGAGAGAGAGAGAAAAAAAACAGCTGCACCTCACTAACAAGGCTGAAATGTAAGTTTGGGGTTGGCTGCTTCTCTTGTTTAAAGATTAATTGTCTGGCTCTTTGTTGCTGGACTGCCTTTTAGTAGGATCAGTATGATGCACTTTAGAATATTCTTTCTTGGTGAAAGGTACCAGTGAGCTAAAAGATATTGCACCCTGGGTAGGATACTTATTCTATAGAGCCTCATCAAATTGAGGGTGGGCTTGTGCCTAGTTGACTGTCTCTGACTAGCTCTTTGCATATGCAACTTACCCTTGGGATTGGTCACGCTAAGGGTAACAAGGTAATCCAGGTGTGGACCCCTTGCTCACAGTGCCTAGAGAGATCAGCTGTGCCTTACTGAGGAGGTCCAACCAGCCCAAAACATATCCCTGAGGTTGTCTGCTTCTCTTGTTCAGAGAGGAATTGCCTGGAACTTTGTGGCTGAACTGCCGTTAGGACATTTCTCTCTGTGAAAGGCACTAGTTAGATTGAACCCTGGGTAGGATACTTATCCACTAGAGCCTCATCAATTCAAGAGCAGGCTTGTTCCTAGTTGAGCATCTCTAACTAGCTCTTTGCATATTCAATTTAGCCGTGTGATTGGTCACCCTAAGGGTAACAGGGTAATCCAGATGTGGACCCATTTCTCACAGTGCCTAGAGAGATCAGATGCACCTCACTAACAAGGCTGAAACTTATGTCTGTGGTTGATTGCATCTCTTGTACAGAATTGCCTGGCGCATCGTGACTGCACTGCATTTTGGTAGGATCAGTATTATGTACTTTGGATATTTTCTCTGTAAAATGCTCTAAAAGAGATTGCACCCTGGGTAGGATACTTATCCTATACAGCCTCATCAATTTGAGGGCAGGCTTGTTCCTATTTGACATCTCTGACTAGTTCTTTGCAAATGCAACTTACCATTGGGATTGGTCACCCTAAGGGTAACAGGGTGATCCATATGTGGACCCATTGCTCACAGTGCCAAGAGAGATCAGCTACACATAACTGATGAGGCCAAACAAGGCCGAAACGTGAGTCTGTGGTTAGCAACCCACCCTGACCCATACCCCATATCCCCCCCCACTGACACCCAATCCCCCAGGTGAATGCCCACAGAGACTTTAATACAGTGAAATAAAGTACAAGTGTTGAGTTCAACAAAGTGATGATACAATAAAGTTCAAATGTACCTGTGTGCTGCCAAAGTGCACTGAGTTGCAGGTATTAAGAATGTTATTGTTTTAAATGTATGAATGCACTCTGTTTTGGAAAGCATCACTGGGCAAAGAAATGTTGTATTGTATTTTCCACGTCAAAATAAAAATTATTTAAAAAAAAAAAAAATGAGTCTGTGGTTGGCTGCTTCTCTTGTTCAAAGAGGATTGCCTGATATTTCATGGCTGGACTGCCTTTTGGTAGGATCAGTATGATTTGCTATATTGTATTTTCTCTCTGTGAAAGGCACTAGTGAGCTAAAAGAGATTGTACCTTGGGTAGGATACTTATCCTATAGATCATCATCAATTTGAGGGCAGGCTTGTTCCTAGTTGAGCATCTCTGATTAGCTCTTTGCACATGCAACTTACCCTTGGGATTGGTCACCCTAAGAGTAACAGGGTAATCCATATGTGGATCCCTTGCTCACAGTGCCTAGAGAAATCAGCTACATGTCACTGATGAGGCTGAGCAAGGCTGAAACATGCGTCTGTGGTTGGCTGCTTCCCTTGTTCAGAGAGGATTGCCTGGCACTTCATGGCTGGACTGCCTTTTGGTAGGGTCAGTATGATTTGCTTTATTGTGTTTTCTCTCTGTGAAAGGCACTAGTGAGCTAAAAGAGATTGTACCTTGGGTAGGATACTCATCAATTTAAGGGCAGGCTTGCTCCTAGTTTAGCATCTCTGATTAGTTCTTTGCACATGCAACTTACCCTTGGTATTGGTCACCCTAAGGATAACAGTGTAATCCAGATGTGGACCCCTTGTTCACAGTGCTTAGAGAGATCAGGTACACCTCACTGACAAGGCCAAAACATATGGCTGGGGTTGGCTGCTTCTCTGGTTTAGAGAGGAATTTCCTGGCTGGACTGCCTTTTGGTGGGATCAGTATGATGTGCTTTAGGATATTTCCTATCTGTGAAAGGCACTAGTGAGCTAAAAGAGATTGCACCCTGTGTAGGATACTTATCCTATAGAGCCTCATCAATTTGAGGGCAGGTTTGTCCCTAGTTGAGCATCTCTGATTAGCTCTTTGCATATGAAACTTACCCTTGGGATTGGTCACCCTAAGGGTGACAGGAAAATCCAGATGTGGACCCCTTGCTCACAATGCCTAGAGAGATCAGCTGTACCTCACTGAGGAGGCCCAACAAGACTGAAATATATGTGTGGGTTTGGCTGCTTCTCTTGTTCAGAGAAGAATTGCCTGTCACTTTGTGGCTGGGTTGCCTTTTGGTAGGATCGGTATGATTTGCTTTTTGATATTTCCTCTCTGTGAAAGGCACTAGTGAGTTGAAAGAGATTGCACCTTGGGTAAGATTATTTTCCTATAGAGCCTCATCAATTTGAGGCAGGCTTGTTCCTAGTTGAGCATCTATGACTAGCTCTTTGCATATGGAACTTACCCTTGGGATTGATCACCTTAAGGGTAACAGGGTAATCCAGATGTGGACACCTTGCTCACAGTGACTAGAGAGATCAGCTGCACCTCAGTGATGAGGACCAACAAGGCCAAAACATATGTTGTGTTTAACTGCAGCTCTTGTTCAGAGAGGAATTGCCTGGCACTTCATGGCTGGGTATCACAGTCACCCATGTGCTATCCTGTGCTTCCTTACCTCTGTTTGACTGCCGGACAGCATGGTGTTGCGCAATCCACTTCCAGGAGTTCATTAACAATGTGTTGAGAGACCTACTACAGAGTTGTGTTGTATATTTGGACGATATACTCATCAATTCTCCTACCTTGGAAACACATAGAGGAGACAGAGCCTGTGTCCTAAAACTGCTCAAGGAGAACAAATTGTTCTGCAAGCTAGAAAATTGTGAATTTCACAAATCCCAGGTGACATTCCTAGGATACGTTATATCTTCCTCTGGCCTATCCATAGACTGCCTGCCGTATTACAGTGGCCACTTCCACTGGACTGCCTTTTGGTAGGATCAGTATGATGTGCTTTAGGATATTTCCTCTCTTTGAAAGGCACTCGTGAGCTAAAAAAGATTGCAGCCTGGGTAGGATACTTATCCTATAGAGCCTCTTCAATTCGAGGGCATGCTTGTTCCTAGTTGAGCATCTATGACTAGCTCTTTGCATCTGCAACTAACGCTTGGGATTGCTCACCCTAAGGGTAACAGGATAATCCAGATGTGGACCCCTTGCTCACAGTACCTAGAGAGATCAGTTGCATGTCATTGACAAGGTCCAACTAGGCCGAAACATGTGCCTGGAGATGGCTGCTTCTCTTGTTCAGAGAGGAATTGTCTGGCACTTTGTGGCTGAAATGCCTTTTGGTAGGCTCAGTATGATGTGGTTTAAGATATTTTCTCTCTGTGAAAGGCACTAAAAGAGATTGCATCCTGGGTAGAGTACTTGTTCTATAGAGCTTCATCAATTTGAGGTCAAGTTTGTTCCTAGTTGAGAATCTATGTCAAACTCTTTGCATATGCAACTTATCCTTGGGATTGGTCACCCTAAGGGTAACAGGGTAATCCAGACGTGGACTCCTTGCTCACAGAACCTAGAGAGATCAGCTGCATCTCACCGACAAGGCCCAACAAAGCCAAAATGTATATCTGAGGTTAGTTACTTCTGTTTTTCCGAGGGGAATAGTCTGGCACTTCGTGGCTGGACTGCCTTTTATTAGGATCAGTATGATGTGCTTTAGGAAATTTCCTCTCTGTTAAAGACACTAGTGCGCTAAAAGAGATTGCACCCTGGGTAGGATAGTTATCCTATAGAGTCTCATCAATTCGAGGGCAGGCTTGTTCCTAGCTGAGCATCTCTGACTAGCTCTTTGCATGGGCTAAATATATAACACTGAAACAGATTGTCTCTTAAATTTGTTTTTAAATACTACAGTGTCTGCTGTGGGAAATTTATTTCCACTGGTGAAAAAAAGGAGATGCATCAAGAAACAGAGATATAGTGATGTTTTGCAATTACTGCTTATCCTCCCCAAAAAAATTGCATAAAGTGTGGACAACAGAATATTCTGTAAAAGGACTAAGCCTATCAACAACATTGGGTCAAAACTCGTAAGTCATAAAGGTCTGCCTACTAGCGGAACTGCTGTATTGAGGTATAATCATCTATTTACTATTATATATTTCTTGAGATCAGTGTATCTGTCTTGTCATTTGGAGATATTTTATATATATATATATATATATATATATATATATATATATATATATATACTGTAGAACATGCTAATTTTCTTCATATAAATATATACAAGTGCTGTAGACTTTTGTAAAAAGTATCACATTTTAAAAGTTTATTCTTTGTAAGACATAGGTACTCTTACAACAACCAATTTCTTAATTGAACTCCAAGACTCAAATCTAGGAAACAGTAACCATGAATTATCTCTCACCAGTCAGCCATGTCTAGAGTTGTATGAAACTTTTTGCCTCAGAAGCTAAAAAGGAGATAAATGGCACTTTATGCTTTTTTCACCTAACGCATTACATTGAAATCAATAAGAAGACTGTGGATTTAAAGGCTTGAGTTAAAATAGCCGGTAGGGCCAAAGCGAATACCGGCTGAAAAAATAAAATGTCAGAGGCCATATCAGCTAAAACCACAAAGGACGTTAAGCCACAAAAACAGTTTTGTGGCTGAACAGCCATTTTGTGCGCTTAGTTCCCAAATTGCCACTAAAAGTAGCAGATATATTGAGTAGTGATGAGCGAGCATGCTCGGCCGAAGCTCGGTTCGGCTCGAGCATCGCTCTGCTCGGCACATGGCGGTACTCGTACGAGTACCGCATGTGCTCGCCCGCCATGTTCGGGTCTCCTCCCCGCACGTTTCGCGGCTGCTGCGCAGCCAATAAACGTGCGGGGAGGCTCTGACATCAGTGTAATGCCAGCAGCCATGTTGGCTGCTGGCATTACACTGATTGGCTGGCCAGAACCCGTGATCGGGTGCTGTATAGCACCTACCAGCGAGTTCGGCTCAGTCTTAGCCAGGGAGAGATGAGGATAGGAAGGGAAAGTCAGTGCAGGGAGAAGAAAAGTGTTGGAACACCATATAAAGACCCAAAAGTCCTTTTTAGGACTGTTGTGTGTGGGGGCAGCAGTTATATTTTGTTTGGGGGGGCACAAATTTTAAAAAAAAAGTCACATATTCCGTTCACTGTGCCTAGCCGCAGATTAGCAGCACATTCTGTTTAGTGTGCAAAGTTGCAGATTAGCAGCACATTCTGTTTAGTGTGCAAAGTTGCAGATTAGCAGCACATTCTGTTTAGTGTGCAAAGTTTAAAAAATAAACGTCACATATTCCGTTCACTGTGCCTAGCCGCAGATTAGCAGCACATTCTGTTTAGTGTGCAAAGTTTAAAAAATAAACGTCACATATTCCGTTCACTGTGCCTAGCCGCAGATTAGCAGCACATTCTGTTTAGTGTGCAAAGTTGCAGATTAGCAGCACATTCTGTTTAGTGTGCAAAGTTGCAGATTAGCAGCACATTCTGTTTAGTGTGCAAAGTGTAAAAAATTAAAGTCACATATTCCATTCACTGTGCCTAGCCGCAGATAAGCAGCACATTCTGTTTAGTGTGCAAAGTTGCAGATTAGCAGCACATTCTGTTTAGTGTGCAAAGTGTAAAAAATAAAAGTCACATATTCCATTCACTGTGCCTAGCCGCAGATAAGCAGCACATTCTGTTTAGTGTGCAAAGTTGCAGATTAGCAGCACATTCTTTTTAGTGTGCAAAGTTGCAGATTAGCAGCACATTCTGTTTAGTGTGCAAAGTGTAAAAAATAAAAGTCACATATTCCGTTCACTGTGCCTAGCCGCAGATAAGCAGCACATTCTGTTTAGTGTGCAAAGTTGCAGATTAGCAGCACATTCTGTTTAGTGTGCAAAGTGTAAAAAATAAAAGTCACATATTCCATTCACTGTGCCTAGCCACAGATAAGCAGCACATTCTGTTTAGTGTGCAAAGTTGCAGATTAGCAGCACATTCTGTTTAGTGTGCAAAGTGTAAAAAATAAAAGTCACATATTCCGTTCACTGTGCCTAGCCGCAGATAAGTAGCACATTCTGTTTAGTGTGCAAAGTTGCAGATTAGCAGCACATTCTGTTTAGTGTGAAAGTTGCAGATTAGCAGCACATTCTGTTTAGTGTGCAAAGTGTAAAAAATAAAAGTCACATATTCCATTCACTGTGCCTAGCCGCAGATAAGCAGCACATTCTGTTTAGTGTGCAAAGTTGCAGATTAGCAGCACATTCTGTTTAGTGTGCAAAGTGTAAAAAATAAAAGTCACATATTCCGTTCACTGTGCCTAGCCGCAGATAAGCAGCACATTCTGTTTAGTGTGCAAAGTTGCAGATTAGAAGCACATTATGTTTAGTGTGGAAAGTTGCAGATTAGCAGCACATTCTGTTTAGTGTGCAAAGTGTAAAAAATAAAAGTCACATATTCCGTTCACTGTGCCTAGCCGCAGATAAGCAGCACATTCTGTTTAGTGTGCAAAGTTGCAGATTAGCAGCACATTCTGTTTAGTGTGCAAAGTGTAAAAAATAAAAGTCACATATTCCGTTCACTGTGCCTAGCCGCAGATAAGCAGCACATTCTGTTTAGTGTGCAAAGTTGCAGATTAGCAGCACATTCTGTTTAGTGTGCAAAGTGTAAAAAATAAAAGTCACTTATTCCGTTCACTGTGCCTAGCCGCAGATAAGCAGCACATTCTGTTTAGTGTGCAAAGTTGCAGATTAGCAGCACATATTCCGTGTAATATGAAGAAGGCGGGTAAAAAGGGACGGGGAAGTGGACGTGATCCTGATAGTTCAGGGCGCGGGTCAGGACGCGTAGAAACTGTGCCTGGTGCCAGAGCACAAGACAGAAAGACATCCACCATACCTAGCTTCATGTCTCAGTTTACAGGGCGTCGCAGGACATCACTCTCGAGGTCAGACCACTGCGAACAGGTGGTCGGTTGGATTTCAGCTGATACCGCTTCCAGTCGGTTAAGCACCACCCTGTCTTCCACCAAGTCCACTCTCAGTAGCCAAGAGTCTGGTCAACATAATCCTCACCCTGATCATCCTTCCTCCCACCATAGAGGATCTGGTCAAAGAAGTGATCCCACACTGGGATATAGTGAGGAGCTCGTCTCATCACCAATCCTTCATTTGAACCTCTCTCCAAGCACGCTTGCAGAGGAACATGACATCTTGTGCCCTGATTCACAACATCTAGAGGGTACCCAATCACAAGAAGATGACAGAGGGGAACGGCATTTAAGGTCAAAGGAAGTGGATGATGATGATGATGAGACACAGTTGCCATTAAATCAACCACTATTACTGTCTCAAGACCTTGATGAGGAGGATGAAATACAGTTGTCAATGACTGAGTATGTGGTGGGATCAAGACATGAGGAGGATGATCAGAGTGAGGAAGTGGAGGAGGACTTGGTGGACGATGAGGTGACTGACCCCACCTGGGAAGGTGGAGAGCCGAGCGATGACAGCAGTCCTGAGGGTGAGCCATCTGCAGCACCGCAACAGGCTGGAAGAGGCAGTGGTGTGGCTACAGAAAGAAGGCGGACCGCACCAAACCGGCCCGCAAATGTTCCACGGAGCACCCCCTTGCGTAAATCTCCCTTGCCAAGGGGTAGGTGTTCCGCGGTATGGCGTTTTTTTAAGGAAAGTGCGGACGACAAAAGAGTTGTAGTTTGCAACCTGTGCCACACCAGAATGAGCCGAGGCATGAGCACTAGAAACCTCACCACCACCAGCATGATCCGACACATGGCATCCAAGCACCGTAATAAGTGGGAGGAACGCCCGGATCGCCAATCTGTGTCTGCAGGCCACACCACTGCCTCCTCTTCCCCTGTTTTCGGTGCCGGCCAATCGCCTGTCGAAGGCGCAGGCCCGCATACCTCCCGCCCTGCACCTGTACCATCTGAAGCACCATCAGCGACCACATCCACTTCCCTATCCCAGCACAGCGTCCAAATGTCGTTACCCCAGGCATTTGAGCGCAAGCGAAAATACCCAGCCACCCACCCACAGGCCATAGCACTAACCTCACACCTTTCCAAATTACTGGCCATCGAAATGCTGCCATTTAGGCTTGTGGAGACTGAGTCCTTCCGCAGCCTGATGGCAGCAGCTGTCCCTCGGTACGCAGTCCCCAGCCGCCACTACTTTTCCCGGTGTGCCGTCCCCGCCTTACACCACCATGTGTCCCGTAACATCACCCGTGCCCTGACCAACGCAGTTACTGGGAAGGTCCACTTAACGACTGACACATGGACAAGTGCTTGTGGCCAGGGACGCTACATTTCCCTGACGGCACACTGGGTGAATGTCGTGGAGGCTGGGAGCGACTCGAACCCTGGGATGGCACAGGTGCTACCCACGCCGAGGATTGCGGGCCCTACCTCCATCAGGGTTTCCGCCAGCACCTACGTTATTGGCTCCTCCTCCTCCGTTTCCACCTCCGAATTCTCTGCGCGCAGCGCCACTCACCCATCAGCCGGTAGCTGGAAGCAGTGTAGCACTGCAGTGGGGAAGCGTCAACAGGCCGTGCTGAAGCTGATCTGCCTTGGGGACAAACAGCACACGGCCTCAGAGCTGTTGCAGGGGATTAGTCACCAGACCGAGCAGTGGCTCTCGCCACTCAACCTGCAACCAGGCATGGTTGTGTGTGATAATGGGCGTAACTTGGTGGCGGCTTTGGAGCTCGGCAAGCTCACACACGTACCATGCCTAGCGCATGTATTTAATTTAGTGGTTCAGCGATTTCTAAAAACCTACCCCAATTTGCATGATCTCTTGACCAAGGTGCGCCGCGTGTGTGCACATTTCCGTAAGTCATCAACAGCTTCAGCCGGCCTGTTGAAGCTTCAGCAGCGCTTACAATTGCCAGCTCACCGGCTGCTGTGTGACGTGAGCACACGCTGGAACTCCACCTTCCACATGTTGGCCCTGCTTTGTGAGCAGCAGAGGGCAGTAGTGGAGTACCAGCTGTTACACGGTCGTCGCCTCTCCGTTCAACTTCCTGTAATCAGAAGTGAGAGGTGGGAATGGATGTCAGACCTCTGCGAGGTTTTACGCAATTTTGAGGAATCGACACAGATGGTGAGCGGCGATAACGCTATTATCAGTGTAACCATCCCACTTCTGTGTCTACTGAAACGCTCGCTGCTCACAATTAAAACCGACGCTTTGCATGTGGAAGAGGTGGAAATGCGGGAGGAAGAGCTTACACAAGGTGATAGCCAGAGCACCCTCACTTCGTCTTCTCAGCGACAATTGGAGGAAGCGGAGGAGGAGGAGGAGGAGGAGGAAGACACGGTTGCCTCCGCTACAGAGGGTAGCCATGGAACTTTAGTTCCATCTCTTCAGCGTGGGTGGGCAGAAGAGGAGGAAGAAGATGAGGAGATTGAGAGTCATCCTCCTGGTGAGGACAGCGAAATCTTGCCTGTTGGTACTCTGGCACACATGGCTGACTTTATGTTAGGCTGCCTTTCCCGTGACCCACGCGTTATACGCATTTTAGACAACACGGATTACTGGGTGTTCACCCTTCTGGACCCCCGCTACAAAGAGAATTTCTCATCTCTCATTCCTCCGGTGGAGAGGACAAGCAAAATGGTGCAATACCAGAAGGTTCTTGTCGAAAAATTGCTCCAAAATTTTCCATCTGACAACGCTGGCGGCAGAGTACGTGCTACCTTGGCCAACCGAGAAGGGGAGAAAAGGGGAGCACACAGCAGTTCCGACAAAGGCAGGGCAACACTCTCCAAGGCGTGGGACACCTTCATGACACCCCGCCAGCACCCTCACCCTGATGCGCAGCCTAGTGTCACAAGGAGGGAAAAGTTTTGGAAGATGGTGAAGGAGTACGTAGCAGACCGTGTCAGCGTCCTCAATGATCCCTCTGTGCCTTACAACTACTGGGTGTCCAAGCTGGACACGTGGTATGAACTGGCACTCTACGCCTGGGAGGTGCTGGCCTGCCCTGCCGCCAGCGTTCTGTCTGAGCGGGTATTTAGTGCTGCTGGTGGCATCATAACAGATAAGCGTATCCGCCTTTCCACCGAAAATGCTGATAGGTTGACACTTATAAAAATGAACAAGGCCTGGATTTCCCCTGACTTCTCCACTCCACTGGAGGAAAGCCCCGGGGGAACATAAAGTCACTTTATATATGTTATTTACAATTATGGGAATACTCTGTATTCCCATTCACCCCTTCCACCCAAAAAACGGGTATATGGTTGACTCTCTTCCATATGCCCAGTGATATAATTTTTATATAGGGCCAGCTCACCAGCGGGCCCAGTGATATAATTTTTATATAGGGCCAGCTCACCAGCGGGCGCAGTTTGACAATTTTTGTATAGGTCAGCTCACCAGCGGGCCTTCTCATATAATGTTTTATTGGGTCAGCTCTCTAGCGGGCCCTCTCATATAATGTTTTATAGCGTCAGCTCACTAGCGGGCCTTCGCATATAATGTTTAGGATGGTCAGCTCCGCAGCAGACCCTCACCCATAATGTTTTAGATGGTCGGCTCAGCGCACGTTTCCCTCTTAATCATGGCCCCAGTTCAGAAAAATCGAGGAAATTTTTGGGAGAATTTGCCTCTGCGCACGTTTCCCTCTTAATCATGGCCTCAGTTCAGAAAAATCGAGGAAATTTTTGGGAGAATTTGCCTCTGCGCACGTTTCCCTCTTAATCATGGCCTCAGTTCAGAAAAATCGAGGAAATTTTTGGGAGATTTTGCCTCTGTGCATGTTTCCCTCTTAATCATGGCCCCAGTTCCGAAAAATCGATGACATTTTTTGCAGAATTTGCAGATGATATACATGTAAATATACAGCAAATACTGTTTGGTAACAATTTTTCGCCTAAAGTCGTTTTTTGCTTCCTTTTTGTATGTTTTACGGTCAGTCTGTAAAAATGGCGTACTACGGGTGAAACATCGTTCCCAGCAGCGACGTTGGAGTCCAAGATGCATCCAGACATCCTCCCTATGCTGTCCCTGAACCATTTCTGTGGTGTTTCCATCATTTTCTGCCCTTTTCCTATGGACCAGACACCCTCCCCTCATCAGAGCAGGGGGTGCCTGGTGTAATGCTCGAGTCCTCCCATTGACTTCAATGGGGCTCAGGTGCTCGGCCGAGCACTCGAGCCTCCGGGGGCGCTCGGTCAGAGCACCCGAACACCCGAGCATTGGGGTGCTCGCTCATCACTAGTAGGAGGGAAACCCATTAAGCAGTGACAGTGATATAGCCCATATTCTGCCCACTTGTATGCATATCTTTTGTCAGGTGAATTTTCTTTCCATATGAGCTTTCCACCATTTGCCCACCACACTAATCACTTGCTTCTACAATTCTGGCACGGCCTTCTTTGACAAATAACTGTGGGGGGTGATATGTCAGCAGGGTGCAACACATAATATAAATTCTTTAAAACCTCTGTTTTCTATGAAAGAATAAACATAAACAGGTTTACTTTGTAATTATTTTTGGGAAGATGTGATTCCTTCCCAATAACTTAGCAAGTGTGGGTTGGCAGTACATGGCAGAAGAACTGCGTAACATTATTGTTTTTATGACATGACTTAAGGAGGTGGACTGGTGGGGGATTATGTTGGACCCATTATCAGCTCACACAAAGCCAGCTTTAAAGGAGCGGGATACAAACCATTACTCTATCATCTGCACTAACTTACTTAAAACATCTAAGGCTTTTTGGAACTGTCTCTTAAAACTCTGCATGCATAAGGTGGCATGCCGGTGATATGGGCTATCCTTCTACTGATACCTTTTTAATCACACTGCCAGAACGAGAAACACGATTAATGGCTGCAAGCTATTGTTACCTTCTGTTGGTGGTGGAAGGAAAACCCAGTGAGTAGTCACAGTCATATAGTCTGTGCTCTGCCCACTTGTCCACATAACTATTGTCAGGTGGATTTTCTTGCGGTACGCACTTTCAAACCTTTTGCCCACCACTGTAACCACCTGTAAAATATGTAAGTAATGTCATCAAACCAACAAAGGCCATCAAGTAGAGTGAAACAGACCACGAGAGGACATCAGGTGGTATAAGAGATCCAGGAACATAACAAGAGAGCTTGGGGAAAAGGAACATGGAAACCCACTAAAATCAAGAAAATAAAACCACCCTGGGAGACATATTACATTTTTTTCTAATTATGATTTAAGTAAAACTAAGGATAGAGAGTTATAAGAGGGGGCTGACCCTTAAAGAGGACCTTGTGAGTTTGCGCTGTATAAATATCTCACTAATCCTACCTGGATATTGACTTATTTTTTTTTTAAATCAGTTACACATATAGATAAACAAATGTAATATAATTAGGAAGAGGATAGTTGTTTTAATCACTTTGAAATCCTGGAATGTCACAGTGCAGGCAATTTGATTTGGTGGTCCAAAGACTGGATGAAAATAGAATATTAAAATATTGATATTGGCCTTAAAGCAAAATCTACTTTTATCCCACACATGCAGGGATTACGATAAGATATTTATACTTCAGAAGCTAGTTCAAGAAGAATTTGACATATTTAATGTTGTTAACTTGCTAGTAAGAATGATTGTATTCAGGCAAGTTGGCAATCACACTGTTGTTTTAAAATTAAGTTTACAAAGTTTTTGGATCAGACCATAAAAGGATCTATTAACCATAAGGGATTCTAGACAGTAGCAGCACCATAACTAGCCCCCACCACTTAAAATATATGTGGAGAAAAGAAAAAGTTGGCCAATAATGCTTCTCCACCTGCTCCTCCTCCAAAATCATGCATGTATTGTTAGAATATAAATGTTTCCTTTGAGAGATAGAACTGTGCCTCTCATCAGCAACTGCAATGTGCACAGTGTGTGATAAATAAGGGAAGGACTGGGAACAATGGGCACCTCAAACACCTAGCATAACTGAAACCTAACACCATGAAGCTTAGGGTCCCCAATGTGAAATCATCCCACCAGAAACCAAGTACTGCTGTTGTCATAATGCCCTTTGTACATTCCCCACTAAGGACACATGACAACTTGCAGACAATTTAGTAATAATGATGAACCCTCTATACCACCAGCTTAGCATATTCTGCAGGATGGAATCTCCTGAGATGCCGCTTTATGCAATTATTCTCCACCACACTGGCATGTGTGGTCAGTGCACCACACAGTGTGCAAAGAGTGGACACTAACTGCCAAATGCTGATATCTACTGAATGGCTATAAACAGGTGGGAGAGGTAAGGTTGAGCAAGGTAGATAGCTAGGCATTGTAGTTACCCTATAGCAAGAAGGGGTTGGCGAGCCAGGTGTTTTGCTCACCATCAAACTTTCAGGCTCTTGCTGGGTCTCTCTATTCTTTCTCCTCTTTGATTTCTGCCTCACCTCTTGTTGCCTTACTGGAAAGGCAGGGGATACAGCAACAGTGGTGTGTAGCTTTAACATGTTTCACATAAATGTCATGGTGTCTGTGTTTCATGTATGTTATCGGTGCTGTTGTGCCATGGTGCGTACCCTCCTTTCCTCTTTAGACTCACTTGTCACATATTGTGCACAGGGCCATCTCTGACAACTGCACTGTGCCTGACCCAAGAGAAAAATGGTCCCACACCTGGGACCTCAGGGTTGAAGGGAAAGGTGCAGAAGAATGACTTCTTTATTCTTCTCCTCCACATTCCCATTCACTGGCTGGAGCAGAGGATGATGTCACTGCTGTAGCTCCTACTAGATCAGAATCAGAACTGCAACTCGGACCAGGAGTTTTGCTGCTGGCAAGTGGAACCAGTCCTAGTCCTGCATCACTGAACCCAATTTCCACTGTTCTGCAGTGGTCTGTGGCACACTAGCCTGCTCTTCAACATCCTGCTGCCCTTTAAACTCAGCAGCAGCAGGAATTAGAGAAGTAGCAAATCCCACAAGTTCCAAAAGCTCACTACTGGTGGTAGCGATGCCTGTTCCCATCCCTGTAACCCATTCCTTCTCAATTTGTGCTAAAAAAGCCTGTAATGTCTCTTCCACCCCAGCTTCTCCACCATCATCAGCACCACCACCAGTTCCTCCTTGATGCTGCTCTATTACAGAAGTCTCACCAGTTGGAGGAGATGATGAGAAAAGCAACAGAGGCTCCCCTAATGCACACTTGCCATTTCTTGTATACTTGAAGAAGGCATACTGGCAGCACTTGCAGCAGGCACAGGCAGCTGAGCTGTGTTCCTGGAGTTGGTAGCAGTGTTGCTGCTATCCACCAGTTCTGACTTCTTCAGGATCATGTTCCATGTGGAAACTGTCGTGGGGACTAGGAAAAGGGGACTACCAGGTTAAGGGCAATGTGAGTTCCCTTGACCGCTAGTCTGCCTGCTCTCCTAGTACCATCAGCTGCTTCATCATCACTATTACTACTAACACCAACCACATTAAATTCAGTTACTGAGTCTTCCTCCTCACTAGTGATATGATCACCCACTCCCTCAGTCCTAACTCACTGTGCATGTTGAGGACCTCCTTATTAGTACTAGTGGCAGGACTGCTTGGGGATGGCAAGTGTGACTTAGAGTCCCCATCTGTTACACTTGGCATCATCTTCTCCTCCCCCTCCTGGGAATTATAAGACACACTGGCAGCAGAGGCAACACTGGCAGAAGACGCAGCTCTGGCAGCTAGCACAGGTAGCTGACCAGTCCTGCTCACGCTGCTACTACCCTCTCCATCCTTCCGCAAGACAAATTTCTCTGAGATCCCTAGGCGTGATGTGGGGGGACTGGGCATCACTGGGTCTGGAGAACCAGGGCATCCAGTCTCCTTTATGTTGGTAGTGATCACATCCTTCTCCTCTGACTCTCTGGACGCATGAAGGTCCTTCCAGCTCCTCCTTTTATTATTATTAAACTTGCTCATAGCGATAACAATCACTATAAGCCTCTCCTGTCTCAAATTTGCAAAACAACTCACAGCCTCTTTCTCTTTATGTAGCTGCTTGTATTGTGTTTCACTTCCTGGAAAACCACAAATTTTTATAGAGAAAAGGTTAAAACGTGATTAAAGGGGCCAAGCCCTTCTAGCTATTAAAAAAAATAGTGATTTTCTTTTTTCCAATGTGCGAAAAGCAGCAAAGATTTTAATTGCTTTATTTAAAGCAGATTTTCCCTTGGAAAAGTAAACAACGTGGTTTTCATGGATTTTTTCTGTGGGAACACTATAGGACCTTTCACACAATTTTATCTGTTTGTATAAATGCAATGTAAAATAATTTTATTATAAGCTTATGGATTTTTACTTTAAAGAAATCTTATTATTTCGGGATCAATTTTGTTTTTTAAAAATATGGCATTGAGCACCTTTAGTTGTGCCAACCTGTTCATGGGTTACTGTATAAACACTGCGTAGATGACATTATAACAAACTTTTATAGAGACAATGGATTTATTTGTGCATATTGTAGAATTCACCAATACATGGATTCCTGTGGTAGTAATGTTTTCAATTCACTGGATGTTCAATTTGTCATTAAAGGTAATTATATCCTGTATAAAGATGGTTACTTTTTCTTGAGAATTTTCACAAAGCACTCACATTTTCTTGCTTTTCCCAAAGAAATTCCAGAACATAGAAAATATGTTACATTTCACCTTTTTTTTACCACTGCCACTGAATTTCCAACAAGAGTATTTCTATTTTTCACCCAAGCTTTCTATTAGAGGTGGGAGAAAGTCCCATTGTGTTCTCACGAGAATTTCTGTGAAAACCACATTGTTGTTTTCTTTTCCGCTTGAAAATCCACCTTCAACAAACCCCTTCAAATTTTATCCTTTTTTCCTAATCTAAAAATATGTTTTGCTATTTTTTTCAATGGCTACAAACTTTACACTCATTTCTTACATGTACTTCACATTTTCATACCAAATAAGTTATGTTTCCAGGAAACAAAACAGAAAACAAAGCAGCTGGAGAGTCAGAGAGGGTGCTAGGTGATTGTATAGCTATTTAAAGGCAGGAGAGGCTCACATTTTTGGTTAACAGTATGAGCACCCATATGAAAAAGAAAAAGAGGAGCTGGAAGGACCTTGATGCATCCAGTGACTTGGAGGAGGAGGAAGAAGTGACCATCACCAGCATGGAAGGGTCCTGGAGCCTTGATGCTCCAGACCCAGTGATGCTCAGACCCCCTAAATCATCCCATGTGATGCAGGGAAAACTTGGATGAAGGTAGCAGTATGAGCAGCACTTGTCAATTGCATGTGCCTGCCACTAATACTGCCAGTGTGATTAATGATACTCTGGAAGAAGAGGATACAATGACAAGTGGGACAGCAGGGAACCCTAAGTCACAGTTATCATTTTCAAGCAGCCCCACTACTACCACACAGCATCTAGAGAGTGGCGGGGTGATTGTTATTGTAATAAAGCAGCTGGTGGTGAGACTAGCATAACTGTTGATCCTCCTAATGCTGAGGTAGAAGGAGAAGTGATGATGACAGGCAGCCAGACTAGCAGTCAACATGCCCCTGACCCCATGAATCCCCTTCCCATACCATTGTGCTTATGGGAAATGATGCTGAAGAAGGCAGAACTGGCTATTAGTGTTAGCATCAGCACACAACAGCTGCCTGTGCCTGTTGCTAGTGCTGCCAGTCTGCCTTCTTTACTTGAAGTAGAGATGGCAAATGTGACAGTAGAGTACTTTCTGTTACATTTGTCATCATCGCCAACCTGTCCAACTCTCATAGACCAAATGCAGCAAGGAGGGCCTGGTAGTGGTGGTGGTGATTAGGGTAGTAGTGTAGCAGCTGAGGTGGAAAAGAGAATGAGGTCCTTTTCAGCTGAAAGCAAAAAGGAGAGAGATATGCAAATGGGGATATGCATCACCACCACTACCAGCAATGACATTTCAGTGTTTGCTGCTGCTATAATTCCTGCTGCTGAATTGCAAGGGTAGCAGGGTGATAATGAGCAGGCTAGTGTGCCACAGACCTCAATTGCCACAGTGGAGTAATAGTAGCAATCTTGGTCCTAATTGCAGTGCTGATTCTGAGGCAGCAGTATTCTCTGCCCCAGCCAGTGAAGTTGATTGTGGAGAAGAGGAAAGCAGAAAAAGGGTTAAGCAGATGAGATGATCACCATCATTTATTACACACACAATGCAGCAACCTTGGCTACAGTCAGTTTTTAGACCACCACTTTATTCATACATCCCTGCACTTCTCCTAAATCCTTTATCCCTCCCCCACCCCTGGTGTGTTTGTTGGACATTACTCAACTACTGTGTGTGTGTGTGTGTGTTTTACTGTAAAGTACACCATTAAACTGATTGTGTGTGATGTCTTGCCTTGGTCCTTTACAAAATACAGTATCCGTTCAAATATCAATCTGTCCCAGTCACAGCTTATGTCGGGGAGAGTCCCTGTCACCATCACATTATGTACACATTTTTATTTCCTTTCATTTTATTTTTTATTATTATTATTATTATTATTATTATTAACTATCGCCTCCTATCCCCTCAAACCCCTTTTACACTAACATTTGCTATCTTTTTTGTGTAACATTATTGTAGCCTTTGATTTCAATGAAATGAGTTAGGTGATAAAAGCTGAAAAACAGCACATTTCTGCCTATTTCTGTGCTGAGGTGAAATATTCACCCATCCCTACTTTCTATACCTTCAGAAATTCCCACTGCCACACTACTGCTGCTGAGTGCTGAAGCAGAGAAATCCCCAGATATAAGTAAAGGTTGTTAGCAGGCGTATTCCTTCAGCCAAATAAGCCTTTTAAACATTGCTGGCTACGTTCCATTGTTTCCAGAACGAAAGACCTGATTGTATAACGCTTCATAACTAACTGTCCATGGAAAATTGTGGTGTGGAATACGCCAACAGAGGGCAAAACATGACATTGATGCTTTAAAACTTTTTAACAAAAGAATAGGGCAGCATGTTAAGAAACAACATGAATTCAGTAAGTGGTTGGCAGCACACAGAAGAATGGTGATAGAGGTGGCAGTGGTGGTGTGTATGAGGAATTTATGATTCTTGTCATCTCCAACTTACTCAGATACATCCTCTGTGCTTTGGGACATATTATTTTAGATAACTACAGTATGAATGTTAAATGCTAATTGGCCCTATGTGTGTTACAACTGCTGCTAGTCATGGTACCTCTAATATTCTGCAGGTGTATTTCCCAATCAGACCTCTGTGTGTACTTTGGCTGGGATATCAATGAGGATGTGCCTAGATGGTATCTTGCTTATCCCCCTGATCACATGTTTTTACAGAAAAAACAGACGGCACGCTTAGCTTTTGGTATTTAAGTTAAGTATCTCAATTCTGGGGAGTTCAGAACGTTTACTACTACAACAGGGATTAGACATTGCAATAGTACTAGCAGTAGGTGTCACTGGTGCTGCAGAAGCACTCATGGCAGAAGCCTTCATAACAAGGGTTGTGGTTGTTGCTTAGTTGATAATACTAAGTGTCACTGGGTAGGGGTTGGACTTGGAAGTGGTCATGCTGATGACTACCAAGAGGATTTGATAGACATAATTATGGTAGTGTTGTTTTTTACTGTAAAGTACATCTTTATAACAACACAGCAGAAAAGTTTTGGTCCTCACATTGGGACCTTCCTCAAGCTAGCTTATATATATATATATATATATACTGCCCCTGTCACTGTCAGTGTCACCATGTGCAAACCACACTTACATTCCCTGTAACCATCTAGAGAACTGGCTAACACTAATACACCTTAAATCTAGCAGTTCCAGATCCTGCTATGTGCCTGTCTACACACTAATATCTAGTATCAAAATTTCAGCAGCTTGCTCTGTCTTCACCAGGAACTTCAGTTTTAATACAGCACAGTACATGATTGACATGATAGCTTCATATTCAACAGCTTGCAATAAATCACCATCACACCTTGTTATATGCTTACTCCTCTTATTCTTGTGGATGTAAGAGTGAGTATCTGTAGGTAACATAGTGTGTCAAATTCTACCTGTCTTTTTGTTTTATCTTGAATGCACAATGTGTTTATATTTGTCTCCATAGTTTCTGTCAATCAGTGAGACTCAGGATCATCCAGCTAAGGTAGGAAGGATCACTTTAGTGTTGACTTTGTTACTTATCAATGAAAAAAGTTTATTTTTCTTTTTATTGGGGGGGAAATCTTATGATTTAATTCTTCTCTCTTACTTCGCACCCTCACACATCCAGAGAACAACTGTTTACCACGAATACATACATCAAACATCTCCAAATTCATCTTTTCACTGTCTGCCAACAGTAGCTAGCATAAAAAAACAGTTGCTTTCTCTCCATTCCAAGCCCAAACTAACAGCATGCAGCTAACTGACAAAACAGTTTTCTAGTTAACAAAGCAGGAATACATGTTGGGGAAAATACATTATTGTCATTGCTTACAATTAAATGAAAATGGTGGAAAAAATGGGAAAATTGCAATTTTCATGGGAATTCTTCCACATGGTGGTGTGCTGTGTATAACTTTTTTGTTTTTTTAAGATAACATTTCATCCATTGCTAGTATTCACTACCATTTTCCATAAAATCGCAACAGTTTCCTTAATATCAGTAATAACTAGACATATTACTACCATTAATTAAAAAAAAAAAGTGATGACGGTCGTTTTAAGTCCCAGTTTGGTATTCTGCTACCTGTGCTGTGCCAAACTGCTGACATGTAAAAATGCACAACTGGCGCAAAATGTTCTATTACATGTGGTGGCTTTTCACACATACCTAGTCATCGAGTTCCTAATCTGTGTTAAAAAACAGAGACGTGTAGTGGTTTCTAACACACAATGCATGCGTGGCTAGTGATCCCTACACTAGTGACACGTGGATGTATTGATATTGGGCACTAAGCTAACTAAGTTACCACCATTCAATTAAAAAAAATACTTACCTGTAAGTCTGATGTCCTCCGTGGCCTTTGGCACCCTGGTCATTCTTCCTCTGCTTATCGTCAATCTTCATCTTCTTATCATCCTTTTCTATTTTCCTCTTTTATTTCTTATATATTTAATTCAACTATAATAGAAAAAAACAAATGTGCAAATTATAAATTCCCCCCAAATATATTGAAATTATAATTGCATGCTGACACCCAGTGGTTCCCAGGCTTCTTTTGGTTGGGATGTTGTCTTACACACCTGCCAACCAATCAGTTTTAAGCGGGAGGGATGACGAAACTCGCTCTGTGGAAGCGTGCAATTAAATAATTGGATATATAAGAAATAGAAGAGGAAGTTAGAAGTGGATGATGTGAAGTTGAAGAATGAAGATTAGCAGAGAAAGAATGAAGATAAGAAGAAAGAAGACCGAAGATGGAAGATTACAGAAGACTGACAGTAGAAGACAGGTAAGTGTTATACCTATAGGGTATGGAAAATAGGGTAGTGTTAGGACTAGTATTGTTTACGTTTATAGATATTGTTAGGGATAGTGTATGGTTAGTGTTTAGTTAGTGGGGGGAGGGTGATTGTGTTTTTGCTTTGATGTTCTCACAACTCACGCTATATAGTGTTGGAGCAAAAAGCAGAAACAAGCATTTGGCTGCAAAGTGGGTTTCCACCAACGTTCGTTGCAGTGGATGCTGGCCAAACAATAGAATTCTGGTGGTACAACTGAGTGTGTTCTTCACGGAATACCTGTACAAAAAAAGTATCAAAAGCACTACTAATTTGAGAGAATGAAAGTCAGAGAAACTGGGATATAATACTCTCTACTTTATTAAAATATTACATGTCAATCTATAATCCAAATTACTGGATTATAAAACAATAGGTTGTAACCACCTAATGGCCCTCACTATCCTTACCTAATAGCCCTACTATAAAAAGGTCCAGTATTACCAGACGTGACAACAAATTCACATGAATAACCAATATATACCCCGCACCATCACAACAGAGACACGTGATCTAATCAACAGACATATAAATATCTACATACCTTATATTCCAATTAATCAGTCCAATCCAGACAGTATAGAGACAATAAAGGAATACTACATGCTCCATTGTCTACAGTCTGGACATCAAATATGCTTCAAGTCTGCCAAAGACGAGGCCAGAAAAGCAGACACAGCCCAAATATATTAAAATACAATTACAACAATTGGTAGAAAAGAAACACAACATATACGCATCATAGACACATCTGTGTTAGGTGCAATGTGTAATTGATACCACTTAATTATCGTTTCATTTGTTCCAAACATGAAACGGTCTGTATGCATCACAAACACATCTGTGAAAGGTGCAGCACTGACAGCTGGTATTTCTTTTGTAGTGAGCACAAAAATACACTTTTATAACAATATCTACTATTGTCTCATGTAAACATCCATATACAATGAAATATTTCAAAACGATTATAGAAGATGGAGGAGCTTAAAATAACAAGTTATATTCTCTGCAGATGAAAAATATATGTCAAAAACACAGACAGTATATATCCAAGCGGATTGTTATTTCTGGAAATACTATGTATCAGTTTGTTCTCTTGACATTTTTTCAGACACAACTTTGCCTTTAAATGAACACAGTTTGCAAAGTATAACTCTTCAAGTGCGTTTAACAACTATCAGACAATGTCCCACATAGGATCTCAGTCTGTAGTCTTTTTGACTTGTAATTTGTTGTTATCCTTTATATTTGCCAAGGCTGGTGATATGTGGGTGATATTATTACACTTGATCTCAACAGTAATTCCCACTATTTCATATGAGGGTATGTTGCTTATATCTTAATTCACCATCATCCAGACATGCTTAATCAATTAGGTAAATATACACAGACCAAGTATATGAAAAGAAAAGGACATCTATAAAAGATACAGAGATTGTGATCAAGAACGAAATCGGCATTCCCCAGTGAAGCTAACATGTGCAATGTCAACTAGGGTTGGGTGAAAAATTTTGCATCAAACTTGGCAAATAATGGCACTTCCAGCTTGGTGAATAATTTCCAGTGAAAAGTGCTGATCTTCCACTTTTTTCGCCTAGCTCATTCCATTGAAATTTACACACAACACAAAGCAAATATTTTTTTATTTCCCAAAGGTATAGTATAAAAGGAGCATGTGGGTGTCTGTGTTGGTGGGATGTGAGGAAAGAATCAGTTGAACAGGGAATATTTTTTTGTGGGGTTGTTTACTGGGATTGGGGGCAGTTAATAAAAAATAAATCCTAAATACAATTACAAAAAACCCATAAGACATGGTATAAATGGGGTCTGAGGAGGGTGCCTGTGTTGGTGGGTGGAGTCTGGGGAATGAATCAGTTGAACAAGGAACTTGTTTTGGGGGATTTCTTGACTGGTATTGGGGAGACAGTTAAAAAATAATAATAATAAATAAATAAAATAAGAAATTTAAAGTGATAGAGACAGGAACCCCCTGGCATAAGCTGCCACTGGGGTGGACTGATACTTGACTTGATAGAGTATTTTGTAGAGTATGATTTGTTAGATTTGTTGTTAGAAGTCCAAACCCTGAAGAAACATTGGTTTGTTGGACTTAGGCATATTAGAAACAAACCTCTCCATTTTTTTGTAGGGCTATGCTTTTTTTATTTATTTTTTAAAGCACGAGCCCTGAGGAAAAAAAATGCCCTACTGGCCTAATGCCAGCAGGGGATGTCCTGTTGGCCAGTGGCCACTGGCCATTGTCAAGTGCCCTGATATAGATGCAGAATTTGCGACTGATGTTCTTACTGCTGCTGATGCTGAGTTATTTAAGTAGCAGGATGATTAGGCAGCTGAAAGGGAACATGATAAACAACAGCAGTAACATGGTTCATGGATGATAAAGGTTTCACTTGTAAAGTGAAAAGTGTAAAGCTTCTGAGGCAGTAGCAGCCCAATAATTAGGCCCCAGTCTATATGGGAAAAGAAGACCTTGGCCAATAATTCTTTTCCACCTGCCCCTCCTCCAAAACCATGGATGTGTTGTTAATAGAATAGAAATTTTTCCCTGGAGAGCAGGAACTGTGCCTCTCATCAGTAACTGCAATGTGCAAAGTGTGTGTGGTAAATACCATCTGGGGGTACAATTGTATCCAAACACCATGACACCAGAACCCAAATACTGCCTCTCTCACTATACCCCTTGTCCAGATCCCACTAAGGACACATGACAACTTGCTGACAGTTTAATAGTAATGATGAACCCTCCCTGCCAGAATCCTAGCATAATCCTAGCATATTCTGTGGGATGGAATCTCCTCAGATGCCACCTGATGACCTGGTATCGATTGTCCTCCACCACACTGGCATTGTGGTCAGTGCACCACACAGTGTGCAATGGGTGGAGACAAACTGCCACATCTTTTAAGGTTTTGCTGAGTAGCTCTACTCTGCCTTTTGATTCTAAAGCCTGAGGTAGTCTATTGCTCTGCTATCCACTGCTGCTGTCTTCTGAGTTTCTGGCTCAGGCTGAATCAGCTGACCTCTTTGATCACTCACCTGACTGTTATCAGCCAACCCTCCCAGGGTATTTATGGCAACTTGGATCACTGCCCCATTGTCTTTGTGTTTGTTTGCTGACCCGTTGCTGCTAGCTGTTGTGGATTTTCCTGCACTCCTGTTTGCTGTGTTCCAGACCCTTGGTTTCTTCCAGACTTCTCTGACTTCTCTGCTTCAGACCCTTGGCTTGTTCATGACATTGCAGACTTCTGGTTTCCTGACTCCAGCTCGGTTGAATACCTGTCTTGGTTCCTGACCCTGGCATGTCTTTTGGTTTATGCTCTTGGATCATGCTTCTGTTTTTGTTTCGGTAAGAAAGGTGTATTGCATTTTACAGTTTTGTGTCTTGTCTGGTTCCTGGTCCCTAACAACATCCTAACATCAACAGAATGACTATCATTTGGTGGGGGAGATAATGATGAATGAGGTGGACTGGTAGAAGATGTAGTTGTCTGACAGCAGGCACAGTATTGGTGGCAGCAGGTTCAGCACTGGCAGCAGGCACAGCACTGGTTTCAACAGGGGAAGCACATCTCACAGCAGGTACAGCTCTAGTAGCAGCATAGGCAGCATGTCTGACAACAGGCAATGACAGCTGACCTGTCCTGCTCTCACTAGTACTGCCCTTTTCTCGCTCCCTTCCCATTCCCTTTTCTCCATTCCTTGGGGTGATTTAGGGGGATTGGATAGCATTGGTTCAGTAGTGCTCACTTCCTCCTACTCTGACTCAGTGGACACATAAGGCTCCTTCCAGTTCCTTCTTTTATCAGTTTTAAAACTGCTCATAGTGATAGTAGTCACTATGAGCCACTGCTGCCTCAATTTTTCAAAAGATCACATCAGAATAGCACAGCGCATCTACCTCACGAAAAATGCAAAGATTGTAATCGCTAGTTTTAAAGCAGATTTTCCCATGAAAAAGCTGACAACAACCTGGTTTTCTTGGAATTTCTTGTGGGAACACGGCAAGAGATTTCACCCACCCCTAATGGTGACGTATGTGTGTCAGACACCAACTCCATACCACCAGTCTAGTGCTTAAATAAGTAGCGGCTATTGTTATGACTGGCTCTGTGATCTAAAGTAAAGCAGAATATTGTACCCAATCATTTAAACATGACTCGGTGATTTTGAATTAAGATATAAGCAACATACCTTCATATGTAGTATATGGAATTACTGTTGAGCTCAAGTGTAATAATATCACTCTCATAAAGAACATTGCAAGAATATTTGATGCTAGCCTTGACAAATATGGAAGAATAACAACAAGTTACAAGTGAAAAAGGCTATATGGGACATTGTCTGATAGTTGTGAAACACATTTGAAAAGTTACACTTTGGGAGCCATATATCAAATATATTTAAAGGGAAAGTAATACTTAAAATGTAAAAAAAAATATGTTGGAGGGTTTATCCCCCTGAGTAAAACATGGGGACTCCCACTGCTGAAAGGTGTTTTATTCATAATCTATTACAGCTCAAAGTTGAATTTTTTAGGTACAATATCACAGTGGCCTGAAATTGTACAGTGGAGCTGTTGCTACACCATACTATGGAGATTTATGGTCCCGGTACCAGAGCTGTCCATAGCATGGTGCAGCAACAGCACCACTGTACAATTTCAGGCCACTGTGATATTGCACCTAAAAATTAAACTTTTAGCTCTAATAACTTTTGAATAAAACACCTTTCAGCAGTGGGGGTACCTTTGTTTTACTCAGGAGGATAATCCCTACAACATATATTTTTTTTTAATTTTAAGTATTACTATCCCTTTAAGGATTTGCAAACTGTGTTCATTTAAAGACAAAGTTGTGTCCAATAAGAAGCAAAGAGAACAAACTGATACACAGTGTTTCCATAAATAATCTCTTTGGATATATACTGTCTGTATGTGTTTTTGACAGATATTTTTTGTCTGCAGTAAATATATCTGGTCATTTTAAAGGGATGATAATGTTTCAAAATAAAAGCAGCTCCAGTTAATCTTTATATTATTTGGGCCATGAAGTGTTTTATTTTAATACTGTCAGAGTTCTAGTTCAAGATTAATTGAATGATAAATTATTCCCCTCCAGCCCCTTTAATCTAGTGTAAGCCACCTCCCCTCAGATGTGGAATCTCGTCACTTGCCCTGACAGATCACAGCAAGGGACAATCTTCCTACTGTGAGAACAATAAAAACTGTTCCCTCTTGACAGGTTTTCCTGGCTTTTCCCTTATGTTAATTGAAGATTGCCCCTTTCTGTAAGCCATCTGGATACCACCTTTCTGCTCTGAGGTGAGCAGTGTTATATTAGTAAAAGGGGCAGGAGGGAGATACTTTATCATTGAATTACTCTTGAACTTCAACTCTCTCAGTATTGAAATAACACTCTCCATGGCCCAAATACCATGAAGATTAATTGGAGCTGCTTTTATTTTGAAACATTACTATCCCTTTAAGCTTCTCCATCTTCTATTTGCTTAGTTTTATATGTTTTTATGTTTTTGTAATATTTCATAGTGTATGGATGTTTACATGATACAATAGTATATATTGTTATTAAAGTATATTTTTTGTGCTCACTACAAAAGAAATACCAACTGTCAGTGTTACAGCTTTCACGGATGTGTTTGTGATACATACAGACCCTTTCGTGTTTGGAACAAATTAAAAAAACAATCATTAAGTGGTATCAATTACACATGTTGCACCTCACACAGACGTGTCTGTGATGCATACATGTTGTGTTTCTTTATTGTCATAATTGTATTTTAATATGTTTGGGCTGTGTCTGCTTTTCTGGCCACCTCTGTGGCAGACTTGAAGTGTCTGATGTCCAGATTGTAGACAACAGAGCATGTAGTATTCCTTTATTGTCTCTATACTGTCTGGAGTGGAATGCATGACTGATTAATAGGTATATATGTGGATACTTATATGTCCTGTTGATTAGCTCACGTGTCTGTGTTGTGATGGTGCAGGGTATATATTGGATACACATGTGAATTTGTTGTCACGTCTGGTAACATTGGACACTTTTTGTTTTCTGCAAGATAGTAAGGGCCATTATGTGTTTACAACCTAATGTTTTATAATCCAATATTTTTGTATATAGGTTGACGTGTAATATTTTAACGAAGTAAAGCATATTATATGCCGTTATCTCTGATTTTCATTCTGTCAAAGCAGTACTGCTTTTGATACTTTTTCTATACATTGTTCTTTTGGGTCCGAGTGGTGAGAATGTTTTTCTTAGAGGGTCATATTTTTCTTGTCTATTTCCAATTTATGTGCATTCCTGTATTTGTTTATACAAGAATACCTGCCTCTAACTATGTTAATTTAGGTGGAACGTAATTTTGTTATGTGAGATGTGCTCAATATGGCCACATGTCCAATGACAAGCCCAAAACCACATGCAAAATCTTGCAAAGATAAGATACTTATCTGGAAGACAGATAATATACATATAATTTCACTATTTATCTGCTGTTTTAATATGCATACCTTCTGCAATAGGAGAATATATGTTTATAAAAACGCAAAGTCAATGTAAATAATCAATGCAACTTATACTATCATGATTGCAAAGGCAACATCATGTTTGCACACATATAACAGCACTGCAAGGGTTAACCAAACTATGGACTGTAAAGGAATACCCATTACCACAATCCAAGATAACAAGTGTCCCTTTGTTCTGTCAGGATTTTCTCAAGTGACTATCCCAAAAGACCAATAATTGGCACCCCCGTTACAACTACACATGCAATAAGATTAACATACATGGAACAAAGAACCACACACCAGTAGAGAAACAGAGGAAAAACTTCCCAGATAGCAATAACAAAGGGGTTAATAATTAAAATCAATAGATGGACAATGACCATCTCAGAAACAACAATATTGTGCATCATCTACATGCACTTAAAATAATGTGTCCAGCACATCCCACAGCATTTTCCTGTAACTGTACATAAAACATGTGGCTCTACAGGTGTCACTAATTATAGCATAGAAGTGATCTAGAAACCGCTGCATGGACTTAAATTACTATAACTTTTATCTCACAAACTTTTAATATCTATATCTATGATTGGCAATGAATTATTCTGTATTACTTCCAGAATGTGCTAAACACTACAGCCCAAATGGCTACTAAGTGGCAATCCCCATTAGGTGGCCCAAGTCTACAGGGCAGTGTCAGTTTCACTACCACAGAATAGATTGAGTTATAATAATTCTAGAAGCTTTACAGGATTTTATATAAGTATATAGTAATTATATACAGTTACTATATACTATAGTAACTATATACTATAACTATATAGTATATAGTTACCAATCCCATATAATGGTGTGGTTCTGTGGTCCTGCTCATTTTCTCTCTCTCTGACATACTGGCATATTTTTATTACCAATAATTCCTTATCAGGAAAACCTACCCATCCTTACTTGATAGGCTGACCCCAAGCTAATTATAATATGAGGTTGCACTAACTTTCAAGAAAGCTTATTGATTAGCCAATAAAAGATAACTTAAAAAATTAACAAAAACTTTATAGAAACAATATTTTATACCAGAAGATGTTGTGTTGTGGTAGAAGCCATAATTTGCCTTTCTATTCACTGTTCAGTGTGTATGTATATATAACATCTCCAAGTCAATATACAAATTTTGCTTGCATGGTCTAAATCACGGCTGTCCAAGTTTAGTCCTCAAGGGCCAGCAACAAGCCAAGATGTGCACAGGTGAGTCAGTCAAAATGAGCCACTGATTAACTCACCTGTGTTTAATCAGGGAAATCATTACATTCTGGCCTGTTCATGGCCCTCGTTGACTGAACCTGAACAGCCCTGATCTAAATGTATATTTGCTTCTATATCTAGATGTATAAAAAAAGTTTAAGCACCCCTGGCCAAATTACACGATTTGTTGATTTTTTTTAAGTGAAAATAAGTTAACACAACTTCTGCAGTGAACAAACTAAACCCCTTAACGATTGGGCGATCTGGTGGTGGGGGCCATTAATGACCACAGCATTTTTTTTCTTCTCAATGAATTCTGTGATGGCAGAGTGGTGTGCAACTGCGTTGCCATCATAGAATTCAGTTACTTGCCAGAACCGTCACTGGTCCTTAACGTCCGGACTAGAGTGATGGTCCTGGCACATTTTAGGTTGTTAAGGGGTTAAACCTGATACTTCTACAAATTCTAATGTACAGTTACTATGTTTTTACTACATTTAACAGACTGAAAACAAAAAAAAACAGAAAGTTTGACTTGCAAACGTTTGGGCACCCTATCAACCAGTATTTAGTAACACCTCCTTTGGCAGAAATCAAAGCCTCCAAAGATTTATTGTAGCTATTCTTCCTTTAGGAATGTTTTTTTCAATCTTCTTTACAAAATGTTTCTAGTTCAAAAATATTCTTGTGATGTCTTGCATGCACTGTATGTTTGAGAACTCCTCAAAGATTTTCCATACTATTCAAGTCTGGGGACTGTGAAGGCTATTCAAAATCTTAAACTTTTGTTTCTTGAAGTAATTCCTGGTTGATTTGGATCGTTGTCTTGTAATAGCCAACCTCATGTCTGCCCAGTTTCTTCACTAACTGTGGGACATTAGCTTTCAGGATGTGTTGATACTTAGTACAACCACTAGTGTTGAGCGAGCGTGCTCGGCCGATGCTCGGATCGGCTCGAGCATCGCTCTGCTCTGCACATGGCGGTACTCGTACGAGTACCGCCATGTGCTCGCCCGACATGCTCGAGTGAAGAGGATCTGTGCCGGAAGAGGCACAGATCCGAAGACGCTCCGCTGGACCACCAGGGAATGGAGGTACGGGGGCATTGCGGAGATGAAGGGGGCATTGCGGAGATGAAGGGGGACATTATGGAAGAGGGGCATAGACTCTATGCCCCTCTTCCACAATGTCCCCCTTCATCTCCGCTATGCCCGTCTTCCACAATGTGCCCCTTCATCTCCGCTATGCCCCTCTTCCACAATGTCCCCCTTCATCTCCTATGCCATAGCGGAGATGAAGGGGGACATTGTGGAAGAGGGGCATAGCGGAGATGAAGGGGGACATTGTGGAAGAGGGGCATAGACTCTATGCCCCTCTTCCACAATGTCCCCCTTCATCTCCGCTATGCCCCTCTTCCACAATGTCCCCCTTCATCTCCGCTATGGCATAGGAGATGAAGGGGGACATTGTGGAAGAGGGGCATAGCGGAGATGAAGGGGGACATTGACCAGGCACCCTCCGCTCATCAGAGCAGGGGGTGCCTGGTTTAATGCTCGAGTGCTCCCATTCATTTGAATGGGGCTCGGGTGCTCGGCCGAGCACTCGAGCATCAGGGGGTGCTCGGTCAGAGCACCCGAGCACCCGAGCATCGGGGTGCTCGCTCAACATTAACAACCACTCTTTGCTCTGACTGCTCAATATTTCCTGAACCACTGGCTGCCACACAACCCTAAGTATAATAGATCCATCCCCAAGGCAAGGTGTTCTTTTCTTCAAATGCTTGTACCCATTGAGTTCAGTTGTAACTTCATTGGATCATAGCACTTGGTTCCAAAACACCTTGTATTATCTCCAATAAAACATGTAATATGACCATGGGTACCCAAAACTTTGCATACAATTGTATGTATATACATTATTGTATGTATATACATATATTATAATTCATCACCATTAAGAGGAATAAGAACTAATTTACTGTTATTGTGGTTATTAAATTAAATATTATAATCTAAGTTTTAAGTTAAGCGCATTTGTACTCTGATGTATTTCTGCATTCTGTAGATATTTTAGGTGGGCTGGTGTACGGGAGAGATATTTAGGATGTACACTAGCAGTCAAAAGTTTTGGGACACCTCAATTTTTGTTACTTTTAGTTATTGCCATATAACTTGACAAAAGCATTAGAAAAACATGTAAACATTGGGTATTTCTAAAATCAAGACAAATATTATAATCTATTTAGCAGGGTTTTATTTTAACGTTTGTAGATGCGTACAAGATTTTTAGCGCCAAAGTTAAAGAAAGTGCATTTGTTACATTTGTTTCATCATATTTTATAAATTGTTTTACAGGAAATTTGATGAAAATAATGGTATCTTAGAAAGCCCATCTTATGGCAAGAAAAACAGTATATAATATATGTGGGTACATTAAATGAGTACATCTAAACATAAGCACAGTAGAAGTGTTAAAACAGCCATGGTTCAGGAGTGTTAAAAGGAGGACCATGGCTGTTTTAACACTTCTACTGTGTTTATGTTTAGTTGTAATTTTCCTCTTATGCGTTAAATGTACCCACATATATTATATACTGTTTTTCTTTCTAAAGATACCATTATTTTCATCAAATTTCCTGGAAAACAATTTATAAAATATGATGAAACAACTTTGGCACTAAAAATCTTTTACACATCTACAAATGCTAAACAAAACCCCTGCTAAATAGATAATAATAATTGTCTTGATTTTAGAAATATCCAATGTTGACATGTTTTATTAATGGTTTTTGTCACATTATATGGCAATAACTAAAAGTAGCAAAAATTGAGGTGTTCTCAAACTTTTGACCGGTAGTGTAGGACCTACACACCAGAGCTCTAGAGGTGGAGGGAGTGTCTGGGGTTAATTTTTTTCCAAGAGGCTAAATAAAATCATTGAGAGTTTGTATAAACTAGTCAATAAATAGCCCAAATAAGTATATACATTAGAGTATATGTATGTATATATATTATATATATATATATATATATATATATATATATATATATATATATATATAAAACAAAGAAAGCACTCACAGGTCTTTTTTAACCCCTTAACGACCCTTGACGGTCATAGCACATCATGGGTTGTTTTGTGTTAATGACCCATGACGTGCTATGACCGTCATGGAATTCCGGGATCCCCCTGCGGCTGCATGTCGTTCGGGGAGCCCGGAACCGGAAGGGGAAAAAAAAAAGGTCCGTGGTCCTTAAGTGCCGGTCGCGTGTGCTCGCAGCCGGTCCTTAAGGGGTTAAAGGTGTAATATGTGTTGGTTTATTAAATTAATGTTTCGGCCCCACATTGGGCCTTTGGGCCTTTATCAAGATGCTTTCTCAAAAGCATCTTGATTCGGGCCCAAAATGGGCCCAAAATGTTGATGGAATAAACAACAAATATTACACCTTTAAAGAAGACTTCTGATTTTTATAGATATAGCTACATGATCACTTTTGAGATTAGCACCCAGGCATATACTTATGCTTGAAAGAGAGTACACGTACTTGGGAAATCTCTCTCTATATATATAAATATATATAAATAAACTGACTATTGTAAACCAGAAGTATGTGTCTTGTACACTAACTGTCCTCTGATCTGTTGCAAATATGTTGCAGTCACAGCTCAACTAATCACACTCAGCTAGTGAAAGTATGATTGACAACTTTATAAGCCTCTCCTTAGTGGTATACTCAACATCAATTTCAGGGAATGATGTCACTAACTGATAAAGAAGAGGTTGATTATGATATTGTAACATATCACAGACAGAAAGCATTTTCGATTGGCTTCACTGAGTTAGCCCCTTGATACTTTATTTTCAAAGTGGATATCTAAATTCAGTCATTTCCTTTTAGACATGTATATGGATTAACATTTAAGTGGTATTATTTTGCATGCTATATTAAATTTTAATTTTTGAGAATGCTAAAATGAGTTCTACAGCTCCATTCTCACCAAATTATAATTAATTATAATTAATATCAAGTTGCACAATTAGCATGAACATAATAATTTTACCAACTTAAAAAAAAAAAAAAAGTTAAACTAAAGTATAGGAATTTCTGATATGCAGAGTTTATAGTCTAACACAGTAGTTCCATATATCTTTGGATATGGCTTACTCCTGCCCTCAATTATTCTGTAATGAAGAACTGAACGGCTGCACAGTTTCTGTGTGCAACGGCCTGTGAAAATGCATTCAGAAAACACTCAGCATCCTTTATTTATTTGCATTGAAATATTTATCTATGAAGCAAAGCATTTATAATACATTGTCACCCACAAGTGACTTCCAGTGAAACTGCTGTGGTCCTGCAGAATTCAAAGTGCTTTAAATCACAGGAGGACAGCAATTCTAGTTGTAAGTTTATGATTATCTATTATAAGTTCCCTTGAAACATAACCCCCTTTGTCATAAGTTATAAAAAAAAGTTGAACCTTAAGAAAAAAATTTTTTGCACAGCAAAGTAAATTAAAATATCCCTTACATTTTAAATTATTAATTTCTATACTCGGAGATTAAAAACTCAATCAGCCTTGAAAATATGTGTCTTGCTGTAGCATTCTGATAATTGTTGGAAATTATTTATGTTGCACAGAAGAATACTGTTCTCCCTGACACAACAAATTAAAACAAGTCTTTGAAATAAATGCAGCATTTTGCACCAAAATATGGTTCAAACCATAACTGAATTTTCAACGCCTTTTTAAATTTCAATATTTACTGTCATCTGCAGCCCATTTTTTTTCTCTACCACACAGATAATTAAAGCATGTGTCTGTTTGAAGGTTTTTACTTAATTCTTTGCCAGGTTCATAGAAGAACTAACTTTCTGTAACACTTGTTTCTTTACCCATGTTTAGCCAGAAAATAAAGAGGATGTGTGTGCAGATTTATTGGTATTAGTTATATGTGTTTAAAGATCTGACAGGTTAAAACAAAGTATATATATTGGTATGACTGTTATCAAGTGAGTATTGCTGTTTTCTTACCCCTTTACTTTCAGGGATCATATAATCTTCAGTTTTCTGCCTTTGACTGTCATTATCATTATCATTTTCCACATTCAGTGGCCATATTCTCGTCAATTAATGGCAATGTCTTGCTCTCCCTTGGTCTATGTATCCGTGACCCAGTTCACACATTGGGTATGCTCTAGTGCTGCAACCATATCCTATATAATAATTTGCTAAAAAATTTGTCACAATGCAATCATGCGCAGTAGACTGCTGCGCGCGGTGCAGTCATAAGCTGTAGAGACTGCCCGCTCTGCAGTAATGCGCAGTACTGAGTGCCCGAATGGTCCCAGGAAGGTGCGCAGAGAGGACTACGGTCTGAATTTGGAGCGCCCCGCTCTGTATCAGCTGCGGCATGTTCAGGCAGTCAGTACTGTGCATGACTGCAGAGTGGCCACTGAGAAGAGAGGATCCGGGCACCAGACGAGGTTGCTGGGTGGCACTGTGACCCATGTACCGTTAATAAATAGCTAAATGTAGGAGTGCAAGGAAGCATTTTGAAATCAATAAAACCAATTGTGTGTTTGTATATCTTTAAGCCCAAGTGAAAAGTCAAATCACCACACAGACATTGACATATAGTCTCTCTCCCAATCTTTCTTGCAGAAAAAGCTGTTCCACATCATCTGGAGTAATTATTCTTGATTACTTAAAGGTAGGCAAGCAATGTAACAAAGTGGCAGGAAATGCAAGCAGGGTGGTGATGGGTTTTATAGCAAGGGGCATTAGTAGCAGAAAATGGAATTGGTCATGCCACTCCATAGATCTCTGGTTAGATCTCACCTAGAGTATTTTGTTTGGTACTGGAGGCCCCATCTCCAAAAGGATAGAGATGCTCTAGAGATAATTCAGAGAAGGGCAACTTAAATGGTGAATGGTTTACTGGAAAAGAAATATCAGGATAGACTAAAGGATCTGCACTTTGGCTGGAGGAGAGAGTAGTGAGAGGGTGTGGGGAGGGGATATGATAGAAACATTCAAATACATTAAAGAATTCCACAAAGTGCAGGAGGGAAGTACATTTCAGAGGAGTAAAATGTTAGGAAAGAGACCATAGTCTAAAACTAGAGGGACTGAAGTTTAGATATAATGGAAGAAAATTTTACTTCACTGAGAAGGTAGTAGATAAGTGTAGTAGCCTGCCAGCAGAAGAGGTTAATACAATGACAGAATTTAAGCATACTTTGTGTGAGCATAAGGCTGTCCTGAACATAAGACAATATCCAGGACCAAATCAGGTTTGAGGTGTTTTAAGTAGAAAAATGGGCAGACTAGATGTGCCAAATGGCTCTTACCTGCCCTCAAATTCTATGTTTCTGTGTTTCATCTGGGCTGGAAAAGTTATTATTTTTTGGTAATCAACATTTGGCCACTGAGCTGTATGCAACCCTCAGAGGCTACTTCTGTGGGTCCCAGTCTCTACTCTGGTACTTTCACCCACAAAATAACATACTTTCTTTCTTTTGCCTCAGAGCAAACCTCCCTTTGCACTCATAATTTTCTATGTGAATATCTTCTCTGACAGAGAGGTCACAGCATACTATGAAAAAATGTGTTTTAGACCTTTCTAGCTTCTAAAGATTCACCTACTTTTTAAAACTACTGCTACTAGCCTACATTCTTAAGCCAGATGAGAAAAATTAGAGCATGGGCAAGAAACATATTAGTTTCATAGATTTGTGGTTTAAATTTATGATTATATTATTTTCCTTCCTACCTATGTATTCATTAACAAATGACTTACAAAAAAGTTGTATTCCATTTTAGGGTTATACTGTGTATTAGTAGCCGAAATAGGAAGTTCAGATAAAGACTAATGTATCTGGCAGCAGAAAAGTTATATAATTCTAATTTATCTGGGTTATGAGGTAAAGATTGAACTTGATGGTCTTTTTTCAACCTAAGTTACTGTGTTACTATGCTACTATTTTTGGCAGCTTACTTTAGGATGATGGAGGTGAGGATAAAACAGTTAAAAATGTAAGTGTTCAAGTCAGTCTAGTGCATTGTGGAAATATTGATACAAGATGTTATATGAATGATGAAAGAACATAAAAGCTCAAAGTAGATAAATCAATGATACATTAGGTGGACTAACCTATCCCCTCTGTTGTTGGACAACTATAATGGTGCCCACCCCAAAAAAAAGTAGATTCTAGTAAAAATAGAAAAGTACAAAAATGGAGGGAGAAAAAACATCCTATATGTAGTATAATTTAGTAAATAGGACAAATAAAAAAATATTAAAAAAAAGACCCCACCTCAATCTAAGCATTCGTATAAGCCCACATGGAGCAAACATTTTGTCTGGGGTTTCTTTCCCTATTTGGTACACTACATGGCCAAAAGTATGTAGACACCTGCTCTTCAAAGATCACATTTCAAAATCATTGACATGAATGATGAGTTGGTCGTCCCTTTGCCGCCGTAACAGCCTCCACTCTTCTGGGTAGGTATTCCAATAGATGTTGTAACATTGCTGTGGAGATTTGATTCCATTCAGCCACAAGTGCATTAGTGAGGATGGGCACTGATGTTGGGTGATTAGGCCTGGCACTCAGTCGGTGTTCCTGTACATCCCAAACTTATTCAAGGAGGTTGTTGTTATGGGCCTTTGCAGGTCAGTCAAGTTCTTCAACAGCAGTCTCAGCATTTCAGTACAAACCTCACTTTGTAGATGGGGGCATTTTCATGCTGAAACAGGAAAGCCCCAGGCAATTATTCCTCCCCCAACAAACTTTACAACTGGCATCAGGCAGGTAGTGTTCTCCTGGCACTCTCCAAACCAAGAGTTATCCATCAGACTACCATAGGGTTAAGCACTTGGTCATCCTGTTCAGTGAGCTTGTGCGGCATACCTCTGTCACTGAGCTGTTGATGTTTTTAGACATTTTCACTTCAAAATACCAGCATTTACAATTGACTGAGGCAACTTTAACAGGGAAGAAATTTGACTTGTTGGAAAGGTGGCATTCTATGATGGTGCCACATTGAAAGGCACTGGTATCTGTAGTAAGGACCATTCTACTGCCAATGTTTGTCCATGGAGATTGCATGGACGTGTGCTTGATTTTATACACCTGTCAGCAAAAAGTGTGGCTGAAATTGCCGAATCCACTAGAAAGAAAGACTGTCAACATAATTTTGGCCATGTGGTGTATCAGCATTCCGATTAGTCTTTCTAGAATGTTTTCCACAGTCAAATGATGTCCTTGTCACTGACTCCAACAATCCCCATTGTATATACAAAGGCACCTCTCTAGACAAGAGTCTGGGAATAAAGTGCTATTGACAGCAAGCTGTTCAGGTGGACAGAAAGTAGGAGAAACAATGGGACTAGTAAGAAAACTCACGAGAGGTTGGGAAGTACCTGGCACCAAGAGTACTAGAGAAGGGAAGGGTTTGTGGATACCAAACACATATTCTTAGAGTTGTTGCTCCACTTCTTCAGGGGAAAAAGAATGGACAGTATGGACAAGCCCCTGTATATATACAGATAACAAACACCATTATGAACATGCAAATTACAAAATTCTCAGCCAAGTCAATAAAATAAAAAAAGCATGATAATTAATAATAACTAATATATATGTTGAATGGATATGTGTATGAGGGCTTTTTGGTACCAAAATACATTATAAATATTTCTAAATGCTGATTTATGGGACAAACAAAAATCTGAGAATTAAGCATAATTAATTAAATTGTGGTAAAACCATCTTTAAAAAACTTTTTAAAATATGCGTTGCAGGAATTGGTAAAATAAAATAGCTAAAAAGGCTACTGAGGAAATATAAAAAGTAAAATAATTTAAAATATAAAATAAGCTGAAAATGAACAATAACATATAAATTAAACTTCAATTCCAGTCCAGGTTTTGGTAAGCACACCCAAAGAAAAAAAAACTCATTTGAAATTGCTGGAGTGCAACCAATTTTGACCAAAATAGCTAAAAGCAAATACACAAAGTATTGGTGCACATCCAGATTTTCATCACCATTAACCCTTTACTGTGCAGCATTATGCCTACATATTACTGCTATATTAAAAATGAGGATTTCATCACATCATATGGCCATACAATGCTAAGCTTGCCACCACACCAAGGTACCTCATTATTGGCAAGTCCTAACCTAAACATGCTTTGTCTTGTGAGCTGAATCTCTCCTGCTTTAGGCATTTACTAACCTTAATTTACTTTATCCTGAGAGCTGAGTCTATATCAGCTTTACTCACTGATAGAGAGAGACTCTCTGACAGGCATTATATAGTGTCCTAAAGACAATTAACTTAAATTAAACTTCAAGATATACCCCAAGAGAGAGAAAGAAGGAGAACTAAAAAGAAATGAAAGGGGGGGGGGGGAGATTTTGAGGAGAGGTTGAAAGACTGAGAATGGAATGGTGATATAAAGTAAATGAAAATTATACATGCATATTAGAGTATGGCTAGAAAAGTACACTTTCCATTGATCATATAAAGAGGATAATTGACCCACTAAATGTGTATAGATCATCTTGTATACTTTAGTAGACCCAAAACCTAATCTTAGAAGGTCATCTGGCCATAGATGAGAGTAGTAAATTCAAGTTAAAGTCATGTTTTAAAGTGAACAATGATTGCTGAGAGTTGGGCTTTGGGGGAAGCAGGATCATTCTGATGTCTAGACACAATGTTCAGACCCCTGGATAGCATATCTTCTATGAAAGAATAATGCCTGTTTCTATATAGATCTGAAATGTTGCCGGGTAAGCTAGTGAAAACCTGTTGTTGTTGTGGAATAAAACTGTAGACTGTAGAGAACTATTTTTTTCTAATGGCAAAAAAGTGGAGTATTCTTGAGTTCTCATAAGTAAGGAGAGAATTTTTATAGACTCTCATCAGAGCCATCATATCATTAGTACAAAAGTTCAGTTGTCTCGCTTTATTTTCCGTAAGAAGGATGCTAAACCGATGCGTTCTTTCCATTCTCGCTGGAATTAAAGAGTTCTCAGTTTGCCTGGAGGCTAGATACCCAAGATATGATTACTTTGTCTTACATATTCTAGTATGTTGATTGTCCATATATTATGTCCTCGTTAATTATTTTTGTAAGTCATATTTATTTGCCACTATGGCTGATTAGTAGCAATAAACAGGCTCAGTGCCCAAGCTCTCCGTTGTAATGCAGAGCTAACACAGAATGTGTCTATTCCTCATAACACCATAACATCAAAATTCACTCCTATGCATAATATTTTAGTAACATGTGGTCTTTGATATATTGTCCTTTTCTCAGACTGACCATTTAAGTAAAAAGTTTTGAGACCCCTTTTGTAGATGGATAGTGGCATATTACTTGAGAATGTTTACATGATTCTAAAGACCCAAAGGTAGGCTCTTTGTGTCTGTGGTTATCTCATTCAGACTAAGGTCTATTGCTTATTGTAAAGAGATATAAATTAAATACAGACCCAGAATGGAGACCAACACATACAACCACAGAAACTATGAAAATTGAAAACAAATATATTTATATGTTTGTTTCATGGTACATAACTACGTAGTAAGTCTTGTGAAAAAAATTAGAGACATTTATTCATTAGCTCTTGTGCCCATGAACATATTCTTCACCAGGGATGCAAATACAGGTGGTGCATAGGGTGCAGTTGTGATGACCAAGGGCCTAATAGTTTCCAGCTTCCCCACTGGTGTTAGGGGGTCTCAAAAAAAACTTGTACCAGGGATCTTCAGAGATAACTATCCCACTGTTTTCTCACAACTCATACATATTTCATCTCTAAAAGGTATACACAATACATTTTTAAACTGTTTTCTTATGAAAACATTTCCAATTTTTTTTACAGCTATATCAGAATAATTGGTTATTAATTATTTCATTTATCATAGCCAACTGAATAAGATATATAAGTCACTGGGAAGTGAACTATCCCCATTCAATATTTGAATTATTAATATTTGTAGGACAGATATACAGACGTTTAACGTGTTTCTTCAATCCAAACAACATTAGCTATTCTGGATTTGTTTTCTATTTCTGGAGATAGAAATCCACAGTATGAAAACTGTGAAACTAAACAGTTCTAATTGTATCCTGTAGATCAGTGGTTCTCAGCTTGTGCTCTCATGGACTACTAAGAGGTTAGGAATTGAAGATTAAATCTTAGTGAGAAATAACTTTTTTTTAGATTAGAACCCTTTCTTTTCCAGTCACGGACCCACTTTTATTCTGTTTGTTTACCCTATTCATGCCATATGTTTAAGCTAATACTTAATACATGCTTGTATAAGAAATCAGGGATCAATTGCATACCTGTCTACATAAAATTAAGAAAATTAAATGTATCACATATTTTGTTACTAATTGCTATTGATTATGGCAAGGAATATGGGATTAACTTTGTCATTATTAGGTAATAACATCACAGCTGACTAGTCTGCTAGGATATTGGACCCACAAGGCAAAGGTGGAACGTTAATTATACTGATCAATGAATATGGAGCAGATAAGGGGGAATCTAGTTTGGTCACTGAGGGGTTAAAATGGGGCAGCTAAGATGGAATCTAGTTTGGTCACTGTGAGGTTAAAATTGTACGCATGGTTTACAATGGAGTACAAAAGTTTAGGAAAAAACTGGAATTATAGAGACTGATGTTTGTATGTTGTACTTAGAGAGAATTTGAGACATACTGGAAACTGCACTGAAACTAGAAGAATGGACAGAACTAGGCAGGGAACAAGCAAGGGAACTGAAGGCTAAAGACGAGGTTGAGCATGAGTCTAGGGAGCACTGCTTGTTAATTAATAAATGGAAACAAACTGATAAAGCTGCATGTCAGTACTGGTCAAGATGGAGAGGTTTACAACTGGAGGGTGAATGGAGATAAACTAAGTACTAAAGTTTAATGATGGACCATATAGAAAGCAGATGGAGAGCCAGATAACACCATGGGATATGAAGAGTAGCTGAAGGAAAGCCACATGTGGCTTGCAGGCAAGAGATGGAGAATATTTCTCTGTTGTCCAAGATTACTTGAGACACAGACAGAACATTAGTTATTAGACTGGTTTAGGTCACTTGTTGGACAGTAGATCAAGCAACAGTAGGTATATTGGCTAAGGACACAAGGTAAGCAGAACAGTTGTCAAATAAGGTCACAAGGCTGGATACCAGGTACAAGGGTCATACTCAAATAAGGCTCACTGTTAAAATATTGAATGGAAAATGTCATTCAAGTACACGGCGTATGTAGTATGTCGCCATGATTAAAAGGCGACATAAGAATCTCACCCTACATAAAAGCACGAGATTCTCATGTTTGCTCCTTAAACATTGCTTCAACCCACCTGCTGTTTCCAATGTAGTGCCGCCATTAACCATTGGCAAATTGGGCTAATGAGGGCACTACATTGGATGCTACGGGTGGGTTGAAGTGGTATTTAACCCTTTGTGTGCCTCTGACCTCAGGAAGCAGTCCCGGAGTGGGGTCATCACGTCTCTCTCCTCACTGGCAGCAGGTTATCATATCTGTAGTTTTGCTGTGTTACCACTCATGGAGTCATTATTAAGGGCTAACTGCACAGTTCAGCCAGTAATGACCAGATAATCAGATGTGCAGTATCAGTGCATAACTACTGGTTACACCATAGATCAATGGGTATACAAATAAGAGGGACATCAATATCTGAGTTTAAAAGTAAATCCTTAATACCTTGGCACACATGTTGACAGCCAAATTTAACGAATAAGCATGGAGGTATTTGTGTTTGAGGGTGCTCTAATTCAAATCAAGACATTAATGTCTGGTATAATCTGCCCACCATCATTTCCCCTCACTGTTCACTGTCTGTAACTTCCTGACAGTGTAGCTAGTTACGATCATCCACCACACACAAAAAATCAACTCATCTGGTCAAATGCACACAGAAAGAGGAGGAAATCTGAAAGCAGGATACTGTGATCTGAACACAATATTATGAGACAGCCAAGAGGTTAATTTTTATTCTTCTTGTATGCGGCCAAGAAATTGGATGCTGGGCTTGTGTTGAAGCACTGTCTCATGGAGTGACATGAGAATCTTGTGCTTTTATGCAGGGTGAGAGTCTCACCTCACCTTTTATCAATACGGTGACATGCTTAATGCAGCATTTAGCCGCACAATGTTTTCTCTGCAGTGTTTCAAAAGAATACCCTCAAATACTACACAAATGGGCTAGAATGAACTCTAGAACACAATGCTAACTGAGATTCTCTGTGAAAGGTTTTTAAACTACTGGAAAGTGTGTCCATCTAAGACTGATGGAGCAAAAATGGCTTACTGAGACAGCGTATACTTCAGTAGCTATGCTGCTGCAGAGAAAGGACTTGATCACTTCTGTCTCTCTAGGAAATAATACATTGTATTAACTTTGTGGGGGAGAATTTATCAAAAGTCCACTCAAGTTAAATGTGTCTTATCATACCCTTGAGATGCCAGCTGTGCACTGGTGAGCTATATCTAGGTTCTGCAAGTTTACACTGATATATTACTGAAATACAAAGACCATAATTGTGATATGCAGAAAAGACACTTTTATGCAGGATAGTTTACTACCAACTTGGATGTGAAGGTGATAGTTCCCTGCAGGGAGTAGAGGGGGAGGGGAGTCATTTATCATCAGCCTCAGTTGCTTTGATCACTATCCCTATATGCAAAATACTATTTTGTCAATTTAGTACCTTAAAATATAATTTTATTTATAATTGTGTACCAGTGTATCTTTCCACAGAGAAAGCCAGAGGATATTTTCGGTGGTATCAGCAAAACCTAGAATAATGTGTAGACCAAAGCCAGTCAGACCAGTGGTCCATATCAAGTCACTCAAAGGGACATATGTGGCTAGCAGACATTTTTTTGACCATATATACGTTCTACATTGTGACTTAAATACAACTGCCAATATCGGGCAGTTTGGACATGGTTTTGTATACTAAGTATGCCAATTTATACTAATAATTGATTACATATTTTAATGCAAGTTTATTGCATGAAAATCCTGGTCACAACCCATACATTTTTTTGAAATATGGTTGGTAACCAAAGAGAACTATCACCAAAGACAACTTAGAACATTAGTGTAGATTTATATAAAACTTTACATTATTGCAGTTTGGACATTTTAAGGACAAATTTGTCCAAGTAGAATTATCTTAGTACTGGCATTATATTTATTACAACATTCTTCAGCATATTTTAATGAGTATTGTATGTAATCTGTAAAACACACATGCAGATTTATGAGTGATTTTAATTTCTACCCTCACCTTTCAGAGGAGGAAATGATGCCGCCAGCAGATGTTCTTCTAAGTTTAATTTAAATGTATTATCAGAAAGGTCAAATGCTTTCTCAAATATAAAGTATTTGCATGACCTTATTATCAGAGTTATAAAAATGTTTGGAAGTGGAAGGCATGTTTGCAAAAAAGTATAGTGTTTTCTCTAAGATTGCATTAACCAATTGGACTCTAGAGAGGTGTCGGGCACTTTGAAAATACATTGGAGATGACTCTAGCAGACAATAAGTTAACTGAATGTGGCAAAACAGGTTGTCATACAATATACTCTGTCTTATTGCTTAACCTGGCAATGAAAGTATTAAAACATCAGAATATGTACACTCTGCATGCTCTCTGGGATATTATATACTTGAAATAAATGGCTTTTAAAGTGTTAATGAAAAGAACCTAAATTATATTGTAGCCACATGGATTACCAGGAGCAAAATGAATACGAAAAAGCTCTCTCGAAGCCATATATCATATACTAAAGAAAACACAATGGGAACAAGCCATTCAAATAATTATATTACATTTGAATAGCCTTTCTAAACTGTCTAGTTTTCATCAGCAAATTTCTGGTTCTCCAGGTAAGGGCTACAGAAGCAGAAAACATTTGATCAAAACTGAACAAAAGGCTGCATCTAGATTTGCCCCACGTGTCCCTGAATCACACCCAAACACCTTTCCCACAAACATAAATAGGGGTGTATTCACTAAGGCGTGATTATGAGAGAGGTGATAAAGTGGAGATGCTTGTCTAGTAATATTACTTCTCCAGTTCCTATGTTATTCTATGGAGCACCTAGAACTCCAAAACTTAAGAAATGTTAGTGAATTGTCTCCATAGAATAACATAGGAATTGCAGAAGTGCTGTAACTGGAGAAGTTACCTCCACTTTATCACCTTTTTATCATGCCTTAGTGAATAACCCCCATGGCCACCTTAACTGCTGCCACATAAGTTGTCAATGCAGGATCACAGAGAAGACATGCATGGTCTCTTCTTCGCAGACACTGGTTGGCTTTGTGTTGTGATTCTCTAAACTGAGCTATAATATGTGCATGAGAACTTTTGAATTCCAATGCTCAAAGGCAGATCTCATTGCTCTTTGGCATATGAGCTAATAACGTGTATGTGTTTTGCAGCCTGAATCTTTTTTAAACTATGTTTTTTTTAATAAAGCCAATCTAGCAATGGTGAAGGCACAGTATGAGAGCGCTCATGGAACACCCAAGCTTCAGAGACCAGAAATCGTAAATTAAAATCAGACTTTTATTCTTTCTTCTTTAAAAAAACTGGTACACACGGACATATGCACAAGCTAAAAAATACGATCCGCCTAACGCGTTTCGTGAAAGCAAAATAAATTCACTTAATCATAGGCCCTGAGCAGCGCTGTACAATTGAGAATAGACATACAGAGGTATTCAATAATACAAGCAAATGTGGAGAACAGAAGGATCAGAGGGCCCTGATCTTGAGAGCTTACAGTCTAGAGGAAGGTAGGTTTGACACAGAGGGAGTAAGTGCTATTGGGTTTAAGTGCCTCCTGCCACATGAACTGCTTGTCAGTGGGTGGGAGTGAGAAGTGCTGTAGAGTGCAGTGGTCCAGGCAAGGGGTGAACTTGGTGATAATGTTTATGGAGGCAGTTGATAGGCTTCCCTGAAGAGGTGAGTCTACAGGGAGCGTCTGAAGATTTGAAGGCTGGGGGAGAGTCTGATGGGGCGGGGGAATTTAAGAGCTCAGGTGCAGCATGGGAGAAGTCCTGTAGGTGGGAGTGGAAGGATGTAATAAGAGCTGTGGAGAGGAGAAGGTCATGTGCAGAGCAAAGATGAGTGGGAATGTATTTGGAAATGAGAGATGAAATATAGGGGGTGCAGTGTTAGTGAGGGCTCTATAAGTTAGCACCAGAATTTTGAATTTAATTCTGTATGCTAATGGGAGCAAGTGAAGGGACTGACAGAGGGGTTTGGTGTTAGAGAAGCGATGAGAGAGGTAGATTAGTCTTGCAGCAGAGTTCATTATGGACTGTAGTGGGGTTAGTAGGGTGCGAGGAAGGCCAATTAGTAATGAGTTACAGTAGTCTAGATGGGACATGATGAGTGTTTGGATTAGAATTTTGGCAGTCTCTTGTGTGAGAAAGGGTCGTATTCTAGATATGTTGACTGGATGTGAGGAATGAAGGATAGGGCAGAGTTAAATGTGACCCCCAGGCAGCATGCTGTAGGTGTTGGTGTGATGGTAGTGTTAACGGTGAGGGTAATATCTGGGGTAACGCTAGTTGTAGAGGGAGGGAAGATAATTAGTTCAGTTTTGCCAAGGTTAAGTTTAGGTTAACAGGAGGACATCCAGGAAGACACAGCAGACAGACAGTCAGATACCTGGGACAGGAGGGAAGGGGAGTGGTCTGGGGAGGAAAGATAGATTTGAGTGTCATCAACGTAGAGATGATGGTGAAACCCAAAGGAGTTTATTAGCTTTCCAAGGGACGCAGTGTAGATTGAGGAGAGCAATGGTCCCAATACTGATCCTTGAGGCACTCCGACAGACAGTGGGAGGGTTGGGGAAGTGGAGCCAGAGTAGGACACACTGAAGGAGCAATTGCAGAGATATGATGAAAACCAGGAAAGAGCAGTGTTACAGAGACCTAGAGAGAGGAGGGCTTGGAGGAGGACTGAATGATCTACTGTGTCAAAGGCAGCTGACAGGTCCAGGAGAAAGAGTAGGGAGTAGTAGCCTTTTGACTTTGTGGAGAACAAGTCATTGGCCACTCTCAGGGACAGTGTAGTAGCAAAAATAGGTAAACTGTAGATATATAAGACGCTTCTCTCAGCCTCGCTGTCAAAGCAATCAGAGTAAGCTGTGGAGCTCGCCAACATTCCTTCCATCGGGTTCCAAAAACATTCCATAGCCGTTAGAGGCTTAACCTCGAGTGTATCATCCAGTACCGTATGTAAGGTACAGGTTACGTGTTCCCCAAAGGCTTTACGCAGGTCAGCAAATTTGTCATGTATTGCATCTCTTATCTCCGCCAGCAGAGCGTCTAATGGCTGCTTAGACACCAAGTGAAAAGTATATCCCGTCGGGAGTAAGTCTGGTGCGGGAAGATATGGAGGAGTGGTGCTAGCAGGAGAAAAGCACTGGAGCAGCTCATGAGGTGTTTCATCGGTGCCATCGGCAGAAGAGGATGAACTCAAGAGCACAGTTCCTCGTAGTATGACCAGGCCTTCATCCAACATGGCAGACAGCAATGCCCTCTGATCTGCATGGCGCAAAAGAAAACAAGTCATCGATGCTCTCATAATAAGCATAGTAACCCATGTCAGGAGGCAGGAAACAGCACTCTGCCTGTTAAGAAAAGCATCTGGTAGCTGAAACAGCATTAAAGAACAGATGCAGCTAGAATACTAGAATCAGTAGCGTGCGGACTAGGAACTAGTAAAAAATGCATCCATCTTGGTCTGTGGTTAGCTCCTACCTCCCTTTCCGCCTATTTTAACAAATTTTCTGCTTATGTTAACAAATTTTCCTCCTATGTTTCCTATAGGTACTGTAATATTTCTGAGGGCTGAAGTTTAGAAATAAGTGGCTGAAAGTCAAAGTTGTTAGTCCTACAGAAAAATATGGCTTGAAAAATGTGTTAGCATGCAGAATGCATTTGTCCTTTGCCCACAACACTTTCTTGTTTAAAGGGATAGTAATACTTAAGTATTACTAATCCTTATAGGAAAGTACTACTAAAAAAAAGTATTGCCCCCAGTGTCATCTCTCAAACCTTTATGGTTTGATAGATGATTGTTTTTAAAGTTGCCCTCTCCTTCCCCCTTCCCCGTAGTCAGCATGCTAGCTGACTGAAGGGAAATCCGGTCATAGATCATCAGGCAGCTCTGCAGCAGAGCCACGATCGAGTTAATTAAAAAAAAAAACTTTCACTAAAACGGTCTCCTACGTGTGCTTGCAAACCAAGCATATGTAGAAGACCATTTCAGAACACGATCCGGCTGTGCTGGAGAGCCGCCTGAAAGTCATACGACTTTCATCCCTTCAGTCAGCTAGCATGCTGTCTTCGGGGAAGGGGGAGGGAGAGGGCAACTTTAGAAGCGATCATCTCTCAAACCATAAAGGTTTGAGAGATGACACTGGGGGCAATATGTTTTTTTTAGTAGTACTTTGCTATAGGGATTAGTAATACTTAAGTATTACTATCCCTTTAAGTGACACTGGCACATATTCAGGATGATATCAAGTAATAAAACAAAATAAAGTACAACCTACAATGTGGCAGATATGTATTGTAGTGGTGGTGGTGGGGTACTGGCATGGTATGATTTGTGTATGTATTTTTACCATTGTCATACTCTATCCTCCTTCTCAGATTATTGACACATTACTTATTGGTCATAGCAGTGGTCCCAAGTGGGTAGATGGTGACAACCCTTCTTCACATCTGTCCTCCACCTCCTCATCTGTGCTACTGTTAATATATTTGTTCTGGCTTTGTCATGTGTGGTTTCTGGTACTACTACAACTACTGGAGCTGGATGTTGATGTAATTATACTGCCACTACTACTAGGTGTCAAAGGTGCAGCACTGATAGCAGAGGTACTCGTCATATCTAACAAAACCTGTGTTAGAGCACCAGAGGTACTCGTCATCTCTAACACAACCTGTGTTGCTGGGTACTAAAAAAAGGTATGTGTATGGCTGAGTGGGACTTGGACTTTGAAGAGGCAATGATGCTGAGGATGGCTGATAGGGTGACTGTGTGCTTTTTGACATCTGTACTTGTCCAGGGTCAGACTTTCCAATGGCTTCCTGAAACAGCTCTTAGAAAGGCACAGTGCTCCTTAAAAGTGGCGGAAGATACAGCCTTTGACTTTCTGCTAACCTTATAGCCCTGTCATCATCCTCACTCTCAACTTCATCTGTATCTGAACAAGAGAAGGATGCATGAGGGATATATTCTAGATCTGCATCGTCATCAGTCATCATTAGGTCATCCTCAGCAGCATCAGCATCACCTGACAGTTCTTGCCCACTACTACCTTTATCTTCCTCTAAGCTTCTGGAGGTCTCAAACAATTTCTTTTTACTTTTACTATAACAAAATTCACTACTACTTTGAGGACAGGTGTTTTGATGTCTCACTGTCTGATGCAGCAGGCAGTTCAGCTGCTACACCTTCCTCTATTATGCTTTTGCCAGCATCATCAACACTTGAATGTGACTTGTTGTCATCTTCAGTGTTCTTCTTATATGGTTCTATATTTCTACTGGCACTGGTGGTGCTGGACCTAGTTTTGCTGGGACCATGACAAACTGCATCCTCCCTTGGAGTGAAGGGGTCATCATCATTGATTGCACATGCTGCAACCACCATTGCTGCAGTAGGTTTTTGGACTGATACTTTACTCTCACATCCCTACACTGCTCCACCCCTCCCCTTTCCCCTTGTGCATTTGCTGGACATTCCACAACTACTGTTTTTTTACTGTACAGTGCACAACACAACTGATGCCTTGTCTAAGCCCAGTCAGCTGTCTGTCACCTAAGATATTTTGTTTTTTATTTTTTTATTTTGTTTTTTTAAGTTGTCCACACTGTTGTCTTATCACAGTCTGTCCAAAAAAATACAACTGAAAAAGAAAATCAACAATGTCTTTCCCCAAATTTCCCCACCCAGCAGAGGGACAACAACAGCAAGACCTGCAAGCAAATAGGTTGCCTGTGTCTTGCCTGTCAGTCACATGTAATTTTGGAGTATTTGGAGGACAACCTCCTTCCTCTCTTCGTATCCCCTAGAGTGCCCCCAGACTCCCCTAATACAGAGAACAAATGTCCTACCTAAATGACTTTGTAAACTAAGCTTCAATTCCCCTTTATTTCCTCTAGCTAAAAAACATGCTGCTCTCTCCTCTCACAAACACAGAATGGCTTCTGTGAGAGCCTGACAGCCTTTTATATGGCTGTAGAAAACTTGTGCGGTGTAGAAATGTTTCTTCCCATTGATTTCAATGGTCTGAAACACCCCCCCCAAAAAAACTGCACTTTTTGCAGGAAATTTTTCTCCAAGCGGAAAGTGCCATTATTTGCCGATTTCAGTTTGAGGTGAAAAGTTTCACCCATCCCTATTGATGTCATCATAAAAGACTCCATCATCATTATTATTAATTTCATCTATACCATTTTTCATGATTTTCATCTCAGCATTCCATCAATCCATTTTCATGTACATTAAATCCTAGTGCACCATATATGGTGATATCCCAATCCGAGGTTTTTGGTGGACAGTAAGAGTTTTGCTTTTTTTGGACATATTTATGTTTTTAGTTTGGTATTTTATTTTCTTTAAGCGATCACTACTTGAGATGGTATCGATTTTTGTTTGATTTTATGTTAGATTTTTTATTTATTTTTTTTTTATTTATGTTTTTAGAATTGTGTTTACTGGTCTAGATATATATGAGTATATGTATATACATACTGTTTTATATGTATATATATACTTTTTTTATATTTTGGAAGTATTGTTTAGATGAAATTGGCCTCGCATTCTGGATGGGAGACTGTGAACCAATTGGTTAAAAAGAGGAATCATATCTCTGGTCACAGTTCCAGAGAACTAGGAACAATTTTTCTAGCTTTCTGCTTACCATAGCTTTCTAGTATTGGGTATTTCAGGTATTGACTTGTCAGCCAATTGGCGCTCTATTGTGTTTGTCTGTTTGAGGATGGGGTTGAGAAGAGGTTGCAGGGATGTAGAAAATTGTTGAAGATCAAGAGTATACAGATTTCTTTGCATGCTCTTGATCGTGCTCAGGGGGGTTGCGTGGTATGATGAGGTTACTGGTGAGGAAGTGGTGGTCAGAGGGGCGAAAGGGGACATTAGAGTAGTGGGAGACCGAGCAGAGGTTAGTGAAAATCAGAGAGCTGGTCCACTGTGATAGTCTAAAGGAGGTTGTTAAGGAGAGGAGTTTGAGGGCAGGGGTTGTTATGATTATTTAAAGGGATGTTGAAGTCACTCAGAATGAAAGTAGGGACATCAGAGGACATGAAGTGAAGGAGCCAGGAGGTGAAGTGTTCAAGGAATTGTGCAGTGAGACCAGGCGGCCTGTATATGATAGCAACATTCAGGGGGAAGGGAGAGAATAGGCAAAGTGTATGAGCTTCAAAGGTAGGGAAGGAGAGAGAAGGAACAGTGGGGATTACCTGAATGATTGGGGACAGCAGGATGCCTTCTCCACCCGCCTGTCTGTTTCCAAGCCTGGGTGTGTGTGTGTGAATTGAAGGCCTCCATGTGAGAGTGCAGCAGTGGAGGCAGTGTCTGACAATGTGAGCCACATTTCTGTGATGGCCAGGAGGCTTAGGGAATGAGAAATGAACAGATCATGAACAGCTGTTACACACAAAGAGGGTGTTCAAGAGACCAAAACAAAAGGTGGGTGAAGGGGGTTAGGTGATATGGTAGGTTATTAGGTTGTGGATGTTGTACATATGAGTGGGTTCTACGGTACAAGAGAGAATGGAAGGGGGGCCTGGGTTAGTAGAGATGCCACCTGCAGCGAGCAGGAGAAGGGACAGGAATATGAAGTGGGAGTGAGATTTGAAGCAGTGGGGCTTTTTTGCAGGGGTAGAAGGAGATGGTGGTGATAGGAAGTGGAGGAATGAGAAACATTCATCGGAGCAGAGAAGTGGTGCGGGAAGAATTGAGGGTGCAATGTGAATGGAGTGACACTTAATATGGACACAGGAGGAGGAGAGTCTTATGCAGGTGAGAATGGTGATGACAAAGTATGGAGCTAAATTGGCCATAGTGGGGTTAATGAATGGGGCAGTAGAGTGTGTGCAACAGTCTGTGATCCAGGAGGGTACAGATGACTTGGCAATCAAGGGTCAATCCACGGTGCAGAGGGTGTAGGTGCCAGGTACAGGGAGGAGAGTCAGTTTCAGAACTGTGAAGTATTTGGTGAGGGCAGGTTTCAATGCAGGGTTAAATGAAGTCATCCATTGATGATCAGGAGAGGTAGATGTTGTCAAGTTTTGTTTTTTCCCCATCAGCGGTTTAGTGGTTAACTGAGCAGTTTGTAAATTCAGTTCTGGTAATCCTGGTTTCTAGCATCAGGTGGTCAGCAGTTTTGATAGAAGATGCAAATATCAGTGCTTAGTGGAAATGAATGTTTCTTCACTCTGAATTCAGCGGGTTTACTTGCCTTTTGTCTTTATGTGGTTGGAGCAGCTGTCTCTCTCTTGTCCAACTCTCTTTCCTAACTCTCAGTACTTAGACAAAGATGTACTTTGATAAAGGTACCAACTAATACCCCTGGCAAATGCCACCCCTAACTGGGCCTGAATATATACTAGCTGGAGTACCTAAGAACACTGACTAACTGAGGGATTACAAATTACAAATTGTTTCGCACTTTGAGTGCCCTGAGTGCAATCAGGTGTAACACCATTAAACATCTGATAAGAAATAGATGAAGAGAGATATAGGAGAGAAATTGGGGAGGAAGGGAATATGGAGACTGGAACAGGGTGTTAAAATGGATAATGTAGATTAGTACATACTACAAGGGGTTGCATTGTAGAGGGAGACTAGATGAGATTGGAATTCCAAGTGAAGGGTACATTAGTACATACCAGAGCACTGAATAGTTAATAAACTATTTGGGTACATCACAAGACCTGAAAAGCAGGATGGAAAACACATACCAGGGCACTGAATAGTTAATAAACAATTGGGGTACAGCACAAGACTTGAAAAACAGGATGGACGGAAAAGAGGGAAAAGAGAGAAGATGGAGAGTAATGTCAGACTTGTGGTGGCAATAGCAGATACAATACAAACATATATAATAAAATATACCATACTGATGTTTGAGTAATACCTACCTAGACAATTACTTCTATTAAGTAAATCACTAGCCACTTATTTCTAAGGCATATTTTCCCTTAATCAACAAAACCATAACAGGTAATGGAGGTTATGCACTAAGGCAGAATAAAGAGGTGATAAAATAGAGATACCTTCTCGAGTGATATCATTTCTACAGTTCCTAGGTTATTCTATAGAGCATATGCAATAAATTATTCAGGCTGGAGAGATCTTAGTGTATAAGCTCCCTAGAATAACATAGGAACTGGCGAAGTGATATCATTGGAGAAGTTATTTCTGCTTTATCACCTATTTATCATACCTTACTGCATAACTCCCAATGAATTAATTTTACTCAAAATGTTAACTCTTATTCATTTTAAGGGGTGTAGTAGTTCTATTAAAATTAACCCTTTGAGTGCCAGAGATGTGCATTTCTGGCACTCAAAGGGATAAATCAATATATTCAAAGGAAATAAATGCACATGTTAAAAATTATTTCACCAATGAGGAAACATTTACATGAGGTGGAGAGGCTATTTGCTAGTGTGACCCCTTCCTCCTAGCCACTGATTGGCTGAAAGAAGGAGGTTACACTGAGAAATTATGGATACCCTGTGTAAACCTTCTTCTCAAACAGTCTGAGCATGGGGACATTTGACCTGAAATTTAACTAATCATGCAATTAAAAAAAAGATTTCTTTATGCAATTCTGCATCTAAAAGCAATCACAACTACATACAGTAGAAATTACAAATTTGAACATTTCTCACTTCCTGTGGTCCTAAATCTTCCTTAGATTAGATGGCTCAAATTCAGCAGGATTCTTTACAGTAAGGGGGGTTACATTGTGGACACTTTCCAGGTATGTGGTGTGGCAGATGCAACAGATATATTTCACAAAAGACTAGATGCAATGCTATTAGAAAGTGTGAAAACAGGTTTACACTATTTGTCAACAGAATATATAAGAGGTTGGACTGGAGGTATTCAAGATTCCATCTTGGAGACAGGAAGGATTGTTTATCTATTGTGTTTGTATGTATTTCTTTGATTAGTTATTTATTTTGTTCATTTGTTCATTTGCTCATTTGTTCAAAGACTGAACTTGCTTTACATAGGCCTTCTCTCAGCGTAAGACTATACATGTATATCTTTCTTTCTTTCTTTCTTTCTTTCTTTCTTTCTTTCTTTCTTTCTTTCTTTCTTTCTTTCTTTCTTTCTTTCCTTCTCTCATTGGTGATGGAATTTTATATTTTATTTTACTACAAGGATGTGAGTACCAGGACACCATTGAATCCATGTCACCTCAACATAAAGGTGAGTATGTACATTTTTTATCCATTCTCTCACTATTCCCTCACTTTCATGTATATGCATAAAAGTGTGTATGTGTGTGTAAAAAGAGGGGAAAAAGCATGTGTGATGTATACTATGAACTTAGTACATTCTAGGCACTTATATATGGCTTTTAACCATTGGATATATATGTTTTTATTACATAGAGTAATTATAACACAGTTTTAATTTGAGTTCCCCATAGTATGGGTCACTGAGATATGTATTGATGCCCAAGAAGTACAGTATCTTGAAAGGAGGTGGGGTTTATCAGCCTAATAAATCTCTTTATTTCAATTCATTTTCTCTTTATACTTACACAGAGTTACTGAACATTTGTGCCATTGAACTGTCTGACTCTGAACCATTTAACAACACTAACTTCCTGCTTAAGTGACACTGGCAGTCTGGCACATATTCATAAAAATCAATAAAGTACAACCTGCAATGTGGCAGATGTGTATGGTAGTGGTGGTGGGGGACTGGCATGGTGTGATAGATTTGTATATGGATATTCAGAAAGCAGTTTTTACCATTGTCTTGTTTGTGTCAAATGTAAGCTATCCTTCTCAGATTATTGATACACATTACTTATTGGTCATAGAGTTGGTCTCAAGTGTGGTAGATGGTAGATGGTGCTCCTGGTCGTTGAAATGCTTCTCTGCCTTCTTTTTCACTATACTGTCTAGATGTTTATTGTGTCCTCATTTTCTCCCTCTCATCCTCCAAAATTGAACTCTCCACTTGATCAATAAGCAGATCTCAATATTCCTTGAAAGAATCCAATTCCTCAGAGAGTTGCTGCTGATCATCATGACTCCTGTTGTCACTTCTTGCCCACTACCCTTATATTCCTCTAACATTTTAGAGGTCTCAAATTATTTATTTTTACTTTTACTTTCATTAAGTTTGCTACTATTTTGAGGATAAGTGTTTTGGTGCTTGTTTGTTTCACTCTCTGATGCAGTAGATAGTTCAGCTGCTACACCTTCCTCCATTATGCTGTTGCCATCAACAGTACTAGAATGTGACTTGTCATCTTCAGTGTTCTTCTTATATGGTTCTTTTTTTGTACAGGTGCTGGTGGTGGGGGACTTTTGGTAGGACTCTGACAAACTGCATCTTCCCTGGGAGTAGAGTGATCATAATGATTTGTTGCACATGCTATATCATCCATCAGTTTTTGAACTACCATTTTACTCTCACGACTTCCTGTACTGCTCCACCTTTCCTCCTTCCCCTGCCTCTTGTGCTTTTGCTGGACATTACTCAACTACTGTGTGTGTTTTTACTCTACAGTACACAACACAACTGATGGAGTCTGATGTCTTAGCTTAGGGCTCAAAAAAACGCTAATATCGACTTTCTATCAATTCTGCCTTAGTCGCACAGCTCACATCAGACTCCTAGTCATCTCTGTGTCACCTAATATATATTTTTTGTTTATTTCTTTTTTTTTTTTTTTTTTAAGTTGTCCACCCTATCTTATCACGGTCTGTCAAAAAAAAAAAAAAAAAATATATATATATATATATATATATATATACACACTGAAAAACAAAGTCAACAGTCAACAACTTATTTCCTCAGACTTTCCCAGCACAGAGACAATAATAGCAAGATCAGCAAGCAAATTGGTCCCCAGCTTCCTCTGTCTTATCAGTCAGTCACACCGAATTGGGGTATTTGGGGTCAACCTCCTTCCTCCCTTCTCCCACAGACTGTCCCCTAAACTCGCACTCCAAAAACTCTCTTAACACAGAGAACAAATGTCCTACCTAAAAGATGCCCTAAACTAAGCTTCAATTCCCTTTTATTTGCTTACCTTCTCTAGCTCAAAAACATGCTACTTTCTCCTCTCAAACACAGAATGGCATGCTGTAAGAGCCTGACACCCTTTTTCAATGAATGTAGAAAAAAACGTTCATGTGGTGGGGAAAAAATTTTCTTCCCATTGATTTCAAAGCAAGGAGCTAAGTGAAAAAAGCAGTATAACTGCACTTTTAGCTGGAAATTATTCACCAAGTGGGAAGTGCCATTATTCACCAGTTTTGGATTGAGGCAAACTTTTACACCGATCCCTAAGTAAGAGGTCATAAAGATGTGTGCATTACATAATGCATGGCCTCTTTCAAATGATAAATGTCTTATTTTTAAGCCAATCACAAAATCATTATTGTAGCTGCTGCTTTTTTTATTCTGTTTTTGACAAGGACGAGAGGACCACAACATTGCTAAGGTGCAAACCTTCTTAGGTAGGATAAAATATTTTATTTCTAATTTATCTTCCCTTCGGAAAACCCCTCCCTTGGGCACATTTTTAATTAAAAGGGAGTTTTCAGATTACACTTACTCTGCCAGAGGAAGTCTAGCGATAGGAGTCCATTGACCCATCCCTTATACAATGTATTTATTAATATGGAGTCTTTGTTCTGCAGAATAATATGTAGACACTACAGGAGATTTGAATATGTTTTATAGAGGCTTTTTTTTAGAACAGACTCTTTATAAAACTCTATAATAATTAGCAGTTCTATACACTAGAGAAAATGCACAGTTAATTCTTACACTAAGGGCTGTATGAAATACACTATAGAGATATAAAACAATCCATACCATAGGGGACAAATGACAATTATCAGTGATACAAAGGACGATTTTAACTTCTTAAACACTAGGGATATATCCAACACATTGTTTTACAATGTTAGAGACCTGTCTAGCAGTCAAAGGGTTAAAAACTCAATTTAAATCAGCTGGAGTTTTGGGACTGTTTGTCCCATATGATGCAATTTTGATTTCCCCAGATATACTCCTCTTTAGCTTTTTGAAAATCAGCCTAAACTGATAAAAATAATCCTATGTTACTAGGGCGCAGGAAGAATGAACAAGGGCCAACATGGTTGTTAAACTGATGTTTAGGAGTGCATCTTGTAACTGTCTGTGTCAGTTTGTTTTTGAAAAATATAGAATTCTTTTATCAAGAAACCAAATAATAATTGGGACATGGGTAAGCAGATGAAATACTTCAGCTGAGGCATGAAAAGTTTCAAAGCTGACAAAGTTTCCTGTGTCTTCTATTCCCTGTTCCTGTCTGCTTTTCAATTTTTATTATCAATCTTAAGAAAAGCCTGTGGCAGTTCGTCGGTATCTGTCACCCAATGAAGGCAAGGGGAGAGAGAGTAAGAGGGAGAAGTGACGGATAACAGAAAAAAATCCCAACAGAAAAAAGAATCAAAAACACTGCTTGTTTTCAAGAACAAGGGGCAAGCTTGTCTTTATACTATCATCTTTGAGAACAGCAGGGGAAGTGTACAGCAAAGGTTTTGTCTGGGAAAGAATAATAATATAAAAAAAACCCAGGAAGAATCAATACATGATGCTGTTTGGAGAGAGAGAACGAAAGGACAACTAACTAGAGAAGATTGTAACAGTTCTGCGAGCAGTCACAATGCACACCTTACAACAGAGCAGCATTGCAAATTATTAAATAATAAATCACACGCTCAGAACAGGCTGGGGTGGACAGAATAGTTTGACTGCAAAGCACAGAGGCAAATGAATTATTTACGTTGAAAGCAAAGATAAAACAAGACAGGAAGGAATGAGAGAAATATTTCCAAAACAGGTTCTCTGGTGTTGAAATATGTCTTTTGATTACAGGAATATATATTGAGGGGATTCGTGAGGGTAAAGTTGCGGCAGTGTTGAGAGGAGGTGGGAGCTGCAAGCTAGTAGCACAGTAACCATTTCAATGTTAAAGCAGTCAACAACACTTTGCAGGCATTTTCAAAAATGTACAGCTATAGGGCTTAAGCACTAAAGAAAGAAGAAGCAATCACTGGGCAAACCAAATGCACCATAGGGGACAAATACAAATTCCTAAAATTCTACTTGATATAAATGAGGCTTTTACCCCTTGAATGTTAGAGAGCTCTCTAACACTGCTTCATAATGCACTGAGACATTTCTAGTATGTAAGGGCTTAAAGGGATAGTAATGTTTCATAATAAAAACAGCTCTAATTAATCATCATAGTATTTGGACTTTGGAGAGTGTTATTTCAATTCTGTCAGAGTTGTAGTTTAAGAGTAATTCAATGACAAAGTATTCTCCTCCCGCCCCTTTTACTGATTTAACACTGTTTAGCCATATCAGAAAGGAGGTGCCCAGGTAGACTGCAGAGAGGGACAATCTTCAATTAAGATAAGGGAAAAACCTGAAAAGCTTGTCAAGAGGGGCAGGGATTTCATTGTTTTCATGGGAATAAGAGTGTCCCCTTCTGTTATCTGTCTGGTCTGTGGACTGCATTACACATCTGAGAAGAGATGGCTTACACTAGGTAAAAGGGGTGGGAGGGGAACTTTGCTTGTGAATATCTCTCAAGCAATAAAGGTTTGAGAGATAAGACTTATATTGTTCTTCATGTTTTTTTAATGCCTACAAAATAAAACAAAGTATTACTATCCCTTTAAAAGGTCCATTTAAATCAATGTAACACAAAAAAGGAAAGAAAGGAAGACAGCGCAGAAGACCTCTTCAAAGCTTAGTATAATGTAGTATAGCAATAAAGTAACTCCCCTATCCCATATATTCTACTGAATTGTTTGGGAGGTTCCCTTGCCTCCCAAAATATAGCGCTCTCAACGTTGATATCTGTAGTACTTCAAAATGGAATAGTGATGAAATAATGAAGTAATGTTATTCCCAACATTAAAAAGGCCACACATATATAAGAATATGTGGACTATAATAAGGGAATGTTAATCACAATCTGATAATTGTATATACACAGAAAGGGGGTACACAGTCCTACTGTTTTGGGAATATGTAGGGGACAAAATATGCAATATACACATATTTATTAGAGAAAATATTCAAAAAGTGACAATAATAGAACAGTGCCTACAAGGGCACTTATGAAAAACTACCTATAGTTCAACATGTAGTAGGTAGAACATACAGAACACATAAAACTAGCAGATCAATAAATAAAATCAATTAGATCAAAGTACCGTAATATCCAACACAGGGAATGGCTCTACGCATTTCGTGACTTCCCACAAAGTGGATGTCACTTCATCAGGAGCATGGATAGCGGTCACCTCTCTTCTAATTTTATACCACATTTGTGGCATATTCCTCAGCTGGTTAGAGCACCAAATCTTAGGGAAACTTACGGCGACTGTATCTGACCTTCTTCTGATTTTGCTTCACCATTGGAGCGCATACATGACACGCACACTATCATTCAGCACAGTGGCCAATGTCCAGGTGGAACCATCCATCTCCAAGGCAAACAGACCCCATCAGACAGAGATCCAAGCACGCAAACGGTATCTGCATAACGTGCATGATGACTGCAGAAAAAAGGAAATTACCATCATCCTAGGACGAATGCGTGCTATGGAACCGGCCCGATATAAACATTAGATTATGCCTCAGGGATGGACCCCTCCACCGCTGACCAATAGCCCGAAAACACTGATGTTGTGCACATCTATAGGAATGGGACACCGTCACCATATGTGTTTCCTTTTGTAGCTTAAAAATTTACAAAATGTAGAGATATCAGAAAAATAAAAAATAGAAATACATATATTTAAACAGAATAAGAAACACATATACAAATATATTGGAAAAAAATATATATATATGTATATATATTCTAAATTATATAAAAATATATGTAAAAACTGGAATAAAATTAAGACTCAAAAAATAGATGTTAGAAGATTAAATTTAAATAAAACAGACATGCTATAGACATCATACAGATAATGATATATGTTATAGACAAGACGCTATATCTATTTCTGCATTGAGGCCTTCTTCTTCCATGGTTTTTAGAGTATGAATCCAAAATGCCTCTCTTTTACATAATTTGTTGAACGTACTACTACTATTTTCACTTATATGTTCTAGCCCAATTACTTTAAGATTTTTTAAAATTCCAACTGGGCATTCATTAAAATTTCTTGGTACACCGTAATTGATATATTTTCTTCTAATTTTGCCCCTGTGTTCATTAATATGATTTTTAGGGGGTGTGTGGTCCTACCTACATATCTAGCTCCACATCCACATATTAGTAGGTAGACCACAAACGGTGTACTACAATTAATGTGTTTAATTTTATATAATTTACTTTGTTCTATATTAGAAAAAGTATTAGTCCTATGTACCATATGTTCACAACAGTGCATCTCGGATGAATGCGTTTGTAAGTGCCCCATGGTTTATTTATCTTGTTCGTATATTTCATATTGAGTGTTTTTGGCCTACTTGGCACTATATATGATCTTATATTCCTAATTTTACAAAAGATGACGGTTGTGCGCCAATTATATCCTTGAGACTTGAATTTTGTAATAAAATGTTCCAGTTCTTTCTTAATACTCTCTGAACCTCTACACTGTAGAAATTATATTGAGTGATAAAGGTGATCCTATCTTGACAATAGTTTTTCTTAGTAGTTGGAGTTTTCTTTTTTAGAATAGTATTCCTGTTCAGATTTTTTGCCCTGTTAAATGCTGAATCCAGCATTTTATCACTGTAGCCCTTATCTTTAAATTGTTGTTTCAGAACCTCCCCTTTTTTTTCAGAGTCCTCCAATTTACTATAATTTTGACGTAATCTGTGAATTTGTCCAAAGGGGACGTTGGAGAGCCATTTTTGATGATGACCACTGTCTGCTCTTATGTATTGATTTGAAGCCACTGGCTTCCTAAAGATGGTACTATCAATACAATTGTTGTCTCCAAAACTGAGGGTTAGGTCCAAAAATTAAATCGTTTTGGGCTCTATTTGTGTGGTAAATTCAATGCCTCTGGTATATCATCTATGTATCGGCCATAGTACACAAGACTGCCTTTATCCATCCCAGAAAGCCACCCAATGGCCCATAAAAATATTAGCATAGGATGGGGCAAATCTCGTGCCCATGGCCATACCCTTAACTTGTAAGTACCACTTCTCTTGAAAGAGAAAGTAGTTGTGAGTCAGCATAAATCTTGCATATTGAAGGAGAAACTGTTTTTGTTTTATAGGTATAGAAGTATCATTGTTTAAATAATAAGCCAGAGATTCCAGGCCCTTTGAGTTCTCAATATTGGTATAGAGAGCCTCTACGTCCATGGTTACCCAAAACTAAGTTCCATCGTGTTTGAGATCTTGCAATTGTTCCAGGACGTGTTGAATGTCCCAGATATAACTGTGAAGTTTTAAAATATACCTTTGAAGGTAAAAATTCAGATATGCGGATAAATTGGACATGATGGAATTAATACCCAATATTATTGGTCGGCCTGGTGGGTTTGTGATATTCTTGTGGATTTCGGGCGAATTATATACATTTGATTTTATGGTCTATAGTGTTAGGTGCCAGTACATTAGGGACTCTACACTGTGTTTTGGTAATTTTCTATTTTCTTTCTTACTTTTGAATGTTTTTTCTTTTCTCCTTTTTTCTATACAGATTAACTTTGATTTAAAAATACATATTGTGGTGATGTGATTTCTTGCAGTACACTATTGTACTGTATGTAATTGACATCAAGGGGATTTGGTGCTTCTTCATGCTAGTTAGGTTTAGAAGTTGTTTTTAAGCTCACTGGTATAATTTTAATAATGAGAAGGGATCATTTGGAATTGGGGGTTATTTGACAAATAATTCATATATAGTTATCATGGAAAAAACCCAGAGTTTTATAAGGGTGTTTCTAGAAATTTAACTAATGCAATTTAAAAAAATAGATTTTTTTGCAATCTAAAAGGCAATCACAACCACATAGTGTAGTTACAACTACTAATAATTTGAACATTTCTAATTTCCTGTGGTCCTAAACCTTCCTTAGATTACACGGTTCAACTTCAGCAGGATTCTTTCTAGTAATGGGCGTTATATGGTGGACACTTTCTAGGAATGTGGTATGGCTGATGTAACAGATATTGGAAAGTGTACAAACAGGTTTACACTATATGACAACAGAATACATAGGAGGTTGGATTGGAGATATTCAAACTTCCTTCTTGGTGACAGGAAGGATTATTTATATATTATGTTTGTATGTATTTCATTGGTTAGTTTATTATTTCATGTGTTTGTTAGTTTGTTCTTTCATTCAAAGACTGAACTTGCTTTACATATGTCTTCTTTCAGCCTAAAAGACTATACATGTATATTAAAAATATAAAAGCTAACATTATGGGCCATATGTTCAAAGAAGTAGCGAAATCGCTTTTGTCGGTAGTAACGACTTCTCAAAGTACAGTGTCGTTTGGCTCATTAATATTTTCAGAGAGTGTCAGTTGTGATCTGAAATATGTTGTTTGTCCTGGCTGAAATTGTCATATGTAAAAACAAAAATGTTGTATGTAATGACAAGAAATGTCTTACCTAACGACAAAAATGTCTTAACTAATGACAAAAATGTCTTACCTAACGACAAAAATGTCTTAACTAATGACAAAAATGTCTTAACTAAAGACAAACATTCTCACATTCAGAACTTCACATTCCCTCCACTTTTTTCTTAATGCACAAATTTTGCCTTTTGCAAGATATTTTTTTGTCATTAGTTACGACAAATTTTATTTTCCTCTATACAACAATAGAGAATAGTTTAGCCACGCCCTTGCCCCGCCCCTTTGCCTGGCAATTCTGGAGTTGATTCGTACACAACAGACATTACTTGTTTTTTGTCATGTACATAGTTCATGCACACAATTACTTAATTTTGTTATTCATACAACAATTGTTTGAGGTTTCCCCCTTTGAACATAAAGCCATAAATGTTCTCTCAAATAAACAAAAGCTAGGAAATTCAGGAGTAAACTTTCATGAACATCAACACAACTGCCTTTCACTATGGTTTGCAAATAACACCTCACTTTTAAAGTTATCCAAGTCATTCCATTTAGTGCAGAGTTCAAGTTTTCAAACTGTTAACTAAACATTTCCCTGCTTTAGTTCATTTGATTGAGATTTGAGAGTTGAGAATTTTTTGCACCGTGTTGTGCAGTTGGGTTTCCCAGAATTACTCAGATATGAATATGCTGGTGTTTGGTGACACATTTTTTATTTGGATGACATTTTTAGCATTAAAAGCAGGTGAAAAATTACCAAATGTAAAATTTCCTGTAAAAAGTGCAGATTTTCCACTTTTTTCTACTGTAACCACTGGATGGACTGGTAGCCATAGAACCACACAAACTGACCCTCTGCTTTGTCCCACTTTAGCTATAGAACAGCACATACTTACCCCCTCCAGCCATGTCCCACTGCGCTGGCAGCAGCTTCACCACATATGCTCCCCCCCCAGCCTTGTCCCACTTAACAAGAAAAAAATCTGACTTTTTGTCATCTATAAAATTAAGACAAGCTTTTGAGAGACCAACTCTCTTCCTCAGGTCAAGCAATACTGAATCACAAATTATCTTCAATAACACAGTCTGTTCAAAACACTGCAGTGTTCTCAAGATAGATAATAATCTAGGATGCTTGCAGAGAAAGCTTGGAGATGGTAGAAAAATGGGATGTAACTTAAGTGGCCAATAAAAAGGATATGTGAGCAATGTTTTGGATGCAGAGCAGAGAGAAAATGAGGGGGATGGGAAAACCAGAAAGACAGCTCTGGTTATAAATTTGGGTTCACTTTTGAATGGTCCAACGCAGAAGAACGCGACGTGATAATCTTGCAGTTCATGACAGCGCAAGATTATCACATTTTGCTGTCAATGGGCGCATTAAGCACACAGAGGCAGCTGGAGCACCTCCGTGTGCTGCAAGAGATACTAACCTTATGACTCCTTATTTCCGGCAGACGTCTTAGTGTTCCTTGGTACATTGCACAATGTCTTGGTCGAGTGATTACTAGTGCCAAAGATACTGCGCATAAAGAGACCAATTTCAAGCTAATATTAAGCACATGGAGGCAGCTGGAGCACCTCCGTGTGCTGCATGCGGAGTGGCTCCACATGTTACTATGGCCAACATTAGCCAGTCCAAGACTGGAGCAACCAGTGACAATGAAGGTCCAGATGTGTGTGGTCCTTCAGTCCTCTCTGCATTGTTAGATCTTGAAAAATTCCTAACTCTGGATTCCCATTGTGGATAATGATGTCTGTCCCTAATATTTCTAGCAAATATGGAACTGGAATGAACTGCACTGACTAACAGATAACACGGACCAGATATGGGCATCTAAGGCATCTAAGGCCACCTAAATTCTACACTCCATCAAGAATGGGCAAACTCACAGGGAGGAGGTACCAGGAGAGGAAACTGCCATGGGAAATTATTGATTAACCTGCGTGTATCATGGAATCAACTTCCACTTCTTCAGGGATTACAGACTATCATACTATCCCTGTTTAAATACCCATGACCCACACCACTTTTCATTTTTCAATATGAAGACCAAAAGTGTGGTTAGTGTCAAGCCATCTTTCAACTTCAGAGAAATCATCCTATAATACTCCCTCAAATTGCGATTATGGTGTCATCTGTGTACATGTGCACAAAAGATGCTTTGCAGCCAAGAGCAGATGATTTATAATCAGAGAAAATAGAAGAGGACCTAGAATTACCACTTGGAGAACCCCAAATGCTACTTTGAGTGGAAGGGAAACACTGTCAGCAATAGACAAATACTGAGCCATGTTAGTAAATGATTACCTGAGGCAGAATATTTGAGCTTATTTATCAGAATATTATGGTTTACTGCAACAAAGACTTTCACAAAATCTAGGAAAATAGCTCCAGTAACTTCGTCATGTTCTATACCCCTCTGGATATAATTACACAATATTTTGGTATGCTTTTAACTCATCTATCCTGGACAATATATTGCATGTGTTGCAATGGACAAAAGAAAGTTCTTTTTAAAAGTGAAGTTGTATCAAGGTGCCCGTGCTCCCCTTGCTATTTTCTGTCAGTCTACTCTGTGCCTTGCTCCCATTGGCTATTCTGTGTTTGTCCCGCCCAGTATGGCCTTTATATACTGGGCTCTGGCACCCCTCCGGTGCCCTTTCGTGATGTTCCTGTACCAGTGCTTGTTTCTGCTCATTGATTCCCAGTGTACTGACTTGGCCTGCCTGACTACTCTGCATCTCGTCTCCTGTCTGTGTACCGACCCGGATTGCCTGACCATTCTTCTGTACCTGCTCCTGTGTACCGACCCGGCTTGGCTGACATTCCTGCTCCTGTGTACCGACCCGGCTTGGCTGACGTTCCTGCTCAATGATTCGACCCGGCTTGGTTGACGTTCCTGCTCTGGCTGCCTCTGTTTCGCCTTGGCGACATTTCTAGCCATCAGGCATTTTGTGTCGCTTCTGGTTGGTTACGACCTCGGAGCGAGTTGCTCGGTTGCCGTGTCAGTCCGGTCACGGCAGTGTGCAATTGTGTCTCCGTTACTGCTCCTGCAGAGCGCAAGTGGCCAAGTCTCTGTTACTGCTACGGCAGTGTGATATTGGCCTTGTCTCCGTTACTGCTCCTGCAGAGCGCAAGTGGCCTAGTCTCCGTTACTGCTACGGCAGTGTGCCATTGGCCTTTTCTCCGTTACTGCTACGGCAGTCTGCTATTGGCCTTGTCTCCGTTGCTGCTCCTGCAGAGTGCAAGTGGTCTGTCTCCGTTACTGCTATGGCAGTGTGCCATTGGCCTTGTCTCCATTACTGCTCCTGCAGAGGGCAAGTGGCCTGTCTCCGTTACTTCTACGGCAGTGTGCCATTGGCCTTGTCTCCATTACTGCTCCTGCAGAGAGCAAGTGGCCTAGTCTCCGTTACTTCTACGGCAGTGTGCCATTGGCCTTGTCTCCATTACTGCTCCTGCAGAGAGCAAGTGGCCTAGTCTCCGTTACTGCTACGGCAGTGTGCCATTGGCCTTGTGTCCATTACTGCTCCTGCAGAGTGCAAGTGGCCTGTTTCCGTTACTGCTACGGCAGTGTGCCATTGGTCTTATCTCCAATACTACTGTGGCAGAGTGCAAGTGGCCTTGTCTCCATTACTGCTCCTGCAGAGGGCAAGTGGCCTGTCTCCGTTACTTCTACGGCAGTGTGCCATTGGCCTTGTCTCCATTACTGCTCCTGCAGAGAGCAAGTGGCCTAGTCTCCGTTACTTCTACGGCAGTGTGCCATTGGCCTTGTCTCCATTACTGCTCCTGCAGAGAGCAAGTGGCCTAGTCTCCGTTACTGCTACGGCAGTGTGCCATTGGCCTTGTGTCCATTACTGCTCCTGCAGAGTGCAAGTGGCCTGTTTCCGTTACTGCTACGGCAGTGTGCCATTGGTCTTATCTCCAATACTACTGTGGCAGAGTGCAAGTGGCCTTGTCTCCATTACTGCTCCTGCAGAGGGCAAGTGGCCTGTCTCCGTTACTTCTACGGCAGTGTGCCATTGGCCTTGTCTCCATTACTGCTCCTGCAGAGAGCAAGTGGCCTAGTCTCCGTTACTTCTACGGCAGTGTGCCATTGGCCTTGTCTCCATTACTGCTCCTGCAGAGAGCAAGTGGCCTAGTCTCCGTTACTGCTACGGCAGTGTGCCATTGGCCTTGTGTCCATTACTGCTCCTGCAGAGTGCAAGTGGCCTGTTTCCGTTACTGCTACGGCAGTGTGCCATTGGTCTTATCTCCAATACTACTGTGGCAGAGTGCAAGTGGCCTTGTCTCCATTACTGCTCCTGCAGAGGGCAAGTGGCCTGTCTCCGTTACTTCTACGGCAGTGTGCCATTGGCCTTGTCTCCATTACTGCTCCTGCAGAGAGCAAGTGGCCTAGACTCCGTTACTTCTACGGCAGTGTGCCATTGGCCTTGTCTCCATTACTGCTCCTGCAGAGAGCAAGTGGCCTAGTCTCCGTTACTTCTACGGCAGTCTGCTATTGGCCTTGTCTCCGTTGCTGCTCCTGCAGAGTGCAAGTGGTCTGTCTCCGTTACTGCTATGGCAGTGTGCCATTGGCCTTGTCTCCATTACTGCTCCTGCAGAGGGCAAGTGGCCTGTCTCCGTTACTTCTACGGCAGTGTGCCATTGGCCTTGTCTCCATTACTGCTCCTGCAGAGAGCAAGTGGCCTAGTCTCCGTTACTGCTACGGCAGTGTGCCATTGGCCTTGTCTCCGTTACTGCTCCTGCAGAGTGCAAGTGTTTGTCTCCGTTACTGCTACGGCAGTGTGCCATTGGCCTTGTCTCCATTACTGCTCCTGCATATGTATATGTAACCTGTCGTGTGTCTGTATTATTCGGCTTAAATACTACAGGACCTGTGAGGGTTATTATATTACTGTGATTTCAATTAAACTGTGTTTTATCCTAAACCACTGTGTCTGTGTGTCAAATAACCGTTACAAGTTGCCTTTTTTATGGTTTGAGGGCCAGGGTTTGATTTCAAATAATTTGTGAGGGCAAGTAATAAAATGCATAACATTTAGTGAGCTGCTTTACATATAGAGAAAGAGTGCCTTGGATGCTTTAAATACTGAGTTAGTTGTTTTAACTTTCCACCAACATTCAAAGGGTAGTACACATGTAGGCAGAAGTCCATGGCGGATTAGCATGTTATGGTGTAAGTGAGGGCTAGTATGATTGTGAGCATAAGGGGGAAAAGGTTGATGGAAGAAGGTTTCAGATATATAGTATCCATATGTTCATTATTATATGCATGTCCCAAGAATAAGCAGGAGATGAAACAATAATTTAGAAAACAGGTGAAATGTAAAAATTAACAGACTGTTTTGAAAGATAAATTATTTCAAACAGATGACTTCTTTCCTCTTTCCTTTTCTGTCTCATACTTTCAGTCCCTCCCTCTCTGATTACCTGCTTGTTGTAATTTGCAATCCTGTTCATCCATCCTGTTTCTCTCTCAGAAACTTTGAAACACGTATACCAATAACACCATCTCGACTAAAACAACCCCATCTAAAGCAAACTCTAGCTAGAACTCCCCCTGATTGATACTAAATTTAAATAAAATAGAATCCCCCTCCAGACCGGATTGATTGAGTGAGGCCACTTACAAAATATATTGCATAAGACATGCCCTGCAATCAGTGGTGACACGATAAAACACCTGATACTAAACAGACACAGACACATAAATAATTGCTAGGAAACAGGAAAACATACCATAAAGGGTAAACAAACACAAAATATGAAGGCTGAAGCAAGTTTAAAGGAGCAGTAAACTTTTTTCATGAAAAAATATATATATTGTAGGGATTTTCCTATTGAGTAAAATAAGGGTACTCCCACTGCCAAGAGATTTATATTTCCAGAGTTATTACAGTTTAAACCCATGTTTTTTTTTACATTAGCAGTGCCCTCTATTGGTCAAATTCTAATTAGATTTCCTGTTAGATTCTAATGGAGAGGAAAGTCAGAAAAGTCAGAGACATATAGTTCTCCATAGAATGTGATAGAAACTGCCTGTCACTTCCTGTCAGAACTATCAGGAAGTAAACACAGTAAATTCACTTCCTGGTTATTTAAACTGCTATTATTTTTGAATAAAACATCTGACAGCGATGGGAGTGGCCTTTTTTTATTCAGCAGGAAATGTTCTGTAAAATATGTGTTTTCATAAAAAAAGTTTACTGCTCCTTTTAGTTATAGCAAGCACATATGAGAAAGGGATAACAAACACAGGATATGGAAGCTAAAACCAGGTTTAGGAGCAGTAAGCACATAGCAGAAATGGTTAACAAACACAGACTGAAGCAAGGTTTAGGTGCATTAAGCACATTCCAGAAAGAGTTAATAAATACAGAGTATGCAGGTTGAAATAAGGTTTAGACACAGTAATAAGCACATTTGTGTATACAGAAAAACATGAATATTGCAAGAGACTGTGATCATATTTTTAAGGCAAGCATACTGGGTACTCTCTTATCCAAATCTCAAATACATAGAAAAAAGTGTACTTTGAAATTGAGGTAACAGTAAAAGAACCCCAGATAAAACAAGCACTGGTAAAACAAACACCGAGCAAGCTTTTACACACCAGATGGCAGAATCCAACAAAATAAAATTACTGCTTCATATTATTAACTGAGCTGTAGTCAGATTGAACTTTTTATCTGTACAAGCAAATCATAAGTTTTCTTTTAAATAGCAAAGTGTGCAGCACCATCTACCCACACAGCAAAATATTCCAACTAACACAACATTTCAACTACTTGATTCTGATATCACTTCATCAGTTTTCATGTAATCTTACCAGTCAACATTCTATTAAAGACACTTAACAAACAGCCATTTCTTAAAAGTTTCAATACCCATTTCTCAAAAGTTTCATAGAATGTGAAAGTGAATATATGACAAGTATCAAGTTATAGAATCTGTAGTGATCTAAATTTGCCAATATTGGCATAGATTGGTGTTTGATTCCATTCTGCAAAATTTGCCACAGGCCAACAACGGAGAAGCAAAAAGGCTGGTTCATAGCATTTTTGTGACTCAAACCACCACATTCTGGCCAAAATGTACCCTGAATTTGGCAAGTCAGTATAACATTTTGGCAGAATGGACTTTTCAGTTATATAGAAGCCTAACTGGCTGTAAGTTTCCCTAATCACTGTCTCTACACTCACCCAAGTTCCCATTAAACCCTCCAATTCCATACAGTTTGCAAAACATTACTTTGGAATATGTCACAAACTGAGCAGTAAAAGAGGAATTAAATTAAACTAAAAATAAACAAACTACTTGCAGTCCCCACAAACCTAACTAGGCCCACTATTAACCCATCCATTGCCAGACTGGCAATTGCATTTAATGCATTCCAGCCTTCCTACCTATTTAAGGGGTTAAAATATTTCTTTTTTTTTTTTTTTTTAATTCAAGCTCTCTATCTCTCTCTCTCTAGGTTGAAAAAAGACCATCAAGTTCAACCTTTGCCTCATAACCCAGTGACATGAGAATTATATAGCTTTTCTGGTACCAAATAACTTAGTCTTTATCAGACCTACCCGATTTGCCTACTAATATACAGTATAACCCTGTGTGTTTCCTTTTGAAAGAAATGTATCTAATCTTCTCTTAAATGTATCCATTGTAAATGCCATAACCACATCATTGGGCAAGGAATTCCATAATTTAACAGACCTTACTTTAAAAAAAACCTTCCTCTGCTGAAGTCTAAGCCTTCTTTCCTCTAATCTCAAGGTGTATCCCTATATCATTTGATCAGGCCTTATAATGAATAGCTTACCACAGATATCCTTGTCTTGACCTCTCATATACTTGTACAATGTGATAAGATCTCCTCTTAGTCGTCTTTTCTCTAGAGTAAATAAACCAAGTTTGTCTAGCGGTTCCTCATATGTCAAGTCCTCCATTCCCTTCATTAATTTTGTTGCGCTTCACTGTACCCTTTCCAGTTCTCGTATATAATTTTTCAGAACTGGTGCCCGAAACTGTACTGCATATTCGAGGTGAGGTCTTACCAATGATTTGTACAATGGCAAAATGATGTTATCCACTCTTGCCTTAATACCCCTTTTTATGCAAGACAGGATTTTGTTTGCTTTTGCTACTGCTATTTGACACTGGTCACTGTTTCCAAATTTGTAGTTTACAAGGATACCCAGGTCTTTCTCTAGCAATGAGTCCCCTAAAATTATTCTATTAAGTTCATAAGTAGTCTTGGAATGTTTTCTTTCCAAATGCATGACTTTACACTTTCCAGCATTAAACTTCATATTCCATTTAGTTGCCCAATCTGCCATTTTATGTAAATCCCTCTGTAGAGAGCAAATATGCTGTTCTAAATGAATTACCCTGCATACTTTAGTGCCATCTACAAATACTGATATTTTGCTGCCTGTATCCATTTCCAGGTCATTTATAAACATGTTAAAAAGCAGTGGACCTAATACTGAACCCTGAGGTACTCCACTCTCGACTTTAACTGTATTGGAGAATTGTCCATTTATAACCACACACTGTTCCCTATCCTTCAACTAGTTTTCTATCCAATTGCAAAGGTTATCCCCTAGCCCAAATTATCTTATTTTATACCCCAGCCTTCTGTGTGGCACTGTATCAAATGACTTTGCAAAATCTAGATATACTACATCAATTGCCTTACAATTAACTAGGTTGCTACTTACTACTTCATAGAAGCTGAAAAGATTAGTTTGGCATGATCTATTCCTCCTGCTAATCTTATTTTTTGTGTTGTAATCTTAAGTATAATCCCTTATTATCTTTTCTAGAAGATTTCCAACTACAGAGGTCAACCTCACAGGTTTATAATTCCCAGGTTCTGTTTTAGTTCCCTTCTTAAATAGAGGCACTACATTGCTTCTTTGACAATTTTGTGGCACTGAGCCAGTGGTGAGAGAATCTTTAAAGATTAAAACAGGGGTTTTGCTAACACTGCACTGAGTTCCTGAAGAACCCTTAGATGTATACCATCTGGACAGGGCTTTTTGTCAGTCTTAATTTTGTTCAGACTTCCCATGACCTTTTCTTGTGCTAACCCAATATCTGATAATTGTATTGTTTTATTTGTTACTTGATGAGGCTTTTCTACCATTCCATCATTCCATGTTCCCTTTTATATACTGATATATATATTCTCTCTCTCTCTTTACATCTTATATATATATAAAAGAGAAAGCCTCATTGCATAATTTATGTTTCCTCAGGACAGAGAACATAATTTATGTCTCCTCAGAAGACACATACACATAGAACAGAATAGCTCATTACATAATTTATGTATCGTTAGGAGACATACACATTCAGGGGTGGCAGTAAGGAGGAGTTACTGCTCCCATTGGGTGATTCATCATGCAGGGAGTTGGCCTGTCCACAACTATACAGATTACCAAAAAAAACAAAATAGCTGCCACTTAATCCTACATCACAGACAAATACATATACACTATCCAACTCAGGAAAGAAAAAGCACACAAACCACAAACACACCACACACATATATACTTGGACACACACACAGACTCAGTTACTCACTCTAACTCCCAGTGGGTTCAGCAGGGCCTGTAGTACAGCCACTGAAGGGAAGCTGCAGCACCAGGGGAACAAAATGGCACTCAAAGGGTTAAGGTAGGTCCTCATTGCTCAATTATTTCTTGACTGTCAGCAGTTGCCATACAACACAGAGGACAGGCAACCATCAGGTACACACTTAACCCACTGACTGTCACACTTAACCCACTGACTGTCACAGGTATTTTTAACCTCTCCAATTTAGATATTAGTCCCAATGAAGAAAGAGTGATCAGTGGAGGCTTATCCTTTGCCTCCACAAGATGGAGGAATAAATTTGAGATGTATATTGACCTAAAATGTACATGGTCCTTGACTGTTAAGAGGTTTTTTCTTAATAATAATGCAGGACTGTTAAAGAATAATGCAATGACATCTGTTGGAGAAATATATAATATGAGATGTTTAAAAGTGTTGAAAAGTGAAATTGAGGGAAAGGTGGATGAATGGACCTATATTCATAGTGGAAAGAAAAACAGGTCCAGCTTCTACCAAAAGTCAGGGGGAATTTATAAATGTGTTTGACAAACTGGTTGATACAGATTTAGAGAGTTTAGAGGAAGAAAAGAAAAGGATAAAAATTATAACCTTTCAACAAGTGAAAAACAACTTTAGATAGTCTAAGGCATAAGAATCATTCTTTTCAGGCAGTCATATAAGGTTGGAGATTTGTATTTTAAATACTGAACATTATAGAAAAGGTGCTTTGATGCTATTAGGTGATACAGATATATGTAATACTTCCTAAAGATCCAAATAAAAGTATAATTCTGAATTATATGTGGTATTGAAGACTGCTAGAAATGTGGGTAAAGAAGAATTTGAATATCTTTATTAGGAGCAATGCAAAATCCCCATATTATACTATATGGCAAAATTACATAAAGATCAAATAAAATCTCCAGGTAGCCCAATTGTCTCTGGGATAGATTCCCTTACATATAGACTTTCTCAGTATATTGATATATTCTTGAGGCTGCTGGTATATGCGATGCCCTCAACATAGAGGAGTGGCAGTGGCTGAGTGGTTTCTCAGATAGATAGGGTAATGCTAGTGGATCAAATACAGTTTCTGTCACTGCCCATTTCTTTTGTGTTAATTATTTTTTGTTTCAACACACCATTTATGGACAAGATAGGAACAGCGATGGACTGCTCAGTTGCACCTTCATTCACCAATTTATACATGGGAAGTGGGAAGCAGAGACTATTTGGTGGAACAATCTGTATACTGATAATATACTGAAAGTATATAGAGAATATCATAATTATTTGGGAAGTAGATATGGAGAGGTTACAGGAATTTTTTCTGTATCTCAATAAAAATGCCCTCAATTTAAAATTCACTAGTTGGGTCAATAATAAACAAATAGAGTTTTTAGATGTTGTGTTTTTTATAGATAGTAAGGTTTTAGCAAGGAATTTTAGGAAACAAGTCAACAATAACAGCTTTTTGCACTATAATAGTGGTCACAATAAGAGATGGGAAAATAATATTTGTCTGGGACAATTCCAGAGGATAAGGAGGAATTGTAGTAAAGACCAGGAGTTTGAGAAGGAAGCTGCAGTTGTGAATGACAAACTACTAGAGAGGTTTTAACCCCTTAAGGACTACATGACGTACTATGACCGTCATGGTCCTTATACCCTTAAGGACCGATGATGGTCATAGTACGTCACATACTTTTTACTTACAGCGCTTCACCAGGAGCACTGTAAGTAAAAATAGGGCCTAAAAATGACTGCTCCAAGACTGGAGCGATCTCTTTCAGGCCCCAAAATGGCGTGACAATACACGCAACAGGTCACATGTACCGGCGTGTCGGCAAGGATCAAAGCGGTCCTTATGGGACTGTAACATCCCAGGACCGCTGGTCCTTAAGGGGTTAAACAAGGTGGGATCAATCAGTCTTATAATAAAGTTAAAATGTTATCAAGAGAGTGAGGATGCAGGTGGAATTCAACAGATTTTGAAAAAAAAAATGGCATATCCTAAGAGAAGATCCAGTCTTGGAACCCGTAGCAGGGAATAAGCCTAAAGTATCTTTTAGGAAAAACAAGTAATTTAAACAAATAATAGCCCCAAGTATGAAAAGGAAAAAATTGGACAGGGAAAATCAGGGTTCACTGGGGAAGCCAGTGGGAATGTTCAAGTGTGGTAGAAAGGATTGTTCTACCTGCTCACACTATTTGTTTGATCAAAGAATTGATAAAGATAAGGTAAAGAGAAATAAAAAGACCTTTGTATTTAATAAGACTAGGAAGGAATATAAATTTGCTGTTTCTTGAGTCGTAAATCAGGTGTTGTGGTATATCTCCTGGAGTTCAGCTGTGGAATGCAGTATGTTGGGAGAACCACACGCAAATGAATAGCTAAGAAATATTGATTCTGGTGCTGAAAACCACAGTATACTAAGATAAGTTAAAGAAGTTCATTCAAAAAGGAGTAATGAATTATGGGTGACAGCAATTAATTGCGTACCAATAGATAAGAGAGGGGGATATAGAGTACTGAGACTAAGTCAGCTACCTATTGAATTCACCAGTTATGTTGTACTAGTTGAAGAGCCCATTACATGTTTTAACATGTTTATAAATGACCTGGAAATAGATATAGAAAGCAAAATATCAATATTTGCAGATGATACTAAATTATGCAAAGTCATTAATTCAGAACAGGATATTTTCTCTCTACAGAGGGACTTACATACAATGTCTGATTGCGCAAACATGTGGAATATGAAGTTTAATGTGGGGAAGTGTAAAGTCATGCATTTGGGAGGAAAAAATCCCAAGGCTACTTATAAACTTAATGGAATAATTTTAGTTGACTCGTTGCTAGAAAGACCCGGGTATCCTTGTCAACTACAAACTTGGAAACAGTGACCAATGTCAAACAGCAGTAGCAAAGGCAAACAAAGTCCTGTCTTGCATAAAAAGAGGTATCGAAGCAAGAGTGGATAACATTATTTTGCCATTATACAAATCATTGGTAAGACCTCACCTTGAGTATGCAGTGCAATTTTGGGCACCGGGTTCTGAAAAAAATATATATTAGAACTAGAGAGGGTACAGCGGAGAGCAACAAAATGAATTAAGGGAATGGAGGATTTGACATATGAGGAACGACTAAACAAACCTGGTTTATTTACTCTGGAGAAAAGACGACTAAGAGGAGACCTTATCACATTGTACAAGTATATGAGAGGTCAATACAAGGATCTCTGCGGTGAGCTATTTATTCCAAGGCCTGATCAGGTGACCAGGGGACACTCCTTGAGATTAGAGGAAAGAAGGTTTAAACTTCAGCAGAGGAAGGGTATTTTTTACGATAAGGTCTGTCAGATTGTGGAATTCATTGCCCAGGGAGGAAGTTATGGCAGATACAATGGATACATTTAAGAGAAGATTAGATACATTTCTTTCAAAAGGGAACATACAGAGTTATACTGTTTATCAGTAGGCTGATCAGGAAGGTCTGATAAAGACTAATTTAATTGGTAGCAGGAAAGCTATAAAATTCTCAGTTACTGAGGTATGAGGCGAAGGTTGAACTTGATGGACTTGTGTCTTTTTTCAACCTAATTTACTATGTTACTATGTTACTATGTTACACGGGCCACAGTGCCACTGCCAGCCGGTTGCTGGGCAGTCATGCACAGTAGAGACTGCCTATGGCGTGGCTGAGCGTTCTGAGCTCCTTCTGAGCGTTCAGCTCTGTATCAGCCGTGGCGCGGGCAGTCTCTACTGTGCATGAATGCCCAGCGACTTCGGAGTGTCCAGCTCTGTATCAGCTGCAGTGAGGGCAGGCTCTACTGTGCATGACTGCCCAGCGACTTCAGAGCATCCAACTCTGTATCAGCAGCGGCGCAGGCAGTTTCTACTGCACATGACTGCAGCATGCGCAGCACTCTCTACTGCACATGACCGCATCATTACACACGTTTTTGCAAATAATTATTTAGGATTGTACCAGAGGGTTTAAATATATGGATCCGGCATCAGTTATTTAAATATGTTGTACTGTCCATTATGAGTGATTTTTAGATATAATCTTTATTAGAATTATTATTACCATCTATTAATTTTTATATATATAAAGATGTTTGAAATATATACAACAAAAAGGATGGGTGTTGGAGGTCTTTAGATTGTTGAATTAGTGAAAAAACCTTTTAGTAAGATGCATGTAGCACTTTTTAGTCAGACGAGTTTAGCATTTTAAATTGAAACTATTAGGGATACAAAATGTGTTTTTATATAATTTGTCAAAAATGAAGGTTGATTATGATTTCCTGTTATTGTAATTCCTTTGGATGTGTGGGTTCTCTGACTGACGGGTGTGCTGAGACAGGGCTACCTATATTGCAGACGCTTCTGGTAATCAGAGTGTACCTTGTAAGATTTCAATTAAGGTGAGTATGAGATGATATAAGGGAGCCCTGCCAAGGGGCTGTAATTACCTTTGAGAAAGACGTCAGAGGCCCGGCTATACAAGTGGGGGAAGTTATATACTATCTATGATTGCCATTGTTGATCAAATTACAAGGACTTTGTTTGTATGTATGTATCTTTATTTATATAGCACCATACATGTACACAGTGCTTTACAGAAGCTGAAATAGTACAATACCATACAAAAATACAGAACTGGGTTAAGAGCATTAGGCTAATGTGCAATAATTTCATTATTTGTGGGGGAAAGTGCAGCAAGGGAATCAATCACTGGGAAAGAGGCCCTGTCCCAAGGAGCTTACAATCTAATTAGAATTCATGATGACATACAGAGACAGTAGGAGAAGGCTCATAAGTGCAAGTACAAGACACAGTGAAAGAAGTGCGGAAGGATTCTGATGTGACTATCAGTGTGCACAAGGAGGATATTGTTACTGAGATGCCTCCTTGAGCAGATGGGTTTTGAGTAGATGCTTGAAAGTGATGAGTGTGGATGATTGGGGAATGGTGATAGGGAGGGACATTTGAGGAGAAATCACTGTGTGTGGTCACTGGCTACTTTGTTTTTGAGAACACCCTACAGTGTGCAGATTAAAGAAAGGAGGGCTGAGGATAACAGCAAAGTCCCCTTAAGCCACCAGTACATAGAGGGTTAATGGTTACAGACCTAGTGAGTTGGAGCCAATGAAAGTAGAGTTCTTTCTAAGTATTTGATATGCTGTTTTTATATTTTTTTTTATCTTGTAAGTGCATTTCTTCTTAGTGGGGGGAGCATTCAATAAAGCACCACTTTTATATTTCACTGTTTTGCACCCTTCTTTTGTAGAACTCATGAGACTAGTGGTGGTGGTGCAAAAAAGAGCATGAGAGAAGATTAGAATAGGAGAAAGAGATGCAGTTGGGAATTGACATCACCACCATCACCAGCAGGGAGATTATGGAGTTTTCTGCTAGTGTACTTCCTGCAGCTGAGTCATCTAAGGCAGATGTTCATCTATGACAGCAACAGGTTGATGAGAATGCTAATGTGTCACATTCCACCATGGCCATGGGATTGGCTAGCAGCAGTGAAATGAGTCAAACTTAGAAGAAGAAAGTAGAGTAATGGAGAATAAAGAACTTACCAGTCAACCTCTACAGCTACCAGACTCTGAAAGAATACTAGTCCAAAGTCCTTATTAGTGTAGCCTGGACTGTTGTCATTAATGCTTCACCTTTATTGTAGTCTTGTTAAAAAGCAACATGAGCAAGCCTGCCCTTTATCATTAAGGATTCTTATTAAAAGAGTCTTGGAATATCATAAACTCTGATAAGCAAGTTGTTAAAAGAAAATACCTTGGCAATTTGATTGTTGAAATAGATCCCAGACTGATCCGAGATGCCTTGGTCAACTAAATAAAGATTATACTACTTGACTCATAAAACTACTAATTGCATGTGAGGCTCCAATTAATAATCTCTGTATCCAAACATCTGACATCATTAAAATGGAATACAGTGTCTAAATAAAAATGAATTGTAAACTTATTGAAGGACAAACTTGTTAATTCTTTTAAAACTTTTAAAGAACTGCAAGTGACAATTTATTGGTCTATCAATATAGTCAACTTCCTCAGTAGGGAAATATTATGCAAAAAGGAGTAAACACAGTAAATATCCTTTCTGTATAAAAAAATATATAAGGCCATATTTACTAGCTACTAGCACAAAGTTTAGTCCAACATGAATACTGAATTAATGTGCTCAAGTGTAGGTTCACCTATGTATATTCTTTCATAAATAAATATATAATAAAATAATTTATTTCCAAATTCAGAACAGAAAAATCAAGAATTGATCAATACAACTTCAATATAAAATACTAGTTGAACAGCCCGTTACACGGGCCACAGTGCCTCTGGCAGCCGGTCGCGGGGCAGTCACGCGCAGTAGAGACTGCCCGCGCCACTGCTGATACAGAGCTGGACGCTCCTTCGGAGCGCCCAGCTCTGTATCAGCCGCGGCGCGGGCAGTCTGTACTGCGCATGACTGCCGCACGCGCAGCAGTGTCTACTGCGCATGTCGGGCGTTACACACAACTTAGCGAATTATTATATAGGATTTGTATAATATGTCATGTGCATCATAAACAACACATTACTAAATTTGAAGATGACACATTGGGAATTATATGTCAATCAACTCCAATAGCCAAGGAGAACACGCCTTTCTGGTTAATCGAGTAGTAGTGATGTTTGAAGTGTGTTAACAGAACTCTACCACAAATGTGGGAAGGGGTATAAATATAGCAAGGACTTGAGTATTTTAACAATAAGCCCCTGATGGACCTGGCTGTAATGGTAAAATGCATTGGGCCACAGTACCAGACAATTTATGACAAACTGACCCGACGGACCTGAGTTAAATCATGCCTCTTTTGTTCCAGAGAAATGATTGCTAATAGTTTAGGCATAGAATGTGAAATGCTCTGAGAAGATAGCCGTGAAGGTTTAGCATTAGCAAACAACCATTTGACTGTTTCAGTGTTGCAGCATTGGATACCTTGATATGATTAACCATCAACAAACAGTAATTTCTCCACAAAAGTTAAAACATAGAGAGAATTATTTAGTGTATACTCACAATAAGAAATCTGTTGTTGATTTAATTTCAATAACTTTATGGGGTTTATGCTAACAATCCCAACTGACTAATAAACGTCTTCATGGGATTTAAGTGACTTGGGCTTTGCCCATTGCTGCAATTTGATAGTGCATCAAATAAGCAAATAGCAACACACATTTCTCTCATAAGTGAGTTACAACTAGGGTTGGGTGAAAACTTTAGCTCAAAGAAATATTGGAGAAAATGGTACTTTCTGCTTGGTGAAAAATTTCCTGCGAAAAATGCCATTTTACCACTTCTTTGCCTAGCTAATTGCATTGAAATCAATGGTAAGAAAAATTTTTCGCCACCACATGAAAGTTTTATCTATTTTGTTACAGTCATTAGCCATATACAAGGGTGTCAGCCTCTGACAGCATGCCATTCTGTGTTTGTGAGAGGATAAAGCATCATGTTTTTGCGTTAGAGAAGATAAGCAAATTAAGGCGAATTGAAGCTTAGTTTAGGGAGTCTTTTAGGTAGGACATGTGTTCTCTGCATTAAGGGAGTCTGTGGGTACTCTGGGGGAGAAGAAGTAAGGAAGGAGACACCCCAAAACTTGGTATCACTGACTGGCAAGACACAGACAGCTGGGGTCCACATTTTTTGCTGATTTTGCTTTTATTGTCTCTGTGATGGGAAAGTCTGGGGTCTGATTTGTCTTTTGGTTATATGTATTTTTTTTTTGACGGACTGTGATAAGATGTGAAAAAATTAATTAATAAATAATTAAACAATTAATATATTAGTGACTGACTGAGAGCTTGATGTGAGCTCTGTGACTGAAGCAGACATGATAGACAGCGGACAACATTGAAAATTTTGTTGAGGGCTAAGACAAGACATCACACTCTATCAGATTTATACTGTAGAGAGTAAAAATACACACATTAGCTGAGTAATGACCAGCAAACGCACAAGGGGCAGGGGGAGGGGGAAAGGTGGAGCAGTACAAAAACAGCAGCAATGATTGCTGCAACATGTGCAATAAATGATGATGATTCCTATCCTCCCGGGGGGATGCAATTTTCAAGGTCCCTCCATCACACCATGCCTGTCCCCCACCACCACCACCACTACCATACACATCTACCACATTGTAGGTTGTACTTTATTTTTTATTTATCACTTGACATCATCATGAATATATGTTAATGTCACTTAAGCAGGAAGTTAGTGTTATGGGCAAAAGGACAAATGCACTCTGCATTATAACACATTTTTCAAGGTATATGATGCTGTAGGACTAACAACGTTAACAAGAGTTAATATTGTGCTGGAAAATGTTGCACCATAGGAAATATAGGTGAAAAATGTGTTGTAAAAGAAGAAAAATGTGTTAGAATAGGAGAAAAAATGTGTTGAAATAGACGAAAAGGAGGAAAATTTTGCATTGGAGAAAAGGAGAGAACTTTTGTGAAAAGAGAAAAATCGTCTGTTTTTCACAAAAAGTCATGTCGGAAATTTTTTTCACTTTTCGCCCACCCCTATTCACAGATCACAACAGACATCATTGAATGCAAGTATGACTAAATTGCTCCTGGTCGAACAAACATTTAGTCAACACGGAGATTTGATGCCAATACTTATTGTTAGGGGGTGAATAGCTATAATAGCAAGCATTCTATCCAATACTAATGTTCATTACTAAAGACAATTTAACTATAAGAGTGAACAGTAACAACCTCACTTTCTGCCAACCGCATTACACAACAGAAAACTAGTTTACACAGTGACATAGGAGGGTTAATCTAAATACAATGTCGGTAAGCACCTCACAAGGAGTAGGCCCTAATCTAGTTTATTAATTGGGGCCTTAATATGCAATATACAATCTTACAAGGCACTTAGTACAATCGTTATTTAGGTGAGCAAGGCATCACAGATCAGTCTGGGATCTATTTGAACATTCAAATTGCCAGGGTATTTTCTTTTAACAACTTGCTTATCAAAGTTTATGACATTCTGCAAATCTTTTAATAAGAAACTCTATAAATGAAGGGCACACTTACTTACCTTGTTTTTTAACCAGACTTCTTTAGGAGTCTGATAGCTGTAGAGGCAGGAAGTACCTTATTCACGATCACTCTACCTCTTCTTTTTAGTTTGTATTTTATATCAAAGACTTGCAAAGCCCTGCACAATGTTTTGATACAAAGGCTATCCCCAGCCATAGTTTATGTTTATGTGATTGTGCCCTAATTAAGCACATGTAATTTAACCACCTTGAGGTGAAATCGCCACCCAAGAAAAGAATGAATGAATGTGTTTATTTATATGGCTCCACAAGTGTACATAGTGCTTTACAATAAAGGGTTTAGACAATAAAGGATTACAAGTGCTTTGCAAAGTGAAATAGTGGAAGTGAGGTCCCTGTCCGAAAGCTTACAAGTGGTGAGAGACATACCAAGTGCATAAGTGCTGAATACAGTGTTGGTCAGGATATGGAACACAAGTAAAGTAAATAATGTATAAGAACCTCAGTTGTTCAAAGTGATTGCCTTCTAGCATGTTACATTTTGTTAAGGAAGTGTAGTTTCAAGCATGACTTGAAGACCATAAAAGAGGTGCAGTGGTGCAGGGTGGGAGGTAGAGCATTCCATAGATAAGGAGCAATGAGAGAAAAAGGTTTGATACATGAGAGGGCTGTAGACACACAAGGAGCTGAGAGAAGATTGTTATTGGCTGATTGTAAATGCAGGTATGTGGTATAGTGGGAAATTAGAGTGGAGATGTAGGCAGGGGTAGAGCAGAGCAAGGTCTTGAATGAGATAAGCAACATTTTGTACTATATCCAGAGTTTTATAGGTAGCCATTGGAGAGATTTGAGGAGGTGCAGGGTACACAAAAACCTAGGTGACAATAGGGGAATTTGTGCTGCAGCATTCTGTATGAATTGAAAAGAATGGAGTTGGGAGCCAGGAAGGCCAGAGAGATGAAGGTTTAAGTAATCTATGCATGAAAGGATGAGTGCTTGTGAAAATATTTACTAAAGTCCTGTTGAGCAATAGTGAATCCTTTTCTCAGTTGTGATATATGCTTTTTTATGTATTATTTCTAAATGTATGTATTTATATATTTTTATTTCTCTCTTCTTCTAGATGTTTGGTATATTTGGAAGGTTTCTCTTAATGTAAAGTTTGATAATATCTGATTCTGAAAATTCTTAATATGTTTTTTCTAAAGTATTTAGCTTTGAATTATTTTATTCGTTTTTCAAATTGTTACATTTTATAACAAATAAAAAGTTAAAAAAAGAGAGAGAAGTGAAGGAGAAATGTAAACAAAAAGGGAGGACAGGGTGGAGGATACAAGGAACCAGACATTTTAGTCAGGACTCAGTGCAGGTATAGAAATAAAGACTAGGAGGTATTTATGTATTGTTAGTATAGAGTGAGATGTTAAAACAAAAATCAGAGTGGGCCAGAAGTACCTTTTCATAATTATAATGATTGTATTATAAATGGAGTCCATTTTAGTTTTGTCACCATCCAAAAGCTGCTGTTATGTTAAATAGAGAATATTGAACTATAGCAGAATTTCAGTGTTCCCATTCATGTTTCAAGTCCTTCTTTGCAGAATTTGATTTGAGGTGTTGTTTCTCCAGTGGATCCCGCTTCTTACCTACTGCCCCACTTCTGCTCAAGTCCAGTTTAAATCCTCCTTCACTTGGAATGTCTCACTTTGAATGATAAAGCCCCTCAACAGTGTCACCCTTAGACAGAGGGCTTTATATATTAATCTTAAATAGGGGTGGGTGAAAACTGGGAAAAATTTCCTGCATGACTTTTCGCAAAAACTTGCTGATTTTTTGCTTTTTTCTCAAAAGTTTTCTCCTTTACGTCTATGCAAAATTGTCCTCCCTTTCACCTATTTTAACAAATATTTCACCTATACTTCCTATAGGTACTACTTTTCCCACTGCAATATTACTTCTTCTGTGGGCTGCAGTTTAGAAATAAGTGGCAGAAAGTCAAAGTTATGAGCCCTACAGCAACATATGGCTTGAAAAATGTCTTAGCATGCAGAGTGCATTTATCCTTTGCCCACAAAACTAACTTCCTTCTTAAGTGACACTGGCACATATTCATGATTATGATGTCAAGTAATAACAAAAATAAAATACAACCTACAATGTGGCATAGGTATATTGTAGTGCTAGGGCTGACTGGTATGGTGTGATTTGTGTGTGTATATAGTTTTTACCATTGTCATGTTTTGCTCAAATCACTATCCTCCTTCTCAAATTATTGACACACATTACTTGTCGCTCATATCGGTGGTTCCAAGTGGGGTAGATGGTGGCAACCCTTTTTCACATCCCTCCCCCACCTCCTCATCTGTGGTGCTGTTAATGTATTTTTCTTGTCTTTGTCTGTCAAGTGTGGTTTCTGCTACCTGATACTCAGATGGGAAGGGACATGATGTCTGGGATTTTGGATGTGTGAGATGACAGAAGAATGTGAACCTTCGTTCTGAGGTTGTCCTTCCATGTTTTCGTCAGAAAAGTCCTGGCACGGCTGGAATCCAGGATCAGACCTAGAAATTGTTTTGTTTGTGATGGGTGTAGACTGGACTTCTCCCAGCTGATATTCCACCCTATCTCCAGAAATGTGCTGATCACCACCTTTAACTGGTTCTGTAGGATGGCATGGAAGGGGGCTTTTACCAACCAGTCGTCCAGATAAGGAATTACTGAGATACCTATCCTTCGCAGATGGGCTGCTACCATGATCAATACTTTTGTAAATGTTCTTGAGGCTGAAACTGAAAATGTCTGATGTGCTGTCCTATTGGCACTGCTATTCTGAGGAAGCTTTGATGAGCTGGATGTATTGGAACATGAAGCTAGGCCTCCGTTAGGTCTATTGTGGCCATGAAATCCCCTGGAGTGAGGGTTTCTGTGGTGGACTTCAGAGACTCCATCCTGAACTTTTGTTTTGCTATAAGTTTGTTGACAAACCTCAGGTCACGAGGTGGAAACCTGCTGGAGATTTTGGGATGAGAAACAAGTGGGAGAAAGTGCCCTTTTAGTCCCTTGAGAAAACTGGAATTATTACGTGAGAGCTTAATAAATGCTGAAACACCTGAAAAAAAGCCTATTCGCTGCTCTGGGATCTGGGAAGAATAGTGTGAACATATCTTTATGGTGGAGGGGAGGAAAACTCAATCCAGTAACCTTCCCTCAGGCGACGGAGGACCCAAGTAATTGTATCCCATGCAGGTAGAAAGTGGCATAGTCTGCCACCTAGTGACACGGAATCCTCCTTTTGGTTGGCGTCATTAGGGTGAAGGGCATAGTCCTGTCGGAGCAGGGAAGGATGACATACCCCACCCACAGGGGCAAAATTAGCTTCTTTGATTCTGTGATTGCCTGTCCCGCAAGGAACGAAATCCAGAAGAATCTTTTAGAGGAGGACAGAAATCTTTGGAAAATTGCCTTCTAAAGTGTGGAAAAGAATGCCTGGAAGGAAGTCAAAACTTAGAATCCACCTTATCTAGAAGTTGTTCAAGTACCTGCCCAAACAAAGCTCTACCTTGGAATGGCATGGTGCATAGACGGTTCTTCGAAGTTGCGTCCGCATTCCAGGATTTCAGCCAAATCACTCTCCTTACTGTTACTGCCAGGGCCCAGGCTCTTGCATTCATTTGAACTGATTCCAATGATGCATCACAGAGAAAATCGACTGCCGTGGATATTGCTGAGAGCTTGCTGGACAGGGTTTCTCTGGGTGTCTTTGAGACTAAACCTCTCTGGAGTTCTGATAATCAGACTCTGAGAGAGCGAGCCACCGATACTGCAGCAATGCTTGGCTTGAAACCAGAAGTAGATGCTTCAAACGCCTTCTTCAGGGCTGCCTCTGCTTTCCTATCCATGGGATCATCAAATCTGGAACCATCCTCACAGGGAATGGCCAAACATCTTATGACTTTAGATACTGCTGCATCGACTTTAGGGATATTCCATTTCTTCAGCTCTGTTAACTCGAAGGAAAAAAATCCCCTTACTCTCCTGGAGATTGCCAGTTTTCTATCCGGTACTTTCCATTCCTCCAATACTTCATGTACCGGGAAGGTTTTAGACTGCTTGGAAAAGCCTTTAAAAAGCTGGTCCTTGTCACAGATTGATGTTGTACTTTCATCTAGGTCCATCACGGATCCAAACATCCTATGTTTGGACTTGGCGGATGATTTTTTTGGTAAGATAGCCTCTTCTGTGGTCTCTGGGTCAGACATGCTACAAAGAAGCAAAAGCACCAAAGGAATATTAGGATAATATACCTAGACATGCAGGCAAAAAATGGTTAAGCCAACCTAGGCTTAGAACACCCCAGAATAGGAAGGTACTCACATGGGCAGACAGAGAATGGGACAGCAGACCACACTCTAGGGTCGCAGCTAGAGCACAAACAGAAGCAAACCAATGCCCCATAAAAATCTCCTACCATAAATCGTCTGCCATACTTGCTTCCTCCCATGTAGCCTAGTTTGAAACACAGTATGTGTTCCACAGCAGAGTTCCTTCCTGTATGCTGTGTGTATGCATATGCACATCTAGGTGGCGTCCTCACACTACCTGCAGTATCCATGTACTCCTCCCCTGGGAGGATGCAGAAGAAACCGCAGATGAAAGTCCTCCTACCCGAGGGAGTAAGGAAAAACAAAAAAATGCTGTGCTCCTGTCTCTGGACAGGAAAAACACTGTATATGACGAGAGAGGTAGGTATTTTATAGGGGTGGGAGTGAAGAATTTTGTTATTGAAGAGTTGTGCATCCTGTCCTGTGGGGATAATCTCTCTCTTCTGTGTGCTGGATGGGACGACATGGAAATCACTTCTGCCTGAACAACAACATTCAACTCTTAATTAACAATACCTAGAGAAGTATCCTCTGTATCTGCTTTCTTAAGTTAATTAAGAATATTGTCAGGGAGGTAGGAGGAACAGAGAGGTGGGAGTGAGATAAGTAGGAAACAAGTAGGAAACAAGAATTACTTTAACAAAAAATACTTAATATTAAAAATGGCTAACTCAAAATACAGATGTTTTATTTAAAGCAATTTCAAAATCATTATTTTAAAGTGACAGAGTGACAGTATAATTTAACTCCTTAAGGACCCGCCCTGCTTGCACGAGGCTAGCACTTAAAGAGATAGTAATACTTAAAGGGATAGTAATACTTCGTTTTAACTTTATTTTATTTTGTAGGCATTAAAAAAACATGAAGAATGATATAAGTCTTATCCCTCAAACCTTTATGGTTTATGAGATATTCACAAGCAAAGTTCCCCTCCCCGCCCCTTTTACCTAGTGTAATCCATCTCTTCTCAAATGTGAGTCTGGTTGTATGACAGGACAGATAACAGAAGGGGACAATTTTCTTTGTATGAAAACAATGAAAGCCCTTCCCCCCTTGACAAGTTTTTCAGCTTTTTCCATTATCTTAATTGAAGATTGTCCCTCTCTGCAGTCTACCTGGGCACCTCCCTTCTGCTCTGGTTGAACAGGGAAGGGATACTTTGTTTGTGAATATCTCTTAAACCAAAAAGGTTTGAGAGATAAGACTTATATCATTCTTCATGTTTTTTTAATGCCTACAAAATAAAATAAAGTTAAAACGAAGTATTACTATCCCTTTAAGTAAATATAGTAAAGTCCTTTTAAAAATACATGTATTGCCCCAGTTTCATCTCTCAAACCTTTATGGTTTAAGAGATGATTGCTCCTAAAGTTGCCCTCTCCCTCCCCCTTCCCCGAAGTCAGTGTTGTAGCTGACTGAAGGGAAATCCGGTCTTAGATCATCAGGCGGCTCTGCAGCAGAGCCGCGATCGTGTTACTTAAAAAAAATCTTTCACTAAAACTGTCTTCTACGTGTGCTTGCAAACCAAGCACACGTAGAAGACCATTTCAGTGAAAGTTTTCTTTTTTATTAAAGCGATCTCGGCTTTGCTGCAGAGCCTTCTAAGGGTCGTACGACTTGCTTCCCTGCAGTCAGCTAGAACGCTGATTACGGGGAAGGGGGAGGGAGAGGGCAACTTTAGGAGCAATCATCTCTTAAACCATAAAGGTTTGAGAGATGAAACTGGGGGCAATACATGTATTTTTAAAAGGACTTTACTATAGGGATTAGTTATACTTAAGTATTACTGTCCCTTTAAGGACCATGGAGTTATTTTTTTCCCTGATCCAGTTCAGTGCTCCCTTAACAATGTGTCAGGACCGTCATGGGTCCTTTAGGGATGTTTTCCCATTATGGTCCTGTTATGTCATGGGTCCTAAAAGAGCATAATCTCTCAGTTTAAATACTCTACACTTTTCCTATAACCCCTAACTTGGTATACTTTTAAATTCAGGGAAGATCACCATCTATATACTCTGTATAGCATTTTATATTTCCTTCATGGTTTTCTTACTTCTGATAGCTCTCCTGGAAAGATGTTCTCATGCATTTACCGCAATTTATTTTTAACCCTTTGAGTGCCTAGCAGGTATCCAACTCATTGCAACACAATACGTTGGATACCTCCCTGTCACTCAAAGGGTTAAATAATAGCTATTCCTGATAGTGTGAGTACTCTATTATATTATTTGTTTGTTTTTTTCAGTCTCCCCTCCCCAGCATCATTCAGGGTACCAATCCACTGAGTAAAGAAGTCCCATTTCTTCTCTTCCCTTCAGTTCCACTGTTGTATACATGCCAAAATATGGAATCGGAATAGCACACAGTCTCTAACTGCTTCAAAAGAACACCTTTGACATTTCAGATAACTTGCAAATGATGATGCAGAAAGATCTTTTGCCTCTACAAAGAAAGAACAAAAGAGAGTGACATGAAAGAGGGATCAATAAACATATGGTAATTAATAAAACATTTTCCATGAATACCTTACAAAGAGCTTGACAACAGTAAAATTCCACCAGCTATATCAATGTGGTGCTAAGACATATCAACTACCATGTTAACCCCTTTACTACCAGAAAGACTTGCAAGCTCTTATGGTAATTACATTTTAAGAGGTTTTGAAAGCCACACACTGGTTGAACAAAATGAATGTACCAAGGGGCAGGTCAGGTTCATTTCTTTTTATTTTTGCAGAATAAAATATTTATTTTAACAAGATATGTACAAGACAGAAACGTATTAATTTCAAAACTAGCATAAATACTGTTATATAGCGCTAAAAAGGAGAAACACACACATCAACACCACATTCAGACACACAGTGTACATTTGTAAATATTGACACTATTCATACATTATAAAATAGCTACACACCACATATATATATATATATATATATATATATATTTAGAGAGAGAGATATTAACATAAGCAGTGGCACACACTAAAGCTAATACCAAGATACACAATAATATTAATCAATGGTGCACGTCCCATAGAAAAAATACAATAGAGATACTCAAATGTGCTCACCCTGGGTTGCTGGGCAAAGCCCTGAGGAAGGTCCCCAGTGGACAGAAAACTTTTTTTATTTATTTTTTGCTACATCTGCTTCATGAATGCTGTCTCTTACGAAGCCAGGAGCAACCCAAGCTGAGTACATTTGAATATATATATATATATATATATATATATATATATATATATATATAATATATTCCCGATGTATAGAAAACACTCACAGGTCTTTCTTCAAGCGAAAAAGTGTAAGTTTAATCATCAACGTTTCGGCCTACCCTTAGGCCTTTATCAAGATGCATCTTGATAAAGGCCTAAGGGTAGGCCGAAACGTTGATGATTAAATTTACACTTTTTCACTTGAAGAAAGACCTGTGAGTGTTTTCTATACATCGGGAATATATTATACATAAAGTGGAAGAGAACACCCGGGCGTTTGTGGATTAAACAGTGAGTGCTCATCATGGGACATTTCTATATATATATATATATGTACACACACGCACACTGTCTTGCTCACATTCACACATATGCACAGAGTCAGCACATAAAAGTGAACAGGATACATTGTCCTTTTTAATATATCATCAACTTTGTGAGTCAGATACCAGACTGTTTCATTAATATTACCCCATATTTTTTTCTGACATCTAATTCTGAAACCTGAGTTCTATATCTGGTTTGATTAAATCAAATATCAGAATCAAATATTAGTAGTATTGCTTCACCTTCCTTAGTAGCATTTGACTTTCATACCCAAGTCTCCACCATAAGTCTGATGTTTGACTATGTCAGGTGTCAGTAAGACATCAGAATCACATCACATTTTATACCATGTTTGTTGCTAACATGTGATTTTGATAAATAAGTAATAGTGAATCATGTTTATATATGTTTCATACTACATTCCTTACTGATATCTGAGTTTACTATCTGACATGTGAGTCTGATGTTTGGTTGAGTCAGATATCAGAAACAGATATCACTTTCATGCTATAGTACACATGGACTGTGTAACTGACATCTGTTTATGACACAGATTCTTATGTTTTATTGAATCAAATATCAGAAACATTAATTTCATACAGCTTGTATTACTTCCATTTCATTCTGATACCAAAGTCTGATATTTGAGTGTCATGTGTGATACCGATTTGACTGAACCAGTAAGAAATTCAATATGAGATATGATGTTATACAGATGTCTGATTCTGATATCTGTCATCTGATTGTAACAACTGTGTTTGTTGTTTGGTTGAGTCAAATATCAGAATCAAACCTTACAATTAGACATCAGCTTTAAAAGTACTATTTTATATAACATCTGAGTCAGTTGTGGCATGGAGGCTTTTGGACTGGTGGCGGTAAGTACAATCAAGTGGCACATTTCTATTATTGTTCTAGTGTACCATCCTAGCCCACTCCCTTTTGTTAATTTTAGAACTGGCATTAATGTTGTGAAGTAAGACAAGTTATAAATTAAATTGCTGCTACACTAGTGATACAGACAGTTGATAGTGAGCTACACTAGTGATACTACAGAAATTACAATTGAAACAGAGCTACAAAACTAATGTAGCTCTATTTCAAGTGTAAGTTCTATGGTAATACTAGTAAACACCACAGAGCCTACAACTGAAGTGGTGCTAGACTACTACTGATATCACAGAGCTTACAGCTGATATGGTGCCACAGTAATGATTCCTCCCCAGCTAGCTGAGCACACTCTTCTTTAAAAGACGTCCAATGTTTCCGTCCATAACTGGACTTTCCTCAGGTACAATCAGTTTGATTGTCCAGGAGGAAAGATGTGTGTGCTCGGCTTGCTGGGGAGGATTCATTAAGGTGATATTAAGTCTGAAGCACCTCATCTTTAAGTAGAGAGTGAGTGCGGCAACAATTGTGGAGACACCACACTAATGATACCACAAAGCTTACAACTGAAATAAAGCTACATTAACAATACTGCAGAGCTTACAACTGAAATGCCAGATACACAAGTCATAACACAGAGTTTACAATTGAAATGGGGCAACAATACCAGTGTAGTTCTATTTCAACTGTAAGTTCTCTGATATCATTAGTAGTGTTGAGCGAGCATGCTCGGCCGATGCTCGGATCGGCTCGAGCATCGCTCTGCTCGGCACATGGCGGTACTCGTACGAGTACCGCATGTGCTCGCCCGCCATGTTCGGGTCTCCTCCCCGCACGTTTTGCGGCTGCTGCGCAGCCAATAAACGTGCAGGGAGGCTCTGACATCAGTGTAATGCCAGCAGCCATGTTGGCTGCTGGCATTACACTGATTGGCTGGCCAAAACCCGTGGTCGGGTGCTGTATAGCACCTGACCAGCGAGTTCGGCTCAGTCTTAGCCAGGGAGAGATGAGGATAGGAAGGAAAAGTCAGTGTAGGGAGAAAAAAAAGCAAATTTGTGAAAAAAAAAGAACCAAAAGTCCTTTTTAGGACTACTGTGTGTGGGGGCAGCAGTTTATTTTGTGTGGGGGGAAAAAAACAAAACAAAAAAAATTTCATATATTCTGTTTAGTGTGCAAAGTTGCAGATTAGAGCACATTCTGTTTAATGTGCAAAGTTGCAGATTAAAGCACATTCTGTTTAGTGTGCAAAGTTGCAGATTAGAGCACATTCTGTTTAGTGTGCAAAGTTGCAGATTAGAGCACATTCTGTTTAGTGTGCAAAGTTGCAGATTAGAGCACATTCTGTTAAGTCTTCAAACTAAAATGTCAAAGTCACATATTCCATTCAGTGTGCTTCGCCGCAGTTTAGCAGCATATTCTGTGTACTCTGCACAGTTGCAGAATAGGAAGAAATACTGATAAGTCTTCAAACTAAAATATCAAAGTCACATATTCCATTCAGTGTGCGTCACCGCAGTTTAGCAGCATATTCTGTGTACTCTGCACAGTTGCAGAATAGGAAGAAATACTGTTAAGTCTTCAAACTAAAATATCAAAGTCACATATTCCATTCAGTGTGCTTCGCCGCAGTTTAGCAGCATATTCTGTGTACTCTGCACAGTTGCAGAATAGGAAGAAATACTGTTAAGTCTTCAAACTAAAATATCAAAGTCACATATTCCATTCAGTGTGCGTCACCGCAGTTTAGCAGCCTATTCTGTGTACTCTGCACAGTTGCAGAATAGGAAGAAATACTGTTAAGTCTTCAAACTAAAATATCAAAGTCACATATTCCATTCAGTGTGCTTCGCCGCAGTTTAGCAGCCTATTCTGTGTACTCTGCACAGTTGCAGAATAGGAAGAAATACTGTTAAGTCTTTAAACTAAAATATCAAAGTCACATATTCCATTCAGTGTGCGTCACCGCAGTTTAGCAGCATATTCTGTGTACTCTGCACAGTTGCAGAATAGGAAGAAATACTGTTAAGTCTTCAAACTAAAATATCAAAGTCACATATTCCATTCAGTGTGCGTCACCGCAGTTTAGCAGCATATTCTGTGTACTCTGCACAGTTGCAGAATAGGAAGAAATACTGTTAAGTCTTCAAACTAAAATATCAAAGTCACATATTCCATTCAGTGTGCTTCGCCGCAGTTTAGCAGCATATTCTGTGTACTCTGCACAGTTGCAGAATAGGAAGAAATATTGTTAAGTCTTCAATCTAAAATATCAAAGTCACATATTCCATTCAGTGTGCTTCGCCGCAGTTTAGCAGCCTATTCTGTGTACTCTGCACAGTTGCAGAATAGGAAGAAATATTGTTAAGTCTTCAAACTAAAATATTAAAGTCACATATTCCATTCAGTGTGCGTCACCGCAGTTTAGCAGCATATTCTGTGTACTCTGCACAGTTGCAGAATAGGAAGAAATACTGTTAAGTCTTCAAACTAAAATATCAAAGTCACATATTCCATTCAGTGTGCTTCGCCGCAGTTTAGCAGCCTATTCTGTGTACTCTGCACAGTTGCAGAATAGGAAGAAATACTGTTAAGTCTTCAAACTAAAATATCAAAGTCACATATTCCATTCAGTATGCTTCGCCGCAGTTTAGCAGCCTATTCTGTGTACTCTGCACAGTTGCAGAATAGGAAGAAATACTGTTAAGTCTTCAAACTAAAATATCAAAGTCACATATTCCATTCAGTGTGTGTCACCGCAGTTTAGCAGCCTATTCTGTGTACTCTGCACAGTTGCAGAATAGGAAGAAATACTGTTAAGTCTTCAAACTAAAATATCAAAGTCACATATTCCATTCAGTGTGCGTCACCGCAGTTTAGCAGCATATTCTGTGTACTCTGCACAGTTGCAGAATAGGAAGAAATACTGTTAAGTCTTCAAACTAAAATATCAAAGTCACATATTCCATTCAGTGTGCGTCACCGCAGTTTAGCAGCATATTCTGTGTACTCTGCACAGTTGCAGAATAGGAAGAAATACTGTTAAGTCTTCAAACTAAAATATCAAAGTCACATATTCCATTCAGTGTGCGTCACCGCAGTTTAGCAGCATATTCTGTGTACTCTGCACAGTTGCAGAATAGGAAGAAATACTGTTAAGTCTTCAAACTAAAATATCAAAGTCACATATTCCATTCAGTGTGCTTCGCCGCAGTTTAGCAGCATATTCTGTGTACTCTGCACAGTTGCAGAATAGGAAGAAATACTGTTAAGTCTTCAAACTAAAATATCAAAGTCACATATTCCATTCAGTGTGCTTCGCCGCAGTTTAGCAGCCTATTCTGTGTACTCTGCACAGTTGCAGAATAGGAAGAAATACTGTTAAGTCTTCAAACTAAAATATCAAAGTCACATATTCCATTCAGTGTGCGTCACCGCAGTTTAGCAGCATATTCTGTGTACTCTGCACAGTTGCAGAATAGGAAGAAATACTGTTAAGTCTTCAAACTAAAATATCAATGTCACATATTCCATTCAGTGTGCTTCGCCGCAGTTTAGCAGCCTATTCTGTGTACTCTGCACAGTTGCAGAATAGGAAGAAATACTGTTAAGTCTTCAAACTAAAATATCAAAGTCACATATTCCATTCAGTGTGCTTCGCCGCAGTTTAGCAGCCTATTCTGTGTACTCTGCACAGTTGCAGAATAGGAAGAAATACTGTTAAGTCTTGAAACTCAAATATCAAAGTCACATATTCCATTCAGTGTGCTTCGCCGCAGTTTAGCAGCATATTCTGTGTACTCTGCACAGTTGCAGAATAGGAAGAAATACTGATAAGTCTTCAAACTAAAATATCAAAGTCACATATTCCATTCAGTGTGCGTCACCGCAGTTTAGCAGCCTATTCTGTGTACTCTGCACAGTTGCAGAATAGGAAGAAATACTGTTAAGTCTTCAAACTAAAATATCAAAGTCACATATTCCATTCAGTGTGCTTCGCCGCAGTTTAGCAGCATATTCTGTGTACTCTGCACAGTTGCAGAATAGGAAGAAATACTGTTAAGTCTTCAAACTAAAATATCAAAGTCACATATTCCATTCAGTGTGCTTCGCCGCAGTTTAGCAGCCTATTCTGTGTACTCTGCACAGTTGCAGAATAGGAAGAAATACTGTTAAGTCTTCAAACTCAAATATCAAAGTCACATATTCCATTCAGTGTGCGTCACCGCAGTTTAGCAGCCTATTCTGTGTACTCTGCACAGTTGCAGAATAGGAAGAAATACTGTTAAGTCTTGAAACTCAAATATCAAAGTCACATATTCCATTCAGTGTGCTTCGCCGCAGTTTAGCAGCATATTCTGTGTACTCTGCACAGTTGCAGAATAGGAAGAAATACTGATAAGTCTTCAAACTAAAATATCAAAGTCACATATTCCATTCAGTGTGCGTCACCGCAGTTTAGCAGCCTATTCTGTGTACTCTGCACAGTTGCAGAATAGGAAGAAATACTGTTAAGTCTTCAAACTAAAATATCAAAGTCACATATTCCATTCAGTGTGCTTCGCCGCAGTTTAGCAGCATATTCTGTGTACTCTGCACAGTTGCAGAATAGGAAGAAATACTGATAAGTCTTCAAACTAAAATATCAAAGTCACATATTCCATTCAGTGTGCATCACCGCAGTTTAGCAGCATATTCTGTGTACTCTGCACAGTTGCAGAATAGGAAGAAATACTGTTAAGTCTTCAAACTAAAATATCAAAGTCACATATTCCATTCAGTGTGCTTCGCCGCAGTTTAGCAGCATATTCTGTGTACTCTGCACAGTTGCAGAATAGGAAGAAATACTGTTAAGTCTTCAAACTAAAATATCAAAGTCACATATTCCATTCAGTGTGCTTCGCCGCAGTTTAGCAGCCTATTCTGTGTACTCTGCACAGTTGCAGAATAGGAAGAAATACTGTTAAGTCTTCAAACTCAAATATCAAAGTCACATATTCCATTCAGTGTGCGTCACCGCAGTTTAGCAGCCTATTCTGTGTACTCTGCACAGTTGCAGAATAGGAAGAAATACTGTTAAGTCTTCAAACTAAAATATCAAAGTCACATATTCCATTCAGTGTGCTTCGCCGCAGTTTAGCAGCCTATTCTGTGTACTCTGCACAGTTGCAGAATAGGAAGAAATACTGTTAAGTCTTCAAACTAAAATATCAAAGTCACATATTCCATTCAGTGTGCATCACCGCAGTTTAGCAGCATATTCTGTGTACTCTGCACAGTTGCAGAATAGGAAGAAATACTGTTAAGTCTTCAAACTAAAATATCAAAGTCACATATTCCATTCAGTGTGCTTCGCCGCAGTTTAGCAGCCTATTCTGTGTACTCTGCACAGTTGCAGAATAGGAAGAAATACTGTTAAGTCTTCAAACTAAAATATCAAAGTCACATATTCCATTCAGTGTGCTTCGCCGCAGTTTAGCAGCCTATTCTGTGTACTCTGCACAGTTGCAGAATAGGAAGAAATACTGTTAAGTCTTCAAACTCAAATATCAAAGTCACATATTCCATTCAGTGTGCGTCACCGCAGTTTAGCAGCCTATTCTGTGTACTCTGCACAGTTGCAGAATAGGAAGAAATACTGTTAAGTCTTCAAACTAAAATATCAAAGTCACATATTCCATTCAGTGTGCTTCGCCGCAGTTTAGCAGCCTATTCTGTGTACTCTGCACAGTTGCAGAATAGGAAGAAATACTGTTAAGTCTTCAAACTAAAATATCAAAGTCACATATTCCATTCAGTGTGCGTCACCGCAGTTTAGCAGCATATTCTGTGTACTCTGCACAGTTGCAGAATAGGAAGAAATACTGTTAAGTCTTCAAACTAAAATATCAAAGTCACATATTCCATTCAGTGTGCGTCACCGCAGTTTAGCAGCATATTCTGTGTACTCTGCACAGTTGCAGAATAGGAAGAAATACTGTTAAGTCTTCAAACTAAAATATCAAAGTCACATATTCCATTCAGTGTGCTTCGCCGCAGTTTAGCAGCCTATTCTGTGTACTCTGCACAGTTGCAGAATAGGAAGAAATACTGTTAAGTCTTGAAACTCAAATATCAAAGTCACATATTCCATTCAGTGTGCTTCGCCGCAGTTTAGCAGCCTATTCTGTGTACTCTGCACAGTTGCAGAATAGGAAGAAATACTGTTAAGTCTTCAAACTCAAATATCAAAGTCACATATTCCGTGTAAGATGAAGAAGGCGGGTAAAAAGGGACGGGGAAGTGGACGTGATCCTGATAGTTCAGGGCGCGGGTCAGGACGCGGAGAAACTGTGCCTGGTGCCAGAGCACAAGAAAGAAAGACATCCACCATACCTAGCTTCATGTCTCATTTTACAGGGCGTCGCAGGACATCACTCTCGAGGTCCGACCACTGCGAACAGGTGGTCGGTTGGATGTCAGCTGATACTGCTTCCAGTCGGTTAAGCACCACCCTGTTTTCCACCAAGTCCACTCTCAGTAGCCAAGAGTCTAGTCAACATAATCCTCACTCTGATCATCCTTCCTCCCACCATAGACGGTCTGGTCAAAGAAGTGATCCCACACTGGGATATAGTGAGGAGCTCGTGTCATCACCAATCCTTCATTTGACCCTCTCTCCAAGCACGCTTGCAGAGGAACATGACATCTTATGCCCTGATTCACAACCTCTAGAGGGTACCCAATCACAAGAAGATGACAGATGTGAACGGCATTTAAGGTCAAAGGAAGTAGTGGATGATGATGATGATGAGACACAGTTGCCATTAAATCAACCACTATTACTGTCTCAAGACCTTGTTGAGGAGGATGTTATACAGTTGTCAATGACTGAGTATGTGGTGGGATCAAGACATGAGGAGGATGATCAGAGTGAGGAAGTGGAGGAGGACTTGGTGGACGATGAGGTGACTGACCCCACCTGGGAAGGTGTAGAGCCGAGCGATGACAGCAGTCCTGAGGGTGAGCCATCTGCAGCACCGCAAAAGGCTGGAAGAGGCAGTGGTGTGGCTACAGAAAGAAGGCGGACCGCACCAAACCGGCCCGCAAATGTTCCACGGAGCACCCCCTTGCGTAAATCTACCTTGCCAAGGGGTAGGTGTTCCGCGGTATGGCGTTTTTTTAAGGAAAGTGCGGACGACAAAAGAATTGTAGTTTGCAACCTGTGCCACACCAGAATGAGCCGAGGCATGAACACTAGAAACCTCACCACCACCAGCATGATCCGACACATGGCATCCAAGCACCGTAATAAGTTGGGAGGAACGCCTGGATCGCCCATCTGTGTCTGCAGGCCACACCACTGCCTCCTCTTCCCCTGTTTTCGGTGCCGGCCAATCGCCTGTCGAAGGCGCAGGCCCGCATACCTCCCGCCCTGCACCTGTACCATCTGAAGCACCATCAGCGACCACATCCACTTCCCTGTCCCAGCACAGCATCCAAATGTCGTTACCCCAGGCATTTGAGCGCAAGCGAAAATACCCAGCCACCCACCCACAGGCCATAGCACTAACCTCACACCTTTCCAAATTACTGGCCATCGAAATGCTGCAATTTAGGCTTGTGGACACTGAGTCCTTCCGCAGCCTGATGGCAGCAGCTGTCCCTCGGTACGCGGTCCCCAGCCGCCACTACTTTTCCCGGTGTGCCATCCCCGCATTACACCACCATGTGTCCCGTAACATCACCCGTGCCCTGACCAACGCAGTTACTGGGAAGGTCCACTTAACGACTGACACATGGACAAGTGCTTGTGGCCAGGGACGCTACATTTCCCTGACGGCACACTGGGTGAATGTCGTGGAGGCTGGGAGCGACTCGGACCCTGGGATGGCACGGGTGCTACCCACGCCGAGGATTGCGGGCCCTACCTCCATCAGGGTTTCCGCCAGCACCTACGTTATTGGCTCCTCCTCCTCCGTTTCCACCTCCGAATTCTCTACACGCAGCGCCACTCCCCCATCAGCCAGTAGCTGGAAGCAGTGTAGCACTGCAGTGGGGAAGCGTCAACAGGCCGTGCTGAAGCTGATCTGCCTTGGGGACAAACAGCACACGGCCTCAGAGCTGTTGCAGGGGATTAGTCACCAGACCGAGCAGTGGCTCTCGCCACTCAACCTGCAACCAGGCATGGTTGTGTGTGATAATGGGCGTAACTTGGTGGCGGCTTTGGAGCTCGGCAAGCTCACACACGTACCATGCCTAGCGCATGTATTTAATTTAGTGGTTCAGCGATTTCTAAAAACCTACCCCAATGTGCATGATCTCTTGACCAAGGTGCGCCGCGTGTGTGCACATTTCCGTAAGTCATCTACAGCTTCGGCCGGCCTGTTGAAGCTGCAGCAGCGCTTACAATTGCCAGCTCACCGGCTGCTGTGTGACGTGAGCACGCGCTGGAACTCCACCTTCCACATGTTGGCCCGGCTTTGTGAGCAGCAGAGGGCAGTAGTGGAGTACCAGCTGTTACACGGTCGTCGCCTCTCCGTTCAACTTCCTGTAATCAGAAGTGAGGAGTGGGAATGGATGTCAGACCTCTGTGAGGTTTTACGCAATTTTGAGGAATCGACACAGATGGTGAGCGGCGATAACGCTATTATCAGTGTAACCATCCCACTTCTGTGTCTACTGAAACACTCGCTGCTCACAATTAAAACTGACGCTTTGCATGTGGAAGAGGTGGAAATGCGGGAGGAAGAGCTTACACAAGGTGATAGCCAGAGCACCCTCACTTCGTCTTCTCAGCGACAATTGGAGGAGGCGGAGGAGGAGGAGGAGGAGGAGGAAGACACGGTTGCCTCCGCTACAGAGGGTAGCCATGGAACTTTAGTTCCATCTCTTCAGCGTGGGTGGGCAGAAGAGGAGGAAGAGGATGAGGATATTGAGAGTCATCCTCCTGGTGAGGACAGCGAAATCTTGCCTGTTGGTACTCTGGCACACATGGCTGACTTTATGTTAGGCTGCCTTTCCCGTGACCCACGCGTTATACGCATTTTAGACAACACGGATTACTGGGTGTTCACCCTTCTGGACCCCCGCTACAAAGAGAATTTCTCATCTCTCATTCCTCCGGTGGAGAGGACAAGCAAAATGGTGCAATACCAGAAGGTTCTTGTCGAAAAATTGCTCCAAAATTTTCCATCTGACAACGCTGGCGGCAGAGTACGTGCTACCTTGGCCAACCGAGAAGGGGAGAAAAGGGGAGCACACAGCAGTTCCGACAAAGGCAGGGCAACACTCTCCAAGGCGTGGGACACCTTCATGACACCCCGCCAGCACCCTCACCCTGATGCGCAGCCTAGTGTCACAAGGAGGGAAAAGTTTTGGAAGATGGTGAAGGAGTACGTAGCAGACCGTGTCAGCGTCCTCAATGATCCCTCTGTGCCTTACAACTACTGGGTGTCCAAGCTGGACACGTGGTATGAACTGGCACTCTACGCCTTGGAGGTGCTGGCCTGCCCTGCCGCCAGCGTTCTGTCTGAGCGGGTATTTAGTGCTGCTGGTGGCATCATAACAGATAAGCGTATCCGCCTTTCCACCGACAATGCTGATAGGTTGACACTTATAAAAATGAACAAGGCCTGGATTTCCCCTGACTTCTCCACTCCACTGGAGGAAAGCCCCGGGGGAACATAAACTCACTTTATATATGTTATTTACAATGATGGGAATACTCTGTATTCCCATTCACCCCTTCCACCCAAAAAACGGGTATATGGTTGACTCTTAATCTTCTCATCCTCCTCCTCCTCTTCCATATGCCCTGTGATATAATTTTTATATAGGGCCAGCTCACCAGCGGGCCCTGTTTGCCAATTTTTATGTAGGTCAGCTCACCAGCGGGCCTTCTCATATAATGTTTTATTGGGTCAGCTCTCTAGCGGGCCCTCTCATATAATGTTTTATAGCGTCAGCTCACTAGCGGGCCTTCGCATATAATGTTTAGGATGGTCAGCTCTGCAGCAGACCCTCACCCATAATGTTTTAGATGGTCGGCTCAGCGCACGTTTCCCTCTTAATCATGGCCCCAGTTCAGAAAAATCGAGGAAATTTTTGGGAGAATTTGCCTTTGCGCACGTTTCCCTCTTAATCATGGCCTCAGTTCAGAAAAATCTAGGAAATTTTTGGGAGAATTTGCCTCTGCGCACGTTTCCCTCTTAATCATGGCCTCACTTCAGAAAAATCGAGGAAATTTTTTGTAGAATTTGCAGATGATATACAAGTAAATATACAGCAAATACTGTTTGGTAACAATTTTTCGCCTAAAGTTGTTTTTATTTTCCTTTTTGTGTGTTTTACGGTCAGTCTGTAAAAATGGCGTACTACGGGCGAAAGATCGTTCCCAGCAGTGATGTTGGAGTCCAAGATGCATCCAGACATCCTCCCTATGCTGTCCCTGAACCATTTCTGTGGTGTTTCCATCCTTTTCAGCCCTTTTCCTATGGACCAGGCACCCTCCCCTCATCAGAGCAGGGGGTGCCTGGTGTAATGCTCGAGTCCTCCCATTGACTTCAATGGGGCTCGGGTGCTCGGCCGAGCACTCGAGCCTCCGGGGGCGCTCGGTCAGAGCACCCGAACACCCGAGCATTGGGGTGCTCGCTCATCACTAATCATTAGCATATTTCTATTTCAATTGGAATATCACACAGCTTAAAACTGAAATGGTGTGATACTAGAGATACCACAGGGCTAATAACTGAAATGGGGCTACACTAGTGATATCACAGAGCTTACAACTGAAATTGAACTATACTAGTTAAATTGATGGGCTTACAATTGAAATAGTGCTACACTAGTGTTACAACATAGAATGGTGTACATCAATGATAAAAAATGAATTGAGCTACATTAGTGATACCACAAAGCTTTAAATCATAATTTTCATACACTAGCATGCTTTCAGGGCACATATAATTTGTTTATGTTTGCCCTATCCTGAGCAGAACTCTAGAACTGTATTTCTCACTTAAAGCTTATGTACTCTGTATGTGTCCCTTATTCACAACAGAGTATAAGATTTCAAGCAGGGACCACATTTAAAGTGTTTCACTTTGCAAAATTCTTGTAACCCTGTATGTTATAAACACTTAAATGGTAAAGCTCTGCATAAACATATGACGTTACATAAAAAAAAGTTCATTAATTCATTCACTCTCTAGTGATAACACAGAACTTAAAATTTAAATGGAGCTACAGTAGTGATACCACAGAACTTACAATTAAAATTGAACTACACCAATTTAAATTCTGCTACTATAGTAAAACCAGAAAACTTTCAATCGAAATGGAACTACACACGTGACGTTACAGAGCTTATAACTGAAATGGAGCTACAATTTTAGTGTAGCTCCATTTAAATCATAAGCTCTGTGGTATCACTAGCTCTTCCTCTTCCAATCCCCTCTACCTCTAGCAGGCTGCATGATTGAATTTGCCACCACTTCTTTGCTTGTTTCTCCAGGCCTTTCAGGTTCTGCTAGGTCCTGTTTTCCAAAGTGCATAATTCACAATGTACAACTGAACGTACTGCTGTACAGTTGAAAGACAGTATTGACAGGTCTAGAAATAAGATAGATGGCTGGGAACATAAGGAAGTGGAAGCAAATTCAAACATGTCACCCAATAGGCAGATTGTCATTTAGGCTGCCTGCTGGTGGGATTGACATCTGAGCCTGAACCATGTAGACAAATCTCCCTCTGGATCTCCCTGATCCCGAAGCCAGTCTGCTCCTTTATCTGATTTTGACAAATGAGATTGATATATGTCTATGTTAAAGGGAAATTTCCATTTTATATGGTTGTATTCTAATTTCTGTTAATTTTTTTGATTGGATATCAAGATCGATAATGATCGACTAGTTACCAAAACATATACAAAGAGTACTGATGTAAATAGTTTTATTTTTGCAAACAGTTGTCACTCGTGTAAGTGGCTTACCAATACACCTTATGGTCAGTTTCAAAGATTGAAACAAAACTGTACTAAAGAAGAGGAACTTAAGGAGGAGGTTAAAACTATTCAAGATCAATTTTAAGAGAAAGGATATTCTGAAGAAATTTTGAATTCATCTATATTAAAAATTACGGCATAGAAGAGGGAAGATATCCTCAAATATAATGGTGATGGTCAAAAGGATATGGATTTTGGCCTCTTTGGTTCTTCCCTAGACTAAAGACTACAGGACATTCAATAGAGTTATTACAAAAAATTGGGATATATTGAAGGGAGATAAAATGCTATGTGGCATTTTACCTGACAAACCAAAAATAATAAATAAAAGAGCACAAAATATAGGAAATATTATTACCCCTAGTGTGACAGTGCCTAGGCAGATGAAGGATTCAATCAAGAATTGGGAATTTTACAGATGTGGCAAGTGCTGCGGCTGTAAAATATCCCAAAATATAAAAAATACAAAAATATTTATGAATATGGAAGGCAAAAATTATAAGATTAAATCATGTATTACTTGTAATACTAAATGTGTGATTTATATAATTGAGTGTCCATGTGGTAAAAATTATGTGGGAAGTACCAAGAGAGCCCTAAAAAAAAAACATATATACAAACATATACATAATATAAAGAGAGGATATATGAAGCATTCACTGTCAAACAATGTTATTACTCATCATAATAAAGATGCAGGATTACTCATTTTCTATGGTATTAAAAAAAATTACACCTGATTGGAGGGGAGGTAACTTGATAGCCCAGATGTCCAAGAAAGAGACCAAATGGACATTTGAGTTAAATATATAATCCCTCTAGGTTTAACTGCTAATCGTGAGATATTTGTTTTTTGGAATGAAGTAGATTATACAGTTGGTTATTATGTTGCCCATTATGTTAGTTTGTGCTCTTTGGGGTCTGACCTGATCAATGTCTGTTTATCAGTGGTGGAGATAGATGTTATGGGTACTATATCTGTGATATAAATGGTGTTTGTGAGATTGGAGGTGACCGAAACCAGATGTGTGGGGTCATCGGTAGATCTGAAGTTTGAATGGTAACAGGCTTCAGGTATAGACTGACTACCATCGGGTTCTGGCCACATATTCAATATTATTGAATTTTTATTTTTATATTTTTATTTATCTTTTTATTTATTTTTAATTTTATGTTTATTATTTTTTATTTTTATGTTTATATTTATATTTATTTTTTAGGGTAACTATATCGTTCTGTCTCTTTGTGGAGTTATCCATGGCTGATACATTAGTATATGTGAAATAAATAATTGGGTTAGTTTGTTAAAGGGATAGTAATGTTTCATAATAAAAGCAGCTCTAATTAATCATCATAGTATTTGGACTTTGGAGAGTTTTATTTCAATTCTGTCAGAGTTGTAGTTCAAGAGTAATTGAATGATAAAGTATTCCCCTCCCAACCCTTTTACTGATGTAACACTGTTCAGCCAGATCAGAAGGGAGGTGCCCAGGTAGATTGCAGAGAGGGACAATGTTCAGTTAAGATAAGGGGAAAACCTGAAAAACTTGTCAAGGGGGGGCAGGGTTTACATTGTTCTCATAGGAAGACGATTGTCCCCTTCTGTTATCTGTCTGGTCTATAGACTGGATTCCACATCTGAGAAAAGATGGCTTACACTAGGTAAAAGGGACAGGAGGGGAAACTTTGCTTGGGAATATCTCTCAAACCATAAAGGTTTGAGAGATAAGACTTATATCGTTCTTCATGTTTTTTTAATGCCTACAAAATAAAATAAAGATAAAATGAAGTATTACTATTCCTTTAATGTTTTTTCCAATTTACACTATAGTTGTGAGGAAAGGGTTAATATTTCAAATAAAAACTTAGGAACTGGATAGAATAGATTTGTGCCCTGGAAGAAGAGTACAGAGTTTGGAGTAATTTTGAAATACGAGACATCTGAGAGACCGAGAACACGAGGATTTGAGAATAATCAGGTGAAAACCAGATAGAAGGAAGTGGGTAAGAGTGCTAATATAGCAAAAAGGAGAATAAAACAGCAGGAGTGAAGACAACGTCAAGTAGGAGATGGGCTCTGGTCACCTGTACCTAGTTATATATAACAACAAGTCTCCGGCTTCCCTATACCCAAGAAAATGGCAATGTAAGTCCTGATGAAAGGTTGTTGGAGGCCATAGATGGGTACCCAATCAAGCTGTATGGATTAAAAATATTCCAAGTCTAAACTGGATAAAATATTGAGATCAGTATTTTAAGAAATTAACCATTTATATATTGGTGGTATTAATGCTTGGTGCAGGCTATTGGATTTTAGAACATTCCACGTACACTGGATGTTGGACTGGTATTCTACAAGTCGCAATATTGCAAATATCGCATGTATAGAGATTTGATTTATCACTTTCACTTGAATAAGCACAGCATCAGTTTGATTGCTTCATTTCATCATTCATCATCCATTGTTTCATCTCATTATCCATTTTCTTCATATTATCACCTTTAAATTACCAATTTTAATTGTCTTTGGGAGGAGTTGTAGTCTTTATCATTGGATTGCATTTGTCTGACTGTTTCATTTAATCATTCATTATTTTATTCATACCATCACTTTTTGAACCATTACTTTCATTTTTCTCTTGGGAAGAACTGTGATTTCAAGTATTGGGTTTCACAAGCTTTGTGTTATCAACAGACCTTACGTTTTGGCATCCAAATATGATGCAGATTTAAATAATTTTTCATAAATTACCCAATCACAGGATTTGTTTGAATGTTTCACTATTTTTATTTGGTATATCCAATTATATATTCACAGTATCCTTCATATGCCCATTGATATATCTTCTAATCACCAGCATTTCAGTGAGCTCACTTGTACCTCATGAGATGTAAAAAAAAAAGTCTTGTCACTGATGTCAATTATTTCTTTGCTTCTTGATCTTTAGAAATGTTACATAGTTACATAGTTACATAGTAATTTAGGTTGAAAAAAGACTTGCGTCCATCCAGTTCAACCCTTTTCCTATTCCTGTTTACCATCGCTGACCCAAAAGAAGGCATCCGACTCCAAATGGCAATCAGATTTCTCCCTGGATCAACAAGCCCTAACTAAATATTAATCCCAATACTAACGTGCATAGCCCTCTATATTATGCTCTTTTAAATAAGTATCCAGGCCCCTTTTAAAGGCATCTAATGTATTTGACAGCACCACCTCCTCCGGAAGTGCATTCCATACCTTTATTGTCCTTACTGTAAAGAAACCCTTCCGCTGTTGTAGACTAAATCTCCTTTCCTCAAGTCTAAGCGGGTGGCCCCTTGTCCTGTGTACTGTTCTGTTAATGAACAGGTCTTTTGAAAGCCCTTTATATGGGCCTTGAACATATTTATATAGTGTTATCATATCCCCTCTAAGACGCCGTTTCTCTAGTGTGTACAAGTTTAACTTTTCTAGCCTCTCTTCATAACTAAAACATTCCATTCCCCTTACTAGTTTTGTAGCCCTCCTCTGCACTCTCTCTAGTTCCATAATGTCCTTCTTCAGAAAGGGCGCCCAGAATTGAACAGCATATTCTAGGTGGGGTCTTACCATGGACCTGTAAAGAGGCATAATTATATCTTCCTCCCTTGAGTCAATACCTCTTTTAATACATGCCAATATCTTATTGGCCTTTGCAGCTGCCAGCTGGCACTGCATGCTACTGCAAAGTCTATTGTCTACCATTACTCCTAAATCCTTTTCATTAGTAGATTTCCCCAGAGAAACACCATTTAAACTATATGTTGCATTTTTATTATTATACCCAAAATGCATAACTTTACACTTGTCTATATTGAATCTCATTTGCCATTTGCCTGCCCAGTTACTCAATTTGTCCAAGTCCTCTTGTAATGAAGACACATCCAGTTCAGACTTTATTACCTTACTTAATTTTGTGTCATCGGCAAACACTGATACATGGCTTCCTATGCCCTCTGGGAGGTCATTAATAAACAAATTAAAAAGAAGAGGACCCAGGACAGATCCCTGAGGCACTCCACTTATCACGTTTATCCAACTGGAGAACTTGCCATTTACTACCACTCTTTGCATTCTATCTTTCAGCCAATTTCCAATCCACTCACAAACATTTTGCCCTAGTCCTATTTCATTCAATTTGTACAGTAACCTCTTGTGTGGAACCGTATCAAATGCCTTGGCAAAGTCTAAATAGATCACGTCAAACGCCTCTCCCTCATCTATATTATTACTTACTTTTTCATAAAATGCGATCAAGTTCGTTTGACAAGACCTATCTTTCACAAAGCCATGTTGGCTATTGCTAATGATATTCCTGTTCCAGCAGAATTCTTGAATATATTCCCTTAGCAACCTTTCAAACAGCTTCCCTACCACAGATGTCAAGCTTACGGGTCTGTAATTTCCTGGCTGGGACTTTGATCCCTTTTTAAATATGGGCACCACATCTGCTTTACGCCAATCCATGGGCACCATACCAGAAATAAAAGAATCCCTGAAAATCAGATATATCGGTCTGGCCAGGGTCTGGCCTAGCTCCCTAAGTACCCGTGGGTGTATACCATCTGGCCCCGGAGCCTTGTCTACCTTGACACCATTCAATTGTTTTAACACTTTTTCTTGTGTTAGCCAGTCCCATGCTTGCTGTGCCTGTTCTGTAAAAGTAGTTTGCAGATTCTTGTCCAATGGGTCTTCCTTGGTAAAAACAGAAGAAAAGAAATTATTTAAAATATCTGCCTTCTCTCTGTCACCTTTGACCATCTCACCCGTTTCAGCTAACAAGGACCCAACATTATCAGACTTTAATTTTTTGCCATTAATGTATTTAAAGAATTTTTAAAATGTTATTAATTTTCCAAATATGCTCTCACAATTTCTCATGGAGTGTGCGTTTAGACATGCCCCATAGTATTGTGAGCATGAACACTGCAAGCAATAAATCTTCCCACTAGTTTTACAATTAAAATATGATTGAATTTGAAAGGTTTTACCAAATCTGTCAACAATAGACAATTGTTTGGTCTTATGTTTACAGGTGGAAGAACTATAGCATTGGTATGATGATATTACAGGTAATTTTCCTTTAGGCTTACTAAATGGCTTTTAACTAGATGCACCTAATATCTGAGGTGTTACTACATCCGTAAAGATCTGGATCTGTTTGTAAAATGTGTGTATAATTAGTAAGGGCATAGCTTCTCGGTTGTTCATTACCATCAAAATGTTAATAAACCTAGTATCTGAATACATATTCTGTTGTAAAAGGCTGTAAAAGGTGTGTTCTATATGTTTTTATGGCTCAAAAATGACTGATTAATCAACTTCTTTCTCTATCCCCTATTAACAAAAGAAATATTAGATTATTCAGCCTTACTTTAAATGTACATATCCAAGCAATTGCATCTGATTCTTCGGAATTCCCCTATGGGGAGTCTTTTTATTAACTGATTTAGGATATAATCTCTGTTGGTGCAATATGTTATCTTTACAGTATTGATCACTCATTAGTTTACCATCTAGCTTAGAAATTTGTAGATCTAAAAGCACTATAGTTCTATGTTAAATATAGATTCATCTTGTTCTTATTAAGTGTTTCAATAAATAAATGGAGGAAATCTAATGTCCCATCCCATAAAAAGAATATATCAATATACCTTAACCACAGTAAGATATGCTGTATAAAATATAATTGGTTTCTGAAAAACATACCTGTTCCCACACAATAAATATTATCATAGGTCTGAGCACAAGCCCTTTCCCATTACATCCTCCTTTCCTGCAAATAAAATGTGTCATTAAATGTAAAATAATTGGATTACAGTACAAATTCCAAAAGTTATGTAATACATTTTTTAGATTCTCTATCTTTTTGGCTTTTCATCTGCAAAAAATATCGAACTGCCTGAATTGCATGTTTGTGGTTTATACATCACTTGTTACTAATAGTATATTTTCAGGGATTGTTATAGCTGCAGTTTTGGACAGCATGCCCATACCATGTCTTGTGTACGATAGTAAAGCAATTACAAATTCTCTTAATCATGCTTAAGGGTTCAGGTATTCCCTTTAGCATATATTAAAGACCCAATATTCAGAGAAAAATAGGAACTATACTTAATACCTGCTCCAAAGATTTAATGAGCAAATTAGAAAATTGATCCTTAGGAAATTTTTCTCTAGGAAGGGTGAAAATATGATGGAATTTAAATAGTCTGGGCAAGAAATAGAAACAAAACTTTACAATCCTTAATTAGCAATGATAAGGATAATGAATCCATATGGAAAGATAAGTTGATTTTGAAATCATCATTCACACTGCCTCTATACATATCATCACAGGTTGCAGTGAATCTTTACTAAATATTCAATAATGAGTCACATGATAGCTTCCACAGCATATAATAGTGATATAAAAAAGATAAAAGAATAAAAACATTACCAATTAGTAAATAATACTACAATCCCTTTTCTTTAAGTATGAAAACGTTGCATCATTTTTTATGCATATGGTTCACCCAGTAAGCATCCTAATGTGATAGACATTTACATTATAAACCCAAATAATGTGCAATGAATAGATTCAGAGTCTGTCTTGCCCACCTATCAAGAAAAAAAAGTTATTGTCACCTTCCTGTGTATTGCCAATCAGCACAGGGGGGCATTAACTATGTTTTTGCCTATGAGGGTAGGAACAGAAAGTTACCCCTCATTTGACATGGCCAGTTGAACAGTTTGTAAAATGTATACTTTGTATACCTTTTCTTTATGTCAGTAGCTGTTATAATTGTTTCAGTGCAGGAAGATCCTATTTGAAAAACTATAAAAAAATAGTTTGTTATAGGTATTTATATATATTTTTATTTATATAGTGCCACCCTGTGTACTTGGCACTTTACAGTTTATATTTAGTAAAGAAGGGGTACAATAAATGCAGTGGTTAAGTGCTTATATAGGCAATCATAATGGCAAAGGGGAGAGCAGAAAACAAGGTAGCCCAATCTAAGTGTAGTAATCAAACTTTATTGTCGCACACAGTTAAAATACCAAAAACCCCTTCAGGGTGCCTACTCACAGAATAAAAAACAGAAATGTGCCCATAGAACCACAAATCTTTCATCCTCTGTCGGAAAACCATCCACTGCATCTCTCCTGGCATCCAAAACACTTCCACACCATCGGCTCCCTTCGCTGACGTCACTCCAGGGTACCGCTAGATTAGGTGTTCCCAGCCTCAGTTTGGTTTGGTATGTGATGTGCCAATAGGGTATTTTATGAGCTGATAAAATTGCATTAGAATAAGAATTATGTTTATGGCTACTAGCTAAAGGTATAAATTGGATAGAACTATACTGATAGCTATCCCTTGACAAAGCGGGCTTGACCCGTGAAACGTAGTTAGGGAATGAGAAAGTGATTGAATCACTGATTTCGAGCTGCGGGAATGAGATCCAAACCAAACTGAGGCTGGGAACACCTGATCTGGCGGTTCCCTGGAGTGACGTCAGCGAAGGGAGCCGACGGTGTGGAAGTGTTTTGGATGCCAGGAGAGGTGCGGTGGATGGTTCTCTGACAGTGGATGAAAAATTTGTGGTTCTATGGCCACATTTCTGTTTTTCATTCTGTGAGTAGGCACACTGAAGGGGTTTTTGGTATTTTAACTGTGTGCGACAATAAAGTTTGATTACTACACTTAGATTGGGCTACCTTGTTTTGTGCTCTCCCCTTTTCTATATATACTGCAGCTTTTATGCTACACGCAAGAAGGCACGACTTGTATGTGGGATGGAGCAGTGGGGAGTCTATCTGGGTGTTTAGTCTGGAACTTATATCCAGCATTTTAATGGACGAACTGTGAATGTGAAGATAGAAACCTGATGCAAAAGTTATTTATTTTTTAATCATAATGGCAACACCAGGTGAGCATGCATTAGGATAAAAGATCCCTGCCCTGTAGAGCTTACAATCTAAGTATAGGATGGGTGACATACAGAGACAAGAAGGTAGAGGAAGAAGTGCAGTTTTTGACATATGAGATTTTTCCCTATTACTGTAGTGCTGATTTAAGAGGTGCTCTTTTAGCTTGGATTTGAAGTTATTGAGGGTTGAGGCTTGGTGAATATTGGGTGGTAGGGAGCAGAAAGTGAGAAAGGCTTCAGTCATGAAACATCATTAGTGGTAAAAGAGGCAGAGAGTCATCCATCATGTATGGTGTGTAGTAGACGTGCAGGTATATGGCAGGATATCAAACATGAAATATAAGGAGGGAACAAGTGACAGAGAGCCTTGAAGGTACTCTGCTTCATGGGAAGCCATGACAGTGATTTAAAAAGTGGTGGGGTGAGTACTGTTCTGGAGGAGAAGAGTATTTTGGTGTCCAAATTAATAATTGATTGGCGAGAGACGATATGGTTAGCAGGCAGGCAAATAAGTAAAGAGTTGCAGTAATCCAGGAGTGAAAGGATAAGAGCATGCATGAGAGTTTCTGTTGTTGAGTGAGAGAGGAATGGCCTGATTTTTGCTGAAGAAAGAAACAACAGGTTTTGGTTACTTCATTAATGTGGGTGGTGAAAGAAAGAGAAGAGTCCAAAGTTACCTTGAGGCAGTGTGCCTTGTCGACAGGAACCCTCTACAGTTATAGAAAATGGAGGTATTGTTTAGGATTTAGGAGGAAAGGTAAGGAGCTCAGTCTTAGACATGTTAAGTTTTAAGTAACGATGACCCATCCAGGAAGAGACAGCAGTTAGGCAATCTGAGACCCTCTGCTAAATTTAAGTTGATATTGAGGGTGTGGAGAGATATATTTGCATATTGTCTGCATAGAGCTGGTAGTTAAAGCAAAAGGATTTTATCAGTTGCCTAGGGAGAGGGTATACAGAGAAAAGAGAAAAGGTCCCAAAACAGAGCCTAAGGATACACCTACTGAGAGGGGGATTGGAGGTGTTAGCATATGTCACAGCGAAAGACCGTTGAGAGAGATAGGAACGTACCAGTCCACAGATGCCCTGGGAGAGCAGGATATGGTCGACTGTGTCATATGCTGCTGATAGGTCTAGGAGGATAAGAAGAGAGAAATGGCTGTTGGTTTTTGCAATGTGGAGATCGTTTGTTACTTTAATAAGGGCAGTTTCTATAGAGAAAGTGGGCCAAAAGCCAGACTGCAGCAGGTACAGAGTGTTAAGGGAGTTGAGGAAGGTAAGTAGATGAGAGTAAGCTAGGCGCTCAAGGGGCTTAGAGGCAAAGGGCAAGAGTGATATGAGGTGGTAGTTGGATGAGGTGGTGAGGTCTAATGAACTTTTCTTAAGGACTGAGATACTATTGAATGTTTGAAGGAGAAGGGGAAGATGACAGAAGATAGGGAGGAGTTGAATACATGAGTTAGCATGGGAATTAATGTGGATAACAGAGGATTGAGGAGGTGGGATGGTATAGGATCAAGGGAGCAGGTGGAGAGAGGTGATGTGAACAACAAAAGGGAGACCTCTGATTCTTTGACCAAAGTAAAATAATCAAAAAAGTGGGATGGATGATCAGGAAGATACAATTGTGCAGACTGAAAGGATGGGATTATTTGATGTATTGTGTTTATCTTCTGTATGAAGAATTCCTCAAAGGCTAGAGGGGTTAGGGAGGGGAGGGGAAAAGATGGAGGTGAGGGGCAAGGAGAGAATTGAAGATGCAGAAGAGGCAGCGTGTGTTAGATTTGTGAGTATTGGTTAGTGAGGAGTAGTAGTGTTTGGCAGAGGATAGAGAAGTGTTGAAGCAGGACAGGAGGAAATTGTAGTGGATAAACTCTGCGCAAGAGTGGGATTTCCTTCACAAGTGTTCAGCAGTGTGGGTACAGGAGCAAAGAAAGCATGTTTGTGAGTTGAGCTAAGGGCATGGGTTTGAGGGGAGTTTGTGTCGGGTCTGGAGGGGGGCATACAGATTAAGTGAAGAGGAGAGGAAGTTGCTGTAGGATTCTTTAAGTCTGTCAGGTTCAGAAAGAGTGTTGAAGGTGGAGAGTTTGGAGTGCAAGATAAGGCAGAGGTGTCTAGGGAGTGAAGGCTGCGGGTATAGTGCAAGTTTGTAGTTGGTGGGGAAAGGAGGGAAAGGGTTGTAGAGAAGGTTATGAGATGGTGGTCAGAGAGTGGGTAAGGAGATATGGAGAAATCTAGTAAGGAGCAGTTCTTTGTGAATACCAAGTTGAGGGAGTGACTTCTTTGTGTGTGCTAGAGTCAGTTCATTGTTGAAGAGTGAAGGATGAGGTTAGTTGAAGCAGTCGTGAGGTCCAAGAAAGGAAAAGCTCATCATTGTGACAGTTGAAGTATCAGAGAAGGGGTGTCAGGAGGAAGACTGCAAGCCAGCACTGAAACTCTGAAAGGAAGGTAGACGGTGTGGTTGTGGGAGGTCTGTATAGTACCGCAACACACAGTGCTACAGGGTGGAATAATTGGATTTCATGTACCTCAAAGGAGTTAGTTGAAAGGGATGGGGGAATAGGTATCTATTGAAAGTGACATGAGGAAGCAAGCAGTACACCTGTGCCAGCACCTCTGTCCACTGTGCGTGCTGTGTGTGAGCAGTACAAGCTTCCATGTGAGACTGCAGCCTCCAAGGATGAATCATGTTGGGAGAGCCAGGTCTCAGTAAAAACAAGAAGCTGGAGTGCATATGAGCAGACAATTTCATGTATGACAATAGATTTGTTAGTGAAGTAACGGGCATTCAGTAGCCACAGGAGAAGGGCTAGGCAAGAAGTGGGACGGTGGAGATGGGGATAAGGTTAGAAAGCTTAAAGCTCTGTGGGATGGGGAAGAAAGTAGATGTAGGAGGTGGCATATGGGGAAATTATTAGGTCCTGGGTTTGGGGAGATGTCACCAGCCACAAGAGGAGGATAAAACATGCAGCCAGAAGGTGGGAATGTGATTTGTGCCTGCTGTGAGTTGGATTGGAAGGTGTGGTTGCAAAAAGGGTTTGATGAGAGTAGTGAGGTTGAAATATGAATGAGGAGAAGTAGGCAAAAAATTGAGTGTTGGATTTTGCAGTATAAGAGCAGAGCTGTATATAGCAGTAAAAGAGTAGGCTGCATTGTGGGGGTGGTGTAACAGAGCAGGTAGAGGGGAGAAAGCTAAAACAAAAGTCTTTAGAAGCAAGTGTTGCTGCAGGGAGGATGTCAGTTCTTCAATCCCACTTCTCACTTCTGCTCCAACATCCCTGTAACTACATTATGTCCTTAAAAGAAACACTTGAGATATGTTTTAGTATAGAAATTCTTATAATGTCCCAGACAGTCCAAGTGTTAAGAGTGCTTTATTTTGTAATACAATCCACAGGTTGATGGTGAGTTTGGAAGATGGCTCTTTAAGAGGACTGCAGTGTTCTCAAATGTGAGTTTTTTTTCTCCAGTGAATCCTGGTTCTTCATTTAACCATCGCCTGCCCCAAGTCCTGGTTTATGTGCACTTCACTTGGAATGTCTCACTTAGAATTGGAACCCCTCAGTGCATGTCACCCTTATACCCTTAACGTCCCATGACGGTCCAGGACCGTTATGGCTCCATGCCTCCGTGCACGCTGCTATCATTAATTCCAGGCTGAGAATGAGCGCTCCGAGACCGGGGCATTCAGTCTCAGCCCTTCTTGCTTCTTCCAGTTCATGCGATCGCTGTATCAGCGATTACATGTACCGACATAGTGACATACAGAGGCAGCATGCAAAGCATGCTGTCTGTGCCTGTCTCGTCTGCCTCTGTCTCCCTTGCTCTTAAAGTGAGGGAGACAGAAGTAGTGAGGGAGACAGAAGTAGACGAGAGACACCTAGTGGTTAAAAAAAATACAGCAGCTGGGGGTATTAACCCCTTCACTGCTGGTGCAGGAGGCTGGCTAAATGCAGGTCAATTTTTGACCTGCAATTATACACCTTTAAAAAAAAAAAAAAAAAAAAGAAACACAACACACTTTTTTTTTTTTTTTTACAAAAACATTTTTTTATTTAAAAAAAAAAAAAAAAAAATATATATATATATAATTAAACAATATTGCAAGTGTGATTGTTGTGGAGCCATGTAATACACTTATATACACCACCAAATGCCAGGGACAAAAAAGTGTCAAAATAGGGTGGGAAAAAGGGACATGGGGATTTTCACCCAGGGGGGACAGTGGCCACTTTAAACTGTGCATTTTGTAGGTATGACTGACCGGTCATACTTTTCATGCAGTCTCCATAAAAATGTAACCCTTTGTGGCCAATTGATCCCAAGAGAAAAATCAAAAATGTTTTTTTTTTTTACATTTTTTTATATTTTTTTTTAATTTTAATAAAGTGAATGGTGGGTTATCCATATAAATAGGGTATCAAAGGAAAGCCCTATTTGTGCTTAAAAAACAGTATATAATTTATGGGGATGGAATAAAAGCCTAAGAGGGAAAATACTGTTGAACAAAGACATAGTCAAAAAGGTCAGAATTGCTCCGGTCCTTAAGGGAAAACGACCTCAGATTTTCCCGGTCCTTAAGGGGTTAAGGGTAGCTTAGTGATACTGGAATCCCTGCACTTCTCACTCCCACCCACTGACTGGCAGTTTGTGTGGCAGGAGGCACTTAAACGCAATAGCACTTACTCCCTCTGTGTCATGCCTACCTTCCTCTAGACTGTAAACTCTCACGAGCAGGGCCCTCTGATCCTTCTGTTCTCCACATCTGATTGTACTATTTAATACCTCTGTATGTCTATTCTCAATTGTACAGTGCTGTGGAATTAGTTAGCGCTATATAAATAAAGAATAAGAATAATAATAATACTATATGTTACCCCATACCATTGGAATATATTTTATTATAGAGGCCTATTGAGTGCATCTGTGAATCCAAACACAATTCCCAGATAAAGCACTCCCGCTAGCACTCCGAGGCTTTCTGGTTGGGCTGTTTCTCTATTTGTATACATTTAACCATTGTCACCAACAGTCATGGCTTTTATATTGTTTACATTTAGTAAACACATCTTAAAGAATAAGGCTATTATACTGAAGAAATTCTGGGGTAAACCAGCTGCACCACAGGGGACAAATAAAAATCCACATTGAATTAAATTGATTTTTATACCCATTGAATGCAAAGCATTAATGGCCTTTCAAAATTTCATACAGTTAAAAATCCAGTTTAAATGAACCCTTTGAGTGCCAGAGGGGTAAGCAACGCATTGCAAAGGAATGCAGTGCGTACCCCTCTGGCACTCACAGGGTTAATAAAAATGTGGGGCATTTTATTTGTGCCAATGGTACAGTTGATTATTTCTCCAGTTACTCCACTGACATTCGAGGAAACCTGTTAACTTATATGAGTAAACTTTCATTACATTGTGAAGAGATTAATTAAATGCTATTCACTGTTAACAGTTTAGGTGCTAGATACATTTGGAGTACATAGCAGGTCTTTCTGTTAGAGAACTGGCTAAAGATTAATTAAAAAAAAAAAGGGAATCATACAAAGCTTGTCAAACATTAGGAGGTGCGGTACTTTTGTTTGACTAAGGTGTACACACCATGTAATCAAAGAGTTGCACATGACAATATGGTAACAGCAGTTTTCTTAAATGTCATCTTTGGTGGAAAACCAAAAGTTCTGAATTTGAACAAAACAGCCTACATGAAAGTGCAGGTTCTACAAACACCAGGTTCCTTATTAAAAACTCTTTGATCCTTCTCTTCTTTGATATACCAGGCCTGATAACATATTCACTTTCAGGGGGTAAATATAGGTAGTTCAGAGAGAGAGTTTTATGACACACGGACGGCACTTCTGTGCTGTAGGTTTTATTAATTGCAAGAAAAAAACTAGGATGCCGAGGAGACAGATTCTATTTCTGCAGTTTGTCTGTAATGAAACATGGTTAGAATGTGGAATGATCTCATTCATGCACCTTTATTTCTAACCACTGTCTGTCAGTCTCACAGTTAAGGAGTCAAACACAAAGTAGAATGTGTATCTATATATATATATATATACGAGGACAATGAGGACAATGCATTTATATATATATATATATATATATATATATATATATATATATATATATACAAATGCATTGTCCTCATCTGCATTAATAAATGCATTTACTAAGCTTTGTACACCAGAATTTCACTCCTTAATGCCTTTTGTGTGAAGAGGATGACAGTATGCAGTCTTTTGGTATTTCAGTGTGCTTCTTTCCTCTATATCATGTTTATGGCTATGCATTAACCCTTTCAGTGCCAAATGGGTTCCCAAAGCATTGCATAGCAATGCATTGGGCACCCCTCTGTCACTCAAAGGTTAAACAAGCAGTAGAGAACTAGTGTGTATGGGATTTCCTTGCACATGTTTTGGAGATTGCAAACATTGCTTTGAGAATAAGAGAATAATGTGAGTAGGGTTGTACTGGATTGGCATACCTGGGAACTCTCCGGATTTGCCCCGGAGACTCCGCTTTTGACATTGCTTTACCGGGTCTCCTGGGCAGAGGCTGATTCCTCTGGATGTGGGGAGTTTCTATTGAAACTCTACCCACTCCTGCTGTTTCCCCCATTGTAACTCCTACCCCAGCATTCTTTTGAGCTCTGTCTCACACCTTTAAGCCCCCCCCACTCATGTCAAGCCCCGCCCCTTTTTGACACGATTCGCGTCATTATTCTCACCCCCTGCTGCACTAGAGGACTCCCCTCCGGGTGGACATCAATGGATAGTTCCCAGGTATGTGGATTGTACTGCAGATTTCAAAAACATTTTCTGTATAGAAGCTGTATTTCAAGAACATCATCTGTTTTTATGCACAGGTCACTTTGGCTCTGAGGGCCTTATGAAGAAATAGGATATGAGTCATTCTGAAGCATACCAGATGCATCAAATGTGACAAATAAGAATTTATATAATTCCCATTGATATAAATGGAATCTTTAACCCCTTAAGGACCTGTGTTCCAGGAACTGTCTGCTCCGGAGGGCCAAGGCCATTTCTTGAATGTGTTTGTAGAGCCGGTATGTGTGAGCCAGTGATCACAGCGAGCCCGTAGGTGTGCTTCGATCAAAAAAATTCATGACGTGACAGGACCGTCACCGATCCTTAATGCACGGACCACCATGACGGCCCTGACATGCCATTGGTCACTAAGGGGTTAACTCTCTTCTGAAACAATGAGGGAGATTCACTAAGAAGTAAAGAGGTGATAAAGTGGTTATGACTTCTCCAGTTTGTCACTTCTGTTCTTCTATGGAGCCTATGCACTAAGATCTCCAATGTTGAAGACATTTTAGTGCAGCGGCTCCATAGAATAACACAGGAACTGGAGAAGTGATAAACTGGTGAAGTCATTGCCGCCTTATCACCTCTTTATCACTGCATAGTGAATCTCCCCAATAGAGGCCTGTCTAGCTTTCAAAGGGTTAAAAATGCATCCACCCCCAATGGCATTAAAATTCATATCGGGTCATACTTTTAAAGAAGTAAACTTAAGTTTATACATATGTATATCTGAGAATATTCTGAGAAAAGTTGCTATAAATTCTAAACTGAGAATACATAGCTGTCACAATATTTTTTCCATTCTTATTTGGACAAGATCATTTCTATTCCACTTTTCAAAAAATGGTGCTACATATTTATTCATATCCTTATGTCACTTTGCGGCTATTTTATAGACGCTTTCTTTGAAACTCCAGTTCTACAAATCTCCCTCTATGTCTTTAACCCTTTGAGTGCCAGATTGGTAGGCAACACATTGCTTTGAAAAGTGTTGCATACCCCTTTGGAACTGAAAGGGTTAACTCTTCCTTAAACAAAACAGTTTCAGTGTTGTGGAAAGTAAAAATCTTTATCCATCTAAAAGAACTTACAATTCTACAATACTGACTGTTCAGTTGCAGTGGAGCTTACACTTATATACTGTTGATGCTTTGGTTTCCCCTATTGGTCAGGTAGTATTGGTTTAGAGTCTAGACCAGAGGTTCTCAACCCATGCCCTCACTGGCCACTAACAGGCCAGGACTTAGGAATTTCCCTGCTAGAACTCGTGTGTTGATCAGAGGCTTAGTCGTATTGATTAACTCACCTGTGCTCTTAAAAGGAAATTCTCAAATCCTGGCCTGTTAGTAACTACTGAGGGAACGGGTTGAGAACCACTGGTCTAGACACAGCTGATAAATATACTTGGGCTTCATTAAATAACCCTTTGAGTCCCAGATGGTGTATGCAACACATCTCAAACAATGTGCATCCCGATCTAGCAATCAAAGTGTTATAAAAACAACAACAATAGTGTTCATTGTAAACACCTTTATAGGCAGAATTCTAATACTGGGCAGTGATTTAGTTAATGAATAATAATAAGCCCTGCCCACTGAGTGAGCTTTATCTTAGCTTCCCTACTTTAAAGCCATAACCTGTATTGTTTTGCAGACTAAACAGATAATTGGCCTTCTGGAAGTATAAAAGGTATCTCACAGAGAGGAGTGAAGTGTCATTAATAACAGAGAATGATATACTCAGAAATTCTCACAGAAGTATGATTAATCAGCCATCCCCTGGAGTTAGATATAATCTTTAGATCTCTCTTCACTACTGCACTTTCTCTGTGGATTTTTTTTTCAGCTGCTTTTTTTTCTATCATTAATCATATAATGAGAAAATGTAATGGTACTTTATCATGGCTAACAATGGACACTTGCTAATAGTGAGATCAAATATAGATGTATTTATAATTTGTTTATAATTTGGGCCACAGGCTAAGGGACACCTTTTCTGTAGAGAAGATCAAATAGACTAGATATTACCCAGCTGACCGATCATGCAGCTGCAAACTGCAGTGTTTTAGCCCCATATTTGTAGTACAATAACACATGTGTAGACAAGGTTTCACATTTCTGGACTAGATAATTCTAAGTGGGTCATACAGTTGATTAGAATAATGCTTAGATGGTGCACCCCTGTCTTTAGCAGTGTGTAAATAAACCATTAACATATGCTTACTCACAAAGCTTGTAATACAAGGAAGATATATCAGAAGGAGTTTAGCTTTCTAAAATAAAAATGTTGTGCTTACATCAATAGCAATTTGCTCCTACTATAACATTAAGCATCTGAGTGTCAGATGTGGTGTCCAATGCATTCCAGAATAATGAGGGCCACTTTCACGTTCTGGGATGTGTGTACTTCTGTGATGAAACAAATATTAGAAATAAAATCTCTATAAAAGCACAGCAATATTTTTAATGGAGCTCTAGTTCTTATAGGGCTTTTGTTGCTGAATAAAACAAAAGTACCCACATCACTGGTAATATTAATTGCGTTTTTTTCAGATCTCTAAAAGTTTATTCCTTTGAATGCCAGCGAGGTATCCAACACATTGCATTGCAATTCATTGATTATCTCCCTGGAACTCAACGCTTATTAACACTCCACTCTGTTGGCTAGAAAGTCAACCTAATGTGTGTGTGTGGGGGGGTTCCCAACCACGAACTGTGATGGACTCATGAGAGTCGAGCTCCAGGGCCCAGCCATCTTAGTTCTGCTGGATATCCGTTTCAACCCTTTATTTCTCCTCTGATATTAATGGAAACTTTTGTTGGAGAAGAAGGCACACTGGCAGTAGTTGCAGCAGGCTCAGGCAGCTGATGTATAATGCTGGTCATATTGCTAGCCATTTACACCTTCTTCAAAATACTTCCCCAGAGGGAATGGGTCAAGGGTATGTGAGATCCTTTTACTGCTGGTGCTGCTGACTCCTCCTCCACTTCTGTATCAGTAGCCTTAGCAGCATCAGGGTCCTTCCAGCTTCTCCTGCTGATCATAATGCTAGCCAGTCCTCCAAATAACACTATTTTTATTTCAACTTTTATTTTAATTTTGATTCTCTCTCTCTTTCTCTCTCTCTGCCTGCTTCCACTCTCCTTGTCTCCTAAACTACACTATGCTACATGGCAGGACATTCTGGGTTTTTAAAGTCTAAAGTTTGGACATTTCCCCACCATTGGAAAGCAGACAGGAAATGAAACCGTTCTAGTGCAAAAATCTGTGGTGTTAGAGAAAATCCACGGGCTTCTTTATTGATGGGAATTCCTGCAGGAAAAGCAAAAAAATCATTTTGTTCATTAAAAAAAATTCCCACAGAAGCAAAATGGGACTTTCACTCATCCCTACTGGTAAGACATCACATTGAGTATTGTGTGCAGTACTGGAGACCCCATCTTCAGATGGATATAGGTATTCTAGAGAGGGTTCAGAGAAGGGATACTAAAATGGTGAATAATTAATAGGAAAAAATTATCAGGAAAGACTAAAGGATCTGAACCTGTATAAACTGGTGGAGAGAGAGGGGATATGACAGAAACATTGAAATAAATAAAGGGATGTCCAAGTTATAGCAGGGAATTACATTATAAAGGAACATAAATGTTAGGACAAGGGCTCAGAATCTAAAACTAGTAGGTCAGAGGATTAGATGTAATATAATAAAGTTTTGCTTTGCTGTGAGGGTGGTATAAAAAGTGGAATAGTCTATCAGCAGAAGTGGTAAAAGTTAATACAGTGAGAGAATTTAAGCATGCATGGGATAGGCATAAGGATATCCTGAACATAAGACAAGACCAAGGATCAAATAATGTTTTAAGTTTTTACAGAAGGAAAAATGGGCAGACTAGATGGGCCAAATGGTTCTTATTAGGGATGGGAGAAAATTTGCCCCTCAAATTGAAATCAGCGAATAATGGCAGTTCCCGTTTGGCGAATAATTTCCTGATAAACGGGCAGATTTTCCACTTTTTTCGCATAGCTCATTCCATTGAACTCAATGGGAACATTGAAGTTACATACAACACATAACAAATATTATTTTATTTCCCAAAGGTATAGGACTAAAGGAGCATGAAGGTGCCTTTGTTGGTGGGATGTAGGGAAAGAATCAGATGAGCAGGGAATTTTTTTGGGGGAGACTGTTTACTGGGATTGGGGGGCAGTTATTAAAAAGTAAATCCTAAATACAATAAAAAAAACCCATAAGACATGGTATAGAAGGGGTCTGAGGAGGGTGTCTGTGTTGGTGGGTGGAGTCTTGGGAATGAATCAGTTGAACAGTGAATTTGTTTTGGGGGGTTCTTGACTGGTATTGGGGGGACAGTTAATAAATAAATAAAAAAATAAATAAATACATTAACAAATTAAGATAGACAGGAACCCCCTGACATAAGCTGCCACTGGGGTCAACTGATACTTGACTTGATAGAGTATTTGGTAGAGGATGATTTGTTAGATTTGTTGTTTGAGGACCAAGCCCTGAGGAAACATTAATTTTTAGGATTTAGACTTATCAGAGGCACAAGCCCTGAGTAAACATTGATTTGTAGGACTTAAGCTTGTTTAACACAAGCCCTAAGGAAACACTGATTTGTAGGACTTAGGCTTGTTAGAAACAAACCCCTAAAACCCGTTTTTTTGTGGGAATATGTTTTTTTTTTCCAAAGCACAAGCCCTGAGAGAAAAAATGCCCTACTGGCCTAGTGCCAGCATGTCATGTTGGCCAGTAGCCACTGGTCAATGCCAAATGTCCTCTTCCTGAGTCTGAGTCCATAACTGCAGAATTTGCAACTGCATTTCTTGCTGCTGCTGCTGCTGCTGAGTTGTTTAAGCAACAGGATGATTAGGCAGCTGAAAGGGAATGGGATCAACAATAACAGTCACATGGGTGATGGATGATGAAGGTTCCACTTGCCACAACTAGCTCCATTAACGCACCTGAGGCAGTAGCAGCACAATAAGTATCCCCCAGTCTATGTGGAGAAAAACAGAAGTTGGCTAATAATTCCTCTCCAACCGCCCCTCCTCCAAAATTATTGGTGTGTTATTAGAATAGATATATTTCCCTTGAGAGCAGGAACTGTGCCTCTCATCATCAGCTGCAATGTACACAGTGTGTGTGGTAAATAACATCTGGGAGCACAACTGTATCCAAACACCATGACAACAGAACCCAGATACTGCTTCTGTCACTATACCCCTTCTCCAGACCCCACTAAGGACACATAACTTGCTGACAGTTTAATAGTAATGATGAACCCTCTCTGCCAGCATCTTAGCATATTCTGCGGGATAGAATCTCCTCAGATGACACTTGATGCCCTGCTTGTGATTCTTCTCCACCACTCTACTATGTGTGGTCAGTGGACCACACACTGTTCAATGGGTAGAGATGAACTGCCACATCCTAACATCAACAGAGTGGCTATCATTTGGTGGTGGTGGTGGGGGGGGTAATGGGATGGTGAGCTAGTTGTTTCACTCATCATAGAACTCCCAGTCTCTGCCTGGGTTGTTCTACTCTTCCTCCTCTTTGATCTTTGCCTCACCTCTTGTTGCCTTTCTGGAGAATCAGGGGGTACAGCAACAGTGGTGCTTGATTTATGTGGTGGGTGTTTGGCTTTAACATGTTTAACATAAATGTCACGGTGTCTGTGTTTCATGTGTGATATCAGGGTGCTTGTGCCAAGATGTTTTCCCTCATTTCCACTTCTCACTGACTTGTCACAAATTGTTCACAGTGCTGTTGGTGATGACTGTACTGTGCCTGCCCCAAAAGAAAAATAGTCCTACACCCAGGAGTATTCTGGCACTGACAAGTGGAACCTATCCTAGTCCCACATCACTTGCTGACTCCATTCCCACTTTGTTCACAGTGGTCTGTGGCACACTAGCTTGCTCCTCAGCATCCTGCTGCCCCTGCATCTCAGAAGCAGCAGGAATTAAAGCAGCTGCAAATTCCTCAAATTCCAAAATATCACTGCTAGTGGTGGTGGTGATGCCCATCCTCATCCCTGTCTCCCATTCCTTCTCAGTTTCTGCTAAAAAGGCCATCAATGTCTCTTCCACCCCATCTTCTCCAGCATCATCATCATCACCACCACCACTAGTTCCTATGCGCTGCTGCTGCTCCATTACAGAGATGTCAATGTTGCTTAGAGGAGGTGACAAGCAATGTGACAGAGGATCCCTGTAATGGTTTTCAAGACACTCAGACCAGCCAGTGAAATAAAACACAGTTTTATTAAATAAAAAATAGAAAGGAACGCCCTCTACAGGTGACAATAATAATAGCGATCACAGGCAGAGATGCTATTACAGGCAAATAGATGAACACAATGGTAACTATAATATATCACAGGATAGGTACACAGTAGCTAGGCTATGCAAGGGTTAAATACAAAAGTAATTCAGTCTCAGTTGTGGAGTTTGGCACGCCCAAGATGGTGAGTAAGCCATTGATGGTAATGCATAGAAGGCTAGAATGCACAGTCAGTACTGCCTTAGACTATAAAGGTGTATAGCCCCCACGGGCGTAGCAACAAAGCTCTCAATATTTGCAAGTGCTTGAGTCGGTAGCCCCAACGGGCGTAACTACAGAGACTGCTAAATGCAAGAGCTTGCCAATAGCCCCCACGGGCATAATAACGGAAACCAGCACTACAGTGTGATTTGAGCCAATAGCCCCCACGGGCGTATACCGGAGACCACCTGCAAGAGCTTAAGCCAGTAGCCCCCACGGGCGTAATAACTGAGACTGCTATAACGCAAGAGATGGCCAATAGCCCCATGGGCGTACAACGGAGGCCACTCTGTGCTGCATGAGAGGTGAGCCAATAGCCCCTACGGGCGTATACCGAAGACAATCTGCTAGAGCCAATAGAGCCACTACCGGGCATGGTAAGCGTATACCGACTACTCTTCTAGGTGGAGGACTGAGCTGCCATCCAAATCAAGAGTATACAGTGGCCAGCTCGGCAGAAGTAGCAGTTAGACAGGAATAGGCTCAGCAAGTAACGTAAAGGCTCAATAGGGATATGCCAGCACTGAACAGGTTAAGAAGCTCGTAGAACTCAAGCTTAGCAGCAATGGAAAGTGCTCTGCAAGTGTCAGGAAGGCTCAGTACAGAAGCACAGCTCTGCACACGGTAATGGAGACTCAGCACTGGAGGCACAACACTGAAGGAGTACTGTGGCAAGAGACAATCAGTCCGGTACTCGGCCTAGCGGAAGTCAGAATGTCGCAACGGCGACAGTAGAGCAGGAAGCAGAACACGCAGGTCACTGGAACAAGCCGGTTCAGGTCACAGAGTAGGAAGTCAGTCGGGCCGGATCTGTACACGGAGATGGTTCTCAGACAATCCAGATCAGTCACAAGCAGGAACGTCAGCCGGGCCGGATCGGTACACGGAGGTGGTTCTCAGACAAGCCAGATCAGTCACGAACAGGAACGTCAGCCAGGCCGGGTCGGATCAAGAAACAGGAACACAGGAGCATAGTCAAGACAGGCCAATTCGGTACACAGGAATCAGGACCAAATGAAGACAGCAACAGCAACGCTGGCTCAGGAACACCACGAAAGGGCTGGGTATAAAAAGGTCACCAGGGGCAGGCCAAACCTCCTCAGCCAATAGGAGAGCACCACAAGCGAGAGTGACAGAAAGGGATCACGGGCACCGTAATAATCCCCTAATGTCACACTTGCCATTTTTTGGGGACATGAAGAAGGCAGACTGTCAGCAGTAGCAGCAGGCACAGGTAAATGATCTGTGCTCCTGCTGGTTGTGGTGGTATTAATTGTGCGCCTACTCCCCCCAACAACAGTTCTAGCCTCTTAATCTTCAGAATCCTGTTGCACTTGGACACTTTAGTGAAGGGAAGGGGAGGACTCCAAGGGTCAGATGAATGGTGTGGACTCCTTTGACTGCTAGTCTGGATGCTCTCAAATGTTTCCCCTATGACTCCGGCTGCTTCACCATTAATGCTACTACTAATGCCAACCACAATAAGTTCAGCCGCAGAGTCTTCCTCCTCATAGTCACTAGTAATATGAGGATTTTTTTGATTACCCTTTCCTTTACTCCTAACACTAACAAGCTGCTGGACCTTAGTAGTAGTAGTAGTACTATCACTGGCGGGACTGCTTGGGGATGGCAAGTGTGACTTAGGGTCCTTTGCAGTCACACTTGGCATCGTCTTCTCCTTCCCACCTCCTGAGTATTACAAGACACACTAGCAGCAGGTTCAGCACTGTTTGTAACAGGAGCAGCATGTCTGACAGCAGGCACAGAAATGGTGGTATCAGTAACATGGGCAGAACATCTGACAGCAGGCACGGCATTAGTGGCAGCAGGGACAGAACAACTGGCAGCAGGTACAACACTATTGGAAGCAGGGGCAGCAGGTCTGGCAGCGGGTACAGCAGCACTAGTGACAGCGGTGCAGCACATCTAGAAGCAGGTACAGCACTAGTGGCAGAAGGGGAAGCATGTCTGGGAGCAGGTACAGCATGAGTGGCAGCAGAGGCTGCATATCTGGCAAAAGAGGCAGCACATCTTGCAGCAGGCACGTGCAGCTGACCTGTCCTGCTCTCACTACTAGTACTACCCTTCTCTTTCTCACTTCCTATTAAATCCTCCAAGATCCCTAGGGGTGATTTAGGGGGACTGGACAGCATTGGTTCAGTTGTGCTCACTTCCTCCTCAGACTCAGACTCAGTAGACACATAAGGGTCATTCCAGTTCCTCCTATGAGCCTCTCCTGCCTCAGTTTTCAAATTAAATAACAGAAGAGCAGCACAGCACGTCTACCTTGTTCTGTAGCTGCTTCTATTGTGTTTGGCTTACGTAAATATGTCACATTTTTATAGCGAAAAATGAAAAAAAAACATAAATTAACGGGCGGAAACATTCTAGCCACTGAAAAATTGATGGGGAATTTTGGCCAATGAGCGAAAAATGCTGACATTTTAATTGCTGTTCTAAAAGCGTTTTTTCTTGCGAAAAAATGGACAATGATGTGGCTTCCATGTAATTTCTCACAGGAACACAGCAACAACTTTTGCCCACCCCTAGTTCTTATCTACCATCAAATTCTGTTTTTATGTCAGTAGAGGGTCAGCCTGCTGATATTGACTATCACTCATCAGTCAGAAAAGGTTTTGTTTTTTGTATTTAAACTCTGATTTCTCCCTTCCCACTCCCCATAAACAACTTGGTTACCACCAAGACTAAACATTAACTCCAGCTCTACTGTCATTGACTACCTTCTCTAGCATCAAAATGCAGCTGCTTTCTCATGGTTGTGCATTGCTTTGCTATTTTCTACAAGACGTTGGGGAGATTTTTTAAAAGTATTCTTATTTCTTTTGTTAATGGATCCTTAAAATATTCTTATTCCTCATTATGAGTGTTGGTATTATAAAGTATTCTAGGTACATTTATAAATGTGGTGACCACAACAGGTCACACATGGCCTAAAATATTTGGCAAAAATTCTGTCACTAATTTGTCACAAATAGTGACATTTCTTTATAATTTTGCTGCGCCACTTTTTACAAATCTCCTTATAATTGTAGCTTTATATCTACCAGCGACAATCTTATAGCCATTTTAATGCATCTTTTCGACTAACTTAATTTTCATAAATTTCCCCCCATGGTCCCTGTAACGGATCCTACCCGTTACTGGGAGCTCTTGTCTGGGCATGGCATTTATTCACCCCTGGGCCCAAGGATTATGGATATTGGACACTCCTTTGTGCCCTGGCATACGATCTCTCAAGCCCTTATCCTGGACTAAGAGACTTTGGCTAGCCTTATGTGGATAGGCAGTTGTACCAGAGGAAAGAACAATTCAAGGCTTGGGTGCTGCAAACTCTTCTGACCTGCAAAAGGTTAATAATTTGAGTTTGAGCATATTTACTTTCAATATGTATTGTAGTCCCCCAAGCCTTTTGCTTAATTACTCAAGTCATTGTATTGAGCACTGTCTTGTGGCCCCCTGCTGTGTGATTAATCCAATCATGTCTGCCCTATTATGTTTCCCTGAATCATTTGTTGTTGGTTCTTGGACCCTTTGTGGTGACTGAATTATCCCTGTGACTACTCCATTGTATTCTGCCCTACCATTTGCTGTGTCCTATTGATGAACTGTGATTGAATTAAGTCTCCTGTACTGTGCTCCAAGTTAGTGTGGTTTGAAACTGTATAAATATGTGAGGTTTGGTTCAATAAAGAGAGTTCTGTTTTGGAGTGAACAAGGAGTCCTGGAGTCTTGTATTGCTTATGGTCTAAAGTATCCACTCTGATACCCATCTGCGCCAAGTATCCTGAATCGCCGACCGCCTGCTGCCAGTTTCCTGCGACCTAACTTCGTGGACTGTCAGGTGGCGACGTGGACTCTTCCCTGCTTCCCTGCTTCCAGCGATCCTGTGGCTGTTTCCAGTGACTGTTCATACTCCAACCGGTGCACCTGACGGCGCTTATCTGGCGTTGAGAAGGAGAGACCCAGGAACGACGGCGGAAGGCGACGCGGTCCCTTCTCAGCTTCCGTTACAGTCCCATATGTACAAAATGAAAGTGAATCGATTCAGGAGTAAGTCAACTGTATTGTAAGGAAAAAATAAATATTACCATTGATTTAAAAGGGAGGGTTTTTTTTAACCCCTTTCAAGGGGATAAAAAGCCTACTATCACGGTGCCCGTGATTGATTCATTTCCCTGTCTGTCACCAGTAGGGGGCTTCTATTGGCTGTCTGCATTTAGCCCGCCTCATATTGCCTATTTAAACCTGGATTGGGCACCCTTTGAGTGCCCTTTCGTGTTTTTTCTGACCTGTTTGCTATCACTATGTCCAGTGATGGTTGGGCCTCTGTTCCTGTGTTCCTGAGTTCCTGATTACAACTGTTCCAGTGTCTCCTGCATGCTGAGTTGTTCCAGTCCTGGTTCCGGCCTAGTACTCTGGGGTTGCAGTTCCTGCTGACCTTCTTCTCTGCTGTTTCCTGACCTGACTGATCGCTGCTGGTTCCTGTCATCTCCTCACCTGCCTCCTGTGATCCTGGCGACCTTCTGCTTGGTCGCGTCGGCGACATTGCTTGTTAGTCCCAGCGTGCAGACGCTGGGTTGCTCCAAAGCCTTGCGGCTACACGATTCAGTTGTTAGTCCAGTGTGCGGACACTGGTTTGCTCCTAAGTCTATCGGCTACACTATTCAGTGGTTGGTCCCAGCGTGCGGACCCTGGTTTGCTCCAAAGCCTTGCGGCTACACGATTCAGTTGTTAGTTCAGTGTGCGGACACTGGTTTGCTCCTAAGCCTTTCGGCTACACTATTCAGTGGTTGGTCCCAGCGTGCGGACGCTGGTTTGCTCCAAAGCCTTGCGGCTACACGATTCAGTTGTTATCCAGTGTGCGGACACTGGTTTGCTCCTAAGCCTATCGGCTACACTATTCAGTGGTTGGTCCCAGCGTAAGGACGCTGGTTGCTCCAAAGCCTTGCGGCTATACGATTCACTTGTTACTCCAGTGTGCGGACACTGGTTTGCTCCAAAGCCTATCGGCTATATGATTCAGTAGCTGGTCCCAGCGTGCGGACGCTGGTTTGCTCCTAAGCCTTGCGGCTATACGATTCCTCTGTTGGTCTCAGTGTGCGGACACTGGGTTGCTTACGATCCTGTCACTCTGTCATTACCATCCGACAGCTATTGATACCTCTGGGCTGCCTTGCCCGGTATTGTTAAGGCCGGTAGAACCTTGCTTCGCGTTGCTCTTGAGGTTGCCTTAACCGGTATTGGCAAGGCCGGTAGAGCCTATATCGAGGGTTGTTGGGCTGCCTTGCCCGGTATTGGTAAGGCCGGTAGAACCTTTTGCCACATTCCATCTGAGGTTGCCTTACCCGGTATCGGCAGGGCCGGTAGAGCCTACACTGTGTACTTATTGGGGCTGCCTTGCCCGGTATTTAGGTAAGGTCGGTAGAACCTTGAAGCTATTCCATCTGCAGGTTGCCTTACCCGGTATTGGCAAGGCCGGTAGAGCCTATTATTCCATTATATCAGACTGTCCTGTCCGGTATATTGACAGGACCGGTAGAGTCTGCATACTGTCTTTGCTATTTACTCATGATATATATATATGTATGTGATTGCCATTCTAGTGATCATTTTTATTATTTCAATAAAATTGAGTTTTTACCTAAAACTTGTGTCTGAGAGTCATAACAAACCGTGACACCTACTTTAAATAAACTGGAAATTTGGGAAATATGTGTCTCTCCAGTGGTGAAGGTGACCAAAGAATTGCTCCATTTTACTTTTACAAGTATGGACCATAGTGTATATACATCAACAATGGCATACTTTTATTGATGTAGAGCTAGACATATTTGTATTCTACTCCAGGATGTCCTGTTATGGATTTCATTTCACTTATTGTATATCTCTCCAGAAACAGAAAGTAAAAGTGCAAAATACAATACAGTACAAAATTCAAAGATCTTGTCACAGTAAGCATACAATTACATTAAGCCTTATAAACAGAAACAGTTTATTTTCAGGATAAAAAAATGTCCCTAACAAGAAGTCCAAAATACAGTCTTTGTATAAAAAAAGCCCACCCCTTTCAGAAAGAAGAAGGTTATTACAAAAACCAAGATTATTTAAGGGATACTAGGATTAGTTTCTAATAAGGATTAAAATATGGGCAAACAGAAGAAGAAACAGATGATAGACAGTTCTCCTCCTGGCAGTTAGTGAAACATCTTGGCTACAATATATTTTAGATCTCTGGCAGCAGTGAGCAAAACTCAAAAGTGCTACTTCTCATTTTCTCGGGCAAGAAAAGTTCTTTGATTATTACATCCCATACAAGATTCACCTGGTTTTATTGAGCTTCTGTTTGAAATTACATATGGCAGACTGTGTGAGGACAGTCCATATAATCCTCACAAGCATCCTTAGCTTGCCTGACTGTCATGTCAGCCAAGAGGTGACCCAGAAAGTGAGTGACTGCTATTATTGAAATATAAAATCGCAAGATATTGAAACATAAAGTTGTAAGATTTTGGATACAAGTTGCTAGATTTATATTATTGTGGACTTTTGCTTATTGTTGGGTATACAGATCACACTATATTTTTGTATTTTATTTTTTACATGTGATTACCTGCATACGACTTGGAATATTGCTTGTGAATAGTGATTGTCCAAATACATCCTATTGCAATCTTTCTAGAAGTACTGTGAGTATATTATATACTATATTCTTTGGTGATATAAATCTGTATATATTGAGTTTATCTATATATATAACAGGAGATACTATATGGTGTCACAAGATATTTGTAATTTTTATTCAATAACGATTGTGATATGTCCTGAGTCTAGTTTTTTATTTGGACAAATATTAGTCAAGATGTGAGCGATAGAGTATAGACCATCCTTCTGATAGTTACTGTATTGGGATTATCATATTTGACTATCTTGTCCATTTTATTTGACAACTGTATAAGAGTTTTTCTATGTCCTATGTTTGTGGCTGAACATTTGCTATAGTCTATTTCTCTCCAATATAGACATTGATAATAGCGATATCTAGGTTGGAGAGTTACAATTGTGTTTTTTTGTCTTAGCGCCTCTTACATATCATCCTTTTTATTTTCAGAAAAAACATTTCTTTAAAAATGTATTTGTAACTTGTTCCCCATATTAAATTCAAATATTATTATTATACAATGTAAATTGCATAATCCGATATCCATTAAACAATTAACATAATATAAAACCAGTAGAGGAACAAAATATTTACAATTCTCTATTAAAACACCACATCAGAAAACAAATAATCACATATCTATCTATATATATATCTATATATATATATATATAGATATATATAAAAGAGACAAAAAAGGAGAAAAAAGGGGAAGGGAGATAAATAAAGGCAAAATATATTTCTAGCAAATTATGAAAATGCTGTCAAATCAAATTGCATATTTAATCCTAATGGTTGTTTGGTTTTAAACTTATAAATCCACCTTGCCTCCATCTTCAAAATATTTAAATTTCTATCACCTCCTCTCCATAATTTGTCCACGAAATCAATAGACAAAAATAAACCGTTTTGGATCTTTATTATGAAAATGAACACTCTGAGAGGAAATATTAAGTTGATTTCATTCAACTTGAATGCATTGCTGGAGGACGATTTCAAACTTCGATATTTTGGAACAGGACTTAGTGAGCGATACATTTCAAGTGGGATTGTGGAGCTCTTCAATCGAAAAGTGGACAATACATTTTGAGGTACCATGGTGGCCTGATAAGTCCAATTTCAGTGGGCTAAAGTGCTTTGGATAAAAACTATATACATACATGTTTGCGTATTATTTTTGTGAGTTTTCCTGCTGCTTTTTTTTAGCAATGTATTTTATTAAACTGTATTACACTATGTTCTTTTATCTCTTTTTTATTTTTCAGGTAATATCTGTGTTGCAAATGCTGTCCAAGAAATTTAGATAAGTATTTATGTGTTAATGATGTGATTTAATTGGTTTTGCATATTTTTTGTCAATTCAGAAATAGGTGTAGTACCATACAAACTGTTTAGACAGAAGAGAGGAAATAAAAGTGCCAACAGGCTGAAGACTAAGAATCAAAGCAGAGGCAGAGCAAGGGTAGACAAGGAACTAGTCCAAAGTTCTGGTATAATGGGTAAACAAGCATAAATAGTAAATCATAATATACAGTACATTCAGGCCAAGTAGTCAGGACAGCACTTGACTGGACTAGACAAAGAAATCAAGACAGAACAAGAATCTGAAAACAGCTGGTAATAACAGTGCAGACAGGCTGAAAAGATTCCAGCAAGGAACAGAGTGAAAGCACAGGGAAGACTAGTAAAATGAGGTAATAACAGTCCAGATACACTGGCTGGTGTAAATCACAGATAGAAAACAGGTAGCTAACAGAAACGAGCTAAGGTTGCAGTCTGACAACCCTAGCCATGAAGAACCATGGAATTACAGGAAAAATACTTCATATATAAGACAACTATCCCATTCCCAGGCCACAAGGCTCTCCGTTTCTGATAATAAACAGGGAATTGCCTAGTTTCTGACTGGTTCTTCACCATCCTCTAATACATGATACAACATAGACATGCTGGTAACAATCCTAATCTGTTACTATTATACCATTACATATTTTATGTACGTCTATATTGGATACATTAATTTATTCCTATCTTCCCCATACCCTATTTGAAGTAAACATCTGTTCTTTATGTGAACTATAATGAAGTCAGAAACCTAATGAGTGGTTTATTCATTGTTTCCTTTATCTGTTAATGTGTTCTATTGTTGACATATATGAAACCATGATTGTCAGGTACAAGAATAAAAAACCTAGAGTCTGAAGGCACTAATGGTGTTTTGCTTCTATTGTATACATTTGTTATGCATAACAATGAGGGATCTTAGTTTCCAAGATTCCTAAAATCCTCCAATGGAAGTATATTTTGGGATTTTTGTAAAGCTTGTGTAATAAAGTGACATCCAGAAGGTTTGCCACTTAATGTAAATGAAAAATATTTATCATTAATTTGATAATTTGATATTAGCATCATATTACAATGAAGTGAAAGCAATATTATTTCATACATTCTCAATCAATGTAATAGACAAACACAACAGCAGACATTAGGTAGTTAAGTTTTGTCATAGATATTGATATGTTAATGGAGAAAGAAAAAAGAGAATTTAGTTTCCATTTCTTTTTTGTATAAAGAGTGTTATACTTTTTTGGGTGCCAGATGCATACTACGAATGTTATATTGATCTCAGGAAAGAGAGGGGGTTTGGGTGTAAAATAAATTAGCACAGAAAGCTACATCAAGCTCATACTCTTGTTCAGTGATACCGTGGGATTCTAGAACCCTGCTCATCTTCTTGTGTGGAGCTTTGGATCAATGGATTATACTTTGCTTTTTCATGGGGAATTGCGGTGAAGAGGAATAGCTTAAAAAAAAAGTTCTTAGCTTCTTAAAGAGTTATGATCCCTGAAGACAATTCCATACAAACAAAAGAAAATTATAAGTAAAGTTTAACAATAGGGAATATGTTCTCTTATTGTTAGTGGTCAGATATAACTTTTCCTTTTTCTCTATGCAGTGTTGTGAATTTTTTATTGCAATGTTGAATATTGACCATGAGAGCTTGCAATTTTCATTTTTGTCTGCTCAAGGGGAGAACATGTTTAAAACTTCTTGCAGATTCCTCTTAACAGTTCAGATTCCTGGTATCTTATGTGTTAAAGGGATAGTAATGTTTCATAATAAAAGCAGCTCTAATTAATCATCATAGTATTTGGAATTTGGAGAGTGTTATTACAATTCTGTCAGAGTTGTAGTTTAAGAGTAATTCAATGACAAAGTATCCCCCTCCCGCCCCTTTTACTGATGTAACACTGTTCAGCCAGATCAGAAGGAAGGTGCCCAGGTAGACTGCAGAGAGGGACAATCTTCAGTTAAGATAAGGGAAAAAACTGAAAAACTTGTCAAGGGGGGCAGGGATTTCATTGTTCTCATAGGAATAAGAGTGTCCCCTTCTGTTATCTGTCTGGTCTATGGACTGCATTACACATCTGAGAAGAGATGGCTTACACTAAGTAAAAGGGGCGGGAGGGGGAAACTTTGCTTGTGAATATCTCATAAACCATAAAGGTTTGAGAGATAAGACATATCATTCTTCATGTTTTTAATGCCTACAAAATAAAATAAAGTTAAAACGAAGTATTATTATCCCTTTAAAGAAATATAACTGAAAGGGGAAAGAAGAGAAGAACAGCTATGCATATGAAGTACACAGAATTTTTTTTAAAAAAGCAGACAGGTAAAAAAATAAAGTTACTTCACAAAATAAAATCTTTCTGAGTGTTCTTTATCTTTTATTAGTCTGCAACTAAACAATATATGCAAAGAATCATTAATATATCTCTGTAAGCATGATTCAGTCTCTATTCTCAATTTTCAATTGCAATGGAAAGTCTTCTATTGACATGAATGTAATCTCTCAGTAAATGTTTTAAAGGAAGGTGCAGTTCTGCACTGCCATGAATGCAACATCTCAGTAAACAGCTGCAAAGGGCAGTTCTGCTGTCCCATGAATGCAAGATCTTAGGGGACTTTTGTAAGTGTCAGTTATGTCATTGGTGTGATGATTGTATGGATGAGTGAAATGTTTTGCCTCAAAATGAAACAGGGAATAAATGGTACTTTCCACCATGAAGGACATTTTTCTCAGTCAGTGCCATTTCCCCATTTTCTGATCATTACACTGAAATCAATAATAAAAATGAATCCCCCATGTGCATTTCTCTTGTATTGCCTGCTTGATAAAAGCAAGGGTGACTTTTTTTTGCCTCATAAGCAAAACAGGTCAAAAGTGTTACTTCCCACAAAGAGGAAAATGTCCTGTGAAAAGTGCAGTTTCTCCACTTTTTTCCCACTTCCACCAACCATAACCATAGAACCACATATACTGAGAACAGCACATACCTCCCCAATCATGTCTCACTGCACTGTTAGCCAATATAACCACACATGGGCACCCTAGCTTTCTCCCACTGCACTAGTAGTTATGACTACCAGCCTTGTCACATATCACTGGTAGATGTAGAAACACTAACTGACCCCCAGCCCTCCTGCTGCTTGACTACAACTCTCATCACTCCCCTTACAGCCATCGAGAGAGAGAGAGTGAGAGAGAAAGCAGCAGCATTTTGAAGCTAAATGAGACACAGAGTGAATCTGGAGTTTATTTTTAGGATGCTTGGTGGTATACAAATTCACTGTGTGTGGCGACTGTGGACTATAGTGAATGTGAAGGGAGAAAGGATAGTTAAAAAAATATTTTTGACTTAGAAGTGAGACAGGCAGATGATCCAAGTTCCTACCTGAGCCAGTTGAGCCTCTGTGACAAATATACTTTGGACAATGACACCCAAGAGACAGACAAATACAACTTTCTTGACACCGACTATAATAAGTGCAAGAAAGAGGAGAAGCATAAATACTGACTGATTGTGGTGTTGCATGCTTGTAGCAGCTGCTGTGAGGCTCAGTTTATCCTATATTGCAAGCTGCTGATAGTGAAGCTAACACAAGTCTATCCTCATCCTGTACTGTTATAATATATGCAACACACTGGTAAAGAGTCCTTACTTTCTTCACACTGATAATGATGCGAGACTCCCCAGTATCCAAACTCCAAAATGTATATAAAATGCAGTGTTGCTTTCAGGTGGCTTTCACACACACTCTCCTGAAGTATTATCTCAAACGCTGAAATTAAAAGACACTAGAATCTCCTGAATACCTACATATCTATATTGCTTAAGTGACAATACTAAGAAGTTGGGTGTTAATTAAAAGAAAATGTGATAGAAGGCAGAAAAATACAATAGAAAGTCTATCATATTAGACACAGAATATGCATGGCATCTCAAATTGTTACTGAATTTTAACACCAGGTAGTATAGTAGTTGAAATTAATAGGTCTAATATTTATTCAAAGATATTCAGGACTATAGTATAGATTTCAATTTAATTAGTGTTTTAGCAAAAGCACTAGCAATAACAAATTTCATAGTGATTAAAGTAAAGTAACAAGTTGGAAAAAGACAAAGTCAGATGAATTAAAAGTGTAAATTGGGTGACATTGGCAATTAGCAAGTTGCAGACTACAGCTGCAATTTGTATTGATTATGTGATGCTGGAAAAATCTAACAAAGTTAGAAATAATCCCCATCCATAGGCTGAAGATACTTTTCAATATCTCCACTCTCCTCTCCTCTATTTCTCCTAGATCTCACTTTTCAAGTGCAATGAAATCATATTTCATAAGGTATATCAGCTCCCCTCTAACAGATCCTGCCAAATGACACATGTATGAGTCTAATAATTGATTACAGTAATGGTCATACCAGAGAACCTCCTAAACTTTACTTATCACTGTACAGAATATCTTTAAATGATATGGACAATTTTATTTATGTTAGAAGGGGCAGAATAGGATAAATAGAAGACCCACATAAATTGTTTATTCATCCCCAGTTTGCTGTGCAGCTACCAAAGATCTGCACATCTGGGTAATGTTAGTGCCGTACCCTCACACATCGGAATTTCTCCCCTCCCCACAGAAGCCCATTTACAGTGGGTCTGTCAAAGTAGAGCTTCTATGGGGGAAAGGAAAAGTATTCCTATGAGTGCTGAATAAAGTGCTGGCATCACCCAGTTGTACATATTTACGTGATCTGCACTAGAAATAGGTGAAACGTTTTGCCACAGAAGAGAAACGTGAAAATTGTATCTTTTAAAGTTCTTAAGTGTGCAGTTTTCCTCTTTTTTATTGCATTTATAATGCAATGATAACAATGTAACCCCACACACACATACACAAAGAGTTTCCTCCGTGTATTTCTACCATGCTAACTCACCAGTATAAAACAGGATGTCAGTTTACTGTAGGTTTTCAGTCTGTGCTTGCCATAGAAAAATCTGCGGAAAATTTGATGTTAGCTAGTGTGGATGGACACATAGAGTGTGGGAATTGGAGTTACTTGATTTATGGACTACTAGTGGTAGAAAATTGTTGAAATCATGGGTGTGAGATTATTTTCTTTGGGGCAGGAGCTGTGCAGTTATGCACAACTATAATCTGCACAGTGTGTGAAAAGGTTACGAAGAGAGAGTAGGAAGAATTTCCTTAGAATTACTTCAGTTAATCCTTGTACATCTGCCACAGTATCTCCTCCCTTGTAATAAAAAAGCTTTTTTTTTCATCTTCCACTAACACTACATAAAAAAAAATAAAAAATACATTTGAATCCACCATGTCTACATTTCTTTAGCTCACCATTGTGCAAATACTAATATCTGATATGCAGTTATGCAAAGGAACACAAGTATTTTGATTCTTAATTTAGATCGAGGGTCCCTGGAGTTGCAGAGCTTGGAGATAAATGTGCTTCGGATTTTGTTTTCTGGCAGCCCTTTCCATATCTGTATGAATCCAGAGGGACAACTTGGGTTTGATGATGCAAATATCACCAGCACAGGATAAAGTCCTTCTTATCACTGCTGTCATTTTTCTGTTGTAATGGAAAGAAACGACTAATAAACAAGCAAAGAAGAGAATGAGAAATTAATTATGTCAAGGGGAATAAAACTGATGTATACTCCAAGGCTGATGTAATAATAAACAGGAACAATGTGGGGGCAAACCAACTGCACAATAGCAGTGGGGTAACTGAGGACTACATCTTCCAATATCCACGGAGGGATAGTGACAGTAAGAGAATAATGGGAGCTGGAGAGCACTGGTTTTCCCTTCCTAGATATTGACATTACCCATACTGTTTCCTTAAGCTAGGGTAGTACATTTTGGCATTAGTGGACGACAACGATAATGAAGCAGGGAAATACAGAAAGGCTATTTTATAAGACGAGCTGAAGCAATGCCAATGCAAGCTGATCTATAGGGGACACATACAATTTCTTACTGCTTAAATCCTTCAGTGCTAGAAAGTTCTCTAAAACAAGTTCTTCACAATGCATTGAAGACAACGATGGTTAAATCAATAGAAAAGTATTTTCTTCCCTAGTGTGGAGACGGTTCGCCCAAATTGTCTTCATATAACACTAGCCTCATTGCTATTATCTGCCATTCTGACAGGAAGACTTATTTGATGGGGAAGGGATTAACATTTGTGGGAGAAGAGATGGTGTTAAATTAGGAAGTAACAAGCATCAGAATTTAACTTCTGTTTAATAATAAAAAAAAGCATTTGAAGAAAACTTTTTGGGTTGTTTTTCTTTTTGATTCACAGTTCTGTGGCTCCTAAATGTCACTATATTTGGTCTTTTCAGAAAATTTGCTGCACTGACAGGAAGCTACTGTCCAGTTGTCTAATACAATTACATGAAGTTAATTAACTTATTATGACAGTGAATTTCACTAGACTTAAATTGCTCTGCAAAGCCCAAGGCTAAAGAAGACAAATATGGGTAATATGTATTTTGTGAAGCAATGTAATGGGAGACCTCTCTAGCACTCAACTGGTTAATAATTTGTCCCACGTTGTGTAGGTGGTTTGCCTTAGAATTGCACCTTTCTAGCTTACTGAACAAAGCCCATGGTTTTTAAATTCTATTGATGAGCTTTAAAAGCTAGAGTACAACTTAAAGGAGCAGTAAACTTATTTTGTAGATCTTTTCCTGCTGAATAAAACAAGGTCACTCCCACTGCTGTCAGATGTTCTATTCAAAATGTATATCAGTTCAAATAATCAGGAAGAGAATTTACTGTGCATTTACTTCCTGAAAGTTCTAATTGACAGGAAGTGACAGGCAGTTTCTATCACATTTGAGGTAGAACTGTATATCACTGACTTTCTTGACTTTCCTCTCCATTAGAATGTAACAGGAAAAACTAATTAGAATTTGACCACTAGAGGGCACTGCTGATGTAAAAAAAACATGGGTTTAAACTGTAACAACTCTGGAAATATGAATTTCTTGGCAGTGGGAGTACCCTTATTTTACTCAGTAGGAAAATCCCTACATTAAAAAAAGTTTACTGCTCCTTAACTTACGTAAGTTAAATTGAATTTTCCTAATAAGTATGAAAATTAAATGAAACGGGGAAGGAAAGTGCAACATAAAGTACAACATAGTCTGAAAAACTAGAATACCACTTTTTAAGTCATATTCATAATTAATAGGTATTATAAGGCCATCGGTTGCTCTTACCAGCAGAAATATTCTAACTTTATTGTTAAGTCAACATTATTGAATATTTAGCAAAATACAAGGCACATAAAGAACTTCTTGTATAACAAAATAGTAATACTTTTCCAAAACCACAGAATATTTAATCATGAAAGAAAGCTATGTAGAGTATTAATTTAAGTTAATAAAGAGGTATTATTTTGTCACTGGTTTTATCAACACATTTGCCAGTAGACTTCAAAGGGAATCTGGGAGATAAAACCAGAGATAACACGCAATACCTACAACTGAATCCAATCCTAGGTTAGTCTGTGCAATCCATGTTACATTAACACACCCTCAGAAGAGTGCTTTAATAGACAACTTTACACTTCAAATAAGTGGTTCTTAATTTCAACGTAAGGACTTACTTAGAAATATGTCCCTCATACAGTAGTTAGGTATATCTGTTCACAGTTTTTTGCATTTAAGCACTGCTGTAGTATAAAACTGAACACAAACATATTACTACCTTGAATGTGTTCCATTAGAGTAATGGGTGGGTCTCTCCTTATATGGTTACGTGCATTCAAACTAATAAAGTATATTGTTTATTGCATGCCGCTATGACCTAAGTATAGCTCTTGATGGTGAACAGAAAACACCGGCATTTGCAGATACAGACAGTGCAAGAATAATAGATATACATGACTGCTGTATGAAGGACTCATATCTAGGTTTTCCTATTAAACACATTAAGATACATGAATTTGTGTGGCTGTAGTTCCCCTTTAAGGGAAGACATTTAAAAAGGTCAAAGGGGAACTCATAATGTGTTTAGAATTTCTCTTGCTATGATCATAAATGGAATTGGGCTTGGATCCAATGAATACATTATTAGTGCACCCAAAAGCCCAATTGCAAAATTATCATAAAGAGAGATTTGTACTGTATTACACCATTCCATAAACAAAGGGATGAGTTGGACAGAGCAAGGAATCTCCTATAAGTGTAGTACTGTCACTTAAGAATGAGAACTGGACCAGTACTGTAGGTAACACAATCTTTATTAAGGTACACAATGTACAGAATGATTCGGCAACATCAACTACACAATACAATATAGATAACTTCAGGAAGGATAGTGCTGCTGTAGTGGTACCGAACTGAACCCCAGAAGGCAAGAATTGAATTGTCTCCAGTGTCATCTCTCAAACCATTATGGTTTGAGAGACAACTGCCCGCAAAGTTCCCCCCTCCCTTTCCTTTCCCTGAAGTCAGCATTGCAGCTGACTGCAGGGGAAGCCTGTCATACGACAGTCAGGCGGCTCTGCAGCAGAGCCGAGATCTCGTTAGTAAAAAATAATTATTCCACTGGTTTGCAAGCACACGTAGAAGATTATTTCAGTGAAATAATTATTTTTTACTAATGTGATCTCGGCTCTGCTGCAGATCCACCTAATGCAAGTAAGACCGGATATCCCTGCAGTCAGCTACGACACTGACTTCAGGGAAAGAGGAGGGACAGGGGGAACTTTGCGGGCGCTTATCTCTCAAACCATAAAGGTTTGGGAGATGATACTGTGGACAATTAAATTATTTTTAACATGCCTACAATATGGGGATTAGTAATATTTAATTATTACTATCCCTTTAACATATGAATAGTTGTGTGGATCATTAAAGTAAAACTTAGCTAAAAGTTACCACATATATATCCCCATTAAACATTTGCCAATAATACTTGAAAAACACTATTTTTCTCTTTCTCCGCTGCTGTGTGTGGCGGCAGAGAAAGTCAGAATAAGCACAGACCTCCCCCTAGTACCTTACGGGCGGATGCCCGTTCCATTGTAAGGGAATTTAACCCCTTAAGGACCCATGACGGTCCTGCACCGTCATGGGTTATTATACCCTTAACGACCCATGACGGTCCAGGACCGTCATGGCTAAAATGATAGCAGCGTGCCTCCGTGCACGCTGCTATCATTAAATCCAGGCTGAGACTGAGCGCTCCGAGACCGGGGCATTCAGTCTCAGCCCTTCTTCTTTCCTCCGGTTCATGCGATCGCCGTATCAGCGATCACATGTACCGGCATAGTGACAGACAGAGGCAGCATGCAAAGCATGCTGTCTGTGCCTGTCTCGTCTGCCTCTGTCTCCCTTGCTCTCAAAGTAAGAGAGATAGAAGTAGACAGGAGACACCTAGTGGATAAAAAAAATACAGCAGTTGGGGGTATTAACCCCTTCACTGCTGGTGCAGGAGGCTGGCTAAATGCAGGTCAATTTTTGACCTGCAATTTTACACTTTTTTTTTTTTTTTTTAAAGAAACACAACACACTTTTTTTTTTTTTTTTTACAAAAACATTTTTATTTTAAAAAAATATATATAATTAAACAATATTACAAGTGTGATTGTTGTGGAGCCATGTAATACACTTACATACACCACCAAATGCCAGGGACAAAAAAGTGTCAAAATAGGGTGGGAAAAAGGGACATGGGGATTTTCACCCAGGGGGGACAGTGGCCACTTTAAACTGCGCATTTTGTAGGTATGACTGACCGGTCATACCTTTCATGCAGTCTCCATAAAAATTTAACCCCTTGTGGCCAATTGATCCTAAGAGAAAAATCAAAAATGGTGGTTTTTTTACATTTTTTTACCTTTTTTTTTAATTTTAATAAAGTGAATGGTGGGTTATCCATATAAATAGGGTATCAAATGAAAGCCCTATTTATGCTTAAAAAAACAGTATATAATTTATGGGGGTGGAATAAAAGCCTAAGAGGGAAAACACTGTTGAACAAAGACATAGTCAAAAAGGTCAGAATTGCTCCGGTCCTTAAGGGAAAACAACCTCAGATTTTCCTGGTCCTTAAGGGGTTAAAAAGAGACTGCCTTTAAATATGGGCAGTCTCTTTTCAAATTCCCTTACAGCCAGTCAGCTTCAAGCAGTTCTTCTAATCCCCCTCTCGAAGCTGATTGGCTGGGATGTTCTTTATGCATGAGACTTGGGACTTGAGCCCCCTCAGACAATAATTAGCAGCCACTATTTTCTAATAATACTTGTAGAATTGCCATCTTAATATAATGATCTGGCAAGGCTGTCATCCTGTCAGATATGCTCATTTAATTAAAAAGATTAATATAGTTGTAAAGATAGTATATGATCAAAATTATGAAAAATATTCACATCAAACCAAAAGGTCAGTAATACACAGTGACAGATATGTATGAAATACATCAAGGTTTGAGATGGAGGTGAGATCTGTCTATTGAACTGTGGTGAGAAATACTCATTGCCATGACAGGCTTCTTCATAACAAGTGCACTAAGAATTATACATTCATGGCAAGGGTTAGAGACCTTGATCGTTAGCAGATAATGCCTGCATATGTAGTCTCTGTACACTGTAATTCTAAAGGTTTGCTGTAAGGTTTTGTTCTTCTGAACGTATAATACCTCATGTCTGAAAATACAAAACGTCACATTAGACATTCATTTTAATGTGATTTTTTTTCCATATCATTATAATGTGATTGTGAAACTTCAAACTTTCAGCCTGATGAGAAATTTCACAAAACAATTCTTTAAGTAGTAAAAAGTTGTATAAAGTTGTATAACACTTTATTCACATAAATATATTTATATTGGAAAGTCAACAAATAAAAGTGTCAAGAAGATCTTGTACACTACATATAACCTTAATCTAGACACAAAATGTTATAAAAAACAGGTTTTACAAAAATTGGTAAAAAACATAAAAGGGTTGATGGTCTCCAAGAAATAAACTTTCAGCCCATAATGCTTGAAGCAAATTTACTGTATGGGCTGAAAAAGCTTGAGTTCCCCAATTGAAAAGAAAGTAATAGACAATGGAGTAAAGAAAGAAGCAAGATCTCTCTTGGTCGTGATTCAGTTGTCCCTGTTAGGCCAAAAAACCCTTTCAGCATCTTGTCTGTTTTTAATTAATTATCCTTTCTCATGTTGACTGTGGGGGTGGGACATTTTGGTCTGCAAGGAGTGCTGGTGGATCTACTCACTGCAGGTCAACAAAGTCGCTCATGTGCATTTTCCGTCCTAGAGTGTGTGTGGGGGAGACTGAGAATCTGGCACCCACCAGCCTTCTCCTTTTATAAATACAGATATAGATATATATGTATATATAAATTTTCTATTAAATCACTCTTCTCCCTCTTCTCTTGCAAGCACACACACTTCACAAATACGAATCTGTATTAAATTAAATAAGTGACTCACATCTCTCTATAGGGTTGGAGGTGTGTATGAAACTAACTAGGTCTCTCTTGCTGATCTCTTATTCAGAATGTGTCACTACCATTGCCTGAGTAAGAGACAGCAGTTCAGTATTAGGGGTCCTGGGATCCCAACAGAGTTGACTGCTCAGCAGTGTGTCTATCTTCTCCTTCAGTCTTTCTCTCCTCCACTCCCTCTCCTCTACCAGGCTATTTCTCTCCTAACACCAAAAAAGAAAGCTTCTTCTTTGCACCAGTCCTCTGTCACTGACAAGTCAGTATAGGTTCACCCCAGCACTCACACAAATGACTCCGCTGCAGGGGATTACTCACATGTCTCTCACCTATATACAAGCCCCCAAACTCATACACATGCACAGTTATTTCTCAAACCCTCTGACTGACAATGTTTAATCCCTGGATGCTGTACGGATAGCAGGACTGACACTTTACACTGTGCAAAATGCTTGTGCAGCACGCTGATTCTCACATCAACACAAATGAGACAGATGAAGAGTGTATGTGCCCACCCAGCTTGTAATGTCATGTTTGATTACTTTCTGTGATTGTCTGATCATCATGCTGATCACAGCAATAGTAATAAAGTTCTGATGTGGGGATGTATGCCAGAATTTCCAAGCACCAAAAAACACTGTAGCAACTTCTAAGTTCCATAACTAGCATAATCACTGCCAATGTCATGTCAGGCCCACTCCCCCACCTTTCTGGGGCCCTAGGTAGGCATCTAGTTGCCTTGCCCACGATCTGGCTCTGACTGGAAGGCTTTAGAGGGAGCATCTTTTAGACCCGTTGATTGAAGGGCAACTAATGTGTTATTTATGTGAGCTGCTAATACCTTTTGCGGAGGTCATCTTGCTGGTTAGTAGTACTGAGGCAGCAATTACTGAGATACTTTCACTTATACATTTACTGCAGAAAAAACTATGGAGCATCACTGACGAATCTTACAGTAATGACAAGACAGACATGATCTAGCGTGAATGACATGCTGGCATGTTTTGAGAAAGATTCTTGCATAGAGACCATTAAAACAATGAGAAATACATTCTTGCATTTCTGGACTCCTTATTTATTATTACATTTTCTGAATTGTGCCAAGGCATGAGCAGCATTTCTTCGAGGAATCATATTCTGTGAAAGAATATAAAGATATGCTTATAGATAAAGTAGAGGGTTGCACTGTGGAGAATGAAAGAGAGACAGGAACAGACAAAAGAACTGGTAGAAAGCATAGTGAAAAAGAAGTAATCAATTTGTTTATACTATTAACAGCATCAGGAACAACATCAACATGCACATTCAGATATTTTTCTAAGCATGTCGTCGTCATCATCAAAGTAAGCAATTAATGTCTCTCAGGAGGGAAATATAATATTTGTGGTGTGTGAAGGGGATTGGCACATCTCTGTGGGACTTTCACTCAGTGTATGGATTGGTAACTGATACATATGAACACCTAGGAGTCCCACTGCATGTTAGATACTTACAGCATGCTTGCAGGATTGTTATGTTCCAGGCCGAAATGATTACTCCATTGACTACTGCAAACAAAACAGTGTATGTGTAGCCAGCACTGCCAAGTACTGCCATGGAAATCTTAGTTGCTCAAAAGTAAGCATGAAATTAGAGTGGGTTTTCAGTCCAGCTGGTGATAATGTTTATGACAGTAGGACATGGCAGTGATGGTAGACCTTAATTTCTTAAACTGAACCAGCATTTAATACCATCTGAATATGAGACAGCATGTATTATTACCAGTAGCACTGAGGAGGAGAAGGACAGATCTGAACAGTTGCCACCATCTAGACCCATGCTGGTACCACTAATAAATGTTTGATAATAATCTAATAATAATGCATGGTTATACTGTATTCAAACATTCCCTGGATTACCAATCCTGTTTGAAGACACTCTAATTGCTTTGTCTTTCTTAATAACTTGTCTGATTTTCACACAAACTTTGTAAGCCTTCATCTCAACCTGAGATCTATATTTGTCTCATGCTTGCTTAAGTCAATGAATTCCAGACCATCTGCAGCTCTTCCTTATTCAGCGGTTACTGTGTTTTAAAGGTTTACTTTGAAAATAAAAGGAAGTCTAAAAAAGGCCAAGGGTATAAAAAGGGAACTAGAGGAGCAGTGTCTAAATATATATTTTTTTCATCCCTTGCAATACACATATTTTGTAGGTAATTAGAGGCCTATATGAGATGAGATGTATTTTAGGAAGTGGTGTCAACAATGAAGTCAGATTTTTTTCTTTTCTGGCCACAGACAATCAATAGATATTGTATGTTAGTTACAATTCTTTTCTTTTTTCTGTTAATACTAAAATTATCATTATTTTTTTGAGAAAGCACCCATATGTTGATAGGGAAAAAACATTAATATGCAGGGTGGGAAATTCACTAAGCGGTGATAAAGAGGTGATAAAGTGGAGATGACTTCTTCAGTGATATCACTTCTCCAGTTCCTATGTTATTCTGTGGAACCTGTTCACTGAGGTCTCCAAAGCTGAAGAAATCTTAGTGCATAGGCTCCATAGAATAACATAGGAATCAGAGAAGTGATAAACTGGAGAATTCATCTCCACTTTATCACCTCTTTATCTCCCCCAGGATGTTGCATTGTGTATAAGAATCATCTTCTATCTTCAGTTCCTATTCTTCTATCCCCTGATGAAGCTGGTTAAATCTGGTAAAAAGAGTTTGGTGGAAGCTGTTCCGTTTTCATAATGAAACTATATATGGCCACATGGTCTACTCTATACCTCAAAATAAGATTTTATTTAATTACTGGTACATTCACTGTATAGGGAATAGTTAGAATATAGATCCATCAGGTCCTGTGAGACAGGAGAGTCCTTTGTGTGTTATAGTACCTGATTTCTAAGTTAAGTATATGGCAATACATCCAAAGTATGAACAAAAAATGTCAAATGTTAGTAGAATTAACCCTGTGAGTGCCAGTGGGGGTATGTATACACCACTGGCACTAACAGGGTTAATCACAGTGTTAATCCGACTAAGTTAAGTAAAATCCCCTGTAAAAAAACACTTACCTGTAATCCTGATGTCCAGCGGGGTCCTCAGCACCCTGGTCATCTACTGTCCATCTTCTTCTTCTGTCTTCTTCTCGTCTGTGTTCTTCTATTCTGAGCTGTGTGTTGAAATTATGTCCCTGTAAAAGAACAGAAAGTCAACATTAACGCTTTGTTTAATAAAAATATCTCCACGTAATGCAACAGTTAACCCTCTGCGTGCCAGTGGGATACACAATGCATTGCAGAGCGATACATTGTATACCTCTATTACTCAAAGCGCTAAACTCTGCCGGCATTGCATAAAATATAAATATGGACCCAATGCTAGCATTTCCTTTTGTCATGGTTTGTTTGACTCACAGACACAGAGTTAAGATAAAAACACAGCTTTATTGAAAAAATAATAAAGAACCCTCACAGGTCCTGAACATCACACATATGTTACAGACACACGACAGGTTCAAGTGATTTAGCATACAATGTATACATATATAGGCTCTACCGGCCTTACCAATATACTGGGTAAGGCAGCCTAGTCTGGTACAACAAGGAACTGAGGAGGCTTTACCGGCCTTACCAATATACCGGGCAAGGCAACCTAATCTGGTACAACAAGGAACTGAGGAGGCTCTACCGGCCTTACCAATATACCAGGTAAGGCAGCCTCTGACTGGTGTGACACGGTGTAGCGGAGGCCCTACCGGTGCTATAACGGAGGTAGCGAAGCAGCCGGTTAGATGGAGTGGAGCAACCAACTACTGTGTACCAGCGCATTCACGGAGGCAACACATGTGACTGGAGGTTCAGAGTGGAGCGAACCAGTGTTATAAACTGAGCAACACGTAGGCCCTACCGGTGCTATAACGGAGGCAGCACTAGCAACCGGTGTCAGAGTGGAGAAAACCAATTACTGTATACCAGCGCACTCAAGGAGGCAACACTTGCGACTAGAAGGACAGAGTGGAGAGAACCAGTACCACGTACTGGATAACACGAAGGCCCTACCGGTGCTATAACGGAGGCAGCACTAGCAACCGGGGACTGAGTGGAGCGAACCAACTACTGAATACCAGTGCAATCTCGGAGGCAAGACAAGCCTGTGGGCAGCGGTGCCAAACCAGGAAGGCACCGGAAATCAGAATGTCTCTGAGGAAACCAGAGTCGAAGCGGAACACAGCCAAGTCGGGATCCAGGAACAGGAACGTCAGCCAGGCCGGGTCAGGATAACGGAGCAGGAACGTCAGCCAAACCGGGTCGGATATGGGAGAAGGAATGTCAGCCAGGCCAGTACGGTACACAGGAACAATACTGGAGAGTAGTCAGGCGATTTGGGTCGGTACACAGACGCAGGAAGAAGAGAGTAGTCAGGCAGGCCAAGGAAGTACACTGGAATCCACAGACAGGCGTTGCACTGGCATAGAAACACCACAAAAGGGCAGTGAAAGGGTGCAGGAGCCCAGTCTATATAGGCAATACTGGGCGGGCTAACCACAGGCCCCAATGGGAAGCACCCATTACTAACTGACAGGAAAAACAAGCAATCATGGGCACCATGATACCTTTACAATTCATACATCTCCCCCGGGTAGTTATATTGTTAACGATTCTACTGTTGTCATGGACAGTGGTGGCAGTATTCCATGGCAAAAATCCCTCTCCCCTTATTACCTTTCGGGCCAATGCCCAAGCTAGTTAGTGAGAAATTTGAACAGAGACTGACTTTTCTATGGACAGTCTCTGTTCAGAATGGCTTCCAGCCTACCATTGGCTGGGATGTGCTCCCAGCCAATCATCTCCTAGTGGGGGGGATGACAAAACCCCCTTCAGAGTATGTCATGCACTGATTGTTAGCTCTATTCCTTTGATGTTCCCATTACTCATGCTATTTAGCATGGGTTTTAAGAACTTAAAACACACAACAGACATTTGGTAACAAGTTTGTTTCTGTGACCCAAAGTTCATTGTGGTTTCAGTTAGCACATATTGTCAATGACCGTTAGCCAGTTTTGCCCTACCAGCTGTTTTACCGGCCACTTTTAAATCAAGGCCAATGTATCAACAATGCAAGTAATTCAATATATTTGGGATTCTGTTTGCCTCAAACAGAAAAGGAATAATTTCATTAGTTGTTTTTAATTACCTTACCTGGTAAAAATGCAGCCAATTATGTTTTTGTATCTCAATGTTACAGCTTACCTTGGTTTCAGCATCATCTGCAGGAGCAAGGCTTCAAGCATGCAGCAGGCCTCTGTTTTATGTGTTTGCTTCCTGTAGTCTCCTCCTACCTACTTCCTCTCTCTGAGCTGCTCCTCCTACCTACCTCCTGAGGAGGGGTTTAAAGGGCAGACTGAGCCCTGACTCAGTTGCCCTTGCGTTGTTGTACAATACAGTCCTGTTTCCCTTTGGTTCTGTGTTTGACCTGGCTTGTCTGACCATCCATTCTGGTGCTGACCTGTGGCTCTGTCTGACAACTCTTTTGCCTGCTCCCATTGTGTAGTAGCTCTGGCTGACCATTCTCCTTGTGCGTTCCGACTTGGCTTAGACATCCTTTCTGGTGCAAACCTGTGGCTCTGGCTGACTGCCCGCTCCGTGTATGACCTGGCTTGTCTGACTACCCACTCTGGTGTTGACTTGGGGCTCTGTCCACTGCACTTCCAGCATACCAATGCTTCAGTGGATATCCTATCTGGTGCAAACCTGTGGCTCTGGCTGACGACCCACTCTGTGTATGACCTGGCTTGTCTGACTATCCTTTCTGGTGCTGACTAGGGGGCTCTGTCTGTTTGTCCCTGCTCCACAGACACCCATCCTAGAGCGGACCTAGGGCTTTATCAGACTCCTAGACTGGCTGCAGGCTGAGTCAGTGCTAGTCCTTTCAGCGTTTCGAATTACTTTGAGGCTCCAGTGGCCTGAGGCCTAGTCTTGGACAGTGTGGTGGATCTATTGGCGGACTGCTATTTCTGATACAGTGCTTGCCTCTTTGATCACCCTTTGTGTGTTATCTGTTTACGTGCATTACTGTTATTATTCGAATAAAAGATTTTTTATTAGATTTTTACTTTACCGTACTGACTCCTGGTTTATTCCTGGGAACCGTGACACTCATTGACTAGGGATGGACAAGAGTTGTTGCTGTGTTCCTGCAAGAAATTTTGCAAAAACTACGTTATCTGTTTTTTCACGGGAAAATCCGCTTTAAAACTAGAGGTTAACATTTTTGCATCTTTTGCCCATTAGCCAAAATCTTTCGCCATTTTTTCAATGGCTAGAAAGTTTCCGCCCATTGATTTATAATGTTTTCGCACTTCCGCTATAAAAACATGACGTTTTTGCTGAAGGCAGCCACAATAGAAGCAGTTACAGAGCGAGATAGATGTGCTGTGCTGTTCTGCTGTGATATTTTGGAAAAATTTAGGCAGGAGAGGCTCATAGTGACTCCTATCACTATGAACAGCAAAAGGAGGAACTGGAAGGACCCTTATTGTGTGTCCACTGAGTCTGAGGAGGAGGAGGAAGTCACTTCAGCAGTACTGAACCAATGCTGTCCAGTCCCCCTAAATCACCCCAATGGATCTTGGGTAATTTAATGGGAATGGAGGGAGAAAAGGGAATGGGAAGGAAGGGAGAAAAGGGAGTGGGAAGGAAGGGAGAAAAGGGTAGTACTAGTGAGAGCAGGACAGGTCAGCTGCCTGTGCCTGCTGCAAGATGTGCTGCCCCTGCTGCCAGTGCCACCATTGCTGTTTATGCAGCCACTACTGTTGTACCTGCTTCCAGACATGATGTCCCTGCTGCCAGTGCCACCATTTCTGTACCTGCAGCAACTAGTGTTGTACCTGCTGCCAGATGTGCTGCCCCTGCTGCCAGTGCCGCCATTGCTCTACCTGCAGCCACTAGTGTTGTACCTGCTGCCAGACGTGCTGCCTCTGCTGCCACCAGCGCTGTACCTGTTGCCAATGCTGAACCTGCTGCCACTAATACTTTGCCTGCTGCTAGTTTTTCTTGTAGTACTCAGGGGGGAAGGAGAAAATGATGCCAAGTGTGACAGCAAGGGACCCTAAATCACACTTGCCATTGCCAAGTAGTCCTGCCAGTGCAAGTATTACTGCTACTAAGGTCCAGCAGCTTGTTAGAGTTAGGAGTGAAGGAGGGGGTAATCAACAATATCCTCATATTTCTAGTGACTGTGAGACTGAGGAGGAAGACTCTGCGGCTGAACTTTATGCGGTTGGTGTTAGTAGTAGTAGCAGTAATGGTGAAGCATCTGGAGTGGTAGAGGAAACATTTGAGAGCATCCAGATTAGCAGTCAAAGGAGCCCATACCATTCCTCTGACCTTGGGAGTCCTCCCCTTCCCTTCACTAAAGGATCCAAGTGGAACATGATCCTGAAGACTAAGAGGCCAGAACTGTTGTTGGGGGAGAGCAGGCACACAATTAATATCACCGACAGCAGGAGCACAGATCAGCTGTCTGTGCCTGCTGCTACTGCTGCTAGTCTGCCTTCTTCTTCAGGTAAAAAGGAAATGGCAAGTGTGACATTAGGGGACCCTGTGTCACATTGCTCGTCACCTACTCCAAGCAGCAGTGAGATGTCTGGAATAGAGCAGCAGCACGTAGGGACTAGTGGTGGTGGTGGTGATGATGATGCCGGAAAAGCTGGGGTAGAAGAGACATTGATGGCCTTTTTAGCCAAGAAATTGGAGACAGAAATGAGGATGGGCATCATCACCACCACTAGTAATGACATTTTGGAATTAGAGGAATTTGCAACTGCTCTAATTCCTTCTGATGCTGAGTTGCAAGGGCAGCAGGATGCTGAGGAGCAGGCTAGTGTGCCACAGACCACCGTGGACACAGTGGGAATGGGGTCAATAAGTGATGCGGGACTAGAACAGGTTCCAATTGCCAGCAGTAGCAATACTCCTGATCCTAGTTGCAGTGCTGAACCTGAGTCAGTAGCAGCAACAGAAACAACATTATCCGCTGCCACAGACAGAGAGGGGAATGTGGAGGACCAGGAGAAAGAGGTCAATCTTTTCCATCTGTTCCCTTCCCCTGAAGTCATTATGGGTGTGGAACTATTTTCTCTTGGGGCAGGCACAGTGCAGTCATCAGCAACGGAACTGTGCACAATTTGTGACAAGTCAATGAAAAGAGGAAAGGAGGGAACATATCTTGGCACAAGCACCCTGATATCACACATGAAACACAGACACCAAGATATTTACTCCAAACATGTTAAAGACAAACATCCACCACAGAAATCAAGCACCACTTTTGCTGTCCCTGACTCTACAGAAGGACAACAAGAGGCGAGGCAGAGATCAAAGAGGAGGAGGGATAGAACAACCCAGGACTGGAAGTTCCTTGATGAGTGAAACAACTAGCTTGCCATCACCTTCTAGGGTAACTACATCTTCTGCCAATCCACCTCATTAATTACCTCCCCCACCAAATGATAGCCACTCTGTTGATGTTAGGATGTGGGCGTTCGTCTCTACCCATTGCACACTGTGTGGTGCACTGACCTCACATGCCAGTGTGGTGGAGGAGAATCGCAATCAATGCATCAAGCAGCATCTGAGTAGATTCCATCCTGCAGAATATGCTAAGATGGTGGCAAGGAGGGTTCATCATTACTATTAAACTGTCAGCAAGTTGTCATGTCCTTAGCGGGGTCTGGACAAGGGGTATAGTAAAAAATGGCAGTACTTGGTTTCGGGTGTCATGGTGTTTGGATACAGTTGTGCCTCCAGATGTTATCTACCACACACACACACTGTGAACATTGCAGTTGCTGATGAGACCCGCTGTTCCTGCTCCCAAGGGAAAAAATATATTCTAATAACAACACACCCATGATGGTTTTGGAAGAGGGGCAGGTGGAGAAGATTTAATGACCATCTTGTTCTTCTCTCCGCATATACTGGGGGCTGCTTATTCTGGTGCTACTGCCTCAGGTGCATCACTGGAGCCAGTTGTGGCAAGTGGAACCTTCATCATCCATCTTCCATGTTACTGCTATTGTTGATCCCATTCCCTTTCAGCTGCCTAATCATCCTGCTGCTTAAACAATGGATTTTCCCACGAAAAAGCAGACAGCAGCATGGTTTTTGCCAAATTTCTGACAGGAACACAGTGAGAGATTTTGCCCACGCCTAGACATGGGCAACGCCGTGCCCCGATTGCTAGTATTGATATATATATATATATATATATATATATATATATATACATATATATATATAATGTATACAGTATATAAACAAGAAGAATGAATCGGCACTCACAGGCCTTTATGTCTACTTGGTGTCAACGTTTCAATGTGAGATTCACATTTTCCTCAGGACAAATAAAATTACCCATCCCCCTACTATATACACTATGTTTCAAAAGAGACAGCCAAGTTCCTTAGTCCTATGTAATTGATGATGTTATCATGTGTCCCCTACTGTGCACTTATATCCCTCAACGATTTATTGCTATGTTTTTAAGAGTATAGATGTTGTGTGTAACTTCTATGTTCCCATTGATTTCAATGGAATGAGCTAGGCGAGAAAAGTGGAAAAAAGCAGAAAATCTGCACTTTTCGCAGGAAATTTTTCACCAAGCGGAAAGTGACATTTTTTGATGATTTCAGTTTGAGGAGGAAATTTTCACCCATCCCTATCAGTGACTATACCTTATTAACTAAATAGGTTCATGTTTCTAAAGTAGAAATAATGACACTAGCAAAACACTTCTATACCCTTCTAAATGCAGATCTTAGCTGGTCTTTTCCAAGGCATGCAGGTAACCCCATTATTTAAATTATTAACTGGTGCTTCATGAAAATGCCTACTGTTTTTTTTGTACTCTCTTTCCCACCACAATATTACTTCTTATGATGGCAGAAGTGGAAAAATAAATAACTGAAAGTCAAAGTTGTGAGTCTTAACAACAACATATGCCTTGAAAAAACTGTTAGCAGGCTGAGTGCCTTTGTACTTTGTCGATAACACCAACATTGGCACAACCATCCTTGAAAACTAACTGTGGCTTGGGATACTCAAGCAGGGTGCAACTCATGAATTCAGTGTTTTTAAAGCCTCTGTTTTAACAAAAGAATAGGGGAGCATGTCAACTGCCAATATTTTGGCAAGTTTATTATTCCACAACTGTACGTTTGCATTATTTTTGTGCAGGTTTTGACTTCTTTCTAAGAACATAGTAAGGATGACAGTGGGATGACAGTACATAGTGGAAGAACTGTGTAACTTAATTGCTTTGTAGCCATCTCTTGTGGAGGCGGTGGTATGTGTTGGCGCTTTATGACTTTTGTCATTGCCAAAAAAAAACACTCATACCCCTCTGCAGCAAAAGCATAACATCTTGGCACACTCTCTGACACAACAATATCAATTCTATTGTGTACCCTGAGCCATGGGGACGTTAGGAGTACTTCTGCTTCTGTCTCTCAGTTACACCTGTGGTTGTGCTTTAAGTGGGATCTCATTGAGGAAATGCCTAGGTGTTAGCCTGCCTTTCCCCTTCTCACATGCTTCTTACACAGACAACAGATGGCAACATGCTTAGCTTTTGGATTTTGAGTGAAGTGTCTCCATACTGTGGACTTAATGAACTGGGGGTTCCTGAGGTTCTGCTGCTACTACTAGGGCTAAATTTTGATGCAATTGTACTACTACTACTATCAAAGGGTATCCTATTGAAATGTCACCCTCTACTGGGCGACGATCAGAAGGTCGAGTTCATAATGTTGTTAGGGACCAGGAACCAGACAGACATAAAAATGTAAAGTGCAAAACACTTTTATTAAAATAACAAAAGCAAACAAAGCAAAATCATGATCCAGAAGCATAAATCAAAAGACAAGCCAGGGTCAGGAACCAAGACAGGTACTTAGCCAAACCGGGATCAGGAATATGGAGACCAATGATATCAAGAACAATCCAGGAGTCAGGAGTCAGGAGCCAGGAGGGACGTCAGAGGAAGTCAGGTCATGCACAGATAATCAGCAACTCAGGATAACACGCTTGCAACCAGAAACACACACAAGTGCAATCAGGAAGTGAGCCAAGCTGCTATAAATACACTGGGAGGGTTTGCTGATAACAGTCAGGTGAGCAAACACAGAGAGGTCAGCTGATTCAGCCTGATCCAGGAAAGGGAAGGCAGCAGTAATGGATAGCAGAGCACTAGATCAGCTCAGATGGCAGAATCAAGCAGCAGAGTAAAGCAGCTCAGCCAAACCTTGACAAATGTCGACCGAATCAAAAGGGCGACATCCGAATATCGAATACATCAAAAGGGCAACATTCTGATGTTGCACGCTTAAGAGTCACCAAATAGAGGTCGACATAGCACATTGCATTATTGATGAATATACACATGCTTTCCTCTGCATGCCAATCCATGGTTGGGGAGCTCATATCAAGAACACAGTTAGAACATGCTCATCTGCTTTGGTAACATTAACCCTGTGGGTGTAGGAGGAGTGTGCAAAGCACCGTGGAGCAACACGTTGCACATCTCTCTGGCACTCAAACAGTTAAAGTCATCACAAATTGGTATAATGAGAGTTTTAAACACAAAAATAAGCTACAAATTGCATCCACCCCACTTTATATGATCACTGTAGTGCCCTAGTTGTATGCACTGTGCATGATTCATTTCCCAGTATGCCCAGAACTCTTCATTCAAGTCTCACCAACCTAGTGCAGAGCTGGGATGATGTCAGTGAGAGGAGACAGGTTATTTCACCAACAACCCCCTGCCAATCACATCAGCAAGAATATATCAGCATGGCTCGGAGTAAGCATGTGTGATGCCCGCCACCAGGAAATGGCTTTCCAATAACCTAGAGGCTGGTGGAATGCATAACTGTCAATGCCTGGGTGTATTGGGAAATGAATCATGCACAGTATATGCTATTAGAGCACTACAGTGGTCATATAAAGAGGGGTGGATGCAAACTTAAGCTTATTGTGTTAAAAACTCTCATTATACAAATTTTTGATGATTTCATCTGTTTGAGTGCCAGAGTTTATCCACAGTGCATTGCACACTCCTCTGACACTCAGATGGTTAATGTTACCCAAGCAGATTAGCAGGTTCTAACTGAGCTCTCTGACCGTGGACTGATATGTAGAGTCAAGTGTGTGTATATTCATCAATAATGTAATGTGCTATACTCTGGTTATAGATGGAGAATCAAAAATAGAGCGCATGGGTTTACTATTACTAATGTCACCTTCTTTTTGTCAACCTTTATGTCACGGTTATGAAGAACACTCAGACAAGACTTGTAAGGGTAAAAGAACTTTATTGAAAATAAAGTACAATCTGCAAATACTTTCCCAACACAGACCCAGAGAGAGACAGTACAGGTACTTCCCACAACTTACACAAGTCCAGTAGGAACAGTATATCAAATAACGTACAGACTGACAGCAGTTACCCTAGAGTGCTAGGGTAAGATGGAGGCAGCAACTTGCTGGTAGCGTCACTGGAGCCCTAGAATGCTAGGGTAGAATGGAGGCCCAAGACTCACAGCTATTGGCAGCAAGGACCCTAGAACTCTAGGGGTGAACAGAGGCCCAAGACCCACGGATACTGGCAACAGGGACCCTAGAACGCTAGGGTTGTAGGGAGACACACGGACCACGGATTCTGGCAGCAAGGACCCTAGAACGCTAGGGTAGTAAGGAGGTCCAAGACTCACGGACACTGGCAGCAAGTACCCTAGAACGCTAGGGGTGAGACGGAGGTAACAGACCACGGAAGGCAACGGGTGTCCGATAGTACGTAAGTATACAGAAGAAGGACCACCTCACTACAGCTGGTTCTTGAGCCCTAAGGTCACAGAGGTACGGTAGGCAGGGCGAGATAGTGAACCGGACCTAGAACTCTAGGGTGATAGCGAGGTTCAACAATGGTGTTATAAAGCCTAGATCATTGCCTATAACTCCCAAACAGGAGTGAGCACAGCTAGTGACAGTGGTAACAATGGACACGTCAGTAAAGGAATGAGTAACTCAGCCCGACTGTTGACAGCACGGAAGCCGGTACTCCATATGTGCACACCAACAGATGCGGTTGATGCCAGTAAGCACGGCTACAGCAGCGGGTGCTCAGCCAGAGGTCGGCAACGTAAGTGGGTTTTCAGCCAATCCAGTCAGCAACGTAAGCGGGTTCTCAGCCAGTCCAGTCAGCAACATAGTGGGTTCTCAGCCAGTCCGGTCAGCAACAGATGCGGGTTCTCGGCTACTCCAGTAAGCAACGTAGTGGGTTCTCAGCCAGTCCGGTCAGCAACGGATGCGGCAGAAGTACAGGATACACAGGAATGCCGTCAGGCAGGCCAGGTCATACAAGAACAGAGAAACAGCAGTAACTAGCACAAGGTTCAGGTACACCACGAAAGGGCGCCTGAATACTGACATGACAGGGTATAAAAGGGCTAGCCCTGGGTGGAGTCAGGTCCAGGGACCAATAAGAATCCAGCATAGTAAACAAGGAAGTAGGAATGTCGCCATGCAGCAGCCAGGATCACAGGCATCGTGATACCTTAAGAGCGCAACATCAGAATGTTACCCTTTTAATGTGGGCAACATTCTGATGTAAACCTTTTGATTCAGGCAACATTATGAACTAGCTCTTCTGATTGTCGCCAAGTAAAGGGTGACATTTCAATAATAAACCATATCAAAGGTGCATCAGTTCCAGCAGCAGCAGAAGCACTCATCATTGCTATGGTTGTGGATGTTAATAACCTGTGTTGCTGTTGCTCTTGGTTACGCAACACTAGTGTGTTGGACTTTGAAGTGGTGACAATGCTGATGATGACTGACAGGATGACTGTGCATTTTTGGGCATCTTTTCTTGTCCAGGGTCAGACTTTCCAATTGTTTTCTCAAACAGCTTATAGACTGGTACAGTGATCTTTTCTGTGCTGGAAGATTGAGCTTTTGCCTTTCACGTAACTTTCTGGCCATGTCATCATCTCTTTTGCTCTTGACTTCATCTGTATTTCAAGAAGAGGAGGATGCTGGAGGGATATATTCTAGATCTACATCATCAGTAATCATTAGTAATCATTAGTAATAGTAATCATTACTTCAAGCCTGCTGCTTTTATATTAATCTAGGCTTTTAGAGGTCTAAAACAATTTATTTTTACTTTTATTTACCTTTATTTTCACAACATTTGCTACTACTTTCAGGACAGATGTTTTTGTGCTTGTTTGTATCACTGTCAAATGCAGCAGCTGGTTGAGCTGCTACATCTTCTTCCATTATCCCAACAGTAAAATACAATTCATTGTTGTCTTCAGTGTTCTTACATGTATTTTTAACAGTACTAGTGCTGGTTATGGTGGTGAAACTTTTGGTGGAACTTTGACAGACTGTCTTTTCAGAAGAAGAATGATCATCATAATGTTTGGTACAATCTGCAGCAATCCTGGGTGCAGTCAGTTTTTGGACTACTACTTTACACACATGTCTCTGCACTGCTCCTGTTCCTTTCCCTCTACCCTTTTTACATTTGCTGGAAAATAATTAAATACTATGTGTGTGTTTACTGTAAAGTACACAGTAGAACTGATGGATTGTTATGTTTTGCCTTGCGCTCTACAAAATACTCAATCTTGTCTAGTATCAGTGACATAGCTCACATCAGGGTCCCTGTCAACTATATATATATATTTTTTTTTTACTGTTTGCCCCCATATCCCTATCACTGTTAACTCAAAACAAATAAGAAAAACCCTGTCCAACTACTACTTTCCCCAGACTCCCCCCACCACATAGATAATAATAACATCCAAACCAGGAAGGAACTTGGAACACAGTTCCCTGTGTCTTTTGAATGAGTCACAAAAATGTTGGGGTGTTTGGGGTAACACTCTTTGTTCCTTTTCACACCCCCAGATATGTCTAACACAGAGATAATAACAGCAAGATCTAGAAGGAACTTGGGCAACAGCTGCCTGTGTGTTTCTAATCAGTCACACAGAATGTTTGGGTACCCTTCTCACCCCCCCCCACACACACATCTATTGCATAGCTAGTAACAGGAAGGAATTTGGGGAAGAATGCAAAATGCATACTCATGCACTCTAGGCATTTTTCCTGTGCAGATAGATACATATTGTGAACATTAAAGCTGCCTGTGTGTTTCTAATCTGTCACACAGAATGTTTGGGTACCCTTCTCATACACCCCCCACACATCTAATGCATAGCTAGTAACAGGAAAGAACTTGAGGAGGAATGCAAAATGCATATGCATGCACTGAAGGCATTTTTCCTGTGCAGATAGATACCTACGCAATTCAAACGCTTCTTGAACTGCGCATGGAAAAATCAGCTTTTTACGACAAAACGTACAGACGTATAAAATGGTTCGGAAAAAAACACTTACTGCATTAGGCGCATTCACCTACAAAAAAAAAAATATGCACACCTGTTCACTAATCTTGCATTTTCATGAGCAATTCAACAAAATCATGCATAAACCTATTTGCTAGTGGTTTTCACACTGGAAATAGCAATTGTGCATGTTTCCTTCATTCCGCCCTTGGACCAGAGCTTCCTGTGTCTTTGAAATCAGTCACAGAGAATGTTGAGGTATTTGGGTTAAATATCCTTTGCTCCCTTTTCCCACAACCCAGACTCCCCCAGTACAGAGATAATAGCTATATCAGCAATGAACTTGTATCACAGGTGCTTGTGTCTACCCAGCTGTTAATTGCAAATATTTTTTGGGTATTTGAGGTCAACCTCCTTTCTCCCTTCCTACCCTCCAGTGTGCCCCCAGACTCCCCTAATACAGAGAACAAATGTCCTGCCTACAAGATTCCCTAAACTAAGCTTCAACTCCTTTTTATTAGCTGTCTTTTCTAACTAAAAAAATGTGCTGCTCTCTTCCTCTCACAAACCCAGAATGGCATGCTGTGGGAATGTAACATCCCTTTTATACAATGGCAAGGAGAGAAAATTAGGGAAAATTGACACATGGTGGGTAGACATTCAGTCTTCCCATTGATTTCAATGCAATGAGCTAGGTGAAATAAGTGTGTAATAAGGTAGTTTTTGCAAAGAAATTCACCTCTCATCAAAAAGTACATAACTGGATTGCTCTCTAAAGGACAATTCTGAATAATTTTAACATCATATATATTTAATACATACCCTTCTCTACCTGTGTTTTTTGTGTATTGCAGATTATTATACATTTTTTTTTTAATTCATTGAGCGTTCTGTATAATGACAAAGCAGAGCAATTCAAGAAGCAAATCAACTGCAAATCAGTGGACAAATAAGTTCCCAAAACCTCCCATTGATTTAAATGTGACTTTTTCAAATGAATTGAACTTCAATGTGATGGAAACCTGTCTAGCATTTAAGGATGTTACAGCCCAATCTAAATAAATGGGAATGGTTATGTTTCCACCATAGTGCAATTGATTTGCTAAAGAATTGCAGATTATTCCTTTATACATAAAGCTCAGTGTTGTACTACTCATTGTGGTAAGGGATCCCATAGCACAGAAAGCCATGTGTGAGGTTTCATTTTACATATTAGTATGCTATTCCCAATGCAGTTTTGCATTTCTTTGCTGTCCCATTTGGCAATGAAGTGGTTACATTTTTGGTACAATTTTGGCTTGTGTCTTTGGTTAAAATCAATTCCCAGATCCTACCTTTCCCCTGCAGCTCCCTAAATTTGTTCTGACTGCTTCTCTTTGCTCATACATAACAAAAGCACCAAGATAAGCAGTAATGAGGACAGAAGTGGGAAAGGAAGAACTCCACATGGACATTAATATGACAGTCCTATTCATGCATTGGACCCCGGCCATCTGTGCAGTGTATGTGTGTGTGTGTGTGTGGGGGGGGGGGGGTTAAGGAGAGAGAAATGGACAGAACTGCTCCAGAATTACATCTTAAAAAATAATCCCAACAAGCTAACAGACAGACCCCTATATTCAAATGAAATAGGATAATCTTTGGGAAAACCATATTCACCATTGGTGAAAAACAAATGAGAATTCCCATTAACCCTTTGAGTGCCAGAGAGCTGTAAAACACCCTGCAAAGCAACACACTGCACATCATCTCTGGCATTCAAAGGGATATTTTAAATGCAACCAGTACACTCTAGAATTCATGGCATTAACCCTTTGAGTGTCAGAGAGCTATCCAGTGCAATGCATTAAATACCTCTCTGGCATTTAAAGAGAAAAAATCACCATTTAAATCAATGAGAATTTGGGGAATTTTCACTTGACTATGCAGTTAGTTAGCCCAAGAAATACTACTACAGTTTTCATCATAACATAGGGCACTGAATGTGTAAGACATGCTAGGGGATAAAAGAGTCGGTAGCAAGTTGCCGTTTTGGGGGTTGCATTTCCTGCTATTGGTTTTGTCTCTGTTATGCATATGAAAGAGACATGCTTAAAGTACCCTTGTCTGTAATGTGCAAAATATTATTAGCAATAAGGCAAAATGAAGATGGCACACCAACAGCTGAAAACATATACTGTGGCAAATGGGGTGAGTCTCTGATGGAGGGATGGATAATACCCACTTCTCCTAAAATGTTGTGTTCCAGCCCTACATGAGCAAAGTACACTCTATAACAGTGGTTCTCAACCCATGCCCTCAGTGGCCTCTAACAGGCCAGGACTTAGGAATTTCCCTGCTAGAGCACAGGTGTGGTGATCAGAGGCTCATTCAAATTGATTAACTCACCCGTGCTCTAACAAGGAAATCCTCAAATCCTGGCCTGTTAGTGGCCACCGAGGGCACGGTTTATATATATATATATATATATATATATATATATATATATATATATACAATTAATAAGTATTCCAGTATGTAAAGAATACTTTAGACTTGAGTTGGGGATCATTTCTCTCAAAAGCTTGTCTCCATGAAATTCAGTTAGTCCAATAAAAAACTTATTATTACATATAAGGATACTAATTCATTTGACCTCTGCAGCACTGGACTGACACGGCTAACCCAAATTGTGTGTGTAGAAATTATATATATATATATATATATATATATATATATGTATATATATATATATATATATATATATATGTGTGTGTGTGTGTGTGTGTGTGTGTGTAAAATAACAAACAAAATTAAAATCTTGTAATACCTTTTGTTAGTCCAATACACGGTGGCAACAAGAGGTGCAGGACTGAAGTTGTTGGAGGTTTGCTGAGGAGGTCTTCATCCTGCAGTGGATCAACTGAACAGCTGAAGATGATACATATATATATATATATATATATATATATATATATATATATATATATATATATACATATACATATTATATGTATATATAGAGAGAGATTTAAATACAAATATATAAAGAAAGATCGATAGATAGATATATAGATGCATTGCTCTATATTTGGATTTTTTATGATGTATATTTTACTCTTACTATAGAAAGCTATTGTCAGTATCTATAGCTGTACCACAGTCGACTGCATTATTTAAAAAATTACTTTTTGCTATAAACATAGGTTTCTTTGTATCCTTTCATAGTCGCTTATTTGTAGATTTATGCTGATCATTTACATAGAATTGGTTTGATCATCTTTAACTTGTTTCATCACAGTCAAAGCTACACTTGACTATGAATGGGTGTGGGGCTTCCAGTAGAGGGATCTGGACAATTGTCCATTTTCCCCTATTGTTTAAAGGGCCTTGGGTAAATGTCTACAAATACATTTGAATTAAAGTCCTGTACAGAAAACCTATTGGGCTCTATTAAAATTAATGCACCAAAGAAAAAGTGCAAAAGTCATAATTTGTAGAGCATGGTCAATAAGGATGTGGAATTCACTAATTCAGGAGACTGCATTGGCAGGTATAGGGAATGTGATCAATAAAGTTCTTAATTCTTATTTAGCTAAAAATAATATAGATAATTATGACAACTGATTTCAACATAGTTTTGATTTTGACTGTTGGAGCACTATTTTTACCCATTTGAGGCATACTTGTAATTGGCTTCAAGTTGTTTTTGTTTTCCTTAACCTGGATCAATAAAACAGATGAGGCAAATATTAACCTCTAAAACAGTGGTTCTCAACTCCAGTCCTCAGGACTCACTAACAGGCCAGGATTTGATGATTTCCTTGTTAGAGCACAGGTGAGTTAATCAGTGTGAATGAGCCTCTGATCACCACACCTGTGCTCTAGCAGAGAAATCCCTAAGTCCTGGCCTGTTAGTGGGTCCTGAGGACAGGAGTTGAGAAACACAGCTCTAAAATAAATAACCATGTTTTGGAGCAGAAACATTTATTGTGCTCTAAACTGCTACATTTATTTTACAATAAAAACATTGAACTAGATTTTGTCCCCATTCTCTGACTTTTTGATAGCGATTGTAAAACTTCAGATCCTATCTGATGTGTCTGGTACTACAATATGTTCAATAATCAGTATATTGTATCTAAAGCCTATATTTTAGCATTAGGACCCCACACCTCTTCTGATTATATGCCATGGATTAACCCTTTGAGTGCTAGTGGGGTACGCAATGCATTGCTCACCTCGGTGGCATTCAAGTGTTTAATCATCTGTTCTGAATTATATACAATGGATCACCCACCTTTTCTGGATGATATGCCATAGAATAACCCTTTGAGTGCCAGAGGGGTAAGCAATGCATTGCTCACCTTTTTTTGCATTCAAGTGGTTAATTACCTGTTCTGAATGATATACAATGGATTACCCATCTCCTCTGGATGATATGCCATGGATTAATCGCCTCTTCTGGATTATAAGCCATGGGTTACCCACCTCTTTTAGATGATATGTCATAGACTAATCACTTCTTCTGGATGAAACACCACTGATGTGGTAATGTAATATATCTTTCCCTCAATTCCACCTACCTAGTGATGTCAGCTGCTGAAATCTTCTCACCATGTGCTGCTCAATCTCAGTATCATTCTACATGTAACTTTAAAAAGAACAAAGGGGCAAAATAATGAGACAGCTCAGTTTAATGAACCCAGGGACTAAATATATATTTAACAAACATACATTTTTGTAAGGTTTGTGAGGCCACTTATGGATGTATCCATTCCCAATGCTGTTTTTATTAAAAAAAAATATACTTGTTAAACCTTTCCTACCTTCAAGCTTTGAAGGTAAGTTTTATGACCCACAGAAAAGCTGAAAGGCGCTCTTTGGTGGCTGCACATTACACAACTGGACTACTTACTTTGACTGATTCCATAAGATCAGACTTCATAAAACACAATAGTTGCCCTTTAAATATTTCTTAAACATCTTATTCAGGAATGTGTTGCCCTCAAAAATAGGGATGGGTGAAAAGTAAAATTTTGTTCCCACAGGGACCTCCGCAATTGTTTTCTCTTTTCCAGCGGGAAATTCTTCCAGTAGAAAAATAATATGTTCCCACTTTTCTGCAAAGGCGTTAAACAATCTCGCAGGTTTGACATTTTCCACCTATGTTTCTCTATAGAACAGCATTTCCCAGCATCAGAAAAAAAGCCTGATCTACTTTGCTGAACAGTGTTCAGAGTTCCATAGAATCATATAGTGGGATTTAAAGCAAATGCTAGGAAATCACCTTTCAACCTCTCAATCTCTCTAGCTGCTTATCTTTCTGTTTCACTTCCTGGAAACCTCATATTTTTGGCATGCAAATGCAAAGTACATGTAATAAACGGGCGGAAGTTTGTAGCCATTGAAAAACATTTTTGGTGTAGGCAACAGGAGACATTGAGGTTTTTGCTGAGGGAGGCTTTTCTAGTGCAAAAGCGGACAACCACGTGGTTTTCTCTGCATTTCTCATGTATACTGAAATTATACAGTGAGCTCCTTATAGTAGCAAACCACACATGCCTGGATTTGGGATATAAAAATTGGAAAAGGTGCAGCACTACACTTAAAGCACATAAAGAGGTTAATAGACCAGGCATCCCCTGCATTCTTCTACACCTTCATGACAAGTGGTGGCTAACTTACTCCATCTAAAGGAAAAACGAAGAAGGATGGTCATTACCTAGTGGAAGGTATAGAATCAAGGTGGGGTGGGAAAGTGTTGCTGTTTAAGTTGTTAAGAAAAGTAAAGGTTTGTCAGAAATAACAGTGCCTGAAAATGGCCCCCAACTTTGTGTGGAAGGCAGCTGGGCATGAGTTTCAAGTCATATTGTCACATCTGTGTATCGGATTTGGTTTATGCTGTCCATAGCCATTTACGAAGTTTAATATGATTGTTTGGCCTGTGTCTCCTCAGTATGTGAGCAATGGTCTCTCCACTTGGGTAAATAGGTAAAAAATTAATGTAATAAACTATGTCCTCTTTGTTTTCCACCTTATACTGCCTCGTATTGTATCATGTTAGGGTAGGTATCATTCCTACAATCCTATGGACAGCTCTGGTCAGTTGACCATAAATCTCCATAGGATGGTGTAGAAACAGCGCCACTGTACAATTTCAGGCCACTGTGATATTGCACCTAAAAAATTCAACTTTGAAAATTAATAACTTTTGAATGAAACACCTTTCAGCAGTGGGAGTGCCCTTGTTTTACTCAGGGGGATAAACTCTACAACATATTTTTTTTTACATTTTAAGTATTACTATCCCTTTCAATTAACCACCTTCTGTCTCATATCTAAGATTTAATCTCCATCTCTAAATTGCCCCACAGAAACATTATTATACATTATTCAATTTAACCATTGCATCATATTTCTGCTGACATTTCATGTGTTTATTTAATAAGCTTACTATTTAAGATATGAAGGTCTGTGTGGGATTTATTAGGCTGTAGTATTGCTGACTGAAGCAGTATAATATTGAATAGGTGGCAGAGAAAGGGTTAATTAACTCATGGCTTGATGTGTTTTATAAAATCTACCCTTCAGATAACACCTCTAATTTTCCTTTGAGTTGGGATCTGGTCAGAGAGTAATTGCATCCCTAGCCAGTTCACTCAGACATCTTGTTCTCTCGTTTTCCGTCTCCAGTTTCTTTCTTAAAGGATTCATCCACTTAATTTTGTTTGGATATGTGAAGACCAAGTTCAGCAATGATTATAGATTTTATCTGAGAGTCTGATTTTCCTTTCCCTCTGTACTTGTATCAAAGACAAAAATGGAACGATAGAGAGACAGATTCGACTGCAGGTAATGAGATTTTATATTAAAAAGAATTAATTAAACTTATACTGTAAGAGGCAATTGAGGCAATGAACTATATCTGTCTTATCAAAACAGAACTTTATATATTGATATATTAAGGGTGCATTATTACTTATCGAAACCCTTTACAATACAGTGGTGAAACAAAAAAAAAAAATATATATATATATTAATAAAAACTACAGCCCTCAATAGGGACACAGCACATCACCCTTTCAAATCTAATAAGGCTAGCATTGAACAATAAATAATTAAACATTTATGTGCAAGAGAGAAAGATAATGGAGTTTTGAATGCGTGCTTTTTCTCTCTTGATAGGAGAATTATGAAGGATTTTTTGTGGAATCCTAAACCAAATCAGCAAGACCCATGCGTCACAAGGAATGCTGCAATGCAATTCAGATTAATTCACAATTCTGAACAATTAAAATCACATGAGTTTATCACAGTTTTGGTTCTGGTGATGTAAAGCTAAAATTAGTTGAATTCTATGAGCAGTCCAACTATAATTACAGAGAAAATTTAGATTTTGTGTCATAAGAAATTATAACATCACAAGTATATAGGCCACCATATGAGGTGTTAATGAGGACAAGATAAACTCAACCCAAGATGGATAAACTCAAACCGTCAAACTGCATTCAGCACTAACCACCTCTTTAAAAACAGGTTTAAGCAGATGTCCCTTAAAGGAGCACTACACTTTTTTTAGTGAAAACCTCTTATAGTGCTTTTCCTACTGAGTAAAACTAGTTTGTTCCTGTCACAGGAACCACTGGGCCCCTGGAGGGGCCTGAGGGCAAGCCTCCTGCCCACAGACTATGGACCTAGCCCTGGAACAAGGTATGGCCTCTCCCTGAGACTGTTAAACAAGGAACTGTTATCACAAGAACCCCAGGGACTGTGGACATTTCTGGGCCCAAAGAGACTGACAACCATGGACTGCTGGCTTGCTTCCAAGGCAATGGACCGTAAGGGTTAATTATTTGAGTTTACCTAAAGTTACTTGCAATGTGTATTGTAGCCACTCAAGCCAGTGTATTGTGAACTGTACTGAGACCCCCTGCTGTGTGGTAATTCATTCAAGCCCTCAAGTCTTTGTGTCCACTGTCTGAGTTCTGCAACCCTTTTGTGTGTGAAATGTAATCATGTCTAAGTCATTGTATTTGTTAGATCAACTGCTGTTGGCCTTTTGTTTACTGTATGGTGATTGGATTATGTCCCTATTGTATCTGCTTGGTCCAGGTAGTTGAATGTCAGTCAGTCAGTGTTCTTAGGGACTCCAGTTATTATATATTCAGGCCCAGTTAGGGGTGGCATTTGCCTGGGGTGGCATTTGCCTGGGGTAGTAGTTGGCACCTTTATCAAAGTACACCTTTATCTAAGTACTGAGAGTTAGGCAAGAGAAATAATATGTTAATATCTATCCAGTATGCTGCATTTTATGCTATATGAAGACAGTCTTCTAACAACTTTCTCATCTTCCTTACAGGTATGTGTTTCCCATCCAGTCTGCTTGAAGTCTTGTGCTGTAACCCAACTGTTTATTAACTATACAGTCTCCTGGTATGTGTTTCCCATCCAGTCTGCTTGAAGTCTTGTGCTGTAAACCAACTGTTTATTAACTATACAGTCTCCTGGTATGTGTTTCCCATCCACTCTGCTTGAAGTCTTGTGCTGTAACCCAACTGTTTATTAACTATACAGTCTCCTGGTATGTACTAATCTACCCTTCACCTGGAACTCCAATCTCATCCAGTCTCCCTCTACCATTTAACCCCTTGTTATATGTACTAATCTACATTAGCCATTTTGACTCCCTGTTCCAGTCTCCATATTGCCTTCCTCCCCCTTTCCTCTCCTATATCTCTCTGTGTCTGTTTCTTATCAGAGATTTAATGGTGTCACACCTGAACGCACTCAGAGCTCTCCCATCCCAAAACAATTTGTAATTTGGAAATCCCTCAGTCAGTCAGTCAGTGTTCTTAGGGACTCCAGTTATTATATATTCAGGCCCAGTTAGGGGTGGCATTTGCCTGGGGTAGTAGTTGGCACCTTTATCAAAGGAAGGAAGGGTTTCTTTACAGTAAGGACAATAAAGGTATGGAATGCAATTCCGGAGGAGGTGGTGCTATCAAATACATTAGATGCCTTTAAAAGGGGCCTGGATACTTATTTAAAAGAGCATAATATAGAGGGCTATGTACGTTAGTATTAGGATTAATATTTAGTTAGGGCTTGTTGATCCAGGGAGAAGTCTGATTGCCATTTGGAGTCAGATGCCTTCTTTTGGGTCAGCGATGGTAAACAGGAATAGGAAAAGGGTTGAACTGGATGGACACAAGTCTTTTTTCAACCTAAATTACTATGTAACTATGTAACATCTTTATCTAAGTACTGAGAGTTAGGCAAGAGAGAAACAGCTGCTGCAGCCACCTAAAGACAAGAGGGAAGTAAACAGGCTGAATTCAGAGTGAAGAAACAGTCATTTCCACCAAGCACTGGCATTTGCATCCTCTACTGAAACTACTGACCACCTGATGCAAGAAACCAGGATTTCCAGGTCTGATTTTACAAACTGCTTATTTAACTACTAAACCACCAAATCTGACTTTGATTTCTTCTCCAACCACCATTAACCATTACAACATCTACCTCTCCTGATCATCAGTGGACTACTTCATTTAACCCTGCATTGATTCCTACCCTCACCAAGTACTTTGCAGTTCTGCTACTGACTCTCCTCACCATCCCTGGCACCTATTCCCTCCGCTCCGTGGATTGACCCTTGATTGCCAAATCATCTGTACTCTCCTGGATTACTGACTGTTGCACATCTCTACTGCCCCATTCATTATCCCCACTATGGGCAAATGAGCTCCTTGCTTTGTGATCGCCATTCTCACCTGCATAAAACTCTCCTCCTCCTGTGTCCACATTAAGTGTCACTCCATTCACATTGCACCCTCAATTCTTCACTCTCCACTTCTCTGCTCCCATGAACTTTTTTCATTCCTCCACTCCCTATCACCACCATCTCCTTCTACCCCTGCAAAAAAGCCCCACTGCTTCAAATCTCACTCTCACCTTATGTCCCTCTCCCTTCTCCTCCTACTTGCTGCAGGTGACATCTCACCTAACCCAGGCCCCCCTTCCATTCTCTCTTGTACCACAGAACCCACTCACACGTGCAACACTCACAACCTAAGAACCGTACCCCGTCACCTAACCTCCCCCCCCCTTTTGTTTTGGTCTCTGGAACGCCCGCTCTGTGTGTAACAAACTAACAGCTGTTCACGATCTGTTCATTTCTCACTCCCTAAACCTCCTTGCCATCACTGAAACTTGGCTCACATCATCAGACACTGCCTCCACTGCCGCACTCTCATATGGAGGCCTTCAATTCACACACACACCGAGGCCTGGCAACAGACATGGCGGGGGAGTAGGCATCCTGCTGCCCCCTAACCATATATTTCAGGTACTACCCACTGTTCCATCTCTCTCCTTCCCTACATTTGAAGCTCACACACTTCACCTCTTCTCTCCCTTCCCCCTGCGTGTCGCTGTCATATACAGGCCACCTGGTCCCACTGCACAATTCCTTGATCACTTCACCTCCTGGCTCCCTCACTTCATGTCCTCTGATGTCCCTACTCTCATCATGGGTGACTTCAACATCCCTATAGATAATCACAACACCCCCCCCCTGCCCTCAAACTCCTCTCCTTAACAACCTCCTTAGGCTTATCACAGTGGACCAGCTCTCCCACACACAGTGATGGTCACTCCCTCGACTTGATCTTCACTAACCTCTGCTCGGTCTCCAACTTCTCTAATGTCCCCTTTCCCCTCTCTGACCACCACCTCCTCACCGGTAACCTCATCATACCACGCAAACCCATCACCCCCGCCACAATCAAGCACATGCGAAGAAATCTGCATACTCTTGATAAGCAACAATTTTCCACCTTCCTGCAGCCTCTTCTCAACCCCATCCTCACATTTACTTGCCCAGACAAGTAAACCCACCAACACAAACACCTTCCACCAACTTCTCTGCCCAAGATCTCGCCAACCACTTCAAGAACAAGATTGAATCCATCAGACATGACATTTCATCACTACCACCCCCACCAAGCCAGCCCAGCCCTGTCGCCTCTCCCACATACACACTAAGCTCCTTCCCACATGTCACTGAGGATGAAGTCTCCCTTCTCCTCACTCACTCAAACCTAACCACGTGCCCTCTGGACCCAATCCCATCTCAGCTCACCCAAGAACTCTCCCCTCTACTAACTCCAATCCTTACTCACTTATTCAACCTCTCTTTGTCAACCGGCACCTTCCCATCCTCTTTCAAACATGCACTAATCACTCCCATCCTAAAAAAACCCTCCCTGGACCCAAACTCACTGTCAAATTACCGGCCAATTTCCCTACTCCCGTTCGCCTCCAAGCTTCTCAAGCTCCTTGCATATAACCGGCTCACTAAATTCCTCTGCTCCCATTCCCTGCTAGATCCCTTGCAATCCGGATTCCGCCCTCATCACTCCACTGAGACTGCCCTCACTAAAGTGGCCAATGACTTGCTCTCAGCCAAGTCAAAAGGCCACTACTCCCTACTCATTCTCTTGGACTTGTCAGCTGCCTTTGACACAGTTGATCACCCACTCCTCCTCCAAGCCCTCCACTCCCTAGGTCTCTGCGACACTGCACTCTCCTGGTTTTCATCTTATCTCTGCAACCGCTCCTTCAGTGTTTCCTACTCTGGCTCCACTTCCCTACCCCTCCCACTGTCTGTTGGTGTGCCTCAAGGATCAGTACTGGGACCTTTGCTCTTCTCCATCTACACTGCTTCCCTTGGAAAACTAATAAACTCCTTTGGGTTTCACCATCATCTCTATGCTGATGACACCCAAATATATCTTTCCTCCCCAGACCTCTTCCCTTCCCTCCTGTCCCGAGTGTCTGACTGTCTGTCTGCTGTGTCTTCCTGGATGTCCTCCCATCAACTCAAACTTAACCTTGGCAAAACCGAACTAATTCTCTTCCCTCCATCTACAACCAGCCTTATCCCAAATATTACCCTCACCGTTAACAACACTTCCATCACACCAACCCCTACAGCACGCTGCCTGGGGGTCACATTTGACTCTGCCCTATCCTTCATTCCTCACATCCAGTCAATCTCCAACTCATGCCGCCTCCACCTCCGCAACATCTCTAGAATCCGACCCTTTCTCACAGACGATACTACCAAAATTCTAATCCAAACACTCATCATGTCCCGTCTTGACTACTGTAACTCTTTACTAATTGGCCTGCCTCTCACCCGACTAACCCCGCTACAGTCCATAATGAACTCTGCTGAAAGACTAATCTACCTCACTCATCGCTTCTCTAACACCACACCCCTCTGTCAGTCCCTACATTGGCTCCCATTAGCATACAGAGTAAAATTCAAAACTCTGCTGCTAACTTATAGAGCCCTCACTAACACTGCACCCCCCTATATTTCATCTCTCATTTCCAAATATACTCCCGCCCGCCATCTTCGCTCTGCACATGACCTTCTGCTCTCCACAGCTCTTATCACATCCTCCCACTCCCGCCTACAGGACTTCTCCCGTGCTGCACCTGAGCTGTGGAATTCCCTCCCCCGCCCCATCAGACTCTCCCCCAGCCTTCAAATCTTCAGACGCTCCCTGAAGACTCACCTCTTCAGGGAGGCCTATCAACTGCCTCCATAAACATCATCACCAAGATTCACCCCTTGCACGGACTACTGCACTCAACGGCACTTCTCACACCCACCCACTGACTGGCAGTTCATGTGGCAGGAGGCACTTAAACGCAATAGCACTTACTCCTTCTGTATCAAACCTACCTTCCTCTAGACTGTAAGCTCTCACAAGCAGGGCCAGCTGATCCTCCTGTTCTCCACATCTGATTGTACTATTTAATACCTCTGTATGTCTATTCCCAATTGTACAGAGCTGCGGAATTAGTTGGCTCTATATAAATAAAGAATAATAATAATAATAATAATAATAATGTAAGGTTTGAGTATAAATATGTGTGGTTTGTTCCAATAAAGGGAGTTCTTGTCTTACCTACACTGGTGTTGTCTGGTGAGGTAAAGCTTGCTGTATTCAGTGTGTGCTCCTGGTTACCCTGAAACTAGTTTTGCCTGGTTTGGGGTATATTGCGGTATGCTGTTGGATGTCCATCTGACTCGTAGAGGAAGAAGTGACTTTTGATGGGGACACCAAGGCTGGGTGTCCGCTGGTACCGTCACAGTTCCTACTGATGGAAGCTGTTTTATTCACAGTTTTTAACAGTTCAAAACTATTATACTCTCTGGAAACATAGATTCAGAGAAATACACTCCTGAAAGCTCAAAACTGACAAGATGTGAGTCAGTTTACTCTCACATTCTATGGAGAATTGTTGTCAGTGACTCACTTCTCCCTTAGAATGCAACAGAAAAATTATCTGAAATCTGGGCAATGTTAATGAAAAACAACAATAACAGTTGGGTAACTGGGACTTAGAGGTGGCAACTCCACAGCAAAGGCAAACTATTCTCAAATGATTGTTCACGTACCATGCAATGTGGATCCCAGCTGCATATCTCTATATGCTCAACTTGCAGGACTCTCTCACTCCAGACATGATCTCCCATCTCCAGTTGTTCAAACTTGCAGATATCTTCCACATGACATGTGATTCCTTGACACCTGTCAGTGAAATATACTGATGAATCAAAAAACAATATATATAAGGTTCAATGAAAGACTAGGTGTATAGTATCCTATTCCTCACAAATGATTTTGTCTCCTTGTAATGGATCTTCATCTGGTAAAGGAGTACTTGAAAGTTCCTTTACCTCAAATAGGTCCAAACAGTAAGCCTTTTGATGCTTAGTAACCTATAACTCTAATGAAGTGTGTAAAGGTCAAATCAGGAACAATCACCAGGTGTGAAGAAAACAAAACAAAACAAAAAAAACAGTTGATAATTCTAATAACATATTTCATATTTTCTGATAGTCTGCAAATGAAATGTTTTTTATTTTTTCTAATTTAACTAGCGCATTATCTCTATTCCTATCACTGTTGACTAAACCAAAAAGTTTATTGGTCCCACAGGGCAGAGGAGTCATATCGATAGAACTAACCAATGGTAAGGGATAATGGCTGAAAATATCTCGGAGACTGGGTGTGTACTAGCAAACTAGGAAATATATGGATTACTGGACTTATGGTAAGAAGGTTGTATGCAGAAATGCAGAAATCTACTCAGAGAAGCAAATAGGGGATAGGTGGCAATGCAGGCAGGTTGCAAGCTGAGGAAATTCTGACAAGGCAAGGAATTGAAAGGTGAACTTAACTTGAATACTTAGTTTCAGCAGGCAATGTTTTAGAATGTTAACATGGCTGTAGCTTTTGGTTTGTGGCAGTCAATGCTGTATCAGAAATTGTGACTAAAACTAGGACACTTGAAGGGTTTACTTAGATGAAACACTTGGATCACTGCAGATAGTGAGGAGTAACTGAGCAGCTGGAAGACAGGCTTGGCTGAAGTTATTTGATCAAAAAATGTAACTTTCATATGATGGTGGTCAATATATATTTGCAGGGGTAAATAGAGGTAAATACTGACCAGAAATGTGGTCAGTATAACTGCAGGAGTTAATAAGCAGGCAGCATACAGAGCAGTGATCATTACATAGCAGGAGTAACCAACAGATAGATACACATGGTACATAAAGGTGCAGAATTGGAAAAAGCCAGATTCTTGAAGCAAAACAAGAGGGGGGATGCACTAAGGTGTCATAAAGAGATGATAAAGTGAAGATGACGTCTCCAGTGATATCACTTATCCAATTCCTATGTTATTATATGGAGCCAATACATTAAGATTACATTAAGGCATATGCCTTATAGAATAATGTAGGAACTGGAAACTCTATATCAGTCCTTACTGAAAAACTCCCCAAGTAACACTATGAACATGCAAAAATAAATAAAATCCTAGGAGATGTGTCTAGATGAGACAGGAGAAGCACATCATATCACAGCAATGGAACCCTGGCACCACATTCTTACAATGACTCTCTTTTTTTTTTTAAGAGAAGCTCATCAATAACAAGAAAATTTAAATTATTGCCATTTTTTACCATGAACTTCATGGAAAGATTCACACATATTGGTAAAGGCTTTATTGGATTCCTTTCCCCCACTTTAATCGCTTGGCCTCCCTTTCATAAAGTAACCTGTCAAACTGGCTTACCTATGTGCTATTGCACAAAGGCACTCCAGTATGGGAACTACATTTTGAGACTTATGCTGTAAGTGTATTTCAGCACTATAGTCTTTCTTATAATAAGAGGAATTTAGTAATGTAGTTGGATTTTTATTAACTCTTCATGAAATGCAATGTCCACAGGGAAATATTCTTTTTGGTATTTCAAAATGAAAGACTCCTAATATACAATGTTTCTCATAGTAACATAGCAACATAGTTGACGAGGCTGAAAAAAGACATGCGTCCATCAAGTCCAGCCCATGTCAAAACCCCCCCTGTGTGATCCAGAGGAAGGCAAAAAAAAAAACCAAAGCCATTTCCAATTTAGCCCCAAGTGTCAGTCAGATTGTTCCGTGGATCAGCAACCTATCTGCATTGAAGCCACCTGTCATAATTTGCAATGTTGTTCTGTGCTACATAGGCATCCATTGCTTTTTTTGAAAGCAGTTATATTATCTGCAAGTACAACATTCTGAGGCAAAGAATTCCATAGCTTTAGCGTCCTTACTGTAAAAAATCCCTGCCTTTGGTTTAGTCAAAAATGCACTGCCTCTGGTCTTAATGGATGACATCTTGTTCTTAGCTCAGCATAAATAATTAATTGGTTAGTTCTTTGTATTGAGTAGGGGTGGGTGAAAGTTGTTGCCGTGTTCCCGCAGGAAATTTTATGAAAACCACGTTGTTATCTGCTTTTTCACTGGAAAATCCGCTTTAAAACTAGCTGTTAAAATTTTTGTATCTTTTGCCCATTGGTCAAAATCTTTCACCATTTTTTCAATGGCTAAAAAGTTTTTATCCATTGATTTACATTGTTTTCGCCCCCTTCCTCTATAAAAATGTGACGTTTTCGCTGAAGGCAGAAACAATAGAAGCAGTTACAGAGCGAGATAGACATGCTGTGCTGTTCTCTTGTGATATTTAGCAAAGATTGAGGCAGGAGAGGCTCATAGTGACTCCTATCACTATGAGCAGCAAAAAGAGGAACTGGAAGGACCCTTATTATGTGTCCACTGAGTCTGAGGAGTATGAGGCGGAAGTGACTAGCAGTACTCAACCAATGCTGTCAAGTCCCTCTAAATCACCACAAGGAATCTTGGGGAATTTAATAAGAAGGGAGGGAGAAAAGGGAATGGGACGGAAAGGAGAAAAGGGAATGGGAAGGAAGGGGGAAAAGGATAGTGAGAGCAGGACAGGTCAGCCGCCTGCGCCTGCTGCAAGATGTGCTGTCCCTGCTGCCAGTTCCACCATTGCTGTTCTTGCAGCCACTAGTGTTTTACCTATTGCCAGACATGCTTCCCCTGCTGCCAGTGCCACGATTTCTGTAACTGCAGCCACTAGTGTTGTACCTGTTGTCAGATGTGCTGCCCCTGCTGCCAGTGCCACCATTTCTGTAACTGCAGCCTCTAGTGTTGTACCTGTTGCCAAACGTGCTTCCCCTGCTGCCAGTGCCACCCTTTCTGATACTGCAGCAACTAGTGTCGTACCTGTTGCTAGTGCTGAATCTGCTGCTAGTGCTGAACCTGCTGCTAGTACTGAACCTGCTGCCAGTGCTGAACCTGTTGCTAGTACTGAACCTGCTGCCAGTGCTGAACCTGCTGCCACCAATACTTTGCCTGCTGCTAGTGTTTCTTGTAGTACTCGGGGGGGAAGGAGAAAATGATGCCAAGAGTGACAGCACTTGCCATTCCCAAGCAGTCCTGCCACTGCTAGTACTATTGCTACTAAGGTCCAGCAGGTTGTTAGCCTTAGGAGTGAAGGAGGGGGTAATCAACAATACACTGATATCACTAGTGACTGTGAGACTGAGGAGGAAGACTCTGCGGCTGAACTTGATGTGGTTGGTGTTAGTAGTAGGAGTAATGGTGAAGCAGCCGGAGTGGTAGGGGAAACATTTTACAGCATCCAGACTAGTGGTCAAGGGAGCCCACAACATTCTCCTGACCCTGGGACTGGGAGTTCTCCCCTTCTCTTCACTACAGTGTCCAGGTGGAACATGAACCTGAAGAGGCCAGAACTGGTGTTGGGGGAGGAAAGCAGGTTGAGAATTAATACCACCAGCAGGAGCACAGATCAGCTGCCTGTGCCTGCTGCTATTTCTGCTAGTGCTTATCTGCCTTCTTCTTCAGGTCAAAAGGCAATGGCAAGTGTGACATTAGGGGACCCTCTGTCACATTGCTTGTCACCTCCTCCAAGCAGCAGTGATATGAATGGAATAGAGCAGAAGCAGCAGCAACAGCTTGTAGGGACTGGTGGTGGTGGTGGTGGTGATGATGCTGGAGAAGCTGAGGTGGAAGAGACATTGATGGTCTTTTTAGCAGAAACTGAGAAGATGCAAGGGCAGCAGGATGCTGAGAAGCAGGTTAATGTTCCATAGACTACCGTGGACACAGTGGGAATGGGTTCAACAATCGATGCAGGACTAGGACAGGTTCCACTTACCAGCAGTAGCAATATTCCTTATCCTAGTTGCAGTGCTGACTCTGAGGCAGTAGCAGCAACAGCAGCAACATTATCCTCTGCCACAGACAATGAAAGGGAATGTAGAGGACAAGAAGATAGAGGCCATTCTTCTCTACCTTTCCCCTTCCCTCTGAAGTCATCATGGTTGTGGGACTATTTTTCTGTTGGGGCAGGCACAGTACAGTCATCAGCAATGGCACTGTGCAAAATTTGTGACAAGTCAGTTAAAAGAGGAAAGGAGGGAACACACCTTGGCACAAGCTCCCTCATATCACACATGAAACAGACACCATGACATTTACTCCAAACATATTAAAGCCAAACACTCATCACAGAAATCAAGCACCACTTTTGCTGTCCCTGACTCACTAAAAGGTAACAAGAGGTGAGGCACAGATCAAAGAGGAGGAGGAATAGAACAACCCAGGCAGAGACTGGAAGTTTCAGGACGAGTGAAACAACTAGCTTGCCATCACCTTCTTGGGTAACTACATCTTCTGCTAATCCTCCTTGTTCATTACCTCCCCCACCAAATGATAACCACTCTGTTTATGTTAGGATGTATTATTATTATTATTCTTTATTTATATAGCATCAACTTAATCCACAGCGCTGTACAATAGGGAATAGACATACAGGAATATTAAATATTAAACCATATGTGAAGAACAGAAGGCTCAGAGGGCCCTGCTCGTGACAGCTTACAGTCTAGAGGAAGGTAGGTTGGACACAGAAGGTGTAAGTGCTATTGGGTGTAAGTGTCTCCTTCCCACTGAGCTGCCGGTCGGTCGGTGGGAGAGAGAAGTGCTATTGAATGCAGTGGCCCAGGCAAGGAGTGGTTATTGGTGACAATGTTTATGGAGGAAGTTGATAAGCTTTCCTGAAGAGGTGAGTTTTCAGGGAGCCTCTGAAGATGTGACCATACACCTCTTAATATCTGTTGTTGACCTACTGTGAGCCAGTGACATGGATAAGTACACAGTGTTTTTTATATATATGAAATAAATTGAGTTTGATTTTAACTGGGATCTGCTTCAGGTGTTAGTGCAGAATGAATTTGTGAATTATTTGTACTGTTATTGTTGATCCCATTCCCTTTCAGCTGCCTAACAATCCTACTGCTTAAACAACTCAGCAGCAGCAGTACGAACAGCAGTTGCAACTCAGGAGGACATTTGACAGTGACCACTGGCCAACATGACCTGCTGGCATTAGACCAGTAAGGCATTTTTATTTTTTTTCTCAGGGCTTGTGTGTTAAAAAAAAGATACAAAAAAAATATAAATGAATAAAAACTAGTCCTACAAAAAAATAAACAATTGTTTTTGTTTCTAACAAGCCTAAGTCCTACAAATCAATGTTTCCTTAGGGCTTGTGCCAAACAAGCTTAAGTCCTACAAATCAATGTTTCTCAGGGCTTGGCCCTCTAATAAGTCTAAGTCCTACAAAGGCCTCTAACAACAAATCAAACAAATCATCCTCTATAAAATAATCTATCAAGTCAAGTATCAGTCCACCCCAGTGGCAGCTTAAGTCAGGGGGTTCCTGTCTCTGTCACTTTAAATAAAATGTCTTATTTTATTTTATGGATTTTTTTTTTTAACTGTCCCACCAATAGCAGTCAAGAAACCCCCCAAAACAAATTCCCTGTTCAAATGATTCATTCACCAACACAGGCACCCTCCTCAGACCCCTTTATACCACGTCTTAGGTTTTTACTTTATTTTATTTAGGATTTCTTTTTTATTAAGTGCCCCCCAATCCCAGTAAACAACCCCCTAAAAATCATTCCCTGTTCAACTAATTCTTTCCCCATACCCCACTAACACAGGCACCCTCATGCCCCTTTTATACAATGCCTTTGAAAAATAAAATATTATTTGTAATGTGTTGTGTGTAACTTCTATGTTCCCATTGATTCAATGGGCAAAAAAAGCGGAAAAAAGTGGAAGATCTGCACTTTTCGCAGGAAATTTTTCGTCAATCGGAAAGTGCCATTTTTCACTGATTTCAGTTTGAGGTGGAAAATTTTGCCAATCCCTAGGATTTACCTTGAATGTATTTGTAAATGGCAATCATATCACCCCTTAGATGTCTCTTCTCTGATGCAAACAAACCCAGTTTGGCTAGTCTCTCCTTATAACTCAGATTCTCCAATCCCTTTATCAGTTTTGTTTCATGTATCTTCACTTTTTCAAGCTCAACAATGTTTTTTTAAGAACTGGTGCCCAAAATTGTACTCCATATTCTAGATGAGGCCTAACCAAGAATTTCTATAGAGGTAAGATAATATTAGCATACCTTGCATCTGCACCTCTTTTAATGCAGGTTAGTACGCTCATGCAGCAGTTGAGTGACTGTGCACGCTACTGTGAAGTCTATCGTCTATCAGTACTCTAAAATCTTTCTCTAATGAGTATTCCCCAAGCTTTTTTTATAGAGTATATGAAGCATGTTTGTTTCTACAGCCCAAATACATAAGCTTACACCATCCTATGGAAATTTATGGTCCCGGGAGCAGAGCTGTCCATAGGATGGTGTAGCAACAGCACCACTGTACAATTTCAGGCCACTGTGATATTGCACCTAAAAATGTCAATTTTGAGCTGTAATAACTTTTAATTAAAACACCTTTCTGCAGTGGGCGTAGCTTTGTTTTACTTAGGGAAATAAACCTTACAACATATTTTTTTTTTACATTTTAAGTATTACTATCCCTTTAAAAGTCATCTGCCACTTTTCTGCCCATTAACTCAGTTTATCTAAATCCTTCTACAGAGAAGAAAACATCCAGCTCTGTATGTATTTCCTGACACAGCTTAGTTTCATCAGTGTCATCTCCTTATATTATATCTCCTGGATCTTATTTGGATTGGTGAAAAGATTTTTTCAGTGTGTTTTTTATAAATAACCAATGGTTTATTTCCAGTACTGTGCTTTAAAAACATATTCTCCATCAAAATGTGACAGTGGAGTTTCAGGATCGTATACATTTTATAACAAACTATATCAAAATAGGTGGCAAAAGCCAGACTCCTGACTTATATTCTAAGAGTTATTTGATGTCTACCTCTACTTCCCTGTGGAGAACTCATGAAAAATAAATGAACATGGGTTCTATTGACACCTCATTAATAAAGAAATGGAATGGGTATTCTAATCTCTCCCTATACTACTCCCCTGTAGTAAGGTCAAAATTAGGACTAATAATAACCATTATTATTTTAATTGTAATATCTATTATTACTAAAAAATCAAAAGTCAGTAATGCTGAAATTCTTATAACTCTGCCCAGTATATAACTCATTTGCCTGTACACTTAAATTACCTGCAACCCCCCCCAAAAAAAAAATAAACCCAAAGAAAGCATTGTTGATCTATTGACCAACATATACTGAAGCCTTTTAAACTGCAGGTGCCAGAGGTTGCCTCTAAGCTAACTGTTTTACACCACATCATGGCCACTTCCAGGCAGAGGGTACACAGTGATATATATATGGCACTATAGCTACAGAACATGTATTATGGTAGTATGCACCTGAAAAATTAGCCGAATATATTCCAGTCATTTTCTCTTAACTTGCCCAGTTGCGGGGCATACATTTTTTCTGTATAAAGTAACTTGGTGTCTTTCACTTCATATTAGTGATTTCCCATGGCACTGAATACCATTATATCCTAGGCCTGGAGTTGAGGAGATACTTAGCTAGCCAGGAGAAGACATGCGGTACATGGAGCTGCTTAACAATAGAAAATGTAACTCTCCCTCCACCAGAGCAATGAGAGAGAGTCAGGGGGAAATCTGGGTCAATCATGTAGATAACAAGAAAAACTAGTGAATACCAGAAAATGTGGTTACTCTCTACTGTGGGTCCAACATTATCTTTGTTCATGGTTGTAAAAGAAACTATTGGCCTCTAGGGCAAAACCTGAGCCAGAGTCCCTCTTACCCATTCATACCAAATCTAAGCAATAGCCTAACAACCACTGCAAAATTATAAGCGCTTCCACAAATATTTCCCTCTACAGACAACAATTTGCAAACAATAAAAAAATCCACAGAAACTGAACATTGAACTTGCCATAAAATAATTGGCCTACTCAAACTTTTATTTCATATGCAAACTAGCCCACAAAGCTTTCAAGTAGCAAGAAAATTGCTTACAAATCTTACAATCTAAATGAGAACTATCCCACAGGTTGCATTAAACAGAAAAAATATCTCTGAATGTACTATGTGGACATTGTTGGTTTACTGAGTTTAATGAGTTTACTGGCTAGAGAACTAGGGAATAAAGGGCTCAATTCAACAACATGTGCTAAATTCAGATATTTTGTCTAACTCAATAGCACGCGCTAAATCAACATCCTATGCGCTGTTATTTAATGAAAGTTGGATTCTGAATCTGAATATCAAGCTCTAAATTCTAGTTCCTGCTTACACCAGCAATGCATATTAAGCTTAATTGAAGCACAATGGGAGTACATTCTATTTGCCTAAAACCAAGAGTCCAATAAAAAAGAAAACAGCTAATTGTGCTGTTGTCACTGTGAAGTCAGCTAATTGTGCTGTTGTCACTGTGAAGTCACTCAAATCACACTACACATCCGGCAAGAGACAAGTCAAACATCCTGCCATTCATGGGTAGATAAGGGGCCACAACACAGGGGTAGGCACTGAGAAAAGTCACAACTGTATAGGAACATACACCTTAGGATAACATACGGGAATCAGGAGGAGTGCGTCCAAATGGCAAAATACATAACACTCTTTTGTATTCACCTCACACACTGCATCCACCATCACAAATACCTACACTACATGTTTAACACATAAAATACTATGTTTCTTTTCTGCTACACAGTGTGAGAAATTGAGTGTGAGAGTCTGGTGGATTGAGTGTGGTCAAGTGTCACTGGGAGTGTGAGTGTGAGTGGGGTGTGCAACAGAGTTAGAAGATGAGAGAGTGTCAGTGTGATAAGGTGTGAGTGGGGTGTGCAAGAGTGAGTGTGAGGAGGAGGAGTAGTGAGAGAGGAAATAGGAGAGATGGCAGGAAGAGGAGAAGAGGGATGGGGTGTGGAGAGAGCAATAGGGAGAGGAGCAGGACCACAGGAAAGTGAACAGCATGGAGAGAGGCTCAGGAGGGAGAGAGAATAGAGGTGAAGGCAGTAGACTAGAGAAAGGCATACAAAAGGGGGATGAGGAAGTGCTAGTGGAATTAATGTAGGGGACAACAGGTAAACAAACACAAACAGTAACAAAGCAGAAACGTCTTCAGCTACCCTCAGTAGCAGAGTATGCCATGGAAGGAGGGGAAGCAGGAGGACAATGATCAGGAGCATGGTGCGGCTGATGTTGATGACTACTGGTTGAGATAACCCAAATTCTCCAATGGCAAGAAACCGGCCAGTGCATCCTGTATCCTTATGAAAGGGGCAAAGGTGTGGCCAGCCAGAAAAGAGTATGGCAACTAATCTGGGAATCATAGCAACAAATCTAGGAGGCTGCAATAGTGTGGATGCTGTCCGCAGAACACAGGAGGTCATCAAGAAATACTGGGCCAACTGCAAAAGATGAGTGAAGAGGAAAATGGGTGGAGGCTAGGAACAGGATTATTGCTGACAAGTGAAACCTGTCCTAGTCCTGCTTCACAAGCATTGGACCCCATTACCACTGTGGCCACAGTGGTCTGAGGCACACTAATCTGCTCATCATCAGCTTGCTGCCTTTGAAACTCAGCAGCAGCAGGAATTACTGCAGCAGCAAACCCTCACAGTTTCGCTGCTCTTAGCTGTGGTGACGCCCATCTCCATTTGCATATCTGTCTCCCATTCCTTCTCCCTTTCATCTAACAAGGCACTCATTGGCTCTTCCATCACAGCTGCTCCACCATAACCCTCGTGACCCACCACCAGTCCCTCCTTGTTGCTGCTGTTCTGTGAGAGTTGCATTGGATGGCAATGATGACAAATGAGACAGGGGAATCCCTACTCTTACACTTGACATGTCTTCTTGAGGTGAAGAAGATTGACTGGCAGCACTAACAGCAGGCACAGACAGCTGATCTGTGTTGATGCTAATACTTCTAGCCAGTTCTGCCTTCTTCAGCATCATGTCCCAAAGACGCAATGCCAGGAAATGTGAATCACAGGGTAAGGGGGATGTTATGGACTCCCTTAACTGCTAGTCTGGCTGCTTGTCATCCTCACTTCCCCTTCTACCTCAGCATTTTAGAGGATCAACAGTCATATTAGTCCTACCACCAGCTGCTTCACCACAATTAACCTCACAACAACCAGTACCCTCTCTAGCTGCTGTGTGGTAGTAGCGGGATACTTGCAGATTGCAAGTGGGACTTAGGGTTCCCTGCTGTCACAATTGCCATCATCTCCTCCTCCTGAGTTTCATAAGACACACTGGCAGCAGTAATAGCAGGCATAGGCAGCTGAGCTGTGCTACTCACACTACTACCCAGTTCTGTTTTGCTCACAAATTTCTCCCAGGTCCCAAGGGAAGATGTAGGTGGACTGAGCATCATTGTGTCTGGGGAATCAGGGCTCTCAGACCCTTCCGTGTTGATGGTGGTCACTTCCACCTCCTTCTCTGACTCACTGGATGCATCATGGTCTTTCCAGCTCCTCCTTTTCTGTTTCAGATGACTGTTTATATTGTTAGTCAACAGTGAGCCTCTGCTGACTTTATTTCTCTAAATAAATAGGTAGAAAATCACCTATCACCCTCTCTATTGGCTTTGTTTTCTGTTTCACTTCATGGAAACATCAATTTTTTTTGTGCAAAAATGTGAAGTGCACGTAAGTAAATGGGCAGGAAGTCTGCAGCCTTTGAAAAAAATAAAGAAAACATTTCTGTAGCAGGAAAAAAAGGAGAACATTTTAAGTGGTTTTTGAGGGCGAATTTTCAAGCAAAAAAGCAGACAACCATGCGGTTTTTGCTGAATTTCTCAAGGGAACACAATGGGACTTTTCGCCCACCCCTAGAAATCATGCTGTAATATGGCCTCAAATTGAGATACGTTTGGATTTTTAACATAGATTATGGTGTCACCTGCATACATGTGCATAGAAAATGCTTTGCAGATAATTTATAGAGAAAATAAGGCTAAGAATGAAGCCTTGGGGATTCCCACTTGTATCTTGGAGCAGAATGGAAATGTTGTAAGCAATAGGCACAAATTGCTTTCTGTCTGATACATAGGATTGAACCAGTTTAGAGGATGATTACCCAATCCTGAACTTCTGATTACCCAATCCTGAACTTCTGAGTTGACTTATCTGAATATTATAGACTACTGGATTCAGTGAGTTCACTATTTTTGATGCTAGTATGGATATCATTACATACTTTTAGGAGGGCATTGACTGTTGAGTGATTTGGATGAAAGCCTGATTGAAGCGGGGTGAAAAAAAACTGGACAGTCTGTAATACTTACATAGATACTTGTGGACACATTGCTCTAAGACTTTACATTACATTGCTCTATAGTTTGATACTACATTTTATCACCACCTTTGAGGATAGGCATAGGCACAACTGTAGCCACTTTCCAGGTTTTGAACATATGCCTTGATAATAAAGAGGCATTAATTAGGAATGTAATATGATGGATAGAGACTAAGGCACTCAGTTTTAATAACATTGCTGTTATGTAGTAAGACCCGGATTGTGATTTCATTTTTAGGTTGAGGAGGTAGTCATCATATATTTCACTATCAGTACTTGGCATGAATTTGAGTTCACTAGTATCATTGGACCAGATTATAGGTGCCAGAGGTTTTTCCATAAACATTTCTACTTCAGAATGTTTTTTGTGTTGTGTAATTAGGAAGGTGGCAGATCCAACAAAGTAACTCTTGAATGCATTATCTTTTGCCATGAGACACTATTGTTTCATTGCCTATTTTTATAGTTGAGGGGTGAGAATGATTAGGGGGTTTTAATAACCTTCCTAAAATTGTTCAATTATGATTTGGTACTATTCAAGTTGTTAGTAAAATATTAAGCTTTTGCTAGTTTTGTTTTCTTTGTGCAGGTATTCAGCCATTGCCTGTATGCAGCGTACACATAAGTGGAGCCAGTTTGTTTAAATTTTGTCCATAAGGCATGTCCTAAACTGTATAACTCAGGTCAGAAGAAACCAAGGGAAGATGGCCCCCTTACCCTAACCTTCCTTAATGGGGCATGGGTATTATAGACCTGCAAGAACTCTGAGTTAAAAAAAAAAAGTCAGTTGCTGAGTCTTGGTCAGGTATTAAGTGTAATCTATTAGTCGTGGGCAAAAAATGGCACTTCCCACTTGATAAATAATTTCCCACCAAAAGTGATGTTTTCCATCTTTTTTCACCTAGCATTGAAATCAATGGGAAGACATATTTTTTCACCACCACATGAAAGTTTTCTCTACTTTTCCTGCAAGCATATAAAAGGGTGTCAGTGTTTGTCTTTGTGTTTGTGTTTGTGAGAGAAGAAAGCAGTATGTTTTTGAAGTAGAGAAGATAGGCAAATAAATGGAAATTGAACCTTAGTTTAGGGAAACTTTTAGGTAGGACATTTGTTCTCTGTATTAGGGGAGTCTGTGGGAGGAAGGAGGTTGACCACAAATACCCCAAAATTCGATGTGACTGATTGGCAAGACACAGGCAGCTGGGGTCCAATTTTCTTGCTGATCTTGCTTTAATTGTTGATTTTGTCTTTTGGTTACATTTTTTTTGGACACATTGTGATAAGATAGGTGGTCAACTTAAAATAAATAAATAAATATATGTGTGTATATATATATATATATATATATATATATATATATATATATATATATACAAGCATCTACGAAAAAAGCACAAAGAGCACCATCTAAAAGTAAAGCACCAAATTTTATTGCCACCTTTATTGCTCCCTTTTGTTTGTAGAATAAGTCAAATCTCACGATCTTCTTGCGTCTTATGCAGCTCGGACATTCACACTACTCCACACGATGCTGTCTCACAGTGTGTGCTGTCTCAGTATGATACCCGTCTCCAGATGATGACGCATCAGCCGGCACTCGTTTCCTTTGCCGTCTATTACCAACGCTGGCGCTTGGATAACAACTCCAGTCACAGGAGCAGCACCAGCACACAGAGACTTGATAACATGGGAGGCTTCTTTTTACACTGGGATAAAGTTATAGTACACCCTACATGTATCACGGAATCTACTATCCGCTTCCTCAGGGGTTATAGGGAGGAAGATTTGGTCAGGATATATACCCTTTACTCCTCCTTCTCATCCAACCGACCCAATCATCTCCCTACAACAGATTATATATACCACAATACTAACTAATAAAATTAACATATCCTGTATGTACTTTGATAGGATAAGAAATGTATTCAGCATTTTTAACAGCACCTAACTCTGAAATCAATTAACTTTCAGTGGCTTCTCAATCCCCCATACCCACTATAATATCCATTAACTGCTCAATTAGCATAATACACATATAATTAGGGTTGTTTTAATTACTCTGAAATTATATGAGAATTTGTGCATACTTGTTTCAGGTTTAAATGCTATTGTTGTGCTAATCTTTAGAGATTCATTTTTGCTTCTTTATTTTTTCTTACAATGTAAGAATTGGTCAGTGATGCAAATATTGTCCATTTCACTCATCTTTAGTGTCAACCTGCCAAAACCCTTTGTCACAATTTTGTATGTGGAGTTAGACTTTGTAAAGAACCAATCAGATTGTTGGGAGTTGGCAGAGTTCCCTCATGACCTATGCAAGACTGAAAAACTCCTGTCTAAAGGTATGCCAAGAGCTGTTTGTCTCATTACATATTGGTACAAGCAGCTTTTCTGCTTACCATCTGTCTAATGAGGAGCGTCTGCCTTATTTTTGTTATAAGAGAATGCACAGTGGTAACAGCTTTGGGCGGCAATACAGAGGGAGCCATAAAGCAATGAACTCTTAACTATAAGCATAATATTCAGCACATGCAGTAGAAGCTGTCTGTGTCATTTATAATGTAGCCTCGTAATTTTAAGATAATGCATTTGGAGAGAAAGAAAATATAGATAAATGAAGCAACAGAGGCACTTGCATGAAGCAGGCATACACATGCAAAACTATTGAAAGGTGCAGAGTCTAAAGAATTTGGAAAATGTAAATGGAACTATAAGAGGATGTCAGGAATACTTAGGACTACTTAGGAGGTCTGCAGGTGGAGCAGCTAGAGAGTGTTGCTAGGAAGCAAATTTGGGAATGGGTGCCGGCAGGGCCGGATTTGCCATAAGGCAAAGTAGGCACCTGCCTACAGGCGCACGCCACTGAGGGGCGCCTGTCTTTGGGATAGTTTTTTTTTTATTTTATTTTTTTTTTAATTATCCAGCCTCAGCCTGTCAGTGTCACGGACGGTTGGTCTGGACCTTCCGCTGCCAAAAGTTCAGAACTGCCCCGCCTCCTTCCAGACGCTCTGTGCAGTCTGCAGGGAGCGTTGAGCGAGCCTGCGATGAACAGCTCAGCTACAGCCTCTGCACTCTGCCAGTAGCTGCACCGCACCGATGCCTCATAGTAAGAAGACCAAATATAATATAAAGTCACTTGGGGTCCATCTTATTTGGAATTTATGAAAGCTTAATTTGACAGCATGTAGATTTGGTGAAAGACTCTTAATCTTCTACTTCCCTGTAAATATTGCATCGCTAAAATAATTCTCTGCACATTCCGGACTTGTCTAAACAATACGTGCTGTATGGTTTGATATGAAAGTGCCACTTTGTACCGTTTTAGATTATACATGAGCATTATGGAGCATAGCCATATTGGCTATATAGTAAGAAAAACAGCTTAATACATTATAAAGATGACTCATCTTTAAAATGTATTAAGCTGTTTTCCTTACTATATAGCTATATGACTATGCTCCATAATGCTCATGTATAATCTAAAACTTATTTTATTGGGAGGAAGGGCTGCAGGATCCTCAATGGGAGGAAAAATATATTAATAAAAACATAACTATTCTATAAAGATAGACCCACACACATTTAGTTATTTAAGCTACTGTCACAAAAAAAACTTTTTGCACTTTTTTTTTTTGGGGGGGGGGGCGCTTCAGATTTTTGTGCCTACAGGCTCCTGAGATGTAAATCCGGCCCTGGGTGCCGGTCCCAATATTCCCTTGCTGCGGTAATCCTCCCAATCCTACAGTCCTCCCACACACTTTTTCACTACATACAGTGAGGGAAAAATTATTTGAACCCCTGCTGATTCTGTACGTTTGCCCACTGACAAAGAAATGATCAGTCTATAATTTTAATGGTAGATTTATTTGAACAGTGATAGACAGAGTAACAAAAAAGTCCTGAAAAACGCACTTCAAAAAAGTTATAAATTGATTTGCATTTTACTGAGTGAAATAAGTATTTGACCCTACCCATCAGCAAGATTTCTGGCTCCGAGGTGTCTTTTATACAGGTAACAAGCTGAAATAAGGAGCACTCCCTTAAAGGGAGTGCTTCTAATCTCAGCTTGTTACCTGTATAAAAGACACCTGTCCACAGAAGCAATCAGATTCCAAACTCTCCACCATGGCCAAGACCAAAGAGCTGTCCAAGGATGTCAGGGGCAAGATTGTAGACCTACACAAGGCTGGAATGGACTACAAGACCATCACCAAGCGGCTTGGTGAGAAGGTGGCAACAGTTGGTGCGATTATTCACAAATGTAAGAAACACAAAATAACTGTCAGTCTCCCTCGGTCTGGGACTCCATGCAAGATCTCACCTCATGGAGTTTCAATGATCATGACAACTGTGAGGAGTCAGCCCAGAACTACATGGGAGGATCTTGTCAATGGTCTCAAGGCAGCTGGGACCATAGTAACCAAGAAAACAATTGGTAACACACTACTCTGTGAAGGACTGAAATCCTGCAGTGCCTGCAAGGTCCCCCTGCTCAAGAAAGCACATGTACAGGCCCGCCTGAAGTTTGTCAGTGAACATCTGAATGATTCAGAGTGAAAGCGTTGCTCTTTGGCATCAACTCATCTGACTGTGTTTGGAGAGGGAGGAATGCTGCCTATGACCCCAAGAACACCATCCCCACTGTCAAACATGGAGTTGAAAACATTATGCTTTGGGGGTGTTTTTCTGCTAAGGAGACAGGACAACTTCACCTCATCAAAAGAACAATGGACAGGGCCATGTATCATCAAATCTTGGGTGAGAACCTCCTTCCCTCAGCCAGGGCATTGAAAATGGGTCATGGATGGGTATTCCGGCATGACAATGACCCAAAACACACAACCAAGGCAACAAAGGAGTGGCTCAAGAAGAAGCACATTAAGGTCCTGGAGTGGCCTAGCCAGTCTCCAGACCTTAATCCCATAGAAAATCTGTGGAGGGAGCTGAAGGTTCGAGCTGCCAAATATCAGTCTCAAAACCTTAATGACTTGGAGAGGATCTGCGAAGAGGAGTGGGACAAATTCCCTCCTGAGATGTGTGAAAACCTGGTGGCCGACTACAAGAAACGTCTGACCTCTGTGATTGCCAACAAGGGTTTTTCCACCAAGTACTAAGTCCTGTTTTGCAAAGGGGTCAACTACTTATTTCACTCAGTAAAATGCAAATCAATTTATAATTGTTTTGAAATGCATTATTCAAGATTTTTTGTTGTTATTTTGTCTCTCACTGTTCAAATAAACCTACCATTAAAATTATAGACTGATCATTTCTTTGTCAGTGGGCAAACATACAAAATCAGCAGGGGATCAAATAATTGTTTCCCTAACTGTATGTATAGCACATTAGTTTTCTTAAACATTGGAAGGTTAGCAGTCATAGGTTTATTGCCTCTGGAGAGAATGATGTGGCATGTTGTCCCAAGGAATCTGTCACAGCAAAGGGAAAACTAGTTTGCATAGGTGAAAATCTCTTACACACACACACACAGAACAGAAATATTATTACTTGTGTCCGACTGCTGTTTTTTCTGCCAACAGCATTTTTTCAAGCACAGTAAGCTACTCAATTACCTGTACTTTAAAAAAATGGTGACAACCCCTCCCCCCTTTGGGTGATAAAGTAAGAGGTGTTTTCACCCATAGCAAATTGTGAAAACACCACAATTTCCAATTCAATTGGCTGTGTTAGCTATGAAGATCTGATAAGGGACTCATTTTATCGCAGGAAATTTGAGACCCAGGGTTTTGGGGATTAGATTCCCTTATCGGATCTTAAAATAGCTGATGCAGCAATTGAAAGGAAAAAAAAGTGGATGTATTGATATGGGGCCCTAAACCCCATATCAATACATCCAAAATACCTAAAATATGTCCAGTCTTAGTAGAGGTAACCCTATGAGTGCCAGAGAGGTATAATTACCCTGTTGGCACTCATAGGGTTAACCAGACTAAGTAACAAAGCAACATCCCCTGCAAAGTAACACTTACCATTAATCCTGATGTCAAGCACTGCCGCTTGAAGCTGATTGGTTGGGAGGAGAGCAAGCACATCCAAGCCAATGGCTGTGAGGGAACTGAAACTGAAACAGAGACTGCCCATATATAAAGGTAGTCTCTGTTCAAATCCCCTCAATGTGGAACGGGCATTGGCCCGTGAGGTAATGACGGGTGGGCTATGCTGCACATGAATTTGTCCTAAATATAAAAGGATAAGATTATTTTTTAATACAAATAAGAAGGATTTTTTGAACAAAATATGCACAAATTTTCATAACTTCAGGCATATTATTTGATGTTCACCTGCACACTAGTACATAGTTTAAAGGGATATTAATGCACAGCGATAACTTTTGTGTTGTAGATTTAAAAAAAATAAATTATGTGGAGCAAATCTCATCTCTCAAAACTTTATGGTTTGAGATATATTTGCCGCTAAAATTCCCCCCTCTCCCCCCTTCTCCTGACGTCAGCACCCTACTGACAGCAGGAGGTCCCGGTCCTGGGATCAGCTGGTGGCTCTTTAGCAGAGCCGAAATAGCGATTTTTAAAAATAATTACTTCATTGGAATGGTTTACAAAGTATGCCTGGTTTGCAAGCAAACATTGTAGACCATTTCAATGATGTAGTTCTTTTTAAAGATTGATATTTCGGCCCTACTGAAGAGCCTCCTCTAGTGGGCCAACTCAAATCTCCTGCTGTCAGCTTTACAGCTGACATCAGGAGAAGGGGAGGGAAGGGGGAACTTTAGCGGTGAATATCTCTCAAACCATAAAGGTTTGAGACATGAGATTTGCTCCACATAATTTTTTTTTTTAATGTACAACACAAAATAAAGTTTTTATTGGGCATTACTAACCCTTTAACCCTTTGAGCCCCAGAGAGGTACACAACACATTGCTCTGCAATTTGTTGCACAACCCTCTGGCACTCAAGGGGTTAATCGACGTATAAGTGTGTGGGTTATTTTATAAAGACATTTATTTATGCTTATTTTTATTTTTGTAGCTATAAGACAAGAAGATACAAGAAGAGAGAAGAAGATACAAGAGAGAAGACAGAAGAGAAGAAAAGAGAATACAGAATGGGGATAGAAGAAGAACTACAGAGGATGACAGGTAAGAGTTACACAGATAAGCTAACAATCGGTGCATGACAGTATGTCACGCACTGATTGTTAGGTTTTTCCTTTGAAGTTCCCATTATTGCCGTTTTGAGAACGTAACACACAAAACTAACCTTTGGCCACAACCTAACCTTTTCTGTGGCCTAATGTCAATTGTGCTTTTTGGTGGTAGGGCAATTCAGACTTAGACATTTTCTTCTCTTGGTTGGTATCCATTTTGTCCTACTGGCTTTTTACTGGGCTTAATTGAATCGATCCCTAAATCTAGTGGTACTTTCTGAAATTTCTAAAAGACAAGTACTAAATCTCTCTTCACAATGATACCATTTCAGACAAAAAGTTCAATAAACATACCTGTAAGTTACCATAAAAATGTTGGTGATAGCGAAGCAGTAATTTGATAATGTGATTAAGTTAAATTATTGGAGTAATTCCAAAGTTATTGGCTCTGGTTCCCATACCTGATTGATCAACAAGGATTTTCGTTGATATGAAAAAGATGAATTAAATGTCTAAGTTTGATACATGTCCTATACCATGAGTCAAGGATTTGCTTTTTGGGTAATGTTGTTTCTGAGCACTTAATCAGGGAAAAGGCTAATAGCCAGAAATTCAGTATGGCCTCTGCCATTCTGTGATGACACCATTTGTGCTTCATGCAGCTACAGCAATTATTCAAAGGTTTCTGGACAGGGAAACTTGGCCCCTTGTTGATTATGTTGCAGCTAAACTAGATGAAGTGATACTATTTCATGAACACTGGAAAGAATACAAGGCATGATAAAGAGGTGATAAACCAGAGATGACTTCTCCAGTGATATCACTTCTCGAGTTCCTGTGTTATTCTATAGAACTTATGCACTAAGATCTCCAAAGTTGGAGAAATCTTACTGCATTGGATCACACAGAATAACACAGGAATTGGGGAAGTGATAGAACTGGATAAGTCATCTCCACTTAATCATGCCTTAATATATTTCCCCCTGTTTTCACAGAGGAAAGTTTGCCAATGCTAGAAAATATACAATAAATATGATAATATAAATACATGGAGATAAAAAAGTTATGAAAAAGATACAATGTAAAACAGACAGTGAAAAAAGTGAAGAAAAGCCTGCCTTTGCAGCTCACACAGCACTCAGTTTACAGGGATTTTGCACCATTTTATAAAATAGTTGTGCTTTCAAAGACCCTGACAAAATCCTCTCTGGAAACAGGGACATAAAAGTATAAAAAAGTAAGTGAAGATGAAAAAAGAAAAGTCTAAGAAATTTGAGTTTACATATTGTGCGCATAAGAATATGTAAAGTCAAAAGCAAAAAAGAAGGTTGACTGACTTTTTTTACACACAGTTGGTGAGAATGTGTTGGACTTGGCGCTCATGATATGCTGATGATGATGTTGATCCTCAGTAACTGACATTTAAGAAATATCATTATGTTGATTACAATTATATGAGGAATGATGTTAGGGTAGTGAAGAGAAATGAAGAGTGGGAAACTGAAAAATAACACTAATTTGTTACTAGTTCGTACACCTATTGGAAAAAAAATTGAACTGCGGTAATCCAAAAATTGCAAGTACTTGTGTCAATAGCTATGGCTAGTCAAGCACTAGATCAATGCTAGGGATTGGTGAAAAATAATAAAAATTTTCAGTGGGAATTTTCACGGAAAACAAACAATTTCTCACATTTCTCATGAAAATTCCTGCCATTAGAAAATGCATAAAATTTCCATCTTTCGACACTGCCAATACATTTTTAAAATTGTTAGTAGACTGCATCTTTTTGTCCTTTGCAGAACAACAGCAGGAGCCATGTGTGTGTGCCCCAGAAACCTGTGAACTTTTAAGAGTGCTTCTACTGCTGCTAGTAGTGGCACCTTTGACATGTTGATGGTGTGTCTCCCAATCAAACCTGTGGTTGTGCTTTAGGTGGGATCTCACTGAGGATGTGCCTAGGTGTGATAATGCTTTCCCTCTGCTTTTGTGCTTCTTACGCAGACAACAGATAGCAACATTTTTATCTTTTGGATCATGAGTGAAGTATCTCCATCATGTAGACTTGATAGACTGAGGGGCTCCTGAGGGGTTTCTACTACTAGTACTACCCCTACTGGGACTAGGTGTTGCAATTGCACTACTTGTAGATGTTAAAGGTGCTGCACTTCCAACAGCAGCAGAAACTGGGGATGGGCAATTGTTTTCACCTCAACACTGAAATAGGTGAAAACTGGTACTTCCCATCTAGTGGAAAATTTCCAGTGGAAAATGCAGTTTTTCCACTTTTTTGCCTAGCTCATTGCATTGAAATCAATGAGAAGACTGAATGTACACATGACACATAGCACATTTTAGTTTATTTCCCACAGGCATAATATAAAAGTGGTCTGACGGTGCCTGTGTTGGTGAAGTCTGGGGAAAGAATCGGCTGAACAAGGATTTGTTTTGGGGAGAAGTTTGTTGATAGTTTATAAAAAATAAATTAAATAAAAAAATAAATAAAAAATAAACATTTTTATGTAATGTGACAGAGAAAGGGACCCCTGGCGTAAGCTGTGACTGGGGCAGACTGATACTTGATGGGACAGAGTATTTTGTAGAAATCTATTTGTAGGTCTTAGACTTTTTGTTAGAGGCCCAACACTGAGGAACAATTGATTTGTAGGACTTGAAATTGTTAGGCACAAGCCCTGAGGAATCGGTTATTTGATGGACTATGGTTTGTTAGAGGCACAGACCCTGAGTAATTAGTAATTATTTTTTGGATTTAGGATTGTTAGAGGCACAAGCCCTAAAGAATCAGTTAATGTTTTTTGTACTCAGGAATGTTAGATGCACAAGCCCAGAGGAATCAATTATTTTTTGGACTCAGGATTGTTAGAGGGAAAAACCATGAGGAAATAGTGATTTGTAGGACTTAGTATTGTTAGAAACAAGCCCCCTAAATTGTTTTTAGAGAACTTTGTGATATATTTAAAGAACAAGCCCTGAGAAAAAAAATATATGCATCACTGGCCTAGTGCCAGCAGGTCATGTTATGGCAGCCACTGGCAAATGCCACGGTATAATTGCTGGAATTGAGACTGTTGTTCTTGGGGCTGCTGAGATGTTTAAACAGCAAGATGATCAGTCAGCTCCAAGGGGATGGGATTAACAAAAGCAGTGATATTGGTGATGATGATCATAGTTCCACTTGCAACTGGGTCCAGTGATGTGGCTGAGGTAGTAGCAGCACCACAACTAGCCCCCACCACTTCAAATAAATGTGGAGAAAAGAAGTTGGCCAATAATGCTTCTCTACCTGCAATGCCTCCAAAATCATGGGTGTGTTGTAATATTATTTTTTTCCTTGACACTAAAGCAGGAAGGAAATGTGACTTTCATCAGCAACTGCAATGTGCACAGTGTGTATATAAGAAACAGGAGAAGGACTGGGAACAAAGGACACATCAGAACTCACATCAAACAACTGGCACAATTGAAAGCAAACCACAATGTGAAATCAATTATCCCCCAGAAACCAATTACTGCTACTTTCACAATCCTCCTTGTCCGCTCTACTAAGGACACGTGGCAACTTGCAGTCTTAATAATAATGATTAATCCTCCCTGCCACCAGCTTAGCATATTCTGCAGAATAGAATCTCCTCAGATGCTGCTTGATTCCATGCCTGAGATAATACTTCACCACATTGCCATGTGTGGTCAGAGCACATGCAAAGGGTGGACACGAACTGCCACATCCTTGCATCTAGAGAATCACTATCAGCTGGTGGAGGAAGTAACAATGACAGAGGTGGATCAACAGAAGACTTTCCTACATCTTCCAGTGGACAAAACCCAGTGCAATAAGGTGATGGTGAGCCAAGTGTTGCACTCCCCATCAAACATTCCGGCTCGGGCTGGGTTTCTCTTTTCTTCCTCCTCTTCGATTTCCACCTTGAATCTTGGTGCCCTTGGGGAGAGGCAGGGTGTACAACAACAGCAGCTCCCAATTTCCTTTGCTGGGGTTTGACTTTAACATGCTTTTCTCATAAATATCATGGTGTCTGTATTTCATATGTTTTTTCAGGATGGTTGTGCCAAGATACATTCCTGATGACTGCACTGTTCATGCCCCAAGAGAAAAATAATCCCACACCCATGACCTCAGGGGAAAGGTGGAGAAGAATGACCTCTTTCTTCTTCTCCACAATCCCCTCCACTGGCTGAGGCAGTGGATGATGCAGTTACTGCTGTTTCCTCAGAATCAGCACACAAATTACGAACAGGATTATTGCTGGGAAGTGGAACCTGTCCTAATCCTACATCAAACTACTGTTAGACCCCAGTACCACAGTGGCCATGGTGGTCTGTGGCACACTAGCCTGCTCCTCATCAGCCTGCTGCACTTGCAACTCAGCAGTAGCAGGAATTACAGCAGCAGCAACCTCTGCAATCTCACTGCTGGTAGTGGTGGTGAAGCTCATCCACATTTGCATATGTCTCCCATTCCTTCTCGCTTCTTGCTAAAAAGGCCATTAATTTCTCTTCCACCCCAGCTTCTCCACCATCACCCTCATCACTACCACCACCAGGACCCTGCTGGTGCTGTTGCTCTTTGAGTGTCTCTCTTGTTGGCGATGATGACAAATATGACTGAAGATCCCCTACTGTCAAACTTCTCATCTCTTCTTGAGATAAAGAAGGCAGACTGGCAGTGCTAGCAGCAGGCACAGGAAGCTGCTAACCAGTTATTCCTTCCTCAGAATCATGTCCCAGATGCACAATGTGGGAGAAGGGGAATCACAGGGTCAGGGGTATGTTGTGGACTCCCTTTTTTTTTTTTTTTTTTTTTTTGAATTTATATAACTTTTATTGAAAATCGAAGCAATGACAGCATCAGAAAACATTCAAAATATTAGTCATACAGAAAAATTTTAAATTTTATGAATATAAACAAGTCTTCAATATATGAAAGAGAGAAAGAACAAAAGAGGTCTGCACATTTTTGTTTGGTTTCCAATAATCACATTGCACAATATAGCGACCTGAACCATTGTACAAAATCAAGTCTTTTAGATTTGTTTATAAACACAGGAAATTCCAAAATTCACAGGAGACATATACACATGCCTTGTGTTGTATTGTTTGAAGTCAAGATCGAGAAGCGAAAAGCAGTAAGGAGACAATAAAAAATCATCCCCTCACTACCTCCGGCCACCCCCGATGTCTCACCCCACAGACACCAGCTGTACATGTCTATAAAGCCTACAAAATGCAGAATATAAGTAGAGTAGAAAAATAAGAAAGTTCAAAAGAGAAATATACAGTACCATCCGTAGATGATCTCAGAACAACCCTCCCTATGAGGGGAGAGGAAAAAAAAGGAGGAAAGAAGCAGGAGGGAGGTGAGGGAAAGGGGAGAGAGAGACCAGTCTGCGATAAGGGGCTCACACAAAGCTCCCCTCCCTGCGTTTCAAAGGGATATAAACAAAGGATCAACCAATAGTGACAATTTAGGAAGTGCGATGTCCCCCAAAAAAAGGATAGCAGAGGCCACATAGTTTCTATATGCATCTTAGTTAATTGTGTCCAAAACTTAATCGTTCAGTTGTTTATAGGGTGGCTCCCCCGTCCAGTATTCCCTGCCCCACCCACCAGGTGGTTCTCCCATTTCCCATTGCATTCCTACTATGCTATATACAGAAATAAGCAAAATTAAGTAAAATTAAGAACCAGGGGTTCCCTCCCAGTAAGCTCTCCAGTCCGACCACAATGTCAGGAACTCATCTAGCGTCCCCGAAGACAGAGCATGTAATTTTTCGAGTTCATACGTACTATTGACACCCTCCCTCCATAGGTGAAGTGTCGGACGGGTCGCCTGATTCCAGAGGTTTGGGATTTGATGCCGCGCATGGTGGAGAAGTAGCCTAATCACATTGATTTTACTGCTTGGTATTATGGGTGGAGAGGGCAAGACGAGAAAGAGACAAGTAAGTGGTTCAACCTTCAGTGAAACTGAAAAGATTTCGTTTAGTTTATATATAACATCTCTCCAAAAGGTCTGTAGACTGGAACAAGTCCACCAGACATGAATAGTTGTCCTTTCCTCATCCCGGCATCTCCAACAGCACGATGGGGTACCTGGTGAAAATCTGTGAAGTTTCACAGGTGTGTAGTACCATCTTGTGAAAAATTTATAACTTGATTCTTTCATTAAAGTGGGTTTTGTGTCAGTCATTAGGTTTCGCAAAATGCTAAGCCATCGAATTAGGGAAAACGAGACCTGTAAATCTTGTTCCCAGGCAAGAATAAAAGCAGGTTTATTCAAGGGGGTTGCACTGTAGAATAATTTATAAACCTTTGTCAAAATTTTCGTTTTCAATTTACCTGTCTCGAAAGCTGTCTCGAACACTGTCAAGTTTCTAGGAGAATATCCTGAATTTAAAATTGATCTTAAGAAATGGGAGAGTTGTAGGTACTCCCATTTCGTGAATGTCCTCGGAAATAGTGCTGCAGAAAGAGCGTCAAAACTCTGTATTCCTGATACTGGCAATAATGTCCGCAAAATATTAAAGTCTGTTGCTTTCCAGCCCCGGAAAGAGGAGGAATGCAACCCCGGAGGAAAACTCGGGTTCCCCAGGATAGACAGAAGCGGGGAAGGATAAGGTGCCGCTGATGTGGCGACGTTGAAAGAGTCCCATTCCCTCAGAAGATGCGAAAAAATAGGGTGTAAGGTATAAGTGTGCGGTCTGTCTTTCGGTTGAATCCAAAGAATGTTATCAAGAAGTTTTAAGTGAACATGTATACCTGACACTTTAGCCCAATCCTTGTGGGGCACTTGAATTATGGAAAGAAGGAGTGCCACTGCTGCCGCTGTATAATATCGTGTAATATTCGGTAGGGCTAATCCTCCTTGGTCTAAGGGTAAATACAGTCTCGCGGCAGGCAATCGTGGCTTTTTATAAGCCCAGACAAAGTTGTTAATGTACGTTTGTAATTTGGCGAGTCGGTCTTTCGAGAAGTGTAATGGAATTGTTTTAATCACATACATAATTTTGGGAAGCGTTATCATTTTGACCAGGTTCGTACGTCCGAACCAAGATATATAAAGTTTTGTCCATCTCTGCAATTCACCCATAATGTCCCGCAATAAAATTTCAAAATTTCCTGCCACCACCTGGTTAAGATCCGCGTATAGATAAATTCCCAAATATTTAATCCTAGCAGGGGGCCATTTAAATGGACATTGTTGTTGAAAAGCTCTTTTAGTAGAGAGGGGGAGGGTTATATTAAGTACTTCCGATTTGGTATCATTCATTTTGAAATTGGAGATATGTCCATATTCCAAGATCAATTCCAGAAGAGTTGGCAATGAGGTCTCAGGCCGTGATAGATAAAGTAGAATATCATCTGCAAAAGCAGATAGTTTTGTTTCTCCCTCATGACTAGGCAGTCCATGGATGAGTGGGTTTATCCGTATAGAATTTAGTAGTGGCTCCAGGGTTAAAATAAAGAGAATTGGGGATAAAGGGCATCCCTGGCGAGTGCCATTTGTTATCGGAAAGGGTTCTGAGAGAAAACCATTTATTTTGAGCCTAGCTGTCGGTCCTGAATATAAGGCCATAATACCATGAAGGGAGGGCTCAGTGAAACCCAACCACTTAAGGAGTTCAGTCAAATAGATCCAGTGTACGCGGTCGAAGGCCTTTTCCGCGTCGATCGTTAAAAACACTGAAGCTAGTTTCCTAGACTGCACTGTATGGATCAGTGAGAGTGCTTTAGCCGTGTTATCCCGTGGTTCTCTCCCTGGGACAAACCCCGATTGATTCGGGTGGATATAATCTGGGAGATATCGCCGAAGTCGGTTTGCCAACATCTTCGCATAGAATTTTATGTCAGTGTTTAGAAGTGAAATAGGTCTATAGCTAGAGCATAAAGACCAATCCTTATCCGGTTTTGGGATTAAAGTGATATAGGCTGTCAAGGCTGAAGGGTGAAAAGCACCACCTTGCCATATTTCGTTAAAGTACCTAAGCATGTGCGGCGATAATTGGTTTAGGAACTTCTTGTAATAGCATGACGTCAAACCATCTGGGCCAGGGCTTTTTCCCAGAGGTGTTTGTTTGATCGCATCACCCAACTCCTTCTCCGTAAAGGGAGAATTAAGAAATTCAAGTGCATCTGAAGGTAGCTGTGGGGTGTTGGATCTAGTAAGGAAGTCTTTTATGTGAGTCCGTAAGGAGTCTCCCTCCAGGTCCGAATTTAAAGTTCTGAGGTTATATAAGTCATGGAAATAATTTCTAAATGCTTTAGATATATCAGGGAAAGTGTGGCACAAGTTGCCTGCGCTGTCCCTGATTTGGTTGATATAATGTTCTTTTTGTTTGATCTTCACTAATCTAGCCAACAATTTCCCGCATTTATTGCCTTGCAGGTAATGAGCATAGCGCAACCAATGAAAAGATTTGGTAGATAACTCTGTATAATAAGCTGCTATCTCTTTTCTAGTGAGCAATAATGCCTGGTAGTCGTCAGGAGATAAAGACGATTGATGTGCCTTAGTTTGTGCGGCCAAGAGTGCCAGAAGAGTATTGAGCCTTTTATTTTGGGCTTTCTTGCGGTACGATCCTAGTCTGATAAATTGTCCGCGCAAAACACATTTATGTGCTTCCCACAGAGTAACTTCTGATGAAACCGAGCCAGCATTAGAGTTAAAGTACTCCTCTATCCAGGTCTCGATATGTTGAGCAGCCCCCTGATCAGTTAACAAGAGGTCGTTTAGTTTCCACGCTCTAGCAGCCCTAAGATCGCTTGCCATAGAGAATGTCAGGCTGATGGAAGCATGATCAGACCACGAAATCTGTCCTACAGAAGCATCCACCAAAGAGTGGAGCCTAAATTGTTCCATGAAGATCATATCTATTCGAGAATAGCGAGAATGGCACGGAGAGTAATAGGAATACTCCCGTGATGTCGGATTCAGGATTCTCCAAGTATCATATAAATGTGCAGCAGACAATACATTTTTACATTTATCAATTGTGGAACGAGGAGCATGGGAGACCCCCGCTGAACAGTCCACCTGTGGGTCAAGAGGTAAATTGAAGTCTCCCCCCAACAATAATTGGCCTTGTGAAAGGTCTCGAGTATGCGAAACACCTTGGACAGAAATTTCGCCTGTCTTGAATTTGGGGCATATATGTTGCCTATGGTGAAGAGTTCACCATTAAGCAACCCACAGAGGAGTATAATTCTGCCTTCAGGATCTAGATATGAGTCATGGTATACCCACTGCACCCCTTTATAGAACAATATGGACACCCCTCTATGTTTTTTGCGAGAGTGGCAGCATGCATGCCATCCTGTCGGGTAGAGCCTGGAGCTGAAAGAGGGAGCCTTTTCATATTGAAAATGTGTCTCTTGTATCAGGACAATGTCCGCCCCCTGTCTCCTAAAATCCCTCAACGCGATCCTCCTCTTCTCCGGGACATTTAAACCTCTAGCATTAATGGACAACATCTTAACTTGAATACTGCCGTTGTCCATGGCTAAAACCTCTTACAATCCAATCTCAGAGGTAAAGCAGTGGTCCCCCCCCGTCCCCCACCCCCAGTAAAGTAGAGAAAGTGAGTAAATAGCTCAATAAGTGAAAGAGCAAAAGCCTCTGACTGGACAGACAGTCAGGAAAGAAATATGTACGTTTGGCGAGTGTGTCACCCAGGTATGTGGATCACCCGTCTCCTGAAAAACGTTAGGAACAGCCGTCCCTCGGGGGGGAAGTAATATAAAACTAAGTCGGTAACACCGATTTGCATAGCTAACACACCAGAATCATATGAACAGTGCAAACATAACACACATTTCCCATTTTTAACTTCTGCAGAACCCTCCTAGTAAGGGTATAGTATTTTTTAGCAACATCACGTCCTAATATGTAGTCCCCCAATCATGTATTGTAGATTTGGCCGGTCCCCCCTGGGATCTCCGTGCTTATAATTATAACCTCCAGTCTGATAAAACCTGGAGTACAGAAGTCTAGTTGTCTTGAAACAGAGATCCGAAGAGGGAGCAGTACATTATACCGACAATCATGCAGGCTATGGGGAGCTGGACGATAATTCTCCCCTAGTGCAGGGTGTAAGCCTACCTGTCCATTCTCCCTTCCTTCCCCCTTTCCCTTTCCCTTTTTCAACCTTGTCTCTCTCTTCTTTTCATCCTGTCCCCCTATCCTTATCTCTTTGTCTTTTCCCCTCCTCCCGTCCTTATCCACCCCATCTTCCTCCCCCTCCTTCCCCCCTTCCTTTATTTCCCCTCTACCCTTAAAATCGACAAACTACTAATAATTGAGGGGTGTAAGAGGTATGTGAGCTGTGTTGGCTCCAGAGTAGCCCCTATAAAACTCCTTTACACCTGATCAAGCAAGTTAATGATAAGGTAAATACACTAGTAATCTTAAGGGACAGGAACCAAGAGACTCAGTACGGTTTTCCGTCTGAACTAACCCCCCAGCATCATAGGCATCGGACCTGGAGGTAATTCATCCAGCCCCCATGCCCACCATCTCTCTTCCCATATTTACCGCACAATATAATGAATATTTAACATGACTTTCATGGGAGCTCTTAGAAAAAACTGTAAAGCAAGATAGGACAATGAGCAATGCAGAAAATTATAACAGTATAGTATTAATCCTCCAAATTCAAATTATACATGTAGTCGAAAACTGTAAACAGTAAAGTCCCTCTTATAACTTATCTGAGCAACAGCCACATGGTAGTTTGTCCCATTCTGACCCATTAGGTACAGAGTCGCTCCAGGCCAGCCATGTCTTTAAGCCTCTTTTGTTTGGGACCGAGTCCATCTAGGTCCTGGGCCGCACTGTCTTGCAATTGTGGGTCAGCCATTGGAGCTTCCTTTCTTGGGCCTTCTCCTTGATCCTCCCGACGAGAAGGGGGAATCCCCAGTTCCATACAGAACAATGGTATAGCCTCCGGTGAGCGGATTATCATCTGTGAACCTTTATGCAGGACTATTAGCGAGAAAGGATATCCCCATCGATATCGTATAGAAAGATTCCTTAAGTGATCTGTTAACGGCTTCATCGCCCTCCGTTGTTGTAGAGTCAGTACTGAGATGTCTTGAAATAGAGTCACGGTGGCACCCATGTAAGAGATCTCTCCCATCTCCCTACCTTTCTTGTACACTTCTTCTCTGTCCCGATAATTTAGAAACCTGCATATCACGTCCCTAGGAGGGTCCCCCGGGAAACGTTTAGGCCTTAAGGCCCTGTGTGCTCTTTCCAGTATCAATGGTGGATCTGCAGGGAAGCCCATAACTTCCGTGAAAATAGTTTGCAGAGTAGACTCCAGGTCTGCGGGAGCGATTGATTCTGGCAGACCTCTGAACCTGAGGTTATTTCTCCTCACTCTGTTGTCCAGATCGTCAAGCTTAGAAGTCAGTAAGTTGATGGTTTCATCTTGCTGCGCCATCAGGTGTGTTATATTCTGGCGGTCCACATCTGAGGTTTCTCTATCCCGTTCTAGCACCTCCACTCTGCTTGCCAACGTAGAGAGATCCTTCTTTATCTCCGATATTTCTTCTTTTAATGCTGATCTTATTTCCGCCACCATGTTTTTCAAATCGTCTTTGGTCGGCAGACAAGCCAAATCATCTTTGGTCAGGTAAGGGGAGTCTTTGGGAGTCGCCATTATGGCTTTGCTGTTGGGATTTGATTCTCCAAATTTCGAGATAGAGAGTGCCTCGCCGTCCTCTATTGCATTTGTAGGATTGTTGATTCCGGTCCCTGTTAACGTTTTCACTCGAGCATGAACTCCCGCCTCCTCATCGTGAATGTGACGGACCGGTAAAAAGGCTGTTATTTTAGCGTTTTTCTTCGATTGTTTCGTTCTCCTGCTGCGTAGTGGACTCCCTTTAATGCAACTCTGGTTGCTCGGCTTCACTTCCCCTTCCACCTCAGAAGGAGAATCTACAGTGGTCATGCTAGCCCCCCACCAGCTGTTTCACTTTCATCATCCCCTCCCTCACCCCCAACACTATGTAGCTGCTTTGCGGTAGTAGTGGGACTGCTTTCATATTGCAGTTGTACACAGGGTACATGTATGTAAATGGGCCAGAACTTTTTAGCCATTGAAAGAAATAGTGAAAACATTGTGTCAGCAGGCAAAAAAGGTGAACATTTTAAGGGGTTTAAGCAGGATATTCAAGGAAAAATCGGGCAACCGTGTGATTTTCACAGATTTTTTGGTGGCAATGTAACTTTTACCTACCCCTAGCAGTAGCACTCATCTTACTTAATGTTGTGGATGTTGACGACCTTTGTTGCTGATTATTCAATAATAGTGTGTGTGGCTAGGTGGGCTTTCAAATTGGAAGTAGTAACAATGCCAATAATGATGACTTACAGGAAGATTGTGTATTTTTAGGTATCTTTACTTGTCCAGAGTCAGACTTTCCAATTGATTTCTCAAATAGTTTATAAACAGGCATAGTGCTAATTTTAAGTGGTGAAAGACTGAGCCTTTTCCTTTCAGCTAATTTTATGTCTGGAGGATGCTGGAAGGTTATATTCTAGATCAACATCAATAATTATATCATCCTCAACACTGCCCTCTACTTCTTCCCCACTACTTTTATATTCCTCTAGGCTTTTTGAAGTGTCAAACTATTTCTTTTTATGCCTTTAGAGGGGGTTTTCAGAATGTTTGCTAACTTTCAGGATATATTTTGTACTTGTTAGTCTCACTGTCAGACTCAGCAGCAGGTTGAACACCTTCTTATGTTATTCCATCAACACTAGAATATAACTTGTTGTCATGTTCAGTGTTTTTAGATGTTTTCTTAATAATATTTTTTGTGAATTTGACAAACAGCTTCCTCAGGAGGTGAAAAATGTTGCCCATCCCTAATTAGGGATTTATGGTCAGCAGTTGACCATTTATTTACTAATCAACTTTTCCATTAAGAACGTATACTTGTTGAGCTGTGTAAAGCACTTAAAATTATAATACTTGAATGATCATCACTGAGGTATTTATAGTTCATACATCAGCTTGTCAAAAAAATGCTTTTGACAGAAAATATTGTAATTATTTTGTTTAACTGAGTGAATAACTATGGTTATTCAGATGTTGGAACAGGGATTTTATGGCTTTTAAAATGAGTTCTACATTGGATCAGCTATTGCCTGATTTCCTTTACAAGTCGAAAAGTATACTTGTTGCAGCAGTACAAAGAAATGTAAAAAATATGAAAATTGAAGAATAACACTAATGTAATAGCTTGTACCCCATTTGAAAAATATTATATTTGATGGCCTTTTGTCATTTCTATCCTCCATAACAAGAGTAGGATATTTTAATCTACTTAACTGAGTGGATAATTAGGACTTTGTAGATGCTAGAATTGTGCTTTTTATATGAACCTGAGTATTGGACCTGCTATTTGTAAATTAACTTTACAACTTGAAAATTATGCTTGCTACAGTGTCGAAAAAGCAACTGAAAATCCCATGAAACTGATAATAGTTCTCTTTTTTTAGACTGCCAAAACAATAAAATAAAATTACTACAGTAGTAACATGAACAATGTTATTCCTTTATGTTTAATTGGAAACATCTAGCAAAAACAATTTAAAAATGTTTTTTTTTTTTTATCAGCTCATTTTATTAAAGGAAGCTAAACTAAATTAATTAAAATTAGTTTTACAGTATAACGAGTCAAGCGGTACTGCATCTATGTTAAAAATAAGATTGCAGCTGCTGTTTCTGCTGCAGTTTATTCATATAAAATTTCCCATTCCCCAGTCCCACATTCACATCTCCTCTCTCATTCCTGTTTCAAAATTCAATGTAGTTATAGACAAAAAGAAGAAATGCACCAAGGTGTGATAAAGCGATGATAAAGTGGAGAAAAGTTATTCAGTGATATCAATTCACCAGTTCCTATGTTATTCTATGGAGCCTATGAACTAGGATTTTTCAAGTGGGAAATATCTTACTGCATAGGCTGCTGGGATAACATAGGAACCGGAGAAGTGATATAACTGGGGAAGTCAATTCTACCTTATCACCTGTTTACCACACGTTAATGCATAACCCTTTAATATTCTGTAGTTCTCCTAAAATGGCCTAATCTACTAGCAATAACAGTACCTATCCAGGAACCTAACTCACACAGAAACCTATCACATGATGTCACATGATTGTTTTTCTTGCAAATGAATTGGCTAAACTGGCAAATCAAATAATTAAAAAAAACATTATTTTTGTGAAACATTTAGATCTTTGTTTTGTTTGAATACTGAACTTTTAGATTATCTTCATTCATCTCTTGTCTTTTTTAAGCCCAGGTTTCTTTAAAATAAACAATAAGATTTGCTGTAGAGAAAGAGAGGGGGAGATATTCTAAGGCTTTTAATAATCAAGTAAACAGTTTATGGATTGTAAAAAGCAGCTATAGGTGACCGTAGAGTTCAAATGCAATAAAACTATATATATCTGACTTTATTCAATGGACAAATGTATTAGCAAGTTCTTCACTTACATTCATTAATAGCCAGTTGTTCCAATTGTATTTTTCCCTTCAACCTTTTCCTATTTTTATTTTTGAATACAATTTGGCTTTTTAACTTTTTTGTAATAAAATAGTTCTCAATAGCAGTACAATGCGTTAAGATAATTGAGATCATGTTTCTTTATGTAGTGTTTAGCTCATGATACAGCAGATACACAATGAGGGTAACAATGAAGGAAATGAAGATTGAAACAAAGACTTATTCCATAGCTTCCATGCCCCTTTATGCAGACCAGCTTTTAATGAGCTAGAACATGTAAATCTTTCAGCAGCTCAGACACTCTGGGAAGTTTTATAAATGCATAAAAAGAGAATGCAGGGCTTACACAATGAATAATAAACAAAATTCTTGAAAAGAAGAATGCAGAGGTGAACTTCATGAAGTCTATTTTGTATATGACATGATGTTGAAGAGTATGTGACTGATGCGGCAGAGCCCAAATCGCAAGAGTAGAATGAGAAGGATAAGGTACTGAAACAGTTCCTTGCCAAGATTTCTTTTTAAATCTACAATTGAATTGTGTTCCTAAAAATAAAGATATAGGCCTTGATTCAATAGTGGCCGGTAAAACAGTCGGTAGGGTAAAATTGGATACAGGCCTGTTAGCAAAAAGTGCTAACAAGGTATTCAATTGCCCTACCAGCTGAAAGCATAACAGACGTTAGTCCACAGAAATGGTCTTGTGGCCAAACATCCATTTTGTATGTTAAGTTCCCAAAGCACAGCTAAACAGTGGCAAAATTGGGAACTTCACAGTAAAAAAAGCACAGTTTCTCAAAGAAGATTGGCAGTCTCTGTTCTTTGCAACGCATTGAGTACCCCTCTGGCACTCAAGGGCTTAAACTATGTATTAATGTGCAGGGTATTTCACCAACACTTGTATTAATACACTTATTTTTCTTTACAGCAAGAAGAATGAAGCGACGACAGAAGAGAAGAAGGACCGAAGACGACCAGGATGCTGAGGAATCCATATATCATACGGGGCATATGATATATGGATATATGGATATATGTGAATTTCCTTGGACTTCCCACTTAGTTCTGTGATACATGATTGCCAGATGGATCTCTACATAGTTTGTTAACCCTGGTAATTGCTTCTCCAATTGATTTTAAGAACTCTGATTTCATTACTAGTGCAGTTAGAGTTTGTAATGGTGGACTGTGGCCAAGCTACTGGCGTACTATTGAGACCATCAAATTGAATACAGGGTGACTCTATGCAGTTTAGGTTTTCTAGAGGCCACAGTTCATGGCTAATAGGCAAAGGGACCCCTGAGATGCATTCCCCTAGGTACTAGTAAGTTCAATATAATATGTCCTTGTGCATAATACTTTTATTTATAATAATATATTAAACTTTAACAGTGTCTTTTTCATTACTTCTGTCTATTTAGTCTTTGACATCCTACAGATTTCATTTTCTTTCTTGGTGCAAAAGGCCATCTTTGTTTGAGCTGCTTACTGATTTTAAGAAGACAGTACTGAGATGTCAATAAGGATCCTCTTCATCCCATACATATCATCCATCAGTAATGCATGGGCAAACATTTTCCTCTTAAACCAAAATTGGAGAAAAATGTAATTTCCCACTAGTGAGTAATTTCCCATGAAAAGTGCTGTTTTCCCACTTTTTTCACCTAGCTCTTTGCATTGAAATCAGTGGGTAGACTGAATTTCTGCCCACCACAGGGCAGTTTTCTTTTCCTGCAGGCATATAAAAAAGTGTCAGGCTCTCACAGCATGCCATTCTGTGTTTGTGAGGGGAGCAACACATTTTGAGCTAGAGAAGATGGTCGAAAAGTGGAATTTATGTTTAGTTTATGGAGTCTTTTAGGTAGGACATTTGTTCTCTTTATTAGGAGTATCTGGGGGCACTCTGGGGAGAAGAAGAGCGAGAAGAGGGTGACCCCAAATACACAAAATTCTGTGTGACCAGAAGACAAGAAACCATGATCAAGCTCCTTCCTGATCTGGATGTTATTGTCTCTGTGCTGGGGAGTTTGGGGGTGTGAGTAGGAAGCTAAGGAAGATGACCCAAAATACATTTTGTCTGACTGATTTGATTTGAAAGACACAAGCAGCTGTGGTCGAAGCAATTTCCTTGCTGATCCTGCTGTTTATTTTCTCTGTGTTGGATGTGTCATGGTATGTGAGAAGGGAGCAATGGAGTTTGACCCCAAATACCCCAACATTCTCTCTGACTGATTTGATTTGAAAGATACAGGCAACCGTGGGCCAAGCAATTTCCTTGCTGATTTCTCTGTTATTATTTCTGTGTTAGATGTGACTGGGGGTGTAAGAAGGGAGCAAAGGAGTTTGACCCGAAATGCTCCAACATTCTATCTGACTGATTTGATTTGAAAAATACAGTGAGCTGCAATCCAAGCAATTTCAAGTCTGATCTTGATATTGTTATCTCTGTGTTGGAAGTGCCTGGGGGGGTGTGAGAAAGGAACACAGGAGGTTGATCCCAAATACCCCAACATTCTGTCAGACTGTCGTAAAACTTGGCAAACTTGAGGAATTCCATGAGTTTGTAGCCCAGCTAAATACCAACACAATAAACCTCAGAGTGACATAAGTCATACATATTATGTCCTTATCATTTTTTGACATAGAAATACAACGTGTTCCAAACAGTCTAATACAAACCACATTATTTCACAAGGAAACTGCAACAATAATCTCCAACAAGCATATAGCACTGTAACGGTTTTGTACGACACTCAGACCCAGTAGGTTAGAATAAAACACAGTTTTATTAAAAGACACAATAGAATGCCCACTACGGGCTATAGAGTATCACAGGAAAATAACAATCATGTACATATGCCCTCTCAGACCCAGTATACAAAGGTAGAAAATAGATACGGTCACAGGACAGGCATAATCAGGCAATTCCAGCACAACATGGGTTAAAGTTCATGGAAGGAAATCAGTCTCTAATGTGGTGTGTTTGACAACGCCCAGTAAGATGGTAAGGTAGCAAGAGACTGTGGTGCGAGATGTGGAAGCACCTAGTCAGAAAAGCAGGACTGAGACTCTACCCTGTGCTGAGCAGAACGGAGGCCACAATACTCTGCTAGAGCTAGCACTACCTTGAGCCGTGAGCACCCGACCGGTGCAGTAACAGAGACACTGTGCACTGCAAGAGCTGAGGGACTAGAGCCAATAGCACCCGACCGGTGCCGTAACGGAAATACTGTACACTGCAAGAGCTAATGGAATTAGAGCCAATAGCACCCAACCGGTGTGGTAACGGAAATACTGTACACTGCAAGAGCTGATGAAATTAGAGCCAATAGCACCCGACCGGTGCGGTAACGGATACACTGTGCAATGCATGGTTTAGCGAAGGCACAGTGTTAATGGAGACCACAGTGCTCTGCAAGTGTAAACAGAAGGCTCAGTGTAACAGAGGCTACAGTGCTCTGCAAGTGTTAACGGAAGGCTCAGAGTAACCGGAGGCAACAGTGCTCTGCAAGTGTAACACGGAAGGCTCAGGGTTAACGGAGGCAACAGGGCTCTGCAAGTGTTAACGGAAGGCTCAGTATATCGGAGTCAACAGTGCTCTGTAAGAGTAACGGAAGGCTCAGGTCTGTGTTGCCACAGGCACTGTCTTTGACAGCCTTTGCCTTCTTTGTTAACCCTTTGAGTGCCAGAGGGATACACAACGCATTGCTTTGCAATGTGTTGCGTACCCCTCTGGCACTCAAAAGATTAATGCAGAGCACCAGGATATGACATAATATCCTGGCACCTGCTCTCCCATGCTGCACAGGGACCACAAGGGGGTGTCGATAGGGATGTTGGTGCAGCTTGTGAGCTGCTTTAAAAAAAAAATGCCTGGGCTGGTATACCCCTACAATCAGCTCCTGGCCTCAGCTACCTTTGTCTTGCCAGTCAGTCACACAGAATTTTGGGGTATTTGGAGTCAACTTTCTTCCTCCCTCCTTCTCCCCAAGATTGCCTCCAGACTCCCCTAATACAGAGAACAAATGTCCTACCTAAAGGATTCCCTAAACTAAGCTTCAATTCCCCTTCTCTACCTCAGAAATGTGATGCTGTTGTCACAGTGCCTACCTTAGTCCCAGCATCTTCAGGCTGGGTGCTGCTTTGTAACTGGGTCCGGGAGTGGTGCTCCGGCATCACTATCTGCATCTCGCCATGCCAGTGGCTGGACCGCGTCTGGTGCCTCCTGTGGCCGGCTGTGTCCTTTTTCCAAGCGGTGCGGATGTTCGTAATGATGCTGGTCATGACACATGTCCATTCCACTGCATCATATGCACAAGCATCAATTTGATTGACTCTAGTGCTCCTTATACCTGGGGTTACCTGAGACTCCTCCTTGCTACTTCCAGGGTGGATTTAAAAGGGACGAAGAACAGTCAGTCCAGTCGCCCTTACGTTGGTTTTTGATGCACTTGTTTATGTCTCTGGATCACTCCGTGTATGTCTTAGGCTTGTCTGACCATTCATTCTGGTGCTGACCTGTTATTCTGTCTGACTATTCTTCCTGCATTATCCTTTGGATTGTAGACACCCAATCTGGTGCAGACCTGTGGCTCTGGCTGACTACCCGCCCTGTGTATGACCTAGGCTTGTCTGACCATCCATTCAGGTGCTGACCTGTGGCTCTGTCTGACTATTCTTCCTGCATTATCCTTTGGCATAATAGACACCCAATCTGGTGCAGACCATTGGCTCTGGCGGACGTCCCACTCTTATAATAACCCCTGGTTAGTCCTAATCTCGGCTCTGTCCAAACGTCCGCTCTGTTTCTTCCCAGGTGGTCTCTACCCACTATACTGGCTGCAGGTGTGAGTTGGTAAGAGTCTCCCTTGTCCTTTTCCTGTAAGAGTACTCGATTGCCTCCCTCTTGTGGTTGTCTTACTCTCTACTCTGAGACTGCCATTGGCAGTCTGCCTAGTCTCTTGCAGAGAGGTTTCCCAAGCAGCCTCCTATTTCTGGTTGGAAGCGCTGGCTTCTTCTGGTACCCTCTGCACCTTGCTATTATTTTATTATCTATTTTATATTAGCAGTCAATAAAGGTGATTTTACTATTACACTACTGACTCCTGGTGTATTTCTAGAAACCGTAACAGCTGTCTCCTCTCACAAACACCGAATGGCATGCTGTGAGAGCCTGGCACCCTTTTATATGGCTATAGGAAACATAGAGAAAAATGCCACGTGGTGGAGAAAATTAAGTCTTTCCATTTATTTCAATGCAATAAGCTAGGCAATAAAAGGGAAGTGAAGTACTTTTTGAAGGAAATTATTCACCAAGCGGGAAGTGCCATTTTTTGCTGATTTTGGTTTTGGGTGAAAATTTTGCCCATCCATAGAGGTGGCACATCTCTGTAGGACTTGCTCTCTGAGTATGAGTTGGTAACTGATACACAGGAACACTATGTATCACCTAGGAGTGGTCCCACTGCATATCAGATGGTTTCAGCATACTTAGGATAGCTATATTCTAGGCAGAAACAATAACCCCATGGACTACTGGCAAACAAAACAGTGTGTGTGGCCTGCACATGCACGTACTGCAGTGGAAACTCTTAGATGCCCTCCAGCAAGTTTTGAGTCTGAGCAGGTTTTCGGTGCAGCTGGTTATATTATGAATGACCATAGGATGCAACAATCAAGTAACAATGTTGGGAGACATTCATATATATATATATATATATATATATATATATATATTTAACCTTAGTGACCAGACTGTTTTACAATTTTTGAACACCCTAGTGACAATTGCTTTTTTTTCATTTCTGCTGTGTTTGTCTTTAGCTGTAATTTTCCTTTCTCTCATTCAATGTACCCACACATATTATATACTGTTTTCTTGCTATAAGGAGGGCTTTCTTAAGATATAATTATTTTCAACATATTTTGTAATGTATTTAAAAAAAATAATAAAATATATTAAAAAATGTAAATAAAAAACACTATTCCTGACTTTAACTTGAAAAATGTTTTATATATCTACAAAAGGTAATTAAAAAAGCTCCCAGATATATCCTAATATTTGTTCTGAGTTTAGAAATACCCAATGTTTACATGTTTTTTTGTTTGTTTTGCAAGTTATAGGGCAATAAGTACAAGTAGCACTTTGCTATTTCAAAACCATTTTTTTTTAATTAGAGATAATGACATTGTAACACTGATATCTGTCATGAATCACTGAATAACCCCATACATGTTTTTATTTTTTAAAAGTAGACAACCCAAGGTACTAAACTTTGGGTATTTTGACTCTTTTCATGTAACCATTTTATCACCAATCTATGCCAAAGTTTGAAGAGAAAAAATGTTTTGGGTGATTTTTTTGACACATATTGCAATTTAGGAATACATTTACTGAGAATTTAAAGGGTTACTGCCAAACAACACCCAATATGTATTCAGCAACATCTCCTGAGTACAGAGATACTACCCATGTATAGGTTTGTCAAGTTCTTTGGGGGCTAAAATGCCTTATTTGGGAGGTGCGCATTTCAGTTTTCAAACTTGGAATTTTGACATCCCTCATCATGCACCCATGTCCTATTTGGGACATTGTGGAAGCCAGCCAATATAATTTACCAAAGTTTTTTTTTACCCCCATCAAACCATATATTTTTGAAAAGTAGATACCATAGGGTATTTCAAATACTTTTGAGTATCGATTGTTTTGTGTTATTTTTCACATACATTGTATTTCACGCATGAATTCACAGAAACTGTTATATGTTACTGCCAAACAACACCCCAATATGTGTTCAACAACATCTTCCGAGCAGTGATGCCACCTATGTATAGGTTTATCATGGTCTTTAGGCCTAATTTGGGAGATGCACATTTCAGTTTTCCAACTTGGAATTTTGACATCTGGTCAACATGTACCCATGTCCTATTTGGGACATTTTTGAAACCATCCAATGTAATTTACCCCCATCAAACCATATATTTTTGAAAGGTAGACACCGTATGGTATTTCAAATGGTGGTATTTTTACACTTTGCTTGCATTAATTCTACCACCAGCATTTGTCAAACTTTTGGGTAGTAATTTTGTTGTGTTATTTTTCACACATTGTATTTCATGCATAAATTCACAGATCCTGTTATGTGTTACTGCCAAACAATACCCCTATATGTGTTCAGCAACATCTTCTGAGTACAGTGATACCACCCATATATAGGTTTATCTAGGTCTTTGGGGACTAAAATGCCTTATTGGGAGGTGCGCATTTCAGTTTTCCAATTTGGAATTTTGACATCTGGTCAACATACACTCATGTCCTTTTTGGGACATTTTTGAAGCCGGCCAATGTAATTTACCCCCATCAAACCATATATTTTTGAAAGGTAGATACCATATGGTATTTCAAATGAAGGTAAGTTTACACCTTGCTTACACTAATTCTGCTGCCAGCATTTGTCAAACTTTGGGTTATCGATTTTTTTCTGTTATTTTTCACATACCTTGTACTTCAGGCATGAATTCCCAGAACCTGTTATATGTTACTGCCAAACAACACCCCCATATGTGTTCAGCACCATCTCCCGAGTACAGCCTGAGTACAGTGATACCACCCATGTATAGGTTTATTAGGGTCTTTGGGGGCTAAAAGGCCTTATTTGGGAAGTGCACATTTCAGTTTTCCAACTTGGAATTTTGACATCTGGTCAACATGCACCCATCTCATATTTGGGGCATTTTTGAAGCTGGCCAATGTAATTTACCCCCATCAAACCATATATTTTTGAAGGGTAGACACCCTAGGGTATTTCAAATGGTGGTACTTTTACACTTTCCTTGCACTAATTCTACCACCAGCATTTGTCAAACGTTTTGGTAGCAATGTTTTTGTGTTATTTTTCACATACATTGTACTTCAGGCATGACTTTACAAAACTTGTTATGTGTTACTGCCAAACAACACCCTAATATGTGTTCAGCAACATCTCCTGAGTACAGTGATATCACCCATGCATAAGTTTGTTTGGTTGTTGGGGGAGGTGCAATGCCAAACCTCTGACATGTGCTTGTTATTTTTCCAATTTGACATTTCAGTAGAACGTGGTGTCCTTTCTCTGCCCCCTCTTATAAGAGACTCTGCATTTTTGGGGGATTTCTGCTGTGTCATAGTAGGGGGCATTTTAAAAATAAAGTGGGAAGCTCCAACTCTGCTTTTCCCCATCACCGCATGGGGAGCAGCTGCATCTTGGTACAAAATCCCAGAAATGACCTGGAACTGAAACTGTAAAAAAGTCAGTTTCATTCCTGGGTTTGCTTTTTTGTACAGTAAAAAATCGTTGTAGGTTGTAATTTGCATAAGATAAATTTCAAACTTTTTGTACCAGGTCCTTGTCTTCCACATCTCCAAAAAAGAAAAACAAAGGGGTGGCGCCCAATAGTGTAATACAATAAAAACTCTTCAAATAAAACAGTAATGAATTTACTCACATTGTTCTAATGTCAGCTACAGGGGATGATCTGAGCTGACAATAACGCTCTCGAGGAAATCTCACCGTCATAGTTCGGTGATCTCACACTCCAACACTCCTCACGCAACAGGATCTCCACACCGTCTGATCTTCACAAGGATTATTTATTCAAAATAAGTATATAAAATACAACACCAATAGTGTGCACTTTAAAATTGGCCATGCGTTACACGGTACACTACCGCTTTATCAAGCCTTCAAAAAATACAATAATGGACGCTATCTCCCAGCAACCCCCATATAAATGCATCCCAATATAAAAAAGGTCCAATGGAACCAAGCATAACCCCACAGAAACTATTTCCATAGGGTATCGCTCGATCCCACTCACCTGTTCATAACGATCCTCCCAATCATCATTTCCGCCAGGCTGTGTCCTCAAGGACAATACTGCGCATGCGCCGAAAAAATGGCCTCCGAAGACACCAACGCGCATGCTCCAAACAGAGTCAGAAAAGAACGATCCAATGTAGAAGCACATATATCAAAAATGTTGGTGGATGTGCTACAAAAACTAAACAATAATTTAATGCATGAAAGTACCGAAGTACTTAAAGGATCCACAACAAGTGTAAAATACTCTAATATACAAAGGTATCAAACAATTAACCTCTGTCTACTATACAAAGAGTCCATACTCCAACACACAACAGCACACTGTTATACATGATTCATCTAAACAGACAGCGATGGAGAGATCAGCCCCATACCTAAAGATATCTAATAAAATATTCCCATCATTAGGGGAAAAAATAATCATTCCTCCACCCCATCTGTCCAAATAAACCACGCAAATCTCTAACAGTGTCACAGTGCATGTAGAGACAACAAAGTCCAATAATATGAAGCACTCCACCCAACTACACTGGAAAGAAACCTCTAGCTCTATTCATGATTCTCCACAAGAGAACACAACCTGGGGAAAAAAATAAAAATATACATATAAAAAATAAAATTACATGCTGAGAGATATATATAATAAAGAAAAAACGTGTGAACATCCTACATTCATACCTCACTCCATACATACCTCACCCATATCTCTATAAAGATATTTATAATAACATACACATATCTAAATCCATAATAGATCCCAAAAAAAGACGAACCACAACCATCAATACTAATAGTATCTATATAATCCTCCCTATATCTCCATCAATCTAATATATGACCTCTCTATTTATGTGTTATCCACCCATGTGAAAAATATATCAATTCATACTATCTACTTGAATCATTAATAAATTGAAACTAAGTGAAATCTCAATCTATTCACTTAAAACTATATAATTTATAACCTTTCTATATGCATACCCAAAATATGCTTAACCCATGTGATAAAAATAATGTATAATTGTGTAATATTCTGAAATCCTTTACTCCATTTAATTAAATGATGTCTCAATACATTCATTTAAACATGTTGGTATTAAAGTATTTAATCTAAATATCCAATATGACTCTCTATTTATTAATCTCCATGTTCTGTCATAAGTGTTAGATGGCGCTATTAGTTCAATAGGAGTAATAGTCAATCCTTCCGGATTCCTATTGTGATAATTCAAAAAATGTCTAGAAACACTGTGTAATTTATAACCCCTCAATATATTCCGTCTATGCTGACCAAACCGAGATCTAATATTTTGTGTAGTGCGGCCCACATACTGTAGACCGCAAATACATGTAAGTAAATATACTACAAATTTGCTCCCGCAATTTAAAAATTCCTTAATCTTAAAACTTTCTCCTGTTACAAATGATGAGAAAGTATCCACTCTATGTGTTATATAATTGCACGTCAAACACCTAGATATCGAGCACTTATAAGACCCTCTCAAGCCATCACCTAACCTAAAATCACTTCCTATAACCATCTGCCTATCCCCATCTATACTTACCTTGTTAAATCTACTGGGTGCTAAACTATTCTTCAATGTATGGGCTCTCCTATACACTATCTTAGGTTTATCAGGAATCAGGTCCTTTAAAAGAGGATCCCTTTTCAGAATGCTCCAATGCTTGGAAAAGATCTTCCCAATATCAAAAATCTTATCATTAAAACGAGTAACAAACAACGGAGCATCCCCAAAGGCCCCCTCCAACTTGCTCTTCTTAGAATCTTTCTCCTCTGACCACTTTCTGGCTCTGCCCCAAGCATCTTCAATCAAATCTCTTGGATACAATTTCTCCAAAAACCTCTGTTTCAGAATTTCCGATTGTTCATCATAATCCTTAATGGTAGAACAATTTTTACGAATTCGCCGGAATTGACTATACGGTATATTTCGTAGCCATTTTTTATGATGACAACTAGTGTTGAGCGAGCACCCCGATGCTCGGGTGCTCTGACCGAGCACCGCCGGAGGCTCGAGTGCTCGGCCGAGCACCAGAGCCCCATTGAATTCAATGGGGCGACACGAGCATTACACCAGGCACCCCCTGCTCTGATGAGGGGAGGGTGCCTGGTCAATGCCCCCCTTCATCTCCACAATGCCCCTCTTCCACAATGTCCCCCTTCCACAATGTCCCCCTTCCACAATGTCCCCCTTCATCTCCGCAATGCCCCCTTCATCTCTGCAATGTCCCCCTTCCACAATGTCCCCCTTCCACAATGTCCCCCTTCATCTCCGCAATGCCCCCTTCATCTCCGCAATGTCCCCCTTCCACAATGTCCCCCTTCATCTCCGCAATGCCCCCTTCATCTCCGCAATGTCCCCCTTCCACAATGTCCCCCTTCATCTCCGCAATGCCCCCTTCATCTCCGCAATGCCCCCCTTCCACAATGTCCCCCTTCCACAATGTCCCCCTTCATCTCCAAAATGTCCCCCTTCATCTCCAAAATGTCCCCCTTCATCTCCACAATGCCCCCTACCTCCAGTCCCTGGTGGTCCAGCGGAGCGTCTGTAAGATCTGTGCCTCCTTCCGGCACAGATCCCTGCCACCCGAACATGGCGGGCGAGCACATGGCGGTACTCGACGAGTACCGCCATGTGCCGAGCAGAGCGATGCTCGAGCCGATCCGAGCATCGGCCGAGCATGCTCGCTCAACACTAATGACAACTATTAAAGTTTAAATAACTATTCCTATCCACACTCTTGAAATATGTTCGTGTTTTAATCTTATATCCTGGTACCCCCATAAGCTCCAAATCTAAAAATTGAATAACAGATTTGTTACTTATACTGGTAAACTTCAAGTCCCAAGGATTATTATTCATATATTCCACCAAATTACCAATCTCCAATTCTGTACCTTCCGAAATAATAATAATATCGTCAATGAAACGGCGATATAGAACCAGACCCGCGCCAAAAGGGTTTTCTCCAAAAATCCTCAGGGCCTCAAAGTACCCCATAAATAAATTTGCGTAACTAGGCGCGAATCTGGTTCCCATCAACGTTCTCTTAACTTGGAGAAAAAAGCTCCCGTCCACATATTTAGGTAGGGCTGTAGCAGCTGATCTGACAGATCATTCCCACCCATATGCCAATTATAGGCCTTGATGCACACTGACTTGTTTGTGACCTCAGCTCTGCCACGTACAGAGACCTCCACAGTACTCTCAGTGTGGATGGTGGTGAGAAGGCATACATCCTTCTTGCCTCGGTACTTGACTGCCAAGAGCTCCTCTTGGTGCAGAGCTGAGGTCCCCCCCCCCATACACAGGGCATTACCATTGGCTGTAGGCGGAAGGTCCTGCAAGCCCATTGATGGAAGCGGGCGGCAAAGGGAAGCGTGCCGCCCGCAAGGAAGCTGTGCAGAACGAATTATTTTGCCTCATCCACAGAAGAAGCGGACGTCAACCTTTAAGGCTGGTTTTGAAGTGGGTTTGACCCGGGGGAGGGAGGGAAGGGATCGGACAACCCTATTTTATTTTTTTTAGCAACGGGGGAAAACAAGGGTGCGTATTATACATAGGCACTCTTGTTTTCCCCAAAATCTTTGGTATAATATGCACCTGCGTATTATACACAGGTGCGTATTATACCTGAGATTTTACGGTAGTTTAAATTAGTGAATTCACTAATAACAATAAAAAATAATAAAAGAAACAAAAATTAAAAAAGCATTAACCCCTCGATGTGCAATGTTCAAAAATTGGTCTCATGTATAATAAAACTGTACCGTAAATAAACTAATATCCAGCGGGCAGGTGCCTTATAGATGATATCCACACTTGATATACTGAATCTCTCCCGTCTTCACGGCTGTATCATTAGGGATACATTTCCCAAGTATAAGGATCTTACTTCTTCAGCAGCGGGCAGAGGTGTACGTTTTTCAAGCACATATGTCAGTGCTCCCTGGCTGTGAGTCCAAATGTCTGAATCCCAGCAGGAGTCTGTCTCAGAGGCAGTGGACAGCAGCTGATACTGCCAGGTGAGCACAATCAGGCTGGTCTGTAAACCACAATCCACAGCACCTCCCGGCTATAGGAGTATAAAATTCCAAATATTCATGAGACTGTATAAAAGTTGTAATAAAATAAAAACTGTATAGAAGCACAATGGGGTCAGCAAGGTCTGACGCATTTCGTATCTGTAGATACTTCTTCAGGGATATGAATGCAATAGATTTAATGTCAGTTAAATAGTAGTATCATTCTGTTTTGACCAATCAATGGTCTCAGCAAATGAAGCAGATCCAGGTGAAGCATGTTAATTATAATGAATCAACACATATATTCTGTCTAGTGTCCTACAGGAATTTTCTCTCACCTTTCATCCACCCCTAGCAGTGGCACAACTGTGGAGTCAGTATGGAATGGGAGTAAAGAAAAAGTGTGGAAGCAACTGACTGTGAAGTAATATTTATGGCAGTTTTGGTTATAATAAGTGTCATACCATTTCTCTTTATCTCATTTTAACCCCTTAGTGACGGCCGCGTGCAGACGCGGCCGTCACTTAACGTCCGTCTAACATTTTTTTTTTTTTTTAAACAGAATCCGGAGTCCCCGAACGGCGTGCAGCCGCGCGGGGATCCGGATTTCCTGGACGTACATGTACGTCCTCTGTCACTAAGTGACACCCACAGAGGACGTACATGTACGTCCATTGTCACGAAGGGGTTAAGGACATCAGCATATTTTGATTGTTGAATAAACTAAGGCTAATTGAGATGAAATAGGAGACCCACAGAGAAAGAAAGTGTTCTAAGAATGAACTTATTATACATATGTAGCATGAGTAACTCTATTTGGGGCATGCCACATTTATTTCAACCATACCTCTCTATTGAGATTTTCTGTCTTCAAATGCATGATTGCATCTTGGTACTTGGGGTTATGGTCCTAAGAAGAACATAGAACTCTATGTGGCTAATACAAGAGTTCACAAGGAGATAACTGTTGTTCTGACTTTTTATAGTGACAATGGGAGTTCATACAAACTTCTTGACAATTTCCTAGAAAACACTCACGCATACATACACACGCACAAATACACACACACACACACACACACACACACACACACACACACACACACACATATACTCCTTTATTTTTACATTTTCTTTAGCTGATGTGAGATTATGTTTTCTGCTGCTTTATCCTCATATGTTATACTTTTATTGAACTGATACTGTGGATATATTTTATTAGTGTATTTACTGGCAACTCTGCGTCCATTTGTGGCTACTTGCTCTCCTCTGCACTAACCAGTCAAGGTACAAAATGCAAAGAAGTTGTTTCTGACTGCAATTCATAGTTATTTAATCCATTTTATAAGGTTGTTCTATTGATGCCAGTGAAGTTATGGGTTTGATAGTGATCATGCTAGCATTTGAAGTCTTCCCTGTGTATATGCAAAACTTGGTCACCTGCTGAGTAATTACACTACTTAAGTGGCTACAGTGAGTCTATATCTAACTAGCTGGATTAAACCATGTGCGTACCTATCCTAGTGTTTCTGTATATCTTAATTAAAAGGTTGTTTTAATGCAATTTTGTCATGACTTCACAACTGATGCAATGAGGGAGAAGATGGAAAAAATAGTGCATAATATTTAAAAATGCATATCAAAGACAATTCTTGGGCAAAAGAAATTAAGTCCATAGTTTAAAAGGCTGGGTCAATGTAAACCAGTCAAGCACGACACCTCTGTTAAATTATCACTTCCTGTCACTGCTAGGTCAGCTAACAATATATTTTTCTGCAAACGTATGTTGGCCTTGGGAAGCAATGGTTTCCAATAGACATGTTGTATCACATTAATATTTCACAACATCAAGCTTAGCATGTCACACCTTCCCAAATGTTTTCTCTAAGTTATATTGTTTTTCTTGTAAATATATATCACAAAAATCTTAATTTTCCAGTTACATGTTCCAGGATTTAAATAGGGCTGGGAACCATTGGGTTAACTGAAACATAAAATGAAAGTATAATATGGCATAATCTCAAGATTTGTGCACAATGTAAAATCTATCTCAGCCACATACTACATCAGATGATCAGCAGTGTTTGAGTGACTCCTCTTTCTAAAAGGTGACATGGAACAATACTTTATTTTCAGTGAAAACACTAAAACATGCACAGAACATTAACCTATTAGTCCAATAAGTTTATAAATCATTCATATTAGGAATAATCATCCCATCTGAGGCTTGACAGAGTAGGTGTGATACCTTTTATTGAACTAACATGTCATCCTTAATAATCAAGAGTGCAAGCTCACATTATACAGACTGAGGGCAATGTATAAAAGAGCTTTTTGTGGCTTGCAAGCTTATACAGTGTAAAAATACCCTTGGGCTTTTTCTGAACTATACAGATAACAGTTTTGCAGACAGTTCTGGTACAAAGTCGCAATCACATCCACAGGGTTAAAAATTATATTGTAAATTCAGTTATATAATGTAAATTAGAGACATGGGTAATAAAAAAATAAAACATTATATTATAATTACATTTTTCTAACTATTTTTATAAGAATATATAGTAAAAGCAAAATAATACTGTATATACATTTCACAAACTTTTCATGCACATGGCGAAGTTTCTATGCTCATAAAGTGTTGTTCCAAGGGTAGTGTGCATATATGTTTGTACTAGTCTTAAAGCCCGTGTACACAGGCCAACACTGGCAGCGCTGCAGTCATGCGCAATACTGACTGCCCGCACAGCGGCTGATATGGAGCAGGTCGCTCCGAATTCAGACGGTATGTGGTTAAATATGTTAGTCATCATGGGATGAATATATTTTGAAATGCTTGCAGAGTTATCAAGTTACATGTTATGATATCCAAAAAAGATCTAATTGAGATTCCACTCTGATAAGGTGGCTCTTAACCCCGTGTTGGAGCTCCTACAAGAAGGTGGTAGTCTAAATTTCATATCAATCAACAAATTCATCTGTCATCTTTTTATGGTCGATTCAACTAACACAGAACATGTGCTCTAGCTAATCTGGCTATGACAAGATGTTTAAGAAGCTTCCTGAAGAAATGCAACTCTTTTTGGAGCACTTTAAGGTCCTAATGTCGGGCCAATTCCAAAGTCACCATCAATAGATGAATTGTGAAAGCTATGGTCAAGTCTAATCATACAAAAAGGAGACAATTCTTCATGGTTTTAAAGCCCGCGTGACTAGAACAGTGTCAGCATTCTTATCAGTAGCAGCTTAATTTTATTTCATATCTATTTATTTGTGATGTATCAATGTAGTTATCAGTAAATACCTCTACTCTCAATCCAATTTTGTTTTAACTGAAATTGAAATAAAAGAAAAATCATATTGCAGTCAGATGGGCAATTATTTATAACTTACTTCTCATATCAATGGATTTTAATCTTCTGTGTCCTTCATAGTAATAACGATAGCATCCTTAGTGTGTCAGATGTTACTGTTTGGGATAGGAATGCTGTCATCTAGACATTTAGCTATGTTTTATACAGCAGCATTCTCTTTCTCATCATTATCTTCATCACATATTGTACCAGTAGTAGATTTTGGTAGTGTTCAAAGTGCTGGTGGAATATTAATTAATATGTAGTATAGTGTAGTATATCATTTCTTATTACCGTCATCCTCACTAGGGATGTGCAAAAAGTCAGAGAAATTTCCCTCAGGACTTTTTCGGGAAAAAAAACTATGATTTCCTGCTTTTTTCATGAAACTCCCGCCCATAGACAATACATTAAATGATCTCCTTTTTGCCACTGCCAATAAATTTCCCACAAAAATGTCCCATATTTTGCATATGTTTTCTATAATTGCAAGATTTCCTGCAGCAATATATGCCTTGACAAAATTGTTAACGGGCTGAGTGCCTATGTTCTTTGCCCACAGCACTAACTCCCTGCTTAAGTAACACTTGCACAACCAGTCTTGAAAAATAACTGTGGTTTGGGATATTCCAGCAGGGTGCAACACATGCCATCAGTTCTTTAAAGGGATAGTAATGGTTCATAATAAAAGCAACTCTAATTAATTATCATAGTATTTGGACTTTGGAGAGTGCTATTTCAACTCTGTCAGAGTTGTAGTTCAAGAGTAATTCAATGACAAAGTATCCCCCTCCCATCCCTTTTACTGATGTAACACTGCTCAGCCAAAGCAGAAGGGAGGTGGCCAGGTAGATTGCAGAGAGGGACAATCTTCAATTAAGGGAAAATAAGGGAAAAACCTGAAAAACTTGTCAAGGGGGGCAGGGTTTCATTGTTCTGATAGGAAGAAGATTGTCCCCTGCTGTTATCTGTCTGGTCTATGGACTGCATTCCACATCTAAGAAGAGATGACGTACACTAGGTAAAAGGGGCAGGAGGGGAAACTTTGCTTGTGAATATCTCTCAAACCATAAAGGTTTGAGAGATAAGACTTATATCGTCCTTCATGTTTTTTTAATACCTACAAAATAAAATAAAGATAAAATGAAGTATTACTATCCCTTTAAAGTTTCCATTTTCAACAAAATAAAATGCATCATGTCAACCTCCAACATTTTGGCAAGTTTACTATATCATAGGTGTTCTTTTGCATTATTTCTGTGCATGTTTTGACTATTTTCTAAGTCAAACTAATAATTATATTAGTTTGACTTAGTCTGGAAATCATGTGTTTACCTGATTAAGTTTCTTGATGCACTTTGGATGTAACCATTTTTAACCAGAAAATATCATATTCATCTGGTGGAATTCTTTTGGTTATACCTTGGGTGCCACTTACTTCACCTGGGATACTGTCCCCGGATGGAGCCTATTCTCAGTTTGTAGCTTGGTGCAGTAAGTGGAAGTTTGCTAATCTGTATGGGACTTAGAGGTTATAAATGATATATTGTGATATCTGGGGTATAGCACTGATTTTTAGTTACTGTAGCACCAAATCATTTATATTAATAACATTGCAGTATATTTTAATTGCATTTTATTTCTAGAGATCCTCTCATGGGGGTTTTGTTTCTTGGCTGCCGAAGAAACAATATTTGGAAAGTGTCATCTGGCATTATTGCAATACCACAATTTTCTTGTATATTTAAACTTTCTTAGTGCCAGCATGCTTTTATTTAACCTCAAAATCAAAACATGAAAAAAATGGTACTTCCATTCAAAAATGACATCTTTCCACTTTTTTCCACCTTTTCCATTGCATTAGAATCAATGATAATATATTTTCCTCCACGTAACGAGTTTCCTTGTGTATTTTCAGTGTATTTTTATTGTAATCCTGCAGAGGTTTTATAGAACAGATGTCATGTGTTGGACCCTGCTGGAAAATCCCAAGCTGTAGTTGTCTTTCAAGGATGGCTGTGTCAGTTGTATAAGCAGGTAGTTAGCGTGGTGAGCAAAGGGCTGGAAACATGGCATGGAAAAAAGTTCACCTAACCATAGATATGTGCATAAGTGAGTGGCCATAGCACAGACAATATGACAGTCTCTGATCACTGGTTATCTTTTCCATCAGTGGAAAGTATACTTGTATATTTGTTTTGGAACCAATGTAAATTTAACCAAAAGTGCATGTTTCATCACATTCGGATTTAAATAAGCACTGAATGGCATGGAACACTTAATTCCAGAATCATGACCACCACATTCAACACTTTTGTTCAGTTCCATTCATTCATGTAATTCATTCACACCACACACACAATTACACCATTCATAACATGTATTCACTTACCTTGATGACTGGCTAGCTGGAGATGTGACATTATGTGTTTTTTTTTTATCCCACCAGCTAGATGCTGATTGGCTACAAGGTGAGGTTACTTCAGGGCACATAACCCCACAATTACAGCCAATGGGAGCAAGTGAACAATAAAAGCCAATGGCCTGAGCAGGATTAAGGGATTTTTTATAATTTTGAAGGTGGCCCAGAAGATGGAGGTAGCCCAGGGCATAAAGGACGCTGCTGGACCTCCAACATCAAGGTAAGTACTTACTTAAGGGGCAGAATATCAGTGAACAAATTTTATTTACCAAATCTTCAGCGAAATTCTGACGACCCAAACGGAGGGGGAGAGGTTAACAAAATATGCTTAAACTGGATGGTTAAAAAAAAATTTTAATTATTCACACAAAATACATTTATTTTTGCAGTGCCCAAGTCTGGTGTACAGCAGCATCAGCAGCAGGTCCCCACTAGGATTGGGGTACACTTTTTTCCTTGAAAGTGAAAACTGCAATATCACATTAAAATCAATGGTAATAATATATCTCACCCCTATGTATTTTCACTGTGCTAGTACAAAAGGGGTGTAAGTCTGCCCCATATTGTCAGTCTGTGAGTGGGATAGAGAAAAACAGAGAAACATAACTTACTTGGCATACTGTGTGAGAATGGCATTACTTAAATAGAGAGTATCAATAGGGTGCAATCAAAATGTCTCCATTTAGAAAGTCACCATGGAACAGTGTATAACTCCAGAGCAAGTATACAAAATAAACATACAATACAGGTGGCACTAACTCTGGCTTCTGCTCACTGCTCATTGTCACAGGCTCCAATTGATTTCCAATCAATGGATGGTGTTACTGGTATCGACCAATGAAATACAACAACAAAAAACAAGAGCTGCTCTGATTAAATGATACCCAATCATAACACACATATGTCTGTCAGTACTACCTGCTTTGGCTGCTGGCATCAATGTTCTTTACAGTCTGTAAGTGAAAACTGTGTGTCTATATGAATAAATTACTCTCATCATTTAGTGTTGATTTCATGAAAAACACAAACGCCTGTGGACATGAGTGGTTGTGTCACTACATTGTATGTGTGGAGTCAAGAAAAAAAAACATGAAGAACAGGTTCCCTAGTTCTGTAATATTTACTAGATGTATTTAAATGAAAAAGCACCACACAGAGTGAAAAGCACTGTATATTAACTTCTTAACAACCACCAATCCAGCATGGGGCTGCTGTTAACTCCTTAACGATGGTCATAGTATGTCATGGGTAGATCTGAGTTAACGACCCATGACGTACTATGACCGTCATGGAATTCCGGGCTCCCCCCGTGGCTGCACGCCGTTCGGGGAGTCCGGAATCCGTGACCGCCCGTGCAGCCGGTCGTTAAGGGGTTAAGGGCCAGGGAGCTGTTTATTTTTTTTCAATGAATTCTGAGATGGCAGAGCAGCATGCAGCCACTCTGCCATCCCAGAATTGCTTGAAGTGCCAGCACTGTCATTGGTTCTTTACATCTGGAACCGGCTTAACTGTTCTGGCATGTCACATGTCATTATGGGGTTAAATTGCGAGTAGAGAAAATAAAAGGGGTGTGGGATAATAGTGGTAGAGCAACAACAGGGTGAGGCTCAATTTTAAATGGTAACATTCGGATGTCACCCTTTTTGATGTGGCCAACTCTTGCAGAGTGTTGCATACATTTGGACAACATGTTCATGTCACCCTTTTGAGGGTTGCCATTTAAGAAATGCCATTCTCATAGGATATTGGGTATACTTACATCACTCCTACATCTGCTGGAACAAGAGGGACAAGCATATACTGAGGTTTGGAGGTGCTGCACAACTGGCATTTACAGCAATAAATATTAAGAGGCTCCAGGAAACCCCAGCTAGCAGTTCGAACAACTTGAATGCCAAAATATCGGAATAAGCCAAACTTGTGCTAAGCAAACACAGACTTTCCTAAGACTAATAGAAGTCACAGATATTTACAGTTTACAGCACTATGAGTTTAGGCAAAACAAGTAGCGAAAAACAGCAAAACATTTATTAATAATAGTAAAAAGGTAAGCATTCAATTCGAATGACTAATGACCTCAGATGATCTTGTGTTCCTTATTTTTAAACACATAGAGACTACATCCAGACCCATAACTTTGTATTTTTATTATCGCCATAATTACTAAACAATTTCTAAAGCCATCCCTGACTTTGTCAGAAATTCTGGAACATACCAACTGTATTGCTGCACTATAGAACACAAATACAACTTTCACAAGTTCACCTTCGCTTATACAGGGCTATTAATCACTTATTTCTTGCCATGGTGTCCCACTTTTCAGACTGCGTGGTGTGTGTGTATATATGTGTATCACATTGCTACACAATAATAACACTTGCATCGGTGTTTGACTCAACTTCAGTATATATGTTTATAAATTAGTCTGTGTAAATAAAGTACTTTGGTCTTGCTGTTAATCATTTATTTAGTTGAAAAAGATATATCAAAACGGCATGAAATAACCTAAAACTTCTTGGTAATGCACTGCCCACCAGCCATTCTCCCAGCAACACAACCTAAAATAAAAGTATCTCTCTATGGCCATTTGAAATTTTGGAAGATATGATGTAGGCACATTAAAGTCTACACTGCTAATAACAAAAGCTGTAACCCCTTGATTTATGAGATATCTCCACTGTATTTTTTCACAGAATTTTTGAGATGTGTCTAGCATTCGAACAGTTAAAATGGCCACCATTTTACGAGGAGATGTTCACATATGGTCAGGGCTTCTGGCCAAGTTTGAGTAGTTTCTTTTACCACACTGTTTCTCTAAACTTAGTCATCATCCGGCACAGGTTAAAAAAAGGACAAGAAGAAAAAAAAGGTCTAATTATATGTTGGGATGGGAACCTTTTAATTTTAGCGTAAAGAAAAGCATTCATTAACACTGTTTAATGTTCCTCAGAAAACATGTTACCTGCTACTTACTACCTCTGCCAAACTTAGGCACTTGGGCTCCTGACTGTCTCAGGTCTATTCTGGTTCTGCTATGATATTTCAGTCCTGCTTTGTAGTGTGTAATAACTATAGTTTTGCAGTTTCAGTTCCACAGGAAGACTCATTTACTAAGGGCTGGCTAGATGTAAGGCATCTAATGCTTGATTGAAGTGGTTTAACTATGCTTAGGAAATAATGACCAGTTATCACCAGAAGAGTTACAGGTAAAAAGACAAGATAACCAACAGCAGTTACTCTCAAACAGAGATAGTAAATCATTGGATATTTAGGTGCTGTGAATTACAACTGCTTAGGGATGATGGGAGATATAGTCTCCAACAGCTGGAGGTTCATATACTGACCATCACTGCACTAAACCTTCTCCTACTGAGCCCTTTCTGTTAATTGTCTATAGACTGATTATCGTTAGTTTTTCTCTGGTTTTATTCACTTTGACATATTCTGAAGTACATACTATAAATATATATTAAAACTGCCCATACCAATGATTCTCAATGTTCATTCTTGGGGAACACCAACAGTGCAGGTTTTCAGGTTATCCCATCTTAATCACAGGTGAGTAATTAGTGGCTGAATCATTGTGATTGATTCACCTGCGTTTAATTGGGATATCTTGAAAACATGAACTGTTTCCGCTATAAAAACGTGACATTTTCGCAGAAGGCAGACACAGTAGAAGCAGCTACAGAGTGAGATATACGTGCTGTGCGGTTCTGCTGTGATATTTTGCAAAAATGGAGGCAGGAGAGGCTAATAGTGACTGTTATCACTATGAGCAGGGTACAAAATAATCGTTGGAGGAGCTGGAAGGACCCTTATGTGTCCACTGAGTCAGAAGAGGAGGAGGAAGGGACCACTACTGAACCAATGCTGTCCAGTCCCCCTAAACTACCCCAAGGGATCTTGGGGAATTTAATGGGAAGAGAGGGAGAAAGGGAAAGGGAGGGAGAAAAGGGAATGGGAAGGAAGGGAGAAAAGGGTAGTACTAGTGAGAGCAGGACAGGTCAGCTGTCTATGCCTACTGCCAGACGCTCTGCCTCTGCTGACACCATTGCTGCTCTTGTTGAAAACAGTGCAGTGCCTGCTGCCAGTGCTGAACCTTCTCCCACCAGTGTTGAAGCTGCTGCCACCAGTGCTGAAGCTGCTAGTGTGTCTTGTAATACTCAGGAGGGGGGAAGGAGAAGATGATCCCAAGTATGACAGAAGGGGACCCTCTGTCACATTGCTCATCACTAGTGATGAGCGAGCATGCTCGGCCGAAGCTCGGTTCGGCTCGAGCATCGCTCTGCTCGGCACATGGCGGTACTCGTACGAGTACCGCATGTGCTCGCCCGCCATGTTCGGGTCTCCTCCCCGCACGTTTCGCAGCTGCTGCGCAGCCAATAAACGTGCGGGGAGGCTCTGACATCAGTGTAATGCCAGCAGCCATGTTGGCTGCTGGCATTACACTGATTGGCTGGCCAGAACCCGTGATCGGGTGCTGTATAGCACCTGACCAGCGAGTTCGGCTCAGTCTTAGCCAGGGAGAGATGAGGATAGGAAGGGAAAGTCAGTGTAGGCAGAAAAAAAGTGCGTTTGAACAACAAAAAGACCCAAAAGTCCTTTTTAGGACTATTGTGTGTGGGGGCAGCAGATATATTTTGTTTTGGGGGGCAGAGTTTAAAAAAAAAACGTCACATATTCCGTTCACTGTGCCTAGCCGCAGATTAGCGGCACATTCTGTTTAGTGTGCAAAGTTTCAGATTAGCAGCACATTCTGTTTAGTGTGCAAAGTTGGAGATTAGCAGCACATTCTTTTTAGTGTGCAAAGTTGCAGATTAGCAGCACATTCTGTTTAGTGTGCAAAGTTGCAGATTAGCAGCACATTCTTTTTAGTGTGCAAAGTTGCAGATTAGCAGCACATTCTGTTTAGTGTGCAAAGTTGCAGATTAGCAGCACATTCTGTTCAGTGTGCAAAGTTGCAGATTAGCAGCACATTCTTTTTAGTGTGCAAAGTTGCAGATTAGCAGCACATTCTGTTTAGTGTGCAAAGTGTAAAAAATAAAAGTTACTTATTCCGTTCACTGTGCCTAGCCGCAGATAAGCAGCACATTCTGTTTAGTGTGCAAAGTTGCAGATTAGCAGAACATTCTGTTTAGTGTGCAAAGTGTAAAAAATAAAAGTCACATATTCCATTCACTGTGCCTAGCCGCAGATAAGCAGCACATTCTGTTTAGTGTGCAAAGTTGCAGATTAGCAGAACATTCTGTTTAGTGTGCAAAGTGTAAAAAATAAGTCACATATTCCATTCACTGTGCCTAGCCGCAGATAAGCAGCACATTCTGTTTAGTGTGCAAAGTTGCAGATTAGCAGAACATTCTGTTTAGTGTGCAAAGTGTAAAAAATAAAAGTCACATATTCCATTCACTGTGCCTAGCCGCAGATAAGCAGCACATTCTGTTTAGTGTGCAAAGTTGCAGATTAGCAGAACATTCTGTTTAGTGTGCAAAGTGTAAAAAATAAAAGTCACATATTCCATTCACTGTGCCTAGCCGCAGATAAGCAGCACATTCTGTTTAGTGTGCAAAGTTGCAGATTAGCAGAGCATTCTGTTTAGTGTGCAAAGTGTAAAAAATAAAAGTCACATATTCCATTCACTGTGCCTAGCCGCAGATAAGCAGCACATTCTGTTTAGTGTGCAAAGTTGCAGATTAGCAGAACATTCTGTTTAGTGTGCAAAGTGTAAAAAATAAAAGTCACATATTCCATTCACTGTGCCTAGCCGCAGATAAGCAGCACATTCTGTTTAGTGTGCAAAGTTGCAGATTAGCAGAACATTCTGTTTAGTGTGCAAAGTGTAAAAAATAAAAGTCACTTATTCCGTTCACTGTGCCTAGCCGCAGATAAGCAGCACATTCTGTTTAGTGTGCAAAGTTGCAGATTAGCAGAACATTCTGTTTAGTGTGCAAAGTGTAAAAAATAAAAGTCACATATTCCATTCACTGTGCCTAGCCGCAGATAAGCAGCACATTCTGATTAGTGTGCAAAGTTGCAGATTAGCAGAACATTCTGTTTAGTGTGCAAAGTGTAAAAAATAAAAGTCACATATTCCATTCACTGTGCCTAGCCGCAGATAAGCAGCACATTCTGTTTAGTGTGCAAAGTTGCAGATTATCAGCACATTCTGTTTAGTGTGCAAAGTGTAAAAAATAAAAGTCACTTATTCCGTTCACTGTGCCTAGCCGCAGATAAGCAGCACATTCTGTTTAGTGTGCAAAGTTGCAGATTTGCAGCACATTCTGTTTAGTGTGCAAAGTGTTAAAAATAAAAGTCACATATTCTGTTCACTGTGCCTAGCCGCAGATAAGCAGCACATTCTGTTTAGTGTGCAAAGTTGCAGATTTGCAGCACATATTCCGTGTAATATGAAGAAGGCGGGTAAAAAGGGACGGGGAAGTGGACGTGATCCTGATAGTTCAGGGCGCGGGTCAGGACGCGTAGAAACTGTGCCTGGTGCCAGAGCACAAGAAAGAAAGACATCCACCATACCTAGCTTCATGTCTCAGTTTACAGGGCGTCGCAGGACATCACTCTCGAGGTCAGACCACTGCGAACAGGTGGTCGGTTGGATTTCAGGTGATACTGCTTACAGTCGGTTAAGCACCACCCTGTCTTCCACCAAGTCCACTCTCAGTAGCCAAGAGTCTGGTCAACATAATCCTCACCCTGATCATCCTTCCTCCCACCATAGAGGGTCTGGTCAAAGAAGTGATCCCACACTGGGATATAGTGAGGAGCTCGTCTCATCACCAATCCTTAATTTGAACCTCTCTCCAAGCACGCTTGCAGAGGAACATGAAATCTTGTGCCCTGATTCACAACCTCTAGAGGGTACCCAATCACAAGAAGATGACAGAGGTGAACGGCATTTAAGGTCAAAGGAAGTGGATGATGATGATGATGAGACACAGTTGCCATCAAATCAACCACTATTACTGTCTCAAGACCTTGATGAGGAGGATGATATACAGTTGTCAATGACTGAGTATGTGGTGGGATCAAGAAATGAGGAGGATGATCAGAGTGAGGAAGTGGAGGAGGACTTGGTGGACGATGAGGTGACTGACCCCACCTGGGAAGGTGGAGAGCCGAGCGATGACAGCAGTCCTGAGGGTGAGCCATCTGCAGCACCGCAACAGGCTGGAAGAGGCAGTGGTGTGGCTACAGAAAGAAGGCGGACCGCACCAAACCGGCCTGCAAATGTTCCACGGAGCACCCCCTTGCGTAAATCTCCCTTGCCAAGGGCTAGGTGTTCCGCGGTATGGCGTTTTTTTATGGAAAGTGTGGACGACAAAAAAATTGTAGTTTGCAACCTGTGCCACACCAGAATGAGCCGAGGCATGAACACTAGAAACCTCACCACCTCCAGCATGATCCGACACATGGCATCCAAGCACCGTAATAAGTGGGAGGAACGCCAGGATCGCCAATCTGTGTCTGCAGGCCACACCACTGCCTCCTCTTCCCCTGTTTTCGGTGCCGGCCAATCGCCTGTTGAAGGCGCAGGCCCGCATACCTCCCGCCCTGCACCTGTACCATCTGAAGCACCATCAGCGACCACATCCACTTCCCTGTCCCAGCGCAGCGTCCAAATGTCGTTACCCCAGGCATTTGAGCGCAAGCGAAAATACCCAGCCACCCACCCACAGGCCATAGCACTAACCTCACACCTTTCCAAATTACTGGCCATCGAAATGCTGCCATTTAGGCTTGTGGAGACTGAGTCCTTCCGCAGCCTGATGGCAGCAGCTGTCCCTCGGTACGCAGTCCCCAGCCGCCACTACTTTTCCCGGTGTGCCGTCCCCGCCTTACACCACCATGTGTCCCGTAACATCACCCGTGCCCTGACCAACGCAGTTACTGGGAAGGTCCACTTAACGACTGACACATGGACAAGTGCTTGTGGCCAGGGACGCTACATTTCCCTGACGGCACACTGGGTGAATGTCGTGGAGGCTGGGAGCGACTCGGACCCTGGGATGGCACAGGTGCTACCCACGCCGAGGATTGCGGGCCCTACCTCCATCAGGGTTTCCGCCAGCACCTACGTTATTGGCTCCTTCTCCTCCGTTTCCACCTCCGAATTCTCTGCGCGCAGCGCCACTCACCCATCAAACGGTAGCTGGAAGCAGTGTAGCACTGCAGTGGGGAAGCATCAACAGGCCGTGCTGAAGCTGATCTGCCTTGGGGACAAACAGCACACGGCCTCAGAGCTGTTGCAGGGGATTAGTCACCAGACCGAGCAGTGGCTCTCGCCACTCAACCTGCAACCAGGCATGGTTGTGTGTGATAATGGGCGTAACTTGGTGGCGGCTTTGGAGCTCGGCAAGCTTACACACGTACCATGCCTAGCGCATGTATTTAATTTAGTGGTTCAGCAATTTCTAAAAACCTACCCCAATTTGCATGATCTCTTGACCAAGGTGCGCCGCGTGTGTGCACATTTCCGTAAGTCATCAACAGCTTCAGCTGGCCTGTTGAAGCTGCAGCAGCGCTTACAATTGCCAGCTCACCGGCTGCTGTGTGACGTGAGCACGCGCTGGAACTCCACCTTCCACATGTTGGCCCGGCTTTGTGAGCAGCAGAGGGCAGTAGTGGAGTACCAGCTGTTACACGGTCGTCGCCTCTCCGTTCAACTTCCTCTAATCAGAAGTGAGGAGTGGGAATGGATGTCAGACCTCTGTGAGGTTTTACGCAATTTTGAGGAATCGACACAGATGGTGAGCGGCGATAACGCTATTATCAGTGTAACCATCCCACTTCTGTGTCTACTGAAACGCTCGCTGCTCACAATTAAAACCGACGCTTTGCATGTGGAAGAGGTGGAAATGCGGGAGGAAGAGCTTACACAAGGTGATAGCCAGAGCACCCTCACTTCGTCTTCTCAGCGACAATTGGAGGAGGTGGAGGAGGAGGAAGACACGGTTGCCTCCGCTACAGAGGGTAGCCATGGAACTTTAGTTCCATCTCTTCAGCATGGGTGGGCAGAAGAGGAGGAAGAGGATGAGGAGATTGAGAGTCATCCTCCTGGTGAGGACAGCGAAATCTTGCTTGTTGGTACTCTGGCACACATGGCTGACTTTATGTTAGGCTGCCTTTCCCGTGACCCACGTGTTATACGCATTTTAGACAACACGGATTACTGGGTGTTCACCCTTCTGGACCCCCGCTACAAAGATAATTTCTCATCTCTCATTCCTCCGGTGGAGAGGACAAGCAAAATGGTGCAATACCAGAAGGTTCTTGTCGAAAAATTGCTCCAAAATTTTCCATCTGACAACGCTGGCGGCAGAGTACGTGCTACCTTGGCCAACCGAGAAGGGGAGAAAAGGGGAGCACACAGCAGTTCCGACAAAGGCAGGGCAACACTCTCCAAGGCGTGGGACACCTTCATGACACCCCGCCAGCACCCTCACCCTGATGTGCAGCCTAGTGTCACAAGGAGGGAAAAGTTTTGGAAGATGGTGAAGGAGTACGTAGCAGACGTGTCAGCGTCCTCAATGATCCCTCTGTGCCTTACAACTACTGGGTGTCCAAGCTGGACACGTGGTATGAACTGGCACTCTACGCCTTGGAGGTGCTGGCCTGCCCTGCCGCCAGCGTTCTGTCTGAGCGGGTATTTAGTGCTGCTGGTGGCATCATAACAGATAAGCGTATCCGCCTTTCCACCGAAAATGCTGATAGGTTGACACTTATAAAAATGAACAAGGCCTGGATTTCCCCTGACTTCTCCACTCCACTGGAGGAAAGCCCCGGGGGAACATAAACTCACTTTAGATATGTCATTTACAATGATGGGAATACTCTGTATTCCCATTCACCCCTTCCACCCAAAAAATGGGTATATGGTTGACTCTCTTCCATATACCCTGGGATATAATTTTTATATAGGGCCAGCTCACCAGCGGGCCCTGTGATATAATTTTTATATAGGGCCAGCTCACCAGCGGGCGCTGTTTGACAATTTTTGTATAGGTCAGCTCACCAGCGGGCCTTCTCATATAATGTTTTATTGGGTCAGCTCTCTAGCGGGCCCTCTCATATAATGTTTTATAGCGTCAGCTCACTAGCGGGCCTTCGCATATAATGTTTAGGATGGTCAGCTCCACAGCAGACCCTCACCCATAATGTTTTAGATGGTCGGCTCAGCGCACGTTTCCCTCTTAATCATGGCCCCAGTTCAGAAAAATCGAGGACATTTTTTGCAGAATTTGCCTCTGCGCACGTTTCCCTCTTAATCATGGCCCCAGTTCAGAAAAATCGAGGACATTTTTGGGAGAATTTGCCTCTGCGCACGTTTCCCTCTTAACCATGGCCCCAGTTCCGAAAAATCGATGAAATTTTTGGGAGAATTTGCCTCTGCGCACGTTTCCCTCTTAATCATGGCCCCAGTTCCGAAAAATCGATGAAATTTTTTGCAGAATTTGCAGATGATATACAAGTAAATATACAGCAAATACTGTTTGGTAACAATTTTTCGCCTAAAGTCGTTTTTATCTTCCTTTTTGTGTGTTTTACGGTCAGTCTGTAAAAATGGCGTACTACGGGCGAAACATCGTTCCCAGCAGCGATGTTGGAGTCCAAGATGCATCCAGACATCCTCCCTATGCTGTCCCTGAACCATTTCTGTGGTGTTTCCATCATTTTCTGCCCTTTTCCTATGGACCAGGCACCCTCCCCTCATCAGAGCAGGGGGTGCCTGGTGTAATGCTCGAGTCCTCCCATTGACTTCAATGGGGCTCGGGTGCTCGGCCGAGCACTCGAGCCTCCGGGGGCGCTCGGTCAGAGCACCCGAACACCCGAGCATTGGGGTGCTCGATCATCACTACTCACCACCTCCTCCAAGCAGCAGTGAGATGTCTGTAATATAGCAGCAGCACGTAGGAACTAGTGGTGGTGGTGATGGAGAAGCTGGAGTGGAAGAGACATTGATGGCCTTTTTTTATCAGAAACTGAGAAGGATTGGGAGACAGGGATGAGGATCAGCATCACCAAAGCAATCAGCTTTTTGAATTCGCCGAAATTTGCAGCTGCTCTAATTCCTGCTGCTGCTGATATGCAAGGGCAGCAGGGTGCTGAGGAGTAGGCTAGTGTGCAACAGACCACTGTGGACACAGTGGGAATGGGGTCAACAAGTGATGTGGGACTAGAACAGGTTCAACTTGACAGCGCCAGCAATATTCCTGGTCCTAGCTGCAGTGCTGAATCTGAGGCAGTAGCTGCAACAGCAGCAACATTGTCCGCTGCCACAGAAAGTGAAGGGGCATGTGGAGGAGAAGAAGAGTCCATTCTTCTCCACCTGTTTCCTATCCCTCATCCCAGAAGTCATGGTTGTTTGACTATTTTTCTCTTCTGGCAGGCACAGTGCAGTCATCATCAACAATGGTACAGTGCAAAGTGGCAATTTAGTGAGAAAGGGAAAGGAGGGAACACACATTTGCACAACCTCCCTGATAACACACATGAAACACAGACACCATGACATTTATGTGAAACATGTTAAAGCCAAACACCATTTACAGAAATCTAGCACCACTGTTGCTGTACCCCCTGACTCTCCAGAACGGCACCAAGAGGCAAGGTGGAGATCAAAGAGGAGAAAGAATAAAGGAACCCAGAAAGATACTGGAAGTTCTATGACTAGCGAAACAACTAGCTCACCATCAACGTCATCTTCTTCCTGTAGGGTAACATGTACATCTCCTGCCAATCCACCTCATTCATTGTTACCTCCCTCTCCAAATGATAGCTACTCTGTTAATGTTAGGATATAGCAGTTCATCTCTTCCCATTGCACACTGTGTGGTGCACTGACCACACAGTGTGATGGAGGAGAATCGATACCAGTTCACCAGGTGGCATCTGAGGAGATTCCATTCCAAAGAATATGCTAGGATTCTGACAGGGAGGGTTCATCATTACTATTAAACTGTCAGCAATTTGTCATGTGTCCTTAGCGGGGTCTGGACAAGGGGTATAGTGACAGCGGCAGTACTTGGTTTCGGGTGTCATGGTGTTTGGATGTAGTTGTATGGTTATTTACCACACACACTGTGCACATTGCAGTTCCTAATGGAAGCCACAGTTCCTGTTCTCAAGGGAAACATTTATATTCTAATAACAACACACCCTTGATTTTGGAGGAGGGGCAGGTAGAGAAAAATTATTGGCCAACTTCTTCTTTTCTCCACATAGACTGGGGGCTACTTATTGTGCTGCTACTGTCTCAGGCGCGTTCACTGGAGCCAATCGTGGCAAGTGGAACCTTCATCATCCATCTTCCATGTTACTGCTATTGTTGATCCCATTCCCTTTGAGCTGCCTAATCATCCTGCTGCGTAAACAACTCATCAGCAGCAGTACGAACAGCAATTGCAACTCAGGACTCAGGAGGACATTTGACAGTGGCCACTGGCCAACATGAACTGCTGGCATTGGGCCAGTAAATAAACAAATTTTTGGGTTTTGTTTCTAACAAGCCTAAGTCCTATAAATCAATGTTTCTTCAGGGCTTGGACCTCTAATAAGTCTAAGTCCTACAAAGGCCTCTAACATCAAATCAAGTCAAGTATCAGTCCACACCAGTGGCAGCTTATGTCAGGGGTTCCTGTCTCTATCACTTTACATACAAATGTCTTATTTTATTTTATTGATTTTTTTTATTAACTGTCTCCCCAATAGGAGTCAAGAAGCCCCCCAAAACAAATTCCCTGTTTAAATGATTCATTCATTCATTCATTCACCAAACACAGGCACCCTCCTCAGACCCCTTTATACCATGTCGTATGTTTTATTTAGGATTTATTTTTTATTAACTGCCCCCCAATCCCAGTAAACAACCCCCCCAAAAATCATCCCCTGTTCAGCTGATTCTTTCCCCACACCCCAGCAACACAGGCACCCTCATGTCCCCTTTATACTATACCTTTGGGAAATTAAATAATATTTGCTGTGTGTTGTGTGTAACTTCTATGTTCCCATTGATTTCAATGGAATGAGGAAGGCAAAAAATTGAAAAAAGCAGAAAATCGGCACATTTCGCTGGAAATTTTTCACCAAGCGGAAAGTGCCATTTTTCGCTGATTTCAGTTTAAGGAGGAAATTTTCGCCCATCCCTATTGAAGAGGTTAATGGATAAATAATGGTAGATGGAAAATAATGGTAAACTGTATGACAGGCAGTTAAAGGTCTTATGCTTAAAGCCCTGGGTCTTGTTGTTGCCAGCTTTGGGCATTTAATGGTGTTATTCTATATACTAGTAAGTTATTAGACAGCATGCAGATGCTAGAATAGCACATTAGGTACCATCAAGCTCTAGGTCTCTTGGGAATATAACAGTTTCCCTGGTGTGTTATACATACTCCATCCATGTCCATAACATTTTACCATTTATGGACCAGAATGATATGCAATGCAAGGGCATAACTACAGGAGATGCAGGAGGTGAAATTGTACCAACGTCCAACATCCAAGGGAGCCCCATCTATCCCAGAGTGCAATAGGTTCTGCACCATAAATAAGACATTGTTTTAGGGGCCCCAAAATCTCAATGCATTGCTGCACAACAAATTGTGCTCCCCATCTCCCTCTTTACTAAAATGGTTACTCAACCACTGCAAAACACCATACCAATTGGATTCATATATCTAGATATCTTTTAGGTGTGACCACAGAAAAGGAACATGGTATTGGTGGGAGATGGAGTGTTCAAAAGTGGAACCAAGAGAAGCAGAGAGTACCTTGCCTAGTAATATTCAAGATAAAAAAGAATCCTAGCCTGGACTTGGCATTGAGGTTGCTGTACGAAGATGAACTGGACCAATTATGAGGCAAACCAGTTGCACCATAGGCAAGAAATAACATTTCCACTTTGTTAACAAACTTGATTTAAAAGAAGATTTTAAATCACTTAAATTATAATGAAGTGCCCCGCACATGATGAAGAAATGTATTGGAAATCTCTAACATTCAAGGAGTTAAAAACCTCATTTAAGTCAATGGAAACTTTGGGATTTTTATTTCTCCTCTATGGTGCTGATGGTTTGCTCAGAAATGCTCCAATTCTCATTAGTATATCAGCCTCCCATAGGAAGAAGAAAGATGTCAAGCAGGCCTCATTCTGTATGAGCTGTTTATAAAAGAGGAAACAGTCAGGGCAGAGGGCAAGGATAGAGTAGGAGAGTTATGAGCTGATGAAAGAGTAATGAGAACTTTTACACAATCACTGAAGAAACATAAAATATCTCTTTAGAAGTAATCAAATTATTTTATTTTGTGAATCGCATTGATTTATTTATAAAATATATCCCTAAACTTATGCACATATGATATTAAAAGAGCTGGTAACAGTACTTTTGTAAAATAATTAGTCATGGAACAAATCTATTCAGGTTGCTCTCCTAAGGTTACCATGCAAACAATGGTACTGCTTCACCATACAGTATACTTCCATGAACTAGACCAACTCCATGAATCTAACAAACCATAAGCAACACGTGGCCCACAACTAACTTTCAGTAAAGTAGGTCCTTCTTGAGAACTGCAATGCTAGTATTATAATACATACTTTAACCTTTTAAAGACAAGAGAGGGTGCAAAATGCATCATTCATACAGAAAGATCTTTAGTTTGTCTACCTATATAGAGTCTGAACTCAGAAGATTAAAAAAAATTGGGAAAGATGGAGCTCCTATGCAGATGTAAATGATTTTACTACAAGTACAATACCAGCTTCAGTGGTACTGGGAGGAACTGCAGTCTATTGGGGGTGGGGGAACTTTAGTTCACCACTGTCCCCTCATTTTTTTCTTTATTGAAATCAGAAAAATTATATTCTGTTTGCTTCCTAAAATACATGTTGGACCCTTCAATGGGGGTGGGGGGTGAATTAAGGTTCAATGCTATGATGATATGTACTGTCAAAGTGTGGTGAGCACACTCTTTGTTGATAAAGATACATATTGCCTTAGGCACTAAGCATTACGACTGCAAGTTGTCGACGTGTTGGGGAGGTGAAGGGGGAACAGGGGGGATGCAGAGAGTCTTCAGCATCAAAACAGCAGCCCCCATTCAACTCTTTGAATTCCTTGTGCAATGCAATGCTTTGAAAACCTGTCTGGCACTCAAATGATTAATATAGTAATAGAACCAAGGAAGGATATAGAACCAAAGGACCTCCAAGTGCAGTCAAATTACCATTGATGCTATCTTCTTCTTCCTCCCTAATTTACAGTGTATAATATAAATAGCAAAATAGAAGGTGAGTGTAACGCTCTTCAGCCCCTGAGATTTAAGGATTCAAAATAAATGAATCCTGAAGAACCCTCAAATGTCTCATTAGAAATGTGATGCTCCATGATGCCATTCTCATTTTCCTACATGGCTCAGTAAAAACAGCAGTTGTGCCTAATTAGACACTAATGCCTAAAGCCAATTTTCATCACAAATTCCTTAGATATCCTAATGTCTTCAGTATCATACTAACTGATCAAATTCATACAATATATAGAGCACTCATTTTTAAGCCTCCCTGTTGCACATCTTATCTCTCAACAGTTTAGTTTTATGATGTTAGTCAGTACTGGATCAAGAGTTGCACAATACAGCAAAATTCTGCTGATCCCATACTTTCTGTATTACAAGTAACATACACTTCACATCTCTAATATCGCCAGGCACACTGTGCAAGGATGTTGGTGCTAAGTACTGCTAGACTTGCACAGTGTGTCTGAAGATGTATGCAGATGTGACCATCATCACCAAGCAGCACCTCTGGCATCTGCTGACATTAGCCATCTACAAAATTAACTTTTGAAAGGCCTTCTTAGTAAGGAGGAATTTGAGTACCTATGGGTAGAAAGGTCAACAATGGCTACTTTTTACATTATTCTGCAAATACACAAAAGCAAAGAAGAACCACCAGGTAGACTGATAGACTCAGGTACTGGTAATTTTAACAAAAAAACAGCATATGTGTGGATAATGTTCTAAGGAGATTTGTTACAGCATTGTCTTCATTCACTCGTGACTCACAGTATGCCCTTAAACATCTGGAGGGCATTTACCTAGGGGAACCCTCCTCCAGGTGCAGCACCACCAGTTACTGTATTCTTGTCCCTCTTGTTCTTGTGCTTGTAGGAGTCAGGATTAGGGATGAGCGAGCACCCCGATGCTCGGGTGCTCGGATGCTCTGACCGAGCACCCCCTGATGCTCGAGTGCTCGGCCGAGCACCCGAGCCCCATTCAAATGAATGGGAGCACTCGAGCATTAAACCAGGCACCCCCTGCTCTGATGAGCGGAGGGTGCCTGGTCAATGTCCCCCTTCATCTCCGCTATGCCCCTCTTCCACAATGTCCCCCTTCATCTCCTATGCCATAGCGGAGATGAAGGGGGACATTGTGGAAGAGGGGCATAGCGGAGATGAAGGGGGACATTGTGGAAGAGGGGCATAGACTCTATGCCCCTCTTCCACAATGTCCCCCTTCATCTCCGCTATGCCCCTCTTCCACAATGTCCCCCTTCATCTCCGCTATGGCATAGGAGATGAAGGGGGACATTGTGGAAGAGGGGCATAGCGGAGATGAAGGGGGACATTGTGGAAGAGGGGCATAGCGGAGATGAAGGGGGACATTGTGGAAGAGGGGCATAGAGTCTATGCCCCTCTTCCACAATGTCCCCCTTCATCTCCGCAATGCCCCCTTCATCTCCGCAATGCCCCCGTACCTCCATTCCCTGGTGGTCCAGCGGAGCGTCTTCGGATCTGTGCCTCTTCCGGCACAGATCCTCTTCACCCGAACATGTCGGGCGAGCACATGGCGGTACTCGTACGAGTACCGCCATGTGCCGAGCAGAGCGATGCTCGAGCCGATCCGAGCATCGGCCGAGCACGCTCGCTCAACACTAGTCAGGATCAAGTAAGCTGTCTGTCTCTTGGGTGTCAGTCTCAAAATTATATTTTTCATCTCTTTCACTTTTAAGGTGAAACATTTCACCCATTACTATTACTGGGGTTCCAACATATGCAGGTTTTCCAGGGGCAAACCAACTTTTTTGGAAGCTTTTAACTGATCCCCATTCGCTGTATTGGAGGTCCTAAGTGAAAAATTCACCTGGGGCCCCTCTTTACTCCAGCATCAGTATTTAATATACTAAGAAGAACCTGAGAAATTCTGAAGTAAACCAAGAGCACCATAGGGGACAAATAAAAATGTCCAAGATTCCTATTGATGGGGCAATTGGTTTACTCCAGAATAACTCAAGTTCTTCTTGAACTTCTTGAAGTCTTTTGCCTCAATATTTTCATTCGGTCTTGCTTGTCCATGGAGGTGGACTAGGTTGCTAACAGTTTTTTTTTCAAACTGAAGCAGACAGAGTACATGAGCCGCAGAAGATTACTATTTACTGTGAGACTTTGAGATTATGTGGTCCTGCTAGTACAGGACTGAATGAAGATGTTACAGTTAATTAGGGTGAAAAAGACACAAGTCCATCAAAAAAAAATCAAACCCAAAAGGAGAATTCATAGAGGTCATTAGGATTTTCTGGCCATTGTAAGGTAATTGGCAGGATTATTAGGTGGTAGTTCTTCTTGTAAACCAGCACCAATAATGATAAGGCTTGTTAAAGGACAAAACCAAGATGGCATTCTTCATTTGAGGTCTCACTTAAAAAAGAAAGAAGCGTTGAAACCCATGCCAAGACTAGTCACAAGAAAAGTAATGATACCCAGAAGGTAAGTTTACTAGCTCTGTGTATAGAAAACTGAAGTATCTATAAGAGAAATCTAAATAGGTTCCTTGAAGTGAAACACTCTCTTTTTAACAAATATGTAATTTTGAAAGGGCTTTCAAAATTGCCCACTTTTCTTTACATTTTACTTCAAACAATAGTTTATGAGATGCTTATCTTTATTCATCAGTCTATGCAAATGAGAAATATGAGGGGCAGTTGGGATGAGGAGCTGTGTGGAATGTTATTATCTGGCCAGTACAACTGACAGTACTGTCTAATTTTCATGAACTGCCATAAGTGATCAGTGCAACACAATGAGTAATGGGTAGACATGAACTGCCAGATCCTCACATCTACACTATGAGCTGGTGGAGGAGATAACAGAGGCAAAGGTGGTACACCAGAGGAGGAAGAGGACACTGAGGGTGCCAGTATGAGGACAATGGGTACATTTTCCCAAACCCAGACCCTAGCACAAGACGATCATGATTTAGGTGTTAATATCATCCATGAACTTCCAGGCTGGGTTTCTCTTGTCTTCCTTTGGGATTTTCTCCCCCATTTTTTTGTTCTTGGGAGTGACAAGGAGGACAGTGACAGCATTACTTGATTTCTTTTTTGGGGGTTTGGCTTTTACTTGCTTAACTTAAAATTATACTTTCTGACAAAAACACCCTCATACTCTCTTCCATATCAGCCGATCCACCACCCTCACTCTCATGAACACCACCACCAGTCACTTGCTGATCTATGCAACTAGTTGGGGATGGCAAGTGGACAGAGAGTAGCAATTACCATATGGTGTGTGCTGGTCCCTCCCGGTTACATCCCTTAACCCTTTGTACTGAATCGACAGTTTGGTTACATGAGGAGGAGAATGCTAAGAGACATAAGAGGCTACGGCAGTGAAGTGTGGACTTCACTATTCAATACAGTCCACTTAGTGATTGTGAGTGCTAAGGCTCTGATTACATATCATCAGTGAGAGCTAGTACATTATTGCCATCCTCTGGGCACATCTGCCAGAAGGACGGGGGAAGTTTTTGTAACGGGAAATATTAAGGCTTATGCATTCTGTGATCTGGGGTCTATTTTAGTTTGTGCATTTCTATATGAAATAAATAGTATGTTTAGATGTTATTCATTTGAGCTCCTTATTTCTAGATTCTTGTACCCAGGGTTGGGTCCCTTTATGGTAGCAGCAGTGATATTATCATTGAATAGTATTCGGTGATTTAGATTTACATATATTGTCTCAGATAGTGACATTATTGATACCTCTTACATCATCATTTTCTATCATCATCCATCATTCTCATCTTCATCTCTGTTGGAATTAAGTACTGTTATCATATTCATGGACTCTATGGGACTGTTATATTTTATTTTGATTTGGACCAATTTTTTCTCTCTGTTATATTGCATCTGGGGCTAGGGGATTCCAGGTCTGTGCTATCCATTTGGTGCACAGGACTGTTGGAAGACCTTCTATTTTAGACTACCAGCAGAAAGTAACTTTTTGATTGGCACAGACAGTTGACCTGTGATGCTTATACTGCAGCCCAGTGATCCCTTCTTTATTATATTTCCCCAGATCCCTATGGAAGAAATTGGGGGATTGTATATCATGTGGGCAGAGGGATTGGATTACATTCCTCTATCTCTGATCCAACAGCATCAGCAGTGTCATCCAAGCTTTTCTGCCACTCATTGTGCTAGCCAGCATTGAAAACTACTTTACTTCATATTCAAGGAGTTAAAAACCCTATTTTAAACAATTAAATTTGGATAATTTTAATTTTTTCCCCAGTAATGTATTTAGTTTGCCTTAGAAGTACTCCTCTTTTTCATTGGCTGGAAAGTTTCAGCCCATTGATTTACGTTGTTTTCACCTTTTCGCTATAAAAACGTGATGTATTTGCAGAAATCAAACACAATAGAATCAGATACAGAGTGAGGTAGACGTGCTGTTGTACTGTGATTTTTAGGTAAAATTGAGGCAGGAGAGGCTCATAGTGACTGCTATCATTGTGAGAAGGAGTAAAAATAATAAAAGGAGGAACTGGAAGGACATTATGTGTCTACTGAGTCTGAGGAGGAGGAGGAAGTGAGCACTACAGAAGCAATGTTGGTCAGTGCCCCTAAATCACCCTTAGGGTTTTTGGGGAAATTACTGTCAAGGTAGGAACAAAAGGATAGTTCTAGTATTGAGAGCAGGACAGCTCAGCTTCCTGTGTCTGCTGCAAGACGTGCTGCGCCTGCTGTAAGATGTGTTGTGCCTGCCATCAGACATGCTGCGCTTGCTGTAAGTTGTGCTCTGTATTCTGTCAGACGTGCTGCCTCTGCTGCCAGTACCACCACCGGTGCTGTGCCTGCTGCCACTAGTGCTGTGCCTGCTGCCAGTACTGTCCTTGCTTCCACCAGTGCTGTGCCTGCTGCCAGTGCTGAACCTGTTGCCACCAGTGCTGAAGCTGCTGTTAGTGTGTCTTGTAATACTCAGGAAGGGGGGAAGGAGAAGATGATACCAAGTCTGACAGCAGGGGACCCTAAGTCACACTTGCCATCCCCAAGTGCTAGTACTACTACTACTAAGGTACAGCAGCTTGTTAGTGTTGGGAGTGAAGGAGGGGTAATAAACAATATCCTCCTATTAACAATGACTGTGAGGAGGAAGACTCAGGGGTTGAAACTGATGTGGTTGGTGTTAGTAATAGTAATAGTGATGGCGAAGCAGCCAGTGGGACTAGTGTTAGGAGAGTGGTAGGGGAAGCATTTAAGAGCATCCAGACTACCTGTCAAGGGATCCCATACCATTCCCCTGACCCTGGGAGCCCGTTCCCCCCACGGCATTGTCCTTGTTGAACATGATCCTGAAAAAGGCAGAATTGTCATCACCATAATAATACTACCACCACCAGCAGTAGCACAGATCAGCTGCCTGTGCCTGCTGCTAGTGCTGCCAGTCTCACTTCTTTAGGACACCAAGAAATGGCAAGTGTGACATTAGGGGACCCTCTGTCACATTGCTCATCACCTCCTCCAACCAGCAGTGAGCATTTGGAAATTTGCAGAATTTGCAACTGCTCTACTTCCTGCTGCTGCTGAGTTGCAAGGGCATAAGAATGCTAAGGAGCAGGTTAGTGTGCCACAGACCCCCATGAGCACAGTGGGAATGGGGTAAACAAGTGATCAGGGACTAGGAAAGGTTCCACTTGCTAGCAGCAACACATATTCCAGACATGGTGGGGGCTAGTTATGGTGCTGCTACTTCCTCAGGTGCATCACTGGAGCTAGTCATGGCAAGTGGAACCTTCACATCCAACACCCATGTTACTGCTGTTGTTGATCCCATTCAGCTGCCTAATCATCCTGATGCTTAAACATCTCAGCAGCAGCAAGAACAGCAGTCACAAATTCTGCATCTATATCAAGGCATTTGACAATGGCCAGTGGCCACTGGCCAACAGGACATCACCTGCTGGCACTAGGCCAGTAGGGAATGTATTTTTTATCAAGACTTGTGCTTTCAAAAAAAATACCAAAAAAAAATCATAGTCCTACAAAAAAATAAACAATTTTTGGGGGGTTGTTTCTAACAAGCCTAAGTCCTATAAATCAATGTTTCCTCGAGGCTTGGGCCTCTTACAAAAATCTAATAAATCATCCTCTACAAAATACTCTGTCAAGTATCAGTCCACCCTAGTGGCAGTTTATGTCAGGAGGTTCCTGTCTCTATCATTTATATAGAAATGTTTTATTTTATTTTATTGATTTATTTTTTATTAACTGTCCTCCACCAGTCAAGAGCCCATCCCCCAAAACAAATTCACTGTTCAACTGATTCATTCATTCACCAACACAGGCACCCCCTCACACCACTTTTATACCATGTCTTAATGGGTTTTTATTTATATTTAGGATTTATTTTGTATTAACTACCTCCTCCCAATCCCAGTAAACAACCCCCCCCAAAAAAAGTCCCTGTTCCATGCTCAACTGATTCTTTCACCACACACGACCAACACAGGCACCCTCATGCCCCTTTTATACTATTCCTTTGTTTAACATTTGTTATGTGTTGTGTATAACTTAAATGTTCCCATTGATTTCAATGGAATGAGCTAGGTGAAAAAAGCAGGAAAAGGCTGAAATTCTTCACTTTTCACGTGAAATCATTCGCCAAGCGGAAAGTGCCATTATTCGCCGATTTCTGTTTGAGACTAAATTTTTCACCGATCCCTAATCACCAGTCCCACCACCACATCTTCAGGCCCCTGGCTCGGCAACCTGACCCTCTTGCTGCCCACTCACAGGATCCTTTGTTGGTGAAGGTGGCACTGGCTAGGGCTCCACTGCAATGCTGCTGCTGGTGGTGGCAAAAATTGCACTGCTAACTATCGGTGAGTCTCCTTCCACCTTGGCAAGTGAGACAGCACCCTGAGTTAGGAGTGTCCGTTTCCCCCTGATGAGGATGATTCTTCTCCACTTCCTTCTTGTCCCCTCCAAGTCTTTCTGGTAGACGTGATTGAGCACATTTCTTATTATAAAAAAAAAAAAGAATATAAAGAAAATAAGTTTAGGAAAAAAAATCATTGTTATAAAAATATTAAATATTTTAAAAAATTGAAAAGAAAACACTAACTCAGTTTGAATTCCCCTCACTGCAGTAACACTATCTTGCACAATCAGAATGTCCCTCAATGTCCTAACAATAGATCTCTAAAACAAAAAACCTGACCCACACTAACCTAACCCTAAGTTATATACGCACACATTACTCAGTAATCACTATTTATTTATTTTTTATCTCTCTACTCTCCTGGAAATACCTATAAATCTCTCTACTAACTAACCCCCACACTGATGTGGTGAAAATTCTTTGCTTTTACAGTGTAAGCTGGGGGGAAATGAGGGGCTGTTTTTCTATGAGGTTAGAAATTCCTACCTCATAGAAATCAATAGTACAGGGCAGTGGAAAATTCTAAGTTATGCAAAATTTCAGCCTAAAACAAAAAATAGAACAGAAATTTGCCTGGCAAAAATTTCTTAGGAATTTCCTGTGAGAAAAGTGGAAAACTGTGTATTTTTCATGAAATTTCCTGTAGGAAAAATGGACTGCTCACCAATCCCTAATAATGACATCAATAAAAGGCCAGTATTTATTAAATTATTGTGACTATAACGGCTCTGGCTGTCTTTAATTTTTGTAAGCTATTTTGCCATGTTTTCTAATTTATCACAATTTCTTGCAATATTCTTGATACATATATCTGTAAGAGTCACTATTGCATTTTCTGAGAATTCAGTTTTACATTTTTACTATTTTGGATAATAACTGTGCACACATCAGTCACAATGAAATGTATTACCTATTTTAAGTAGTGATACATGGATACATGTCACTATATGTTAAACTGTTTTTGAGTTAAGCTGCTAAAGATTAATTCATACTTACTTAAAGTGGAACTTTCACCTACATCTATCTGTAGGTGAGAAGATATACCGAACATGATCTTCTTTGCATATATAAGAGTCCCCTGCAATCCCCTTATGTTAAGTAAAATTATCTTCTGAGTTCGCTGCAAGACCAGGGAGAGCGGCGCCATCTTGCCAAAAAAAGTAATACAGAGCATGCGCCAACTCTCCCTGTGTCTTCTCAGTCACAGAGGAAGAGACGGCCCCTATATTTTTTTTTTTACCTATTGAGCATGATGCGCGCTCGTGCATGATCTGCATGCAAATGAGGTGCATGCGGCCAGGTCCTCCATGGTGCGTGCTCACAGTTTCCTGTACTCCAGGGTGGTGTGAAAAAAGGCTTGACGTACCATTCAAGGGGCTGGACAGAGGATTCAGTGACAAGCTCCGTGGGAGTGTCTTCTGCACCATATGGTGCACGGCGGTGCAGCACTAACAGAATGTTACGTCATCAGGTAAAGAACTGATTTCTATATTGCTGAACTTAGACCAATTTTTACGTGGAAAAAAACAAAAAAATACACAAAGGGGACAAAAAGGAAGGGATGAAGTCCACAACATATAGAGGTGAAAGTTCCACTTTAACAATTAGGTACAGTTATGGGTACCAGAACAATATAAAACACATAGATAACAATGTCCCAGCCCCCCCACCACTACACACACACACACACACACACACACACACACCAGGGTTCAGTACACTTACATCACTCCTGATTGTAGCGAACAGCATAAACATCTTTTTTCTGTTTAGTTGCAAAGGACTTTTTATTTGCTCCTTTTACAGGCCTTTCCACTCCCAAGGCAACGTAACAAGGCTGCTATAAATTGATTGCACGTCCTCGCTGTCCCTCTCTACACCAGAGACCTGTCTGCATCCAGAGACCTCTCATTTCATTGGATTTAATGATCACTCAAACGGAAGAAGAAAAAAAGAGAATGCATTATTGCTCCAATACAATCCCATTTGGCTGTGCCATCCTTTTAAGAGCAATTTAATTAAAGTGTTATTTCTCAAATTATATTAGGCTCTGAGTAGAGTGCTAATTTTAGCTTCCACTACAGCTACAGGTAGATAATGGTACACAATTTAATTTTCTTAATTGGAGTTTACTGATCCAACATGATTTTCATACTTTAATTCTCGGGATAATCTGTGGGTTTTGCATTTGTTACAATTCATTTAATGGGATGTTAAATCTGCAGGCAGTGCTGTCTCTGAACCACTTGAGCCCTTTAAACATATAAATTGAATGTTTCTCTGATATCAAAGGAGTTAACTGGTGCTTGACTATTTAAAACAAAGGGGATTTTATGGTATGTTGCCTGTTGTTCATTATTCTAGGGAAGGTTTACAGACTGTTTCTCTCAACCTAAGTATTTCAGCATTAAGGGTTAAGTCATTTAGTAAAGGCATCTGAGAAAGCGGTTTACATGTGCCAACATGCTAGACTCAATTTTGTCTAGGAAATAATTATATTAACCCTTTGAGTGCCAGAGGGATATGCAACACATTGCTTGGGTTAAATTGGACAGTCGTAAGGTATGTTTAATTAATTTAAAAGATAATTAAACTATGCCTATATTTTGTGCTAGCCATTTATTTGTAAAAGAAATTGCTTTTAAAAAATTGACCTTTATTTATTGGTGGTTCAATTGGGCACTTTATGCTAATAAGTTTTGATGCTGGACCAATGTTGCTACACACTGGCCTATGAATGATTTTGGAACTGATGGCATATTTTATGGCAGAGTGGTGGATAATTTGGCCTAGAAAATAACTAATTAGCATATTTAGACAGAATTAGCATAAAGTGCCATACTATCACCAAAACATAAAGGCTAATAATTTCTCAAACATTTTTTACATATAGATTTCATATGATTAGTAAAACTATCAGCGGATTCTAAATTTGTTATATCTTAATAGGTCTACTATGAGATAATAATTTTGAGGCTGGTGACTAAAAATAACTGATGAAATTCTGGGGCAAACCAAATATACCATAAGGGATAAATAAATTACCCCTTTTAACCCCTTTAACGTTAGAGGTCTCCAATACATTATGAAGAGATCAAATGTTCCATGTAAATCAATGAATATATTGGAAATTTTTGTTTTTCCCCTATGGAACAGCTGGTTTGCTCTAGAATTTCTTCTTAGTACATCAAGCTGTATGTCTCTGAAAGCAGAAATATGTACCCTTTTACAGTGCATGTACTTTTACTAGAGGTTCTATGAAGATGAATCATTTCAACAACAGTAAGTGACCAACAGCAGCATATTTCCTTGGCCATTTGCCTTCTAGAGTGCCCATAGAAATAAGTGTGTTTACCACATTTTTAAAATGACAACAACCAAAATGGAAGAAGTAATTTGTTTTGAACATTGTGGAATTTGCAGGCAAATCAGGATTATTCACAGTAGAAGAGACCGTATACTAAATGATGACATATCACGAGTTTATTACAGTGCTGTCATTTTGTTTTATTTGAGGTCAATTTTGTCAATATGCATTCATGTGAATACACCATCAGGACATGCCTTCTTGCCTGCTTGCATCATATTTGTTCATGATGATTTCTTCCCAGTTATTACGGTCACTGGTAGGTAAGCCCTGGGCAAAATATAAAGTAGTAGACCCTCTTAAACTTGTGGAAGCTAGAGAGGCCTCCAAAACATTACAAAGCACAACATATATGAAGTGTTTAATTACATTTTAAATGTATAACCACATCTTCTTCTAAAGGTGAGTACTTTAACACAATTTTGGAGTTACATTAAATTTTGAACTTACATTAAATGTTGAGATCACATGTGGGCTCACACAATGCTAAGTGTTTACACATCCCATTGCTTGAGAAACTAACCAGGCATCACACATTGAACATACTGTATTGTGTGACCCAGACTACATAGGAAAGGGAGGTACAAATGGTTCCAAACTATGATGTATGAGAAACAGAGTTTCTGATTGTAGGGGACCAACAAACTGAATCACACAGAGTGCTTCAGCCTAGAGAGTACTAACACCAAAAAATAAATTATATACATTTTGTCACTTAGAGCTAGCACATGTAAACATTAACTGTTCATATGTTACATCCCTAAAATATAAGCCTAAACTTGCTTTCTAATGCATGATTTTGTTCTGTTCAGAGACAATTTTGTGCTGTTTGTATTCAGAGTGAACACTAAAGTTAGTTAATAGATTGTGATTATTGCCCACTGCTCTTGTATTCTGAAAGGCTGTTATCTTACTACATCCCATTCACAAATAATTCTAGATAATCAATTGGAATCCTGGGACCCTGCGAAAAACAGGGATCACTCTCAGTGCATAATTAAGACTAGATTTTGGGCCTTGGAAAGAGAGATATAATTTTTTACAGATGTATAAAAAACAAGGTAGTATATAAGTATATGTAATCCCAGTTCATTTTAGGTGTTAGTGCTCCTTTAACACTAGCAATGTGTTGAGCCCCCTCCACACACACACACACACACACACACACTGGTTCAGATTACAATGTACAGTAAGCAGAGTGTGAGGTCCTGTGATTCTGCCAGCAACTGTCATGACATTTATATTACATCCAAGACTGATTAAATATGTTATCTGTTGGACCATGGAACAAGGGCAAAATTTATAGGGCAATGTAAAAAGATCATGTTCACAGCCTTGACACACCAACATATTAAAACTTAGCTTTTATTAAGAATGTCAGCTAAAATGAGCCAGCGATTCAGTGTCCCATGGGATGTTCATCAGGGATACAGCATCTAATCACAAGCATCTTTAAGAATAATTTTGTTGATGTTGCCTGCCATGAAGAATGTTTTATATGAGCTCTCTGTGATCAATACTTTATCTGGCACCATTGTCGGCACCTTTGTGTACTCTGTTTCATCTACTATGTCAAAGTGTATCATTTTACTAATGTAGGAGGAATAGTTCTGTTTTATCAAAATGTGTGATCAACAGTAATCATAAAAGAGCCTACTTGTAAATGTATGTATGTATATTTATTTAACGCCATACATGTACACAGTGCTTAACAGAATTTGAAATAATACAATACAAAAACACAGAACAGGGTTAACAGCATTAAGCTAAAGTGCAATCATTGCATTATTTTTTGGGGAAAGTGCAGCAAGGGAAACATACACTGGGAAAGGGACCCCGCCCCAAGAAGCTTACAATCTAATTAGAGTTCATGATGACATACAGAGACAGTAGAAGGATGATTATAAGTGCAAGTACAAGGTGTGGTGAAGGAAGTGCAGAAAGATTTTGATGTTACTATCGTTGTGCAAGGATGAGGATATTGCTATTGAGATGCCTCCTTGAGCAGGTAAGTTTTGAGGAGATGCTTGAAAGTGATGATTGTGATGATTGGCGAATGGTGATAGGGAGGGCATTCCAAAGTCGAGGGACAGCCAGTGAAAAAGCTTGTAGCCAAGAGATGACTTGAGTTGTGTAGGGAGAGGACAGGAAGAACCCTTGGGAAGACCGTAGGGTATGGGAAGCAGGAGATAAGAGTAGAAATGTAAGAGGATGCTGAAGAACACAGAGACTTACAGGAGAGGAGGAGAATTTTGTAAGAAATACAATACTTTATAGGTAGCCAATTGAGGGATTTCAGGAGGAGATGAGAGGGCAGGTATCTGGGAGCAAATGTGGTGATTCTTGCGGCTGAATTGATAACAGATTGAAGTGGAGAAAGATGAGAAGCAGGAAGACCAGAGAGTAGAATGTTACAGTAGTCAAGTCTGGATAGAATGAGTGCCTGAGATAGAGTTTTTGCAGTTGACATGCAGAAAAAAGGACGTATTTTGGCAATATTTTTTAGGAAGAAGCGACATGTTCTACTGACAGCTTGGATATGGGGGGAGAAAGTTCATTTCAAATCAAGTAAGACCCCAAGACAGTGTGCTTTGGGTACTGAATGTATGGCATAGTTGTCTATTGTGATGGAGAATCATGCAACATAGTCCTAGGCATCGCACACCAATATATGAAAACTTATCTTTTTTTCAATATTTCATTTAAAAACATCCAATGTTATAAAATAGGTATGATTTACCTTATCTTGAAGAGAAATTACTTCAAATTAAAATATTAAAAATATGCATACATACATCAGTGTAATGGTTCAATCATGGTCTGACTCCTGACATTTGTCAGTTCATTCATGCATCTTAAGATCCAGATTTCAAAAATATCTGAATTTTTACATCAGATTTCCTAATAAAGGCTGAAAAAGAGAAGCCACTGGTACAATTATATGATGAAATTCATTCTTCAGTAAATGCCACCAAATTTATTATGAACTTCATCTACATTTAAATAAATTATCTGGATGTCCTTGGAAACCTTAAAGCTGGCAGACAGGAGACTTAGTGATTGCAATAGTACCCTACATGTCAGGAGTAAAAAAAAAAAAACTTTACTCTCTTAGCCCCATTTTCTTTGATCCCATCATAGCCCTAATGAAGATGATAGAAATTGGTGATACATTTTTTAAAAAAGGATAGTTGCCAATATTATTCAAGAAAGTATTCAACAAGTTGACTCAGTTAACAGATTGGATCTTCTACAAGACGCCCGTAAAAGAGACCCTCTATATAAATTTATCATCACATCCCCCTTCTCAGGTTTAATTAAAACTTTAACCAGCTCAATAGGGAACAATTAGCATGTGTTGTACATGTCAATTCCAAAATCCCCAATGTTTGCCTATAATATGGGGAAGAGCATCAAGGATAAGCTGGTACAGTTCCATTGTATTACTAGATATGAAACAGCATGTTCATGAATTGGTGTAAATTCTACAGTTGCATTTCTTATTTTGTCAATGATGGAAGGATCTGACAAGAGCATATAATGCAAATGTCAAGACCACTTTCTATACAGTTTTATTGGGAGTGAAACTCTTAGAATGATAGGTAACTAATGATGGGATATATTGTTTTTTTAAAATCTGAGTGTGCATTACTTCTTGGATATTGGGTTTACCAACAAGAAATAAATCAATTTGTGTATAGATTTTGTGCAGATTTTAGTAAAAATTGTAACTCTTCTCTGATGCTTGGGTTAATTCTCAAGTATCTACTAAATTGTGTTTTAATATCATTCAGTTGATGACATGAATATCAGCAAGAAAGGAACTCTGATGTGGAGTCAAAAGTAGGATTGACAACAGAATGTATGTCATATTGCAGAAAGAGAACCCTTTCTCTAAAAGGCCCCAACTATACCAAACAATGAGATATAAAGTGCCATTGCCTGGCATTCGTTCCAGTAACACAAGTCAGTGTCAGCATAGCCTCTCTTATGTTTCATTCAGAAAGCATACCTGCCATGGGAATCATGCATTTCCTTTTATTAGGGAAGGATGATGAACAAGGAAAGTAAAAAAAAAAGAAAAAAAAAAAGTGATGATAAGCACCACCCACATGAGATGACAGGGCCTGAAGAGGAAGCCATGGAAGGCCCTCTCTGAAATGTATCCCACCAGCACAAAGAACATGATTGTAGCACTGACACAAGGCATATAGTGAGTGCAAGTGTAAGGATAGTGCAAGTTCAGAGTGGGATAAGTAATATTGAAACCCAAACTAATGATGTCAGAAAAACATCTGATTAACAGCTCCAGTAGTTCAACCCAAATATATCTCATCTCTCAGATGGTACACTTGAATCCACAAGAATAGCAAAGGGATTCCTTCTCAAAGGAAAGGGCTGCGAGTCTTGGGTCACAGACTTAATAGCAGGAATTTTTATGCATGTGCTTCAAGATGATCACCTTGCCTTGATGTGGTGAAAGTAGATTGAAAGGATATCCCCATCTATAAGCATTATAATTTGCTTTTGATCTGTCAGTGATTAACATATTTCCAGGAAGTTGATCTGGCAAAGAACAGGCTCCTTGTGGGCATAATAATGGACGCAGCCTACCACATCCCATGGCATCGCAGTCGGGGCAACCCTAAGGTGGAATGATTGATGAGTTCTATTAATTTTAATCAAGGTTTAGTCAGATTCAGTAAGTGAGATGGAACTTCTAGTCCTCCATCATAACAGCTTCAGAAACCCCCTTTATATGGCAGTTGTTCCTCCACCTCCTGTATTCAAGGTCATTAAAGGGATAGTATTACTTCAAAATTACTATCCCTTATATTGTAGCCCTTAATAAACTGAGTTAAATGACACCAACCTTTATGGTTTAAGAGATAGCCACTTTCAAAGTTTCCTCTCCCCTGCTGTCAGCGTTCTGCTGCCAGCAGGGGAATCTGGTCCCGGGACAGGCGGAGGCTCTTAAACAGAGCCGATATCTTGTTATGGAAGTAAAAATTATTAATTGAAACAGACTGTTTAAATTAATCATTTTTCCTTCCATAACGAGATATTGGCTCTGCTGAAGAGCCTCCGCTTGATTCAGAGACTGGATTCTCTTACTGGCAGCAGAACGCTGACAGCAGGGGAGAGGAAACTTTGAAAGTGGCTATCTCTTAAACCATAAAGGTTTGAGAGATGCTGCTGGTGTCATTTAACTCAGTTTATTAAGGGCTACAATATGAGGGATAGTAATTTTGAAGAAATACTATCCCTTTAAGCCTTCATTATAGTGTATAGATTGGTTCATCTTGTGTGGATAATTTAGTCTGAATGCATGCTGTATCTTGAGTCAGCTTATCTTTGTTTTCCTCTAGATCTCCCTTCCTTCTAAACCGTCTGCATCCTTGTAAAGATACAATCTAAGTCATATTTGGTATGCAACCCCTTCAAATTTGACATGGTATGCTATTTATGTTATAAAAATGATGGAAAGCCTCACTATAATACTCTTGCAGCTCTGACTCAACAGGAGAATCCTTCATCATGTCAAAATGTGGCACCTCATGGCCTCTGGTAAGTTTTCACTGTGAGGAGCTAGGCTGGTCCTGTCTTTCTGAGGTCGGTATTGTAAGACATGATAGAAGATATCCCCCATAAACAAAACTCAGCTGGAATGAAAAAGTGCAAAAGTGTTTAACTCAAGAGTCCATCCTCATGTGTAGTCAGTGTCTGTCCTATTGGAATATTTTTTTTCACCCTACAGATCATGTAGTTTGTGAGAAAGATATGCTGATGTCCAGTAGACATGTTGTGATTTTAGATGTGTTTAATCTTTTCTATCTATCTTATATACATTTCAAAGATGGCCACTGTTTTCTGATGTTTGATCTAGTTGCCATGATGATCAGGTAAGTCTTTTTTGGCATCAATGCCAAACCAGACAAATGTGTGTAAAACTAAAATAATGCAGTAGCTCTGTAACTGTAATCTTCTATGTTATATGCCTGATGAAATTCCCATGGAACAGACATCCTGAATAAGTGTTCTTTCTATATTGCTGGTTTTGCAATTTAGAATTATTAGCAAGGGCTTCGTCAGGGGTCCTGAGCGGCGATACGCTTTGGGTCTTACGGCAGTTGGACGTATTTGAACTTCTATTTGACTACCATATGCTCATGATAAGTATCTTCACTGCTTTTGTATTCACTATATTATTATATGTTGCACTTATATTTTCATTATTTGCACAACTAGGACAATTTTATCTTTTTCTTGGATTTCACTGTATGTTTATATTTGCATATGGTTTGCTCTATACTATTCGTCTTGCCTGCCCCTGGGCTTTTTAATGTTTTATATTTGCCACTTTTGTGATTTTTTGTATTTAATAAACTTTATATTCTGTTTTTCCAATATTTTTGAGTGTGCCTATATTAATGGGTGTCTGAGTCCTAGGCGATCTTATGTAGCCTTCTGGCTCCAATTTTTCCCCTTGTAATAATTTTATGTTGTTTTACAACCTTAGTGCACCTTGACCATTTGGGTTAGATACTTTATAGAGATTATTTATTAGGCTGGTGAGAACCCCTTTCTCAATTATATTGCAGTTTAGGACAGTGGTAGAGTAAAAGTAATACATTTATTGGCTAACTAAGTGGTTCTAGGAGGCAAGCTTTCAAAACAACTTAGGTCTCTTCTTCGTGCATATTTAGAATGACAGCTGAATACAAAATGCATGACAGGTTATACACACAGTGTTTTTATTTAAAGTAGCAGTAAACTTTTTTTTATGAAAACACATTTTATAGAGCATTTCCTGCTGAATAAAACAAGGGTACTCATATCACTGTTTGATGTTTTATTCAAAATTTATAGCAGTTTAAATAATCAGGAAGTGAATTTACTGTGTTTACTTCCTGATTGTTGTAACTGACAGGAAGTGACAGGCAGTTTCTGTCACATTCTATGGAGAACTGTATGTCTCTTGACTTTTCTGACTTTCCTCTCCATTAGACTAAATTAGACAGGAAATCTAATTAGAATTCGACCACTAGATGGCACTGCTAATGTAAAAAAACATGGGTTTAAACTGTAATAACTCTGGAAATATAAATCTCTCGGCAGTGGGAGTACCCTTATTTTACTCAATAGGAAAATCCCTACATTATATATTTTTTTCATAAAAAAGTGTATTGCTCCTTTAAATCATTCTTTAGACTACAGAAGAGGCATCCCTTTATAGCTAAGTGGCACAAGATGTATTTCCCTTTTGCTGCCCCCAGTAAATTAGTGTGTGGAGAGTTTGTGACTGTAGCCAAAGATGTCAAAGTTTTTGGAATGTATGGGTTACCTCTCCTAGTGCCAGAAAGTGCTCTGAGGGTTAATCCATACATTCCATACACCAAAACATCTATGACTTTTTCAAAATTCATAGGGGACATTAATATTTTCTGGCCATAATAATGTAAGTGGGGGTTATTTTTGAGAGGTGTTAGTTCTCCTTTAAAATACATCTTGCATACTCCTGATCACTGTCATTTCAGAGACCATACAAATCTTTGTGTAACCTTTACTGTTAAATAGAAGTGTTCATTCATAGCCTGCCACTGAAAATATTTCCTGCTTTTAACTGCAAAATGGTATTAGTCCCTTTTTTGCACTGCAAAATGTGCCTAGCAATGCATTGATCCATCTCAAATCAATGCTTTTAAAGATGTTAGATGCATTTTGCTTAAGAGCAGGAGCACACATTTTATGTTTGACATGGTATTGATTAGGAAGGGAGCGAAGCTCTTAGACTGACAGTTTTTTTCTTGTGTTCTCCAAGTTAGACTGCATCTGGTCACACTTTGTCCTTAACAGCGTCTCTCCTTTTCTCAAGATTTTCTGCTTTTTCTCTCTGTGTCCTCTGATCCCCAGAGAAAGGCTTTTCTCAGTTTTTGCAATAATCAATACCTATGTTGATGACACATGCTACTAAATGCCACTCATCATCTGAACTCTAATAAATTATGAATCCCAGTCTGGCTTAGAACCGTGAAAAATCCCAAATTCTTCTGTCAATTGATAATTGGTAGTTTACACATTTTATTCTGAAAATGCCTCTCTTATTTCATTCTTACAAAGAATCCACAGTAGTAGGCCCTTTCATTTTCAACCTTGACTTTATGGCTTATGCATGAGTGGGATGCAGCACACCCAAATCATTGCTTATCATTGGTTTCTGTTACTGCCATATGGATCTACAAGCAAAACAACATAAGATTTTGGGGTAGTGATATTTATTGGAATAAGTACAAAACAAAAAAGATGTTGCATTCAACTTTGGACCTTATTTATAAAGTCAGAATAGAGTTATTCTGGAGCAAACCAACAGCAATGTGGGGGAAAATAAACATTCCCAAAATTAAAATTTATTAAATTGCAATTTAACCCTAGAGACGTCTACAATTTAGTGCAAAAGTAATGAGTTGAATACCTCTCTATCGTTCAAGGTGTCAAAAGCCCAGTTTAGATCAATGGGAAATTTTCTTTGTCCCCTATTGTGCAGATGGTATTCCCCAAAATTGTTCCATTTTCTTTTGAGGTAAATTATTGTGTGTCATCTACTGGGAAGACTTCTCTTTAAAGTAAGCAGGTGGTTGTCCCTGAAAGAAATAAAAAAAAAAGGAAGAAGCTTCTCATTGGGGACTTCATTGTAAGAGGTAATGATCTGAGAGATGATGATTGAAATACAGTGGTTAGGTACGTTTCCAGAGCTACTGCACAGAGAGATAAAAGACACATTTTAAATATTTTTGTATCCATAAGACACAAAAGTGAGGCAGATGAATTAGTCCCTTGAGTCCCAGAGGTACGCAATGCATTGCTTTGGTTAGACACTAATAAAGTCAGGGCAGAGCAGGAAGAATTTTGCCAGCCAGAAAATGATCTTCACTGGGTGGCTTCTTCTGTGTCCTTTTTTTTTGCTGCTTTACTCCCAGAACTAATTCCAATAACGACTATGGAGAATGTGTATTTGGTGGCTATAATTGGTGGTACAATGAATTTCAAAACTGGGACATAGATGTATTTATAGAAAAGATGGACAAATAAAGAAGGAAGGTGGAATTGCCCTTTATGGAAAGAACAACATATAGTCTATATTATCAATTGAAACTGATGGAAAATTTGAATGTATTTGGGTAACTATTGAAACCTGGAGATATGGTTGTTTAGACAGAAGTGATCTATAGATGGACACCCAAGAAAATAGCAAAAATGACAATAAGGGGTGATGTTCTAGTTTTGGAAGACCTTAATATGCCAGGTATAGACTGACAGGATCCTGCTGCCAATCTAGGGACATCCTAGATTCTCCAGCACCCCCTTTTCGTCTTCACTTCTCTCCTCTAAGCCTTCCTAAATTCCCACCCTTATCCTCCATTATACCTCTTCCTGACCCTTAAAATCAGCCAAAGACATTCTTCTTGCATCTGCTTTTGTGTCTACAATTTTTCTCATATCAAACCCTTTTCTCTCATTGATCCTTATCTGTGGAATTCTCTCCCTCACAGCCTGCACCATTACACTTCTCCTGTGCTTTTCAAGTCTCACTCAAAATAACACCTCCTCAACAAAACTTCCCCAAGCAAGAAGACAGTGACTTTATACATCCAAGGAACTTATAATTTATTTACTTTATTTGTTACCCAATTCCTGACCAGAACTCTAGCTCTGTATTCCGCAGTTAACCTTTATGAACTTTGTATGTGTCCTTTAATCACTTTAGATTGTAATCTTTCAAACAGGGAACCCACTTCCACTGTTTCACTTTACAAAGCACTTGTAACCCTGTATTGTCTAAACTCTTAAATTGTAAAGCATTCAGAGAGAGGAGGGGCACTAATGGGGTCGGTGTTTGGTCCTGTTCTCTTTAATATATTCATTAGTGATATTTCTAATGGTATTAAATTTAAGATGTGGCCATTTGCAGATGACACAAAGATTTGTAACAGAATTGAAATTCCTATGGGAATAAGATAAATGTGGAGAGATTTAGGATTTTGTTATTTTACACAAGTCATAACAACATAATACACATGAAGTGGTGGTCAGCGGGGGACTATTCCAAACCCTGATTAAGCAGGCAAGTGGAGAATATCTCCTATCTCCACATGGGTATCTGTGAAGTGCAGGATCGGACATGCTAGATGGTGGAAGTACCCACTCTCCAAGTTTAAAGTTTCAGTATAAATGTAATGAAAGTATCAGTTACATAATAAAATAAACAAAGTGTAATAGCATTATAAAGACCTAATAGCCCTCTTCCGGGTTTCATGGTGAAAGCACCACTTTATCAAAGCTTAAGGCTATATATATATATATATATATATATATATATATATACTGCTTGAGTTCTAAGTTTAAATAACCCAATCTTGATCTGAAGCTTAATGCTGTAATATGCAAGATAATGCATTTTCGGCACAAAAACCCAGAGGCTGAATACAGATTTAATGGCTCTAAATGTAAAGCATGCCTTAAAGCCTAGTAAAAGATAAGAAATTAATGTGCTTCAGTGACAATGCAGAGGCCCTGTGGGTTGAAATACACAATGGGGGCACACATAATAAAAGGATGTTAATGGGGATTTGCTACAAGCCACCTAATATTGAGGAGTTTGAGGAAGCCGAACGGTTACTGCAAATGGAAAAGGTGTCTTGGTCAGGAAATGCAATCATCATGGGAGATTTCAACTATACTGAAATTGACTGGAGAAATATGACTTCCAAATCAAAAAAAGGAAATTATTTTTTTAAGTATGATTATTGACAATTTCATGTCCCAACTAGTAGAGGAGCCAACTAGAAAAGAGGCCTTGCTTGACTTAGTGTTCTCAAACAATTCTGACATGATAAAAAGTATACAGGTAAAGGACAAGTTAAGCAGCAGTGATCACTAGATAGCATCCTTTGAAATTTGTTTTGAGAAACCCAGTAGCAAGGGTTTAACAAAAACATTCAATTTAAAAAGGGCTAAAAAATAGCTAATTGTAGTATTAAAGGCTATTCGGTGGGATGTAATCTTCAAAGATAAAAATGAAGAAGAATCATGGAATTTGTTTAAAATGTTCTTAAATAAATGTGTCAATATATGTCACTGTGAAGTATAAGAGGAGCAAATTAAAACCAATGGGGCTTACCCTTTGAGTGCCCGAGGGGTAAGGATTGCATTGCTTTTCAATGCATTCTGTACCCCTCTGGCACTCAAAGGGTTAATAAAGAGGTTTGGAGGGAAATTATGAAGAAGAAGCAGACTTTTAAAGTGCTAAAGTCAGAAGAGTAAAATGCATCATTTAATAAATATAAAGAATGTAATAAAACAAGCAATTAGGCTAGCTAAAATTGAACATGAGAGAAGGATTTTGAAAGAGAGCAAGAAAAATCCAAAACAATTTTACAAGTATATAAATAACAAAAACATTAAAGTGTTAGTAATCTCCCATAAAAATATTTTAAAGATATGTAGAGGGTAAAAAAATAATCTCATTGCCACAAACCCCATCTCTCAAACCGCTATGGTTTGAGAGACAAGAGCAATCAAAGTTCCTTCCCTTCCCTCCCCTTCTCTTGATGTCATCTGTAAAGCTGTTTGAGAGATGGGGTTTGTGGCAATGGGATTCTTTTTTACTCTCTACAAATATATAAAATATTTGTATGAGACATTACTAAAACTTTAAGGCTGATATTGGTCCTCTTAAGGCTGAGACAGATTAATTAATTAGTGAGGATAAGGTTATGGCTGGCACCTTAAACACAGTCTTCTCTTATGAATGTAAAAAAAATGGCAAGCTATGTGCAAACAGACAAAACCACTGAATTTACTTGAACATGTGGAAAAGTTTATGGTAAATAAATCACCAGGACCTCATGGTATACACCTAAGGGTACTGCAAGAACTTAGTTCAGTAATAGCAAGACCATTATACTTAATATTTATTGATTCACTTTCATCGGGTATAATGCCCTTTGATTGGAGGAAAGCTGATGTAGTACCATTGTTCAAAAAGGGGCAACATTCAACCCAGAAAATTATAGACCTGTGAGCTTGACTTCCATAGTTGATAAGATATCAGAAATGTTACTAACTAACCATATTCCGAACTAGATGAAGACCAACAACATTATTTGTTGGATCCAGCATGATTTTACGAAAGGGTAAGTAGCAAATTGGACAAGGGATTTGCTGTTGATTTAGTGTACTTGGATTTTTCAAAAGCCTTTCATACTGTGCCTCACAATAGGTTGCTGCACTAATTAAAAGGTTTTGGTTTGGGAGGTGATCTGTGAATGGATAGAGAACTGATTAAATGATAGATGGCACAGAGTTGATGTAAAAGGAACCTTTTCAAGTTGGTCTAAAGTTGAAAGTAAGGTGCCACAGGGTTCATTTTGGGCCCAGTGTTTGCTATTTTGTTTATTAATAATCTATAAGTGAAAATTGAAAGAAATTTTTCAAACTTTGCTGTATAAGGAAATACATACTGTAACGGAAGCTGAGAAGGGACCGTGTCGCCTTCCGCCGTCGTTCCCGGGTCTCTCCTTCTTGACGCAGATAAGCGCCGTCGGATGCACCAGTAGAAGTATGGACAGTCACTGGAAACAGCCGCAGGATCGCTGGAAGCAGGGAAGAGTCCACGTCGCCGCCTGACAGTCCACGAACTTGGGTCGCAGGAAGCTGGCAGCAGGCGGTCGACGATTCAGGATACTTGGCGCAGATGGGTATCAGAGTGGACACTTTAGACCATAAGCAATACAAGACTCCAGGACTCCTTGTTCACTCCAAACAGAACTCTCTTTATTGGCTAAGACCACAGATATTTATACATAGTACAGGACATTGGATCACATGGGGAAACCTGATACAATAGGGAACATGATTAAATCATAACACATCAGACAAAAGCCAGCAACAGCTGGTCTTAACAGATACAATGACTCAGACAGGGTTACATTTCAGATACACGGGGGTTTGATTGAACAAAGACTTGAGGGCGTGAACTAATTACCACATGGCAGAGGGTCAACATAGTGAATGGCTGGAGTTGCTATAATCCACATCTTAGGGACAGTGGCCCAAGGTTGGAGCCTTTGATTGACTATTTTGAATGCCCTGCCCCAACTTTGATCAATCACTGGTCTGCCTACCATTTCCCATGTTAAGCTAAGGAAGATATTTGCATACCTGGTAGTTGGTGATTGCACAAACCTTCAAATTGGACAAGTACAATTAAACACATACAATATTTGAAAATACATAAAACCAAACTTAATACACAAACCAATTTTCATAACTATAAGTCTTTGTTCCTGGCAATAGCTGGCCAGTCCGTATGCCAGAGCCCACAGCTACATCCAAGCAGGGCAACAAGGTCCATAGTTTTTAAGTAAATAGTTTGTGGTCCAGACAAGGGCTCAGTAACGGGTAGGATCCATTACACATACAGAGGAGGATGTTTTATTTCTGCAGAAGGATTTAGATAAACTGAGTGAATGGGCAGAAAAGTGGCAGGGGACATGTAACGTTGATAAATGTAAAGTCATTCATGTGGGCTGTAGAAACACATACACTAAATGGGAAACTACTTGGGAATCCTCGTTAGAGAAATATTTAGGAGTAATGACAGCAGTGTTCACTGTCACGCAGCTGCTGCAAGAGCAAATAGGGTACTATCCTGCATTTAAAAGGGGTATAGATGCATGAGATGCCAATGTAACCTACCTCTAGTTTAATCCTTAGTAAGGCCTCATCTAGAATATGGAGTACAAATTTGAGCACCAGTTCCTAATAAAAGACAGAAATGTGCAACAAAACTCATAAAGGAATTGGAGAATTTGAGTTATAAAGATATACTAGTCAAACTGGGTTTGTTTACATTAGAGGAGATATGTCTAAGGGTGATATAATTACCATTTCAAATGTATTTGAAGTCAATGCAAAGAACTCTCTATGGAATTATTTACTCAAAGATTTGCGCTAAGAACAAGAGGTCATCCTTTAAGACTAGAGGAAAGGTGCTTTGACTAAAACAAAGTCAGAGAGTTTTTTTACAGTAAGGGTATTAAAGTTATGGAAGTCTTTGCCTCCGGATGCTGTGCTTGCAGACACTGTATTTGCTGTCAAAAAAGTAACATATACCTATCTAGCACAGAACAATATTGAGAATTATGACAGTTGGCTTCAAAGCAGATAGGATGTTGATCGAGGAAAATATTTGACTGCCATTTGGAGTCAGGAAGGAATTTTTTTACCCACTTGGAGCTTAAAGGGATACTAATGTCCGCTTGATAAGTTTATGTTATATTGTAGATTTTAAAAAAATAATGTGGCACAAGTCCCATCTCTCAAACATTTATGGTTTGAGATATATTCACAGCTGAAATTCCCTCCTCCCTCCCCTTGCACTGACATCACCACTCTTCAGCAGAGCCAAAATAGCGATATTTAAAAAGAATTACTACATTGGAACTGTTTTTTTTAAAGCATTGAGTGTCAACTTCTTTGTTGTTTATTACATATACAGTATTTCTGTGGATTATGCACTGGACTTGGATTATACCCAGGATGAACACTGTAGGAGGTCCATTAACTCTCCAGATTAGTACCTTTAATTCCAGAGGAGGTATAGTTTAGTCATTTGATATGAGTGTAGTTCTATTTCTCATAACTGTTGTCAACTAGATAGCAAAGTCTGCATCCCAATATAAGCCACCTTACAAGTGGACTAGAGCAGGAATGAAGAGACCTCTGCCACTTGAGGTTTGAGTGCATAGTTTGAGAGTGATGCAAGGGATAACAGTCAGAGGTTAAGTACATTCTTGCTTTAGCTCAATGGCAATTTTGAAGAGGTCAACCATGAAGTTTAATATCTGACCCCAACTGAGCTGGGCCAAATCAGCATAAGCACAGCCAGAAGCTAAGAGGTAGCAAAGAAGACTGGAACCTCAAATTGAAGAAATATCAAAAGCCAAATCAAAGTCTGAGAATCAAAGTTAAGTTCAGAACAAGGGAGAAGAGGCAGACTGAATACCAGAAAAATTCAGAAGATGAGTTAAGGGTCAAGGAAGGTGGCGTTCAAATCAAGAGGGACAGAGTAAAGTAGCCAATCAGGAAGCTGAAAATGAATGGAGAAACTGCAGGTCCAAGTTCTCAGAGATGAAGCCTAACAACTATGCACCATTAAGTAGACACAAGAAGTTTAAGAACCTGCAGGACTGGAAATAGCCACATATGAGCATTTACATACATGCTTCCCCCATCTTGTATGTGCACTGGTTTGTGAACACCTGCACTCTCAGAACAAAATAAAGCCAGGGACATGCCCTCACATACAGAAGTAATACAAATGTGCTACACCAGACACACCCTCCCAGTGGAAGGACCTGGTCAGTCAAGATGGGTATGATGAAAAGTATATAGACGGGATAAAGCATGGAGAAAGAAGAAGACTCCCAGGATCTCTTTATAGTAGGAGGAGGTTGCAGGAGTCTTGCTTGGAATAGCATTAGCAATTGCAGGCTTCAGAAGAAAAACATGAAATACGGGATGAACCTGATAGCGCCTTGGAAGGTCCAGCTAGTAAGTTACTGCATTAATTTGGTGCTGAAAACATAATATGTTGATGGAAAATGCCCCCAGCAAGTTTGAGATTCTGCATGCAGAACCAAACTTTGTCTCCTTCATGAAATGTCACTGCAATGTTTTATCTGGATTTTCATGCTCATGTAAGCCATATGTGTCCTGGACAGATTAGCCTGCAGAGTTAGTACAATACAGAGTCTGGAGGAGACATAAGGAACGGAAGAATTGGAATTGAACATGGGAAAGTGGCAGAATCCATAATTACTGATGAATGGTTAAAATTTAGTAGTTTGACATTGAGTCTAGGGATTAGGGGTGGGTGAAAATTTTCACCTCAATCCAAAATCTGCAAATGATGGCACATCCCGCTTGGAGAATAATTTCCTTCGAAAAGTGCAGTTTTTGCCTAGCTCATTGCATTGGGAACATTGAACTTACACACAAAACATAGCAAATTTTATTATTTTTTTTAAGGGGTCTGAGGATGTCTGATCTATGCTTATCATGTAATTACTGCTGTTAGCTGCCAGTTCTGCCTTCCTGAGTATCATGTCCCAGAGGGACAATGCCAGTTGAAGGGGAATCACAGGATCAGGTGGATATTGTGGGCTCTGTGACCACTAGTGTGGCTACTCCTTGTCACTTCTCCTTCCACCTCAGCATCAGCAGGAGGATCTACTGCAGTCATGCTAGTCCCACCAGCTGCTTCACTGTCACTAAAATTAACCACATTGATTTCAGTCTCTGAGTCTTCACCACAAATATCACCCTTCCTCACTCCCAACACTCTGAGTTTCTAGCTGGTGGGTATTAGTAGTAGTAGTTGTAGTAGTAGTGAGACTGCTTGGGGATTGCAAGTGTGAGTTAGCGTCCCCTTCTGTCACACTTGGCACCAAATCCTCCTCCACCCCCTCCTGAGAATTACAAGGCACACTGGAAACACTAGCAGCACGCTCAGGTAGCTGACCTGTCCTGCTCACACTTCTACTGTCTTATTACTCTGCCTGTGAAACTATATTCCCCAAGATCCGTAGAGATAAGGTAGGGGGACTAGCCATCACTGGGTCTGGAGAATCCCTTCAGTGCTGGCAGTGGTCACTTCCTCATCCTCCTCAGAGTCACTTCCTTCTAGCTCCTCCTTTTATTTTTTTTCCAGGCGCTTATAGTGATAGCAGCCACTATGAGCCTATCCTGCCTCAATTTTGCTAAATAAATCACAGCACAATTGTATAGCACCCTCTCTCTCTCTCTAGCTGCTTCTATTATGTTTCACTTCCTAGAAATGTCACGGTTTTGGTGCGAAAAAGCAAATGACATGTAAGTAAAGGGGTGAAAACTTTGTAGCCATTGAAAAATACTGAAAAATGTTTTCCAGTGGGAGAAGATTGTAAGGACTCTAAAGGTGATTTTCTTGTCAAAAAAGGATACAACCACTTGTTTTTTTGCAGATTTTTGGTGGGAACACAGTGGGACCTTTCACCCATCCCTACTAGGGATGAAAAGTGTAAGTTACAGAAACATGTATATGTAGAGATGAGCAGATAAGTCTCCAGAACCTGAAGGTGGACTGACTTCCCCGGTCAATAACTATTTCAAAGCACAAGGCAGTTGTTTAAGTGGGGAGAAGTGAGACATTTTCTTTAGTCTTTCTTTGGGAAAGAATAGTAGAGAAAGAGTTTGCAGATGGTAGATCTACTATAAAATCCATTGAGACAGAGGACCATGGATGAAAAGATACATGTAGAGGTAGTAATTTACTGGCAAGTAGGGGTAGGTGAAAAGTGAAAAAAAATGCCCACATGACTTTTCACTAAAAACTGCCAATTTTTTTGCTTTTTTCTCAAAAATTTTCTCTTTTTCTCCAATGAAAATTTTCCTCCTTTTCACCTATTCCAGCAAATTTTTCACCTATTCAAACACATTATTCTCCTAGTCTAACACATTTTTCTCCTATTTCAACACATTTTCTTCTTGTGTTTAATATGGTGCAACATTTCCCAGTACAATATTACTTCTTCTGAGGGCTGTAGTGGAGAAATAAGTAGCTGAAAGTCAAAGTTGTGAGTCCTATAGCAACATATACCTTGAAAAATGTGTTAGCATGCAGAGTGCTTTTGTTCTTTGCCCAAAACACTTACTTCCTGCTTAAGTGACACTGGCACGTATTCATGATGCTGTCATGAATAAAAAATAAAATAAAGTACAACCTACAATGTGGCATATGTGTAAGGTAGTGGTGGTGGGGGACTGTGTGGTGTGATTGGTGGGACCTTGACAAACTGCATCCACTCCGGGAGGAGAGGGATCATCATCATTTATTGCACATGATGCAGCAACCATTGATGCAGTCAGTTTTTGCACTAACACTTTACTCCCATACCCCTGCACCTCCTCCACCTTTCCCCCACTCACTTGTGCATTTGCTAGACATTACTCAACTACTGTGTGTGTTTTTATTCAAAATTGATGGAGTGTGATGTTGTGCCTTGGCCCTCAACAAAATTCTCAATGTTGTCTACTGTCTATCAAGTCTGCCTCAGTCACAGAGCTGTCTAATATATTTGTTTAATTATTTGTTTTTTTCATTTTTATTTATTTATGTATTTATTTATCTTTAAGTTGTCCACCATATCTTATCACAGATAGTCCCCAAAAAAATATATATAACTAAAAAACAAAATCAACAACTTCTTTCCCCAGACTTCCCCAGCACAGAGACAATAAAATTAAAATCAGCAGGCAATTTGGACCCTAGCTCAGTGGCGTAACCCGTAATCTCCCTCCGGTGCTCTAGTAATGTAGAGCACTGGGAGACGACATCATATCCCAGAGCTCTGCATTACTAAGAGGACCGCGCAGGAGCTCCAAGGAGGTAGGAGATGGGGGGCATTGTGAAGATTGAGGGGCATTGTAAAGTGGGTCAGTGTGGTGGAGGGGGGCCAATGTGGTGGGAGGGGTGTTTCACTTCTTGTACCAGGGCCTGGATACTTCTAGTTATGCCTCTGCCCCAGCTGCCTGTGTCTTGCCAGTCAGTCACACCAAATTTTGGGGTATTTTGGGTCAGCCGCCTTCCTCCCTTCTTTCCTATCTAAATGACTCCCTAAACTAAGCTTCAGTTCCTCTCTATTTATCTTCTCTAGCTCAAAAACATGCTGCTCTCTCCTCTCACAAACACAGAATGGCATGCTGTGAGGGCCTGACAGCCTTTTAAATGGCTGTAGAAAACGTTTGTGAGGTGGAGAAACATTTTTCTACCCATTGATTTCAATGCATTGAGCTAGGCGAAAATGTTTTTGGGTAAACAGGTCTACATCCCAGAATTATTACAATTTGAATTCTTAAAACTAGTTCATAATTAGTCCAAAACTAGTCTATTTTTGCCTCAAACAGAAATTGTCAAAAAATGGCATTTTCGGCTTGGCGAAAAATTTCCATCGAAAAGTGCAGTTTTTCGCCGATTTCATTTTGAGGCAAAAAATTTTGCCCATCCCTACTGGCAAGTCATGGGAGAACTTTTGGGCATAACACAAATGGTGCAAGAATTAACATGTCCACAGAGGGCCATCAGAAGGTCCTACAAGTTAATTCCTTAGTCTACTAGACTTCCAGGAACCCTGCTAGAGGAGAGTTATGGACTAGTTTTAAGAATTCAGATTATAACAACTCTAGGATGTAGACCTGTTTACCCAAAAAAAAAAAGCCCATTCTTTTGCAAATATGTTTTCCTTTAGTAACTCAGTGTGTTACAATTTCTTACCTCCAGCGCATACTGGTGGCTGCCCTTGCCAAATTGTGGTGTTAGAGATGTGGCAGCCTGCACTCAGATCCTGCTTCCAGTCACAGACGAATACTCAAGCACTATTTTGCTCATGTGCACATCTGCATGAAGACATAATACTTCTGTGGGTATTTATGCTCTAAACCTCTGTTAATGTGCATGACGAGGAGAAGCATGCTGTCATTTTGTTTACTATTTACCTTAAATACCTGCTAATTCCTTTACACAGTGCAGAATTGTTTAGTTTGCCAGATACTCCCATTCCTATTCCTGTGTTTTGACTTTGGCTTATTCTTGGTCTTGTGCTTACCTCTACTGTATTTGACATTGGGTTGCTTCTTAGAAACATTATACTCTAATCCAGCTTACTTCAGTCCATGCACACACACACACACGCAGAGAAAGAAATAAAGCAGTGGGAACACACAACTGCATACAAAAGCTATATGAATGCATGACACCAGGGACATGTGGATGCCGAGGACCAGCTAGATCATGATGACTATGATTATTGGAATGAAGGAGAGAACACAAATAGAGCACCATGGTTGTTTTAGTACCTAAAATTAACTGGGGTTATATACAATTAAATACCCTGTACTTCACATGAGCATGGGTAACATTTTTTCCAAGGCCTAAAATCTAGTCTTACATATGCTCTGAGGGAGCAGCCATTCCTGCCTTTTTCCAGTGCTCAGAAATGGGTTGAGATAAGGTAACAGCCTTTCTGAATATAAATCAATGGGCACTGACCACAATATATGAAATAACTTTAGACCTTTTCTCTCAATAACAACAGCACAATCAAAATTAAATCAATTCTCACTGAATAGCAAAGTATACACATACATTAAAGTAAAGGACTGATATAGCATGAATAATTCATGCTTATATTTGTTACAAAATATTTAAAGTTATATCAACTAATTTCATTTTAGGTGATAATGTTCCTTCTTCATTGAAAGAACTTTCCCCAAAAAGCTACATCAGATTTCTAAAGAGGAAGAATTTCTGTAGAGATAAAATGTAAATATAACTTCTAGCTGTTGGTATTTCCACAGTATGGAGAAATATTTCATTACACTAGTGAAAATTCCCACGGGAACAAAACTGCACTTTCCAACCATTCCTAATCATAACCTAGCACTGAATATTCAACAGGAGTCATTGAATAAACAGTACCCACTATGAATCCTCATTGAAATCCTTTGTGTAATTTTGCCTTTTCATGTGGTTTCCTGAATCATGATGTCAAGATGCCAAGCAGATCAGCAATGAAAAAGAAACAAATGTTAGCCCAAATGGTGGTATGTTATGGAGTGCTCTGTGACATTGAGGCTGTTGTACTAAAATAAAAGTGGAACAATTCTGGAGTAAACTAGCTGCACCGAAGGACAGATATAAATTCCCCAGATTTTCAATGATTTTAATTGGGCTCTTAAACCTTGAATTCTAAAAGGGTTTCCAAAACATCCTCACTTTCACCATAACATATTGTGTATACATGTGCACTACCCTCTGAGTGCTGGTGGATAGTCCTAAAAACAAGCTCAGTCCCAGTAATTATAGCAACAAACACACCCTTTCACTATATGCTCACCGCAAACAGCTCACTAAATTTTAATGCATTGTATTACTTGCCTTGGGAAATTATATATAAACCAACTCTGACCCTCAAACTGCAACAAATGGCAACTTCACCTTTAAAAAAGGTCTCTCTTTTGTGCACTGCAACATATGAAGCATATTGCCCAAAATGGATGAAGTAAAAGCATTGTCTTATGCGTACAAGCCGAAAATCCTTATTCTCACTGAATCCTGGCTAAGCCCTAAAATACCTGATACTGCTGTTGTCATTGTAGAATACTCATGCTTTAGAAAGGACCGCGCAAAGCAAGGAGGTGTAATCATATACACACAAGATGCTATAAACTTTACACTTTTAAATTACTTTTATAACTGATTCTTATGGATACATTGCTGGGAAAATTGTGCTTCCTTTCTCAAAATAAATCATAATTGTTGGCATCTACCGGCTACCTAATAAGCCAGCACAGTCCCTTTTGGACACAACCCTCCACCTCAATGAGACTGCTACTCAAAACAAGAAAAGTGAGCTGTTGGTCCTTGGAGACTTTAATATTAATTGGCTGGACTACAGTAATGAAAGATTCTGTTCATTGTTTAAGACATTGAACTTATCTCAGCTAATGTCCTTCACTGCTTTACAAATCCTAAAACATCCAACCATACTCTGCTAGACTGGATCCTTTCACTCTGCCCGAGCAGAATCCAAGATTCAGGCATACTAGCAAATGTGTTTAGCAATTGCTCCTTATTCTACTATGTTTGCAAATAAAACCAATCAAATCATGTCTCAAAGTCATAGTTACTAGATCATTTAGAAAATGTAATCTCCGGTATTTCCATAAAGGATCTAGGATGCACCTAATACCTGATCTAAACTCAGCAATTTACTTTTTTTAAGTCAGAATTCTTCAGGTCTGTAATACCCATGCCCCACTAAGAAAGATCACGGTAAATGGGCCCATCTACCCTGGATCTGCAGCTAACCTGCTTCAGTTATACAGTTTCAGTGAAGCCTTTAGGACAAAATTCAAATAAACTGGCCCTGATTATGATCACACTGCATACAGGCAATTGCAGAATACCTGCACAAAGCAAACAAAACTAGTAAAAGCTCTATATATTTTACTACCAACTTGAACAGTAACATTTCAATACCAGCCAACTTTTGGAAGGTGATTAACCCCTCTAACAATTCTCACCCATCACCTGTAGGCAAAGAAACAATACACTGCTTCATAACAATAGCTAATGCATTCAGCAGCAACTTGCATGTGCCAAAGTCCTGATTACACAAAACAAATGTAATTCTGAGGTAGGAACAGTCTGTCACGTACAAGCTGGTATAAAGAAAATAGTGAATTCAATGTCATACCAGTAAATGACAGGGACATTTATCATCACCTCCTCAACCCAAAAATGAAACACAATCTGGCCCTACAGCAATGTTATTAAAGCTCAGTGCCTTAGTCACTGCCCATCGTTTTGCCTCTTTGTATCTGGGTATATGCCTAAAGCCTGGAAATTGGCTAGAGTTGTGACTATCCACAAAAATGGGGATAAAATGTATTATCAAATTACAGACCAATAGCCCTACTCTCCACATTATATAAAATATGTCCACATGCAACTGTATAAGTATTACCAATAGAACAGTGTTTTCACCCCACCTCAACCAGGCTTTTATCCAAACCACTCAGTCCAAACCACACAGTTACTGTCCTACTTAAATTATAAAAAAATATACATGAGACTGGTTAGCTGTGTGAGTAGCACAGGTCAGCTGCCAGACCCCGCAGCTACTGTCCCAGAGGACCTTCTTCTACTGAGGAGGAGGAGATGGCAAGTGTGAGAGCAGGGGCCTCTTAGGCAAACTTGTCATCCCCAAGCAGACTCAAAAGCACTTCTTGTGGAAATCATGGGTGTGGGAATATTTTCCCTTGGGGCAGGCACAGTGAAATCATCAGTGACTGCACTGTACACTATTTTTGACAACGTTGTGAAAAGGGAAAGGAAGGGACACTCCTTGGCACAACAGCCCTGATTAAGTACATGCAACATAAACACCCTGGCATTTATGTTAAGCATATGAAAGGCAAACCCCCAAAAGAAATGCTCCCTTGTTCCTTCCCAAGGGCACAAGGAACATCAGCAAAAATCCCAGAGGGAGACTAGCCTAAGTCTGGAAGTTCGATGGCAAACGTAACACCTGTCTTCATAATTTTTTGTGATAGGGTCCGTGCGCCTGAAGATGTACCAACTGTCCCTACCACGGCACCCCCAGGGTCCTCTATCTCCTCCTCTGGTGTACCACATTTTCCAGTGTTACCTTCCCTACCAGCTGATAGCGTGTTTGTAGATGTGAGGATCTGACAGTTTGTGTACACCCATTGCACATTGTATTGTGCACTAACCACACATGGCAATGTGATAGTATCACAGTGCCCATGCTCCCTTGTTGTTTTCTGTCAGTCTAATCCTGTGCTTTGCTCCCATTGGCTACCTTGTGTTTGTCCCACCCAGTATGACCTTTATATGCTGGGCTTTGGCACCCCTCTGGTGCCCTTTCATGGTGTTCCTGTGCCAGTGCTTGTTTCTGCTCATTGATTCCCAGTGTACCGACTTGGCCTGCCTGACTACTCTGCATCTTGTCTCCTGCTCCTGTGTACTGACCCGGATTGCCTGACTATTTTTCTGCGCCTGCTCCTGTGTACCGACCCGGCTTGGCTGACGTTCCTGCTCCTGTGTACGAACCTGGCTCGGATGACGTTCTTGCTCCTGTGTACCGACCCGGCTTGGCTGACGTTCCTGCTCCGTGATCTGACCCGGTTTGGCTGACGTTCCTGCTCCGTGATTCAACCCGGCTTGGTTGGCGTTCCTGCGCTGTGTCGCCTTGGTGAGATTCTCATTGTTAGGCAATTGTGTCTCCATTTCCTCCTGCAGAGTAAAGTGGCCAGTCCCCATTACTGCTACGGCAGTGTGCCATTGGCCTTGTCTTCCGTCACTGCTCCTGCAGTGTACTACTGGCCTAGTCTCCGTTACTGCCTGTGCAGGGTGCAAGTGTCTGCCTCCGTTACTGCTATGGCAGTGTGCCTTGGGCCTAGTCTCCGTTACTGCTTCTGCAGAGTGCAAGTGTCTGCCTCCGTTACTGCTACAGCAGTGAGCCACCAGTTTGTCTCCGTTACTGCTTCTGCAGAGTGCTAGTGTTTGCCTCCGTTACTGCTACGGCAGTGTGCCTTGGGGCTAGTCTCCATTACTGCTTCTGCAGAGTGCAAGTGTCTGCCTCCGTTACTGCTACGGCAGTGTGCCACCGGTTTGTCTCCGTTACTGCTTCTGCAGAGTGCTAGTGTCTGCCTCCTTTACTGCTACGGCAGTGTGCCTTAGGCCTAGTCTCCGTTACTGCCTCTGCAGAGTGCAATTGTCTGCCTCCGTTACTGCTACGGCAGTGTGCCTTGGGCCTAGTCTCCATTACAGCTTCTGCAGAGTGCAAGTGTCTGCCTCCGTTACTGCTTCAGCAGTGAGCCACCAGTTTGCCTCCGTTATTGCTCCAGCAGAGTGAAAGTGGTCTGGTCTTCGTTACTGTTACGCAGTGCCTTATTTGACTCAATTTCCATTATTACCTTGGCAGTTCACGTTTGTTCTGCTAACCTGTTTCTGGGCGTTACGAATCCTTCAGCTGTCTATATGCAGAGACCCCCATCACAGACCTCTCTGCACATGGGATTGTTTACACTCAAAGAAGACCATTAACCCATGCAGTACCTTGCTCCTGGGAATCCATATTATTCTGCCTGACCTGTGTCAGTATAGACTGTTGTGGACTTTATGTTTATGCTGGACCTGTGTAGGCATATGTATATGTAACCGGTTGTGTGTCTGTATTATTCAGCTTATATACTACAGGACCTGTGAGGGTTATTTTATTACTGTGATTTCAATAGAACTGTGTTTTATCCTAAACCACTGTGTCTGTGTGTCAAATAAACCATTACAGATAGGGAGTAATCAGATGCAGCGCATCAGGGAGCATCTGTGGACATGCCACCCCACTGAATATTCAAAACTGGTGTCAGGGCTGATTCATAATTTTTATTAAGTCTTTTCTTCATGGCAACTTTGGCAGTGGTACAATGATGCTGCCACTAGCTGTCTTGTTTCAGAGCTGTTGAATGTTCCCAGTGTTATGGAGCAGCCTCTTGTGGCTAGGAAGCAGCGGTTACAGCAGAGGAATATGCCAGAATGTCACAAGTGGCATTTGATAAGAACACCATCATGCACAGCTGACACTAGGCCTGTAGGACATAATTTTATTTTCTCAGGGGTTGTATTTTACAAACCTGAGACCTGCAAAAATCATTTTTTTTGTCTCAGGGTTTCTATGTTGTAAGCCAGAATCCTACAAAAAAGATCTCAGGGTTTTTATTTCACAAGCCTGAGAACTGCAAAAAAATGTTATCGTTGTGTTTGGCAAGCCCAAGTACTGCAAACATTATTTACTCAGGGCTTGTCTTGGCAAGCCTGAGTCCTGTAAAAAATTATTTTCTCAGGGTTTGTTCTTGGCACGCCTGATTCCTGCACACACAAATAATTATTAGGCTTTTCTCTCCATAAACATGCTGCTATATTGGTTAATCATTATTTTAAAATAGATTAAACAAAATGAAACAAAACAAAAAAAGGTTACAACTAGGGATAGGCGAACATTTTCGCCTCAAACTAAAATCAGTGAAAAATGTCACTTTCCGCTTGGAGAATAATTTTCCTTGAAAAGTGCAGATTTTCCGCTTTTTCTTGATTTTTTTTTTCCTACCTCATTCCATTGAAATCAATGGGAACATTGAATTTACACGAAACAAATATTATTTAATTTCCCAAAGTCATAGAATAAAAGGGCCATGAGGGTGCCTGCGTTGATGGGGTGTGGGGAAAGAATCAGTTGAACAGGGGATGATTTTTTTGGGGGATTGGTGGGGTTGTTTACTGGGATTGGGGCGCAGTTAATAAAAAATAAATCCTAAATAAAATTTAAAAAGGGACCTAAGGAGGGTAGCTGTGTCCCAAACACAGAATGACATGCTGAGGAAGGTGACATCCCTTTTATACTATACCTGCAGGAAATGATTTCAATACCTGAGCTGGAAACAAGACTACCTGCTACCTGGTAGCACCCCACTTATAACTATACACCAATTTGAAAAGGTTCCATTTACAACATCTGCCTTTTGTCATGTTGACGGTTCTTTATTCATGCACAAATATCACCATCCAAACTGAAACCTTTTGCAGTAACCTGTTGTATGGCACAGTATCAAAGGCTTTTGCAAAATTTAAGTATTCTGTATCAGGAGCAATAAAGTGATAGCTCTCTTGAGGAAAGCAGTTTCTGAAAATAATCAGAAAATGTTTTGTTAATATCTACAGGATTTTTATGTAGGGATCGGCAAAAACTTTCATCTCAAACCAAAATTGCCTAGCTCATTGTATTGAAATCAATGGGAATACAATTTTTACCCATCACATGAAAGTTTTCTCTACAGCAATAAAAAAAGGGTATCAGGCTCTCATAGCATGCCATTCTATGTTTGTGAGAGGAGAAAGCAGCATGTTTTTGAGCTAGAGAAGATAGGAAAATAAATAGGAATTGAAGCCTAGTTTATAGTCTTCTAGGTAGGGCATTTGTTATCTGTATTAGGGGAGTCTGGGGGCACTCTGGGGGAGAAGAAGGGAGGAAGGAGGTTGACCTCGAATAACCCAAAATTCAGTATGACTGATTAGCAAGACACAGGCAACTGTCATCCAATTTGCTTGCTGATCTTGATGTTATTGTCTCTGTGCTAGGGAAGGCTGGGGAAAGAAGTTGTTGACTTTTTTAGTTATAATTTTTTTTTTTTTTTTACAGACTGATAAAATAGAGAGGACAACTTTAATAAAAAAAAAATCCTATAATATAAAAGGCCAGATGTATGTTTGACAGAAGCAGTCATGCGCAGTACAGGCAGTCATGCGCAGTAGAAAATGCCCAAATTCACAGAATGCTGGCCCATGTACATAGGCTTTTGCAGTCATGCACAATAGAGACTGCATGAACACACAGAATGCTGGCCCAATTACACAGGCTTTTACACTAGTAATTAATAAATATATATCAGGTGACAGACAGCTGACTTGGAGCCTGATGTGAGCTCTGTGACTAAGGCAGACTTAATAGACAACAGAAGATATTGATAATTTTGTTGAGACCTAAGGCAAGACATCACACTACATCAGTTGTGTACTATAGAGAGTAAAAAACACACACAGTAGTTGAGTAATGTACAACAAACACACAAGGGGGAAGGGGGAAAGGTGGAGCAGTGCAGGGACTTGGGAGTAAAGTGGTAGTTCAAAAACTGACTGCAGTAATGGTTGCTGCATCATGTGCAACAAATGATGGTGATCCGTCTCCTCCCTGGGTGGATTCAATTTGTCATGGTCCCACCAATCACAACACGCCAGTCCCCCACCACAACTACCATACACATCTGCCACATTTAGGTTGTACTTTATTTTTTATCACTTGACATCATCATGAATATATGCCAGTGTCACTTAAAGTTACAGCTTACCTTTGTTTCAGCATCATATGCAGATGTGAGTCTTCAAGCATGCAGCAGGCCTCTGTTTTATGTGTTTGCTTCCTGTAGTCTCCTCTTACCTGCTTCCTCCCCATGAACTGCTCTAACTACCTACTTCCTGAGGAGGGGTTTAAAGGGCTGACTGAGTCCTGACTCGATTGCCCTTGCGTTGTTGTACAATACAGTTCTGTTTCCCTTGGGCTCTGTGTATGACCTGGCTTGTCTGACCATCCATTTTGGTGTTGACCTGTGGCTCTGTCTGACTACTCTTTTGCCTGCTCCCATTTCCGAATTACCTTGAGGCTCCAGTGGGCTGAGGCCTAGTCTCAGACAGTGTGGTGGATCTATTGGCGGACTACTTTTTCTGATACAGTGCTTGCTTCTTTGATCACCCTCTGTGTGTTATCTGTTTTTGTGCATTACTGTGATTATTCTAATAAAAAGATTGTTTTACTTTACCGTACTGACTTCTGGTTTATTCCTGGGAACCGTGACACTTAAGCAGGAAGTTAGTGTTGTGGGCAAAGGACAAATGCAATCTGCAGGCTAATACATTTTTCAAGGTGTATGATGCTGTAGGACTCACAACTTTGACTTCCAGCTACTTATTTCTCAACTACATCTCTCAGAAGTGATTCACTTCTTCCACTTATCAATGAGCCTCTACTCCCCTTACTAAATTTCCATAGGTATCACCACACTTTTGGATTAATTCCGGGTCAGCCAAGCAGGTGGGGGTTAAGCCTGCACAATCTAGGCATTTTTCCTATTGAATACCAACTGTACTAAAAAAGGAATTATCCAATATTCTGCAAGGCAGATACTTATCCAATGACAGGCATAGAAACACAGCAACTGAGCCCCCAGCCTTGTCCCACTCCACTGGTAGCCATAGAACTACACATGCTGAATCATAACCCTGGCATGAGGTCTCAGAAATAGACAAAATATGGCAATGTTCTTGCTGTAAATTTTTGGGGGTTAGAAGTCAGACCCACATTTAATAAGTTTTCTATGTGCAGGAATTTATGTAGAAAAAGTGGCAAATTACAGGTTTTCCGCAAATATCCCTGTAGTAAATATTGGACTTTTCTCCTATCCTACCTAAAAGCCCTTGTTTATTAATATATTTTACTACTAATTTATTGTTTTTCCACATGGAGGTTTCAAGACTGCAACATTTTAATTACTTCATTGGAGTAATTACTTCATTGCTTTGCAATGCACAGTATTCTGATAATGAAGGACTAAATGCTCGAATGATACAAGTAGTGGGGAACACCACAAAGGGGTTTACCAAGCATGCAAAGAATCCCCTGCAAGTTTAATCAAAGTCAGTCTTGTACCATGGATGCCATTTTTACATAGCAACGATAACAAGTATATTCCAGTGGAAAAAAACCTTCTGTCAGCATTTTAATGATGTGTGATTTCACATGTGTCAGTTTTCCTGCAAGATTCCCGTAATCTCTCTTTTAATGAAGAAAATGGAAGGAGGGGAAAACATACAGCAGGAAGTTCATCCTTTATATTTCACTTCAATTCTCATGGCTAATGTAATTGAGACTTGTAACTGACAGAAAATCCCAGACATTAATTTTACTTCAGGATATCTTAATACAGTCAAAATTATTTTAATTGACATGCTGGATTCTGCTTCATCTGTTGATTTTATTTATTTGACTTTATTGAACCCCTTGAGGACCAAAGGGTTTTATACACATTGCTAAGCAATTCATTGCATAGCCATTTGGTCCACAAGAGTTTAAGGGTTATGACTGATCAATTCAATTTAGAAGGTAGATATCTAAGAAATTAACCCAACTTCATCTCATACAAAGGAAATTACTCTAAACGTAACATTTTTTTCCAGATGTGGACAGTTTGATGAGTAGAAAGAAATATAAGAAATTACAAAATTAGCTATATTCATTTAATAAAGAGGGTTTTCTTGAAAATGAAGCACAGTTGTGATTTTTGGCCATGTCATACTGGGTGAACTATCTCATACCTCCACAGCTAGTCAGATGAAGGAAAAAAATGGCCTGTAATTTCTGATCTCAGTTAAAGCTCTTTGAAGATTGAATCTCACAATTTAGAGACATGTCTGGCATGCAGAATGAGGGAACTTAATGGGAGGGATGGATATTTCCTCCTCCCATGCCTATTCCCCCTTTTCTCTTCCTCTATCTACTCCTCTCTCTCTCTCTCGCTCTCTATCTCTCTCTAGTTTTCACTTCCATCCCCCTCAAGACATCTCTCTCTCATATTTCTCTCCACCCACTCTCTCCTCCACTCTACTCTTTGTCAGTTCCCTCTTTATATCCTCCATCTCTCTACCCATTCTTTCTCTACTTTTATCTAGGGGAAATTTATGAGTCCAAAAGCGTACCTAATTTTCTTCTTTTGAACTTGAGAAATAGTGCATTTACACCTCAAGTTATGTACTAGAAAGTGCAATCAATTTAGTACCTACTGGCATGCACATACAGACTCAGGAAGCCCTGAGTGACTCCCCAATTGTATGTGCGAAAAAAATTTAGTACATTTATGTTGATTTCCTCTGCATCTATGGAATTAAAATGCAGACTAATAGCATCCCCAAAAATGCTAATACACTTCCATATTATCCTCTCCTTGGCACAACAGTGTAACGAGGGCGATTTTTAGCATAAGTAATTAATTACACTGGAATTAGGTAGGTGCAGAATTAAAATAATTCTGCTCATGTCACGACCCTGTTTCATCATGGAATCATATTAGCATATCCCTCCTTTGTTGACTGTGGATAAAGAAGCTTGTTTGTGGGGTAACACCTATTTTCCTTCACATTGGATTGCATGCTCCTTTGCATCCCAAATGGTGGTGACCCTGTACCTTTTTTTTTTCATTTTTATATCCCACTGATGAAGCACATATTTGATCTATTAGTGAAATATGAAAAACAAATACAACATTAAGTCCTAGATCTCAGGTACACTGTTGAAAAGCATTTCTTTTAAACAATGCTCACCATTACCCGTCACCTCTGAACTGAAAAAGACTGTACTCCACGTCATAATTTAGCAAATTACTTCCTCCAGGAAAGGTCAACCATTTTACTATTTGATCAATTGCATGCAGCTTACAAATCATGAGTATTGATCATTGTAATCATTCTGGGGAATGTAAGCCATACTCTGAAATCACATGCACTTACGCTTAATTGCTCACATTAAAGCAATTATGCCCCATACTGTCACTATCTAATACAATACATTGTGGGCAGCTTCATACATCTTGCTAACTTTTAACACTACATATTTTATGATAAATCAGCCTTTTAATTTGAGTTCCACTAAAGAACCAGTATATTGCTGTAATTATGCAAACTACACTCCCATACAAGGCATAACAATTAAGGTTGATCAGTAATGCTGTGAATATGACAAATATAAAGTGTGTGGCAATGATTGAACACCTGATATTGGCAAAAAGCATATAAAAAAGCACTGAATAAAGGGCATTCATAGGTCAAGGGCAGGAGCACCCTGTTTATCGTTGGTACACTACGGATTTAGTTTATCAAAAACTCCTGCTTATGAAATGGAAACGTTAAGTGTTACATGTAATTTTTTATTTTTAAAATAATAAACTACTGAAAGCACCATATATGTAATAGCAGAAAGCCCGTTTGTTTGCAAAGTGGAGCTATTATATGGCAAATGGGACTGTATGTTAAAATGTATGAATTAATATAATTCCATGCAAAAACAGGCAATTGAATCAATTTTCTAGGCCTACACATGCTTAACTCCAATTTATTGAGTTATTTACATTGAAAAGTCTTCCCTTAATGACACTTGGACCAAGGGGAGACCAATGCAACAATCTATCATGTATGTTTCCTGTCCTTAGTTCCATTCATTAACTAAGGCACAGAGGGAAAAGTTTAACCCTTTGAGTGCCAGAGAGGTATAAATGCATTGCAACGTCCAATGCATTTCATTGCAAAGTATTGGATACCTCTCTGGCACTCAAAGGGTTAACTTTATGTGATTTTTCCTACACATGCTATGGGGCAGGCATAAGGAGCCTGCCGGCATTAATGATGGTGGAGTGTCTCCTCCCAGATTGTACTGAATTTATCATAATGTATAGTGGGTTCCCTGAAGTGCAGGCAATAGGGGATAAGAAGGAAGGAAGGAAGGAACGAGGTTGTCTCCCAAATACTCCAAAATTCTATGTGACTGGCAGGCAAGACACAGGCAACCTATTTGCTTGCTGATCTTGCTGTTACTGTCCCTGTGCTGGGTGGGGAAGTCTGGGAAAAGACATTGTTAATTTTCTTTTTCAGTTATAATTTATTTTGGACAGACTGTGACAACAGGGTGGACAACTTAAAAAAAAAATAAATAAAAAATAAAAAAAATTAAAAAAGAATAAAAAAATAAAATATCTTAGGTGACAGTGACAGTCAGCTGACTGGGCTTAGGCAAGGCATCATACAGCTCCATCGGTTGTGTTGTGCACTGTACAGTAAAAAAAACACATTGTAGTTGCAGAATGTCCAGCAAATGCACAAGGGGAAGGGGGAGGGGTGGAGCAGTGTAGGGACGTGAGAGTAAAGTAGTAGGCCAAAAACCTACTGCAGCAATGGTTGTTGCAGCGTGTGCAATCAAAGATGATGATCCCTTTACTCCAAGGGAGGATGCAGTTTGTCAAGGTCCCAGCAAAACTAGGTCCAGCACCACCAGTGCCAGTAGAAATATAGAACCATATAAGAAGAACACTGAAGACGACAACAAGTCACATTCAAGTGCTGATGATGCTGGCAAAAGCATAATAGAGGAAGGTATAGTAGCTGAACCGCCTGCTGCATCAGACAGTGAGACACCATAACACCTGTCCTCAAAGCAGTAGTGAAATTTGTTATTGTAAAAGTAAAAATAAATTGTTTGAGACCTCCAAAAGCTTAGAGGAATATAAGGGTAGTAGTGGGCAAGAACTGTCAGGTGATGCTGATGCTGCTGAGGATAACCTAATGATGACTGATGATGATGCAGATCTAGAATATTTCCCTCAAGCATCTTTTTCTTGTTCAGATACAGATGAGAGTGAGGATTATGACAGGGCTATAAGGTTAGCAGAAAGTCAAAGGCTGTATCTTCCGCCACTTTTAAGGAGCATTGTGCCTGTCTATAAACTGTTTGAGAAAGCCACTGGAAAGTCTGACCATGGACAAGTACATATGTCAAAAAGCACACAGTCACCCTATCAGTCATCCTGAGAATCATTGCCTCTTCAAAGTCCAAGTCCCACTCAGCCACACACACCTGTTTTGAGTACCTAGCAACACAGGTTGTGTTAGATATGTCGAGTACCTCTGGTGCTGCTGCTATAAGTGCTGCACCTTTGACACCTAGTAGTAGTGGCAGTAGAATTACATCAACATCCAGCTCCAGTAGTTGTAGTAGTAGCAGAAACCACACATGACAGACAAAGCCAGGACAAATATATTAAGAGCAGCACAGATGAGGAGGTGGAGGACGGATGTGAAGAAGGGTTGCCACCATCTACCCCACTTGGGACCACTGCTATGACTGATAAGTAATATGTGTCAATAATCTGAGAAGGAGGATAGAGTATGACAATGGTAAAAATTCATACACAAATCACGCCATGCCAGTCCCCCACCATCACCACCACTACAATACATATCTGCCACATTGTAGGTTGTACTTTATTTTTTCTTAATACTTGATATCATCCTGAATATGTGCACAGCACAATTATGATAAAGGTTTATTACGGGGTTTACAATTTATATTATTAGTATGGATCAACGCAGGTTAATTTTTGCTTTTGTGTTTCTTCTAGGTTTTTCCTAAGTTTGGGGACAAGCCCCCTCTTTCCTTGCAGCGTTCCATATATTAATCACTAGATTAATTCACTTCCTTCACATTAAATATATTAATCATGGTGGTTTAGAGCTGTGAGTTTTCTATCTTTGTTTACAATACATATCTGACACATTGTAGGTCGTACTTTATTTTTTTTTATTACTTGATATCATCCTGAATATGTGCCAGTGTCACTTAAGCAAGAAAGTGTTGTTTTCAAGCCATATTTTGCAGTAGGACTCACAACTTTGACTTAAAGCCACTTATTTCTAAACTTCAGCCCTCAGAAGAAGTAATATTACAGTGGGAAATAGTACCTATAGGAAATATAGGTGAAAAATGTGTTAAAATAGGTGAAAAATGTGTTAACATAGGCGAAAAATTTGTTAAAATAGGCAAAAAGGAGGACATTTTTGCATAGGAGGAATGGCGAAATTATTTGCGGAAAAGTGAAAACTCGGCACGTTTTCGCGAAATTTTATTATTTTACCTCTCAAAAGTGCCCACAAATAAAGTTATCCTTAAGCTTCCGAGGCCGGAAGCCAGGCATCACCGAGGACATCTTGAATGCGCGCCTGCGCTGTCAGTTCTCTTCACCCTTCACAGACATTGCACAGGCCCAGACGGCTCCAGGAGAGACTGACGGCACAGTTGCACAGGCTGCAGCAATCTGGCCATCAGTCTCGGAAGCTTAAGGATAACTTTATTTGTGGGCACTTTTGAGAGGTAAAATAATGACTACAAAGCTAGTCGCCACCTGCATAAGTATTGCAGGGCGACTTTAGTGTAGGTGATATTTCCACTTTATTTGAAGATTGTCCTTCTCTGCAGTCTACCTGGTACCTCCCTGCTGCTCTGAGCTGAGCAGTGTTATATCAGTAAAAGGGATGAGAGGGGGATACTTTATCATTCAATTACTCTTGAACTACAACTCTGACAGAATTGAAATAACACTCTCCAAGGCCCAAATACTATGATGATTAATTAGAGCTGCTTTTATTATGAAACATTACTATTAGTGATGAGCGAGCACCCCAATGCTCGGGTGTTCGGGTGCTCTGACCGAGCACCCCCGGAGGCTCGAGTGCTCGGCCGAGCACCCGAGCCCCATTGAAGTCAATGGGAGGACTCGAGCATTACACCAGGCACCCCCTGCTCTGATGAGGGGAGGGTGCCTGGTCCATAGGAAAATGGCAGAAAAGGATGGAAACACCACAGAAATGGTTCAGGGACAGCATAGGGAGGATGTCTGGATGCATCTTGGACTCCAACATCGCTGCTGGGAACGATCTTTCGCCCGTAGTACGCCATTTTTACAGACTGACCGTAAAACACACAAAAAGGCAGATAAAAACGACTTTAGGCGAAAAATTGTTACCAAACAGTATTTGCTGTATATTTACTTGTATATCATCTGCAAATTCTCCCAAAAATTTCCTTGATTTTTCTGAACTGAGGCCATGATTAAGAGGGAAACGTGTGCAGAGGCAAATTCTCCCAAAAATTTCCTTGATTTTCAGAACTGAGGCCATGATTAAGAGGGAAACGTGCACAGAGGCAAATTCTCCCAAAAATTTCCTTGATTTTCAGAACTGAGGCCATGATTAAGAGGGAAACGTGCGCAGAGGCAAATTCTCCCAAAAATTTCCTTGATTTTCAGAACTGAGGCCATGATTAAGAGGGAAACGTGCACAGAGGCAAATTCTCCCAAAAATTTCCTTGATTTTCAGAACTGAGGCCATGATTAAGAGGGAAACGTGCGCAGAGGCAAATTCTCCCCAAAATTTCCTTGATTTTCAGAACTGAGGCCATGATTAAGAGGGAAACGTGCACAGAGGCAAATTCTCCCAAAAATGTCCTTGATTTTATTGAAATGAGGCCATGATTAAGAGGGAAACGTGCGCTGAGCTGACCATCTAAAACATTATGGGTAAGGGTCTGCTGCAGAGCTGACCATCCTAAACATTATATGCGAAGGCCCGCTAGTGAGCTGACGCTATAAAACATTATATGAGAGGGCCCGCTAGAGAGCTGACCCAATAAAACATTATATGAGAAGGCCCGCTGGTGAGCTGACCTATATAAAAATTGTCAAACAGGGCCCGCTGGTGAGCTGGCCCTATATAAAAATTATATCACAGGGCCCGCTGGTGAGCTGGCCCTATATAAAAATTATAGCACAGGGCATATGGAAGAGGAGGAGGAGGATGAGAAGATTAAGAGTCAACCATATACCCGTTTTTTGGGTGGAAGGGGTGAATGGGAATACAGAGTATTCCCATCATTGTAAATAACATATATAAAGTGAGTTTATGTTCCCCCGGGGCTTTCCTCCAGTGGAGTGGAGAAGTCAGGGGAAATCCAGGCCTTGTTCATTTTTATAAGTGTCAACCTATCAGCATTGTCGGTGGAAAGGCGGATACGCTTATCTGTTATGATGCCACCAGCAGCACTAAATACCCGCTCAGACAGAACGCTGGCGGCAGGGCAGGCCAGCACCTCCAAGGCGTAGAGTGCCACTTCATACCACGTGTCCAGCTTGGACACCCAGTAGTTGTAAGGCACAGAGGGATCATTGAGGACGCTGACACGGTCTGCTACGTACTCCTTCACCATCTTCCAAAACTTTTCCCTCCTTGTGACACTAGGCTGCGCATCAGGGTGAGGGTGCTGGCGGGGTGTCATGAAGGTGTCCCACGCCTTGGAGAGTGTTGCCCTGCCTTTCTCGGAACTGCTGTGTGCTCCCCTTTTCTCCCCTTCTCGGTTGGCCAAGGTAGCACGTACTCTGCCGCCAGCGTTGTCAGATGGAAAATTTTGGAGCAATTTTTCAACAAGAACCTTCTGGTATTGCACCATTTTGCTTGTCCTCTCCACCGGAGGAATGAGAGATGAGAAATTCTCTTTGTAGCGGGGGTCCAGAAGGGTGAACACCCAGTAATCCGTGTTGTTTAAAATGCGTATAACGCGTGGGTCACGGGAAAGGCAGCCTAACATAAAGTCAGCCATGTGTGCCAGAGTACCAACAGTCAAGATTTCGCTGTCCTCACCAGGAGGATGACTCTCAATATCCTCATCCTCTTCCTCCTCTTCTGCCCACCCACGCTGAAGAGATGGAACTAAAGTTCCATGGCTACCCTCTGTAGCGGAGGCAACCGTGTCTTCCTCCTCCTCCTCCTCCTCCTCCGCCTCCTCCAATTGTCGCTGAGAAGACGAAGTGAGGGTGCTCTGGCTATCACCTTGTGTAAGCTCTTCCTCCCCCATTTCCACCTCTTCCACATGCAAAGCGTCGGTTTTAATTGTGAGCAGCGAGCGTTTCAGTAGACACAGAAGTGGGATGGTTACACTGATAATAGCGTTATCGCCGCTCACCATCTGTGTCGATTCCTCAAAATTGCGTAAAACCTCGCAGAGGTCTGACATCCATTCCCACTCCTCACTTCTGATTACAGGAAGTTGAACGGAGAGGCGACGACCGTGTAACAGCTGGTACTCCACTACTGCCCTCTGCTGCTCACAAAGCCGGGCCAACATGTGGAAGGTGGAGTTCCAGCGCGTGCTCACGTCACACAGCAGCCGGTGAGCTGGCAATTGTAAGCGCTGCTGCAGCTTCAACAGGCCGGCCGAAGCTGTAGATGACTTACGGAAATGTGCACACACGCGGCGCACCTTGGTCAAGAGATCATGCACATTGGGGTAGGTTTTTAGAAATCGCTGAACCACTAAATTAAATACATGCGCTAGGCATGGTACGTGTGTGAGCTTGCCGAGCTCCAAAGCCTCCACCAAGTTACGCCCATTATCACACACAACCATGCCTGGTTGCAGGTTGAGTGGCGAGAGCCACTGCTCGGTCTGGTGACTAATCCCCTGCAACAGCTCTGAGGCCGTGTGCTGTTTGTCCCCAAGGCAGATCAGCTTCAGCACGGCCTGTTGACGCTTCCCCACTGCAGTGCTACACTGCTTCCAGCTACTGGCTGATGGGGGAGTGGCGCTGCGTGTAGAGAATTCGGAGGTGGAAACGGAGGAGGAGGAGCCAATAACGTAGGTGCTGGCGGAAACCCTGATGAAGGTAGGGCCCGCAATCCTCGGCGTGGGTAGCACCCGTGCCATCCCAGGGTCCGAGTCGCTCCCAGCCTCCACAACATTCACCCAGTGTGCCGTCAGGGAAATGTAGCGTCCCTGGCCACAAGCACTTGTCCATGTGTCAGTCGTTAAGTGGACCTTCCCCAGTAACTGCGTTTGTCAGGGCACGGGTGATGTTACGGGACACATGGTGGTGTAATGCGGGGATGGCACACCGGGAAAAGTAGTGGCGGCTGGGGACCGCGTACCGAGGGACAGCTGCTGCCATCAGGCTGCGGAAGGACTCAGTGTCCACAAGCCTAAATGGCAGCATTTCGATGGCCAGTAATTTTGAAAGGTGTGAGGTTAGTGCTATGGCCTGTGGGTGGGTGGCTGGGTACTTTCTCTTGCGCTCAAATGCCTGGGGTAACGACATTTGGACGCTGTGCTGGGACAGGGAAGTGGATGTGGTTGCTGATGGTGCTTCAGATGGTACAGGTGCAGGGCGGGAGGTATGCGGGCCTGCGCCTTCGACAGGCGATTGGCCGGCACCGAAAACAGGGGAAGAGGAGGCAGTGGTGTGGCCTGCAGACACAGATGGGCGATCCAGGCGTTCCTCCCACTTACTACGGTGCTTGGATGCCATGTGTCGGATCATGCTGGTGGTGGTGAGGTTTCTAGTGTTCATGCCTCGGCTCATTCTGGTGTGGCACAGGTTGCAAACTACAATTCTTTTGTCGTCCGCACTTTCCTTAAAAAAACGCCATACCGCGGAACACCTACCCTTTGGCAAGGGAGATTTACGCAAGGGGGTGCTCCGTGGAACATTTGCGGGCCGGTTTGGTGCAGTCCGCCTTCTTTCTGTAGCCACACCACTGCCTCTTCCAGCCTGTTGCGGTGCTGCAGATGGCTCACCCTCAGGACTGCTGTCATCGCTCGGCTCTACACCTTCCCAGGTGGGGTCAGTCACCTCATCGTCCACCAAGTCCTCCTCCACTTCCTCACTCTGATCATCCTCCTCAAGTCTTGATCCCACCACATACTCAGTCATTGACAACTGTATAACATTCTCCTCAACAAGGTCTTGAGACGGAAATAGTGGTTGATTTAATGGCAACTGTGTCTCATCATCATCATCATCATCCACTACTTCCTTTGACCTTAAATGCCGTTCACATCTGTCATCTTCTTGTGATTGGGTAGCCTCTAGAGGTTGTGAATCAGGGCACAAGATGTCATGTTCCTCTGCAAGCGTGCTTGGAGAGAGGGTCAAATGAAGGATTGGTGATGAGACGAGCTCCTCACTATATCCCAGTGTGGGATCACTTCTTTGACCAGACCGTGTATGGTGGGAGGAAGGATGATCAGAGTGAGGATTATTTTGACCAGACTCTTGGCTACTGAGAGTGGACTTGGTGGAAGACAGGGTGGTGCTTAACCGACTGGAAGCAGTATCAGCTGTCATCCAACCGACCACCTGTTCGCAGTGGTCGGACCTCGAGAGTGATGTCCTGCGAAGCCCTGTAAAATTACACATGAAGCTAGGTATGGTGGATGTCTTTCTTTCTTGTGCTCTGGCACCAGGCACAGTTTCTCCGCGTCCTGACCCGCGCCCTGAACTATCAGGATCACGTCCACTTCCCCGTCCCTTTTTACCCGCCTTCTTCATCTTACACGGAATATGTGACTTTAATATTTGAGTTTGAAAACTTAACAGTATTTCTTACTATTCTGCAACTGTGCAGAGTACACAGAATAGGCTGCTAAACGGCGGTGAAACACACTGAATGGAATATGTGACTTTAATATTTGAGTTTGAAAACTTAACAGTATTTCTTACTATTCTGCAACTCTGCAGAGTACACAGAATAGGCTGCTAAACGGCGGTGACACACACTGAATGGAATATGTGACTTTAATATTTGAGTTTGAAAACTTAACAGTATTTCTTATTATTCTGCAACTGTGCAGAGTACACAGAATAGGCTGCTAAACGGCGGTGAAACACACTGAATGGAATATGTGACTTTAATATTTGAGTTTGAAAACTTAACAGTATTTCTTCCTATTCTGCAACTGTGCAGAGTACACAGAATAGGCTGCTAAACGGCGGTGACACACACTGAATGGAATATGTGACTTTAATATTTGAGTTTGAAAACTTAACAGTATTTCTTCCTATTCTGCAACTGTGCAGAGTACACAGAATAGGCTGCTAAACGGCGGTGAAACACACTGAATGGAATATGTGACTTTAATATTTGAGTTTGAAAACTTAACAGTATTTCTTCCTATTCTGCAACTGTGCAGAGTACACAGAATAGGCTGCTAAACGGCGGTGACACACACTGAATGGAATATGTGACTTTAATATTTGAGTTTGAAAACTTAACAGTATTTCTTCCTATTCTGCAACTGTGCAGAGTACACAGAATAGGCTGCTAAACAGCGGTGAAACACACTGAATGGAATATGTGACTTTAATATTTGAGTTTGAAAACTTAACAGTATTTCTTCCTATTCTGCAACTGTGCAGAGTACACAGAATAGGCTGCTAAACTGCGGTGACACACACTGAATGGAATATGTGACTTTAATATTTGAGTTTGAAAACTTAACAGTATTTCTTACTATTCTGCAACTGTGCAGAGTACACAGAATAGGCTGCTAAACGGCGGTGACACACACTGAATGGAATATGTGACTTTAATATTTGAGTTTGAAAACTTAACAGTATTTCTTCCTATTCTGCAACTGTGCAGAGTACACAGAATAGGCTGCTAAACGGCGGTGACACACACTGAATGGAATATGTGACTTTAATATTTGAGTTTGAAAACTTAACAGTATTTCTTCCTATTCTTCAACTGTGCAGAGTACACAGAATAGGCTGCTAAACGGCGGTGACACACACTGAATGGAATATGTGACTTTAATATTTGAGTTTGAAAACTTAACAGTATTTCTTACTATTCTGCAACTGTGCAGAGTACACAGAATAGGCTGCTAAACGGCGGTGACACACACTGAATGGAATATGTGACTTTAATATTTGAGTTTGAAAACTTAACAGTATTTCTTCCTATTCTGCAACTGTGCAGAGTACACAGAATAGGCTGCTAAACGGCGGTGAAACACACTGAATGGAATATGTGACTTTAATATTTGAGTTTGAAAACTTAACAGTATTTCTTCCTATTCTGCAACTGTGCAGAGTACACAGAATAGGCTGCTAAACGGCGGTGACACACACTGAATGGAATATGTGACTTTAATATTTGAGTTTGAAAACTTAACAGTATTTCTTACTATTCTGCAACTGTGCAGAGTACACAGAATAGGCTGCTAAACGGCGGTGAAACACACTGAATGGAATATGTGACTTTAATATTTGAGTTTGAAAACTTAACAGTATTTCTTACTATTCTGCAACTCTGCAGAGTACACAGAATAGGCTGCTAAATGGCGGTGACACACACTGAATGGAATATGTGACTTTAATATTTGAGTTTGAAAACTTAACAGTATTTCTTACTATTCTGCAACTGTGCAGAGTACACAGAATAGGCTGCTAAACGGCGGTGAAACACACTGAATGGAATATGTGACTTTAATATTTGAGTTTGAAAACTTAACAGTATTTCTTCCTATTCTGCAACTGTGCAGAGTACACAGAATAGGCTGCTAAACGGCGGTGACACACACTGAATGGAATATGTGACTTTAATATTTGAGTTTGAAAACTTAACAGTATTTCTTCCTATTCTGCAACTGTGCAGAGTACACAGAATAGGCTGCTAAACGGCGGTGAAACACACTGAATGGAATATGTGACTTTAATATTTGAGTTTGAAAACTTAACAGTATTTCTTCCTATTCTGCAACTGTGCAGAGTACACAGAATAGGCTGCTAAACTGCGGTGACACACACTGAATGGAATATGAGACTTTAATATTTGAGTTTGAAAACTTAACAGTATTTCTTCCTATTCTGCAACTGTGCAGAGTACACAGAATAGGCTGCTAAACGGCGGTGACACACACTGAATGGAATATGTGACTTTAATATTTGAGTTTGAAAACTTAACAGTATTTCTTACTATTCTGCAACTCTGCAGAGTACACAGAATAGGCTGCTAAACGGCGGTGACACACACTGAATGGAATATGTGACTTTAATATTTGAGTTTGAAAACTTAACAGTATTTCTTACTATTCTGCAACTCTGCACACTACACAGAATGTGCTGCTAAACTGCGGCGAAGCACACTGAATGGAATATGTGACTTTGATATTTTAGTTTGAAGACTTAACAGTATTTCTTCCTATTCTGCAACTCTGCACAGTACACAGAATGTGCTGCTAAACTGCGGCGAAGCACACTGAATGGAATATGTGACTTTGATATTTTAGTTTGAAGACTTAACAGTATTTCTTCCTATTCTGCAACTCTGCACAGTACACAGAATGTGCTGCTAAACTGCGGCGAAGCACACTGAATGGAATATGTGACTTTGATATTTTAGTTTGAAGACTTAACAGTATTTCTTCCTATTCTGCAACTCTGCACAGTACACAGAATGTGCTGCTAAACTGCGGCGACGCACACTGAATGAAATATGTGACTTTGATATTTTAGTTTGAAGACTTAACAGAATGTGCTCTAATCTGCAACTTTGCACACTAAACAGAATGTGCTCTAATCTGCAACTTTGCACACTAAACAGAATGTGCTCTAATCTGCAACTTTGCACACTAAACAGAATGTGCTCTAATCTGCAACTTTGCACACTAAACAGAATGTGCTCTAATCTGCAACTGTGCACACTAAACAGAATGTGCTCTAATCTGCAACTTTGCACACTAAACAGAATATTTTTTTTTTTTTTTGTTTGTTTTTTTCCCCCCACACAAAATAACCTGCTGCCCCCACACACAGTAGTCCTAAAAAGGACTTTTGGTTCTTTTTTTTCACAAGTTTGGTTTTTTTCCTCCCTACACTGCCTTTCCCTTCCTATCCTCAGCTCTCCCTGGCTAAGACTGAGCCGAACTCGATGGTCAGGTGCTATACAGCACCTGACCACGGGTTCTGGCCAGCCAATCAGTGTAATGCCAGCAGCCAACATGGCTGCTGGCATTACACCGATGTCAGAGCCTCCCTGCACGTTTATTGGCTGCGCAGCAGCCGCAAAACGTGCGGGGAGGAGACCCGAACATGGCGGGCGAGCACATGCGGTACTCGTACGAGTACCGCCATGTGCCGAGCAGAGCGATGCTCGAGCCGATCCGAGCATCGGCCGAGCATGCTCGCTCAACACTAATTACTATCCCTTTAAAGAAACTATCCACACAGAATAACATAGACCAGGGGTAGACAACAGTTAACTCCTAAGCTATTATTGTCTGCAGTGGCTGGCTGGGAATGATGGGAGTTGCCAGAGAGCCAAAGGTTGTCTACTCCTGACACAGATTAATAACTAAAATAGACAAATACTTTTTTCACCTTTTTAGCCTACAGATGTTCTGGATTTCCAGCTCATATACCTTAGGAGCAGGGTGACATGTTAGGAGATAAATGGTGTTAGAGGAGGGATGGTCAGACTTGTAAGACTGGGCCCTGTACAACTGGTGGGGCAATATGACAGAGATGGAAACAAAATACATAATTTTTGCTAATGAAATTAAAAAATATGTTTGTACATATTTAAAGGGGAACTACCACCCCACAAAAACTTTATCTGAATCCAGTCCCCATCGCAAGATGGGGACTGGATTCAGATAAAGTTTTTGTGGGGTGGTAGTTCCCCTTTAAAATAAAAAATTACCAATATTTGGTATTACCACCATTTACCTTAATCACTGCTTTAACTCTGTCTGGCATTGGTTCTACAAGTTTGTGCAGAATTTTACAATCAGCGCTATTCCAGCACTCCTTTAGCGCATCACAGAGTGTCTACAGATGTCACAGTGTGTTTCGGCTTTTTCCCTTTCTGATGTTCCCAGATATGTTCAATAAGGTTGAAGTCCAGTGATTATGGTGGGAAAGCCATGCTAATTAACACTCCTTGCTCTTGCTTGATTTCAGATACACCTGACACAGCTTATATGTGCATTTAGTATTGTTGTCCTGCTGGAAAAGGAATCCTCTTCCACACAACTTCAAACCAGAATGGATGGCAGAATAGAGTGGTATGTCTCTTTAGTCAAAGTGTAGTGATCTTGTGCAAGACACCAACTCCAGAATAGACAAAGAATTACTACACATAATAAATAATATAATAATAATTTGTAATTTTTATAGCAATTTTTCTCCCTGTGAGGCTCAAAGCACTTTACAAATCTATAAACAGGCATAAAATTTAAGAGTTCCTTATGGTCACATGAGTTGACTGAATGCCTGATAAAAGAGATGGGTCTTTAGCTTTTTTTTTAAAAAGTCTGTAATGATGGTGCCTCTCTGACTGAGGACAGTAAAGAGTTCCAGAATGTCGGGGCAGAGTGGCTGAATGCCCGGGAACCTGAGGTTGTCATTATTCTGGGTACTGACAGCAGGGATCTTTTGGCTGACCACAGTGACAGGGATTGAATATGGGGTGTCAGGAGCTCTTTCAGGTACTGTGGGCATTGATTGTTTAAGGCTTTGAAGGTCAGCAAGCCAATTTTAAAATACGTTCGCCATTTAATTGGAAGACAATGCAGGGAGTGCAGAATGGGTGTTATGTGACATGAGCGAGTTTTATTGGTCAGTAGTCTGGCTGCTGCATTTTGTACTGTCTGTAGGCTATGGAGTTATTTTTCTGGGAGGTCCAAGTAAAGTGCATTACAGTGATCTAGACGAGAAGACACAAATACATGGACTAATGTTGGCATATCATCCGGTGGAATTAAGTGTTGTATGCTGGCTATGTTTCTCAGATGAAAGAAGGCAGATTTTATTACAGACGAGATCTGCTGTTTAAATGACAGTCCAGAGTCAATCATCACTCCGAGACTTTGTACCTTTGTTGAACTAATGAGTTCAGAGCCTCCATGTTCCAGGCCAGTTGGGTGATCCTGAGATATTCTTGTTGCCCTGGGTTCCCTCACCAAGAGTAACTCTGTTTTGTCAGGGTTCACTTTAAGCCAACTAACATTCATAAACTGTTGTTCTGATTGTGTAGTGATTATAGATCTTCATGGTCTTGCTTTGGATTAAAATGATTTAGTTTCAGAAAATCTGTTCATTGTGCTTTTGTACTGCCCCCTTAGAAATACTGAACTTAGCTGCGATTTGGCACTGGAAAAGTTGTTCAGCACTCAGGAGAACAATTTGTCCTTAAATTGCTTCACTAAGATTCTTTGACATGATTACAAAAGATATTTTAACTGATGTCCTTCTTCAAATACCCTAACAGGAGCACTTTCAGGATCACTAGTCGAAGCACTAGCAAGATCATGCTAATGGAATTAATATTAGGTGTTAATCATTAAAAGACAAATACAACTCATGTGTGCTAGGATCTTACCCTTGAAATATATATTGTCACAACAATTTTGAAAATGTATAAGCAGTTGGTGTGTGAAGAGGATATTCATATAAATAGCAATTTCACTTAAACATTTAACAAAGAGATAAAAAATTACTTTGTCTCAGTATTAAATGTATTCCTGAACAATGAGTATCAACTAATTACACAATTTTATTACTTTATAATAAATGATCAAAAGTTCAGAACACTGGAGACTCCCTACATCACTTACATTTTGCAGACAATATCATACTATTTGACAGTTGTTCTGAAAAACTACCAGAACTCATTGAAGAGCTACAACAGGAAAGTAAAAATTTTGGTCTGAAGATGAATATCAACAAAACACAAGTCATATTTATCAGATTTACCTTACCAAGGAAAATCATAGTCGATGAACAAGAACTAGAAGATGATGGTATGGGATAAGGCAACAACTAATGTCCCAACTTGGTATATTTCACAAAATGTCACAGAGTATGATCTTGCACAGCGCCTTTGCGGATGACAGCACTGTGCCTGCCTCAAATGAAAAATAGTCTCATACCCATGACCTCAGGAGTCAGGGGAAAGGTAGAAAAGAATGGCCTCTTTCTTCTTCTCAGCTCACGCTGCTTCGTCAGGGGTCTTTAAATAGAAGGGGTCTTTGCTATGTAAAGACCTCTGATGAAGCGGTGAGAGCTGAGAAACACGTTGGGCTATACAAACAGAATATTTTTTGTTTTTAGGATTCTTTATATCTATGTAGATATATGTTTTATTTTATTTTTTAATAAGTATTTGTATATTTGAGCTTGCCCAAGCCCCAGATTATTATTTCAGTTAGGTCTCTTAGACAGGTCCTGGGTTACATGTGCAGAGTCCTAGATAGAGGACTGAAGACATCGGGGGTTACCCTAAGAGAAAACAGTCTAAGGAGAGGCCAAAATAACTGGAGGGGAAAAGAAGAAGGGAGATGATGCCAAGGTACCTTCACTGGGGGTTATCCAGTGGAGGCGATCACACCAAAAGGTTGGATTGCCTCTATTAATGGTGAGTCAAGTACCTATTTCGAATTGTAAGGTGATTCCCACTGTGAAGTAGCTGAGAAGGATTAAGCTCACTCGGTGAAGGGTCCAAAGAAAGAAATATAAGGTTATTGAAGTCTACACCCAGATTATGTGCGCTTTTTTCTTTTCTTGTAGGAATTGTATGTGAGGGGATAACCAGGAGCTATATCCTTTCAGTGTATTAGGTATTGGAGTGTTCCCCTGGAGAAACGCGAGTCGACAGTAGACTGTACCTCATATTCATCATGCCTGTCTAATTGGTGTAGGGGTGACCTTGGAAAAATGGTTGTATAACAAAGGCTTCAGTATGGATACATGAAACACCTTGGAAATTCGTAAAGGCAGAGGTATACATAATTCATATGCCACCAGATTGATCTTGGGTGTGATGGTAATATGAAAGTAATGTTTAGACATAAATGTCGGGTAAACAACCATGCTTTATTTCCCACCTGATATGTGGGTGCCAATAATCACCTGAGGGTGGCATAAATCTTTGTTTCTCATTGGGCTGTTTGAGGTTAGAGTGCAATTTATCCCAGAGGAGACTTAGGTTCAATGGATGGTCATTCAAGACTGGAATCCCTACCCAAAGTAGGTAGCAGGAATAGCTACTGGGTGTAGTCCATAGCTGCAAAAGAAGGGTGCCATACGTAGGGACCCTTGTTAAGCATTATTCCTTGTAACTTCTGCCCACAGAAGAGGTTTCCAATTCTCTTGGTTATGAGAAATGAAGACATTCAGAATATTTTTCAGGTACTGGTTGACTCTTTATGCAGTTTCATTAGTCTGAGGGTGATAGGCTGAAGAGAATACTAGCTTAATCCCAATTTTTTCACAAAAGGACCTCCTTGGTGAAATATCCAGCGAATAAAGACATTGATGAGTTCTGAAGCACTCAGACTGTTTCAAAGAGGTATGATGTGTGCTATCTTAGATAAATGGTCTACCACCATGAGGATGGTAGTATAGTGGTTGGAGGATGGCAGATTGATGATCATGTCCATAGATAGATGAGTCCATGAATAAGAAGGCACAGGAAGTGGTTGTAGAAGTCCAAAAGACAGGGAACAAGCAATGACATATTGCCAAATGTACTTTTTTATAGAAGACCACCAAAATGAGCAGGTAACTAGAGAATGGCTATGGGTCACCCTTGGATGGCCAGAAAAGGGGGTATCATGATGTACACACATTACCTCTCCTCAGTCACCAGGAGGTACATAGTACAAGCCATTATGTAATTTGCATATACAAAAAAACACAGAGAGGGCGCCCAATAGTGCCTATTATCCTTTGAGACACAATCGATGTTGAAATATTCAAAATATACTTACAAATGTGATGGTTGTGGAAAGGCTTATGCCCAAACACAACAAACGAGCCTACAGAAAGTTTGACCTGTCTCTGTTCAGGTGACCCCAAATGTTTAATGTTTTAAACATTAAAATAACAAATAATTTTGAAGACAAGCAGCATCCTGTGGATTGTATTCTTCCATTTGGGGTCACCTGAACAGAGACAGGTCAAACTCTCTGTAGGCTCGTTTGTTGTGTTTGGGCATAAGCCTTTCCACAACCATCACATTTGTGAGTATATTTTGAATATTTCAACATCGATTGTGTCTCAAAAGATAATAAGCACTATTGGGCGCCCTCTGTGTGTTTTTTTGTATGTTCTATACTTCCTGAGAGTTGATGTGAGGAGCGACCGGTTGAATTAATTCATCTACACTGTTGGGGGACAGTGTCAAATATACCCTACAAGCGATATATTCAGCATTCACATATGTGTTAAGCTGAACACACTAATTTGTGAGTACATTTCTCACACCGGTGGTGGGTGGTGAAACATAAAATTATTGACAATATTATACCAGGAGAGCCTTCCTACTTTTTGTTTCGCATTATGTAATTAGGGAGGTACATAATTCTGTGCTAATTTCAACTGTTGCAACAGTGGAGAAGTAAGAATAGTGGTGACAGAGGCAATAATCTTTTACGCAGGAATAATGGGTTCATTTGTTTTGCTATCTTTATCTTTGGTAATAGCATATAAATTGGATCGCAGTTTATAGGAGATAATAAAATTAAACCGGGACAGGACTAAGGCCCAACAAGCTTGCATGGTATTTAGTAGTTTGGCAGCACTAAAATATTGCATATTCTTCTGGTCTGTGGGTATATTTATGAACATGCTTGCACCCTCCAGAAGATACCGCCATTTTTTCAATGCAAGGATTAATTCCTAATACTAATAGCACATTCAGGAAGAAGACTCTTAAGCAAGAATCTTGACAATGAGTAAGTTGTTAAATCATAAATTATGGAACTCACTTCTTATGTCGCCGATTGAGTGACACAAAGTCAGATAAGCTAAAGATGTTTATGATGAAAATCTGGACTGTCTTCACTCCGTCAACATATGTGTATAAATGATAACTCCAAGCACAGCCAAAGAGGCACTCACAGAGTATGTGTAGCCTGAGGGGTCTTCCACCACACTGGGATAAAAGGTCTTTGGGATATTTTTTGAACCATCTCCACTCTCATTAGTCAGGAACCTTTTAGCAGGGGCTTGGCGAAGCTTGCTAAATCCCAAGTATATCAAGTGGGAATTATAAGTCTGAGAGATGAATTTGAAAATGTAATTGTATATTTATTAAAATAAAACATAATAACATAATATAATTAAAAATCAAACAAAGGTTATGATCATAGCAATACCTCAATGTATTTCATAACCAAACTGGTTATTTTTTGGGGAGGAAAAAATATTTTTTGTTGTTGAATACCAAAAAATGTAAGAACCTCGGGCTAGACATACTTTGTGATTACCTCTTTGGCTGTGTTTGGCATTTTCATTTATACTCACATGTTGACTAAGTGAAGACAGTCCAGCCAGCAATGAAAACAGCAGGGGAAGTCAGGAAGCAAGTGGAAGGTCAGAAAACCAGAAATCAGGAAACTTCAGAAACAAAGCCAAGGTCAGGATATCAGAAGACAGGATCAATGAGAGATTAAGCCAGATCACAATAGGAAAACTGGAAATACACTACTAGTATAAGACATAGGAGGAGAACCACAGAAGGGCACAAGGATGGATTCTCAGGCTTTATGTACAAGGGAAACTCCAGACAGAGGCTCACTTCCTTGTTTGGGTTCCATATTGGAGGCAGAGACATCCAGTTTCAGCAGCCATCTTTGTAGAGGTGACAGAAAACCCAGCTAAACAGTGGGTGATACCTGCTGATTGGAGGTGTGCACTGCACGAGTTCTTACAGCAGGCATGACAGTCCCATGAAATCCAGTATATAAATTACATAGTGCAGTATTTTTATTTCTTGTCTTTTTGTTACATTGTTGCCTTCACTCAACTAGAGCTCATTTTTGAACTCTTAAGCCCCTGTTAACTTCAAAGTAAAGCTAGATCAGAAGAGCAATTTCAAGGCAGTACTTGAAGGGACGTTTCCTTTGAGCCTAGCTGAACTCACTTGTAAAGAGAAGTGGAGCATTCACTAAGATAAGAGAGTTATTTTGTTTGCAGAATTTAATCTGTGTTTATTCTTGATTCAGTGGACAAATGGATACATAATTACCTATGCATACAGTAAAAGTAATCATATATCAATAATAAAGGTTTATTTTCACAAAGTGTTTTGCTGAGCTTCAGTAACTGCAACTATTTATAAAAATTGATTTTCCTGTTTAAGCAGGATGCTGCTTCAATAAAGATGTTATTGTTAGGTATGGAGTTTTTCTGATAGACAATATCACAACTTGTATCAAGATCACTGACTTATTTTAAATTCTCTGAACTTGTACCTTATAGTGTTGCTGTTAGGGCTGATGGCAGAGCATTGGGAAGTAAAAGAATGACTTTGATTTACTCCTGCCTCAAGGTGTTAAAAAACAAAAGCTCTTTGAATCTGGACTTATAATATGTGACTGAAACTAAAGTGACAGCTAGGGTGAAGGTAATATTTCTACTCTCATTCTAATTAATCATCCCATCAAATGTCATACTATTTGTATTCTTATCAGACTAGTAACCTCACAAACATGGAATACCCTGCTGAGTATAACCAAGGACATTCCACTGGGGTATTAACTCCTTCAATACCATAATAGCAACTGACAAAAAACAAGCAACAAAACAATAATAAAATAATAATACCTACTCTAGTTTGCTTTGAAAAGACACACTACTGCACTAGAGAAACTCTTAATTTGTTCTCAACACCTCTTTTCTTTATATAGTAAAAATGTAACCTGACAAACTGCATTTATTTTCAGTGGTTACAGCACAGAATAGGAATATTGTCTCCTGAATTCCTAAGAGCATATTCACAGCTGAAGTACTAGTCACAATAATTTAACAGAAATAAACAAAGACACTAAAATGCAAGTGATGATTTATTTGTTACAAAAACTATTTTTAAATCTGTATCTAATCTTCTAATTGTAAAATCACTCAGCTATTAGCCGACCTTCTCTACATTACAAATAAATGAAATGCATTGTTACAGCAGGGCTTATAATTTTAAGTCCTTTGCTACTAGACAGACCTGAAAAGTTACTCGCCACTGCAAGCCAAAACATACCCATCAGGGCTGAATTTCTACTCGCCAGGGCTAAATTTTCACTCGCCATTTGCTAGTGGCGAGTGGAAATTTTGAGTCCTGGTACAGTATATGAATAGCTCTAATTTTCTAGATAATTGAACAAATAACCATTAAATTTTTTTTAGGTTTAAAGGAGCAGTAAACTTTTTTTTATGGAAAAATATGTATCATAGGGATTTTCCTACTGAGTAAAATAAGGGTACTCCCACTGCCAAAAGATTTATATTTCCAGAGTTTAAACCCATGTTTTTTTTAATATTAGCAGTGCCCTTTAATGCTCAAATTCTAATTAGATTTCCTGTTAGATTCTAATGGAGAAGAAAGTCAGGAAAGTCAGAGACGGATAAGCGAGCAACTGACTGGGAGCGAGCGCCATTAAGGTGCTCGCCCCCAGGCACGGCAAATGGCGGCCGCAGGGGGGCCAGCGTGGAGAGGGACAATAGGTGAGTCAGGCTGGTCCCTCTGCGGCCGGCGGGAAAAGGAGGGGGGTGGGATTTTCACACCTGCCAGGTGGAGGTGTATATAGGTGAGGCCAGCTAGGCTGGCCTCACATTACTACTAACCTGTGTTCCTTGTGTCTTTCAGGTGCTGTACTGGAGCTGGAAATGGAGCAGAGAAAGAAGCTGTTGCCGCAACGCCGAATCTCCCTGCCAAAACGTTACCGCCAAGAGCCCTTGGCGGCAGGTAAGGCGGCCCTGGTTTCCAGGCCGCGGCGCAAGCGTCTGTCCCCCTCTGTTCCTTTTTCTATCGCTGGCGCTTCTACCCCGTCTGTGGGGTCGTCTCCTCTGTCTCCCGGTCTGGTTTCTCCTCCTGTCCTCCCCTCTGCCCCCATGTCCCTCTCCGCTCCCGCTCCGGGCTGTTTGGCCGGAGACCCCGCTGTTCTTCAGCGGGTGTTGAATGGGGATGCTGTCCCCTTGGGCTTCGGCCCGGAGGTGGCCAGGGACTGGTGGGCCAGGCGGGAGAGGGGGGAGGAGGATGGCCGCATCACCGCCCCGGATTTGGGGTCTGGTGATGAATATGCGGCTGTCTCGGCGGAGGAGAGGATGCCCCTGTCCTCTCCTCACGACGCAGCCGCGGAAGTGAGGGAACCGGAAGTCGCGTCGTCCGCGACTTCCGGTTCTCACATGGATGCTGCCGGCGCATGCGCAGGACGCAGGGCAGCATCCTCGGAGGGGGGGGGTATCCGGATGCCGGGCGCTCGCTCCTTGGGCAAGAGGGGCGCCGGGGGTAAATCGGTGCCAGCCAAACGGAGCAGAGGTTTGTGTAGAGGTGAGGGGAATGGTAGCGGAGGACAGTCAGCGGGTGGTGGCAGGCAGGGGTATGGATATGGGGGTACATGGGGTGCTAGGGGTCAGGGAGGGTTCCCTAGGTGGGGGGAGGGAAGTTCTCAGGGGGGTCAGGGATTTGGGGAAGAGGGGTTTGGTCCTTGGCAGCAGGGTGAGGGGGGATCATGGAGGGGGGGTAGTGTCCCCTGGCAAGGTTGGCCACAGCACCCTCAGATGGGGCCATGGGGTTTTGGCCCTTATGGAGCTCCCTGGGGGAACTTTGGTCCAGGAGGTAATGGGGGTTGGGGTTTTGGGGGGCCGGGGTCTTGGGGAATGAAGGGGGAGGGGAACCCCCTGGCTTATCCAGGAGGTCAAGTTCAGCCTAGGGGGGGGGTGGACAGGGGGGGTGTGTATAGTCAGGGTGTGGGGGTTAGGAGTAAGCCAGAGGATGTGCATGTCAGTAATGTGGTGTCTTCTGGTCCAGTACAGGCGATGGAGGGCCAGGAGGCGGCAGACAGGAGGGAAGAGTCTCAAGAGGACAAGCTGGAGCAGACGAAGGAGCATGCAGTGACTGAAGGTCCGCAGGAGGTGATCAATGGCGGCAAGGGTGAGTCCACTGTAATTGTTGATGCAATGTCAAAGGGGGGGGAGGATTCATCCTCTGAGGAGTCAGATTCGTCTGATTCATCAGACGATGACTCTAAGGAAGGTGTCGTTTTGAAATTTATGAAAAAATGTGTGAAGGGTGTTAAGGCGTCAAAGGAACAGAAGGGAACAAAGGGGATTAAGAAGCGTGTTAAACTAGCTACAGCAGGGGATACATATGCATGCTCAATTACATCTTTGCATGCGCATGTGAAAGAAAAGGTTCAAAAGAAGATAGGGGCTGGGAAGTATGTCTGTGTATTTGAACTGACTAGGGAGGCGGTGAGGGAGAAGCAGGAAAAGGGGGGTAAGGAGGAGAAGGGGGGGAACAAAGGATATAAAGGGATTTTGCAGTGGGTGAGGGGCTTCTCAGTGTTTGCTAGTATCTATGTAGAGTTCAAGCCTGAGGAGGCTCAGAACTTGTGGAAATACAATGATTTAATAGTGGATTTGTGCACTAAGCATGGTGGTTCGGTATGGTTAGATTATGACAGGGAATTCAGGACTAAGATGGCCGAGTGTAAGTCGTTAAGTTTTGGCCAAAAAGATATGGATATATGGACAAATGTGGTAATGGGGGCAGTGAATAGGAAGGTGTCAGGGCAGCCAGTTGCGCATGCTAAACAAGGGCCTGGGCAGGGGTCTGGGGTGAAGGCGGTATGCTGGGCTTATAATGAAAAAAAGTGTACTAGGGGGTTTGCTTGCAGATTTAGGCATGCGTGTAAGGCATGTGGGGGTACACATGCAGTGATGGATTGTAGACAAGGGGGGAAGGTGGAGAGTAAGCAGCCTTTTCGTAAGCCTGGCACTGGCGAGGTCGCCAGTGCAGGTAGGTAGGTTGGCTAGCATGTTGCAGGAATATCCTGACAAGGCTAGGGCAGATTGGCTTTTGAGAGGCTTTGAGGAAGGTTTTGCTATTCCGGTGAGGGAGGAATTGTTAAAGGTCGGCAAAGGGAGGAATTTAAAATCTGCATATACGCATGCAGATGTGCTGCAGGAAAAGATTGACAGAGAGGTAGGTCTGGGTAGGATGGCAGGGCCATTTGATAGTTGCCCAATTGAGGGGCTAGTGGTTTCTCCAGTGGGAGTGGTACCTAAGAAGGAGAGGGGAAAGTTTAGGCTTATTCAGCATTTATCATATCCAGAGGGAGGATCAGTGAATGATGCGTTAGAAAAGGAGTTGTGTAGTGTGCAGTATCAGTCTTTTGATGAAGCGCTGGAGATTGTGAAAGGCGTAGGGCCGGGTGCCATGTTGGCAAAGGTGGATGTAGAATCGGCATTTAGGTTACTACCACTGCATCCAAGTAGTTTCAAGTATACAGGTTGTTGTGTGAAGGGGAAGTTTTACGTAGATAAGTGCCTGCCTATGGGTTGTGCGGTATCATGTGCATACTTTGAGGCTTTTAGTTCGTTCATACATTGGGCCCTGGTCAGGAGAAGCGGGGCAGGAACAGTAGCGCATTATTTGGATGATTTTCTGCTGATAGGGGAGACAGGGTCAGGAAGGTGCCTGGGTTTGCTGAAAGAATTGCTAGCACTACTTGGGGATTTAGGCGTACCGGTAGCAGAGGATAAAACTGTGTGGCCGTGTACAAGGTTATCATTTCTAGGTATTGAGATTGATACAGAGGAAGAGAAGTGTAGGCTCCCAAGGGATAAGGTGGTAAAAGCCAGGCAGTTGGTGCAGCAGGCTAGGGAGGCAAAGAAATTGGAACTGGGCAAGGTGCAGGAGTTGCTAGGTGTTTTGAATTTCGCGTGTAGGGTTATTCCTATGGGCAGAGTGTTTAATAGGAGACTGGAAAGGGCAACGGCGGGGGTGTCAAAGCGTCATTTTAAGGTTAGGCTGACAAGACACTTAAGGGCAGATCTGGAAGTATGGGACAGGTTCTTGCAGGATTTTAATGGGGTATGTCTTTGGAGGAAGCCTGAGCAAACGAACGAGGAGTTGCAGTTGTTCACGGATGCGGCAGGGGCAGTAGGCTTTGGGGCATATTTTGAGGGAAGCTGGTGTGCGCAGCAATGGCCACCACATTGGGCTCAAAATGGGCTAACTAAGAATATGGCGTTTTTGGAACTATTTCCCATTGTGGTAGCTTTGGAATTGTGGTGGCAGAAGCTAAGGAATAGGGCAGTTAGGTTCTGGTCTGATAATATGAGTGTGGTACATGCAGTTAATAATCTATCGTCAGGATCATTGCCTGTTATAGGGTTGTTGAGGAGACTTGTGTTGATTTGCATGAGGCATAATATACAGTTTAGGGCCCTTCATGTGCCAGGGGTGGATAATGGAATTGCGGATGCGTTATCTAGAGGGCAGATGGGCCGGTTTTTTATTTTGGCTCCGGGGGCGGACAGGACTGGTTCTAATTTCCCCTCTGAATTTTGGCAGTGGGGAGAGGAGTTTTAGACAAGTTGATTGAGAGGTCTCTGGCGCCAAAATCCTGGCAGGCGTACAAGCGAGAGTGGCAAGCGTGGGTAAGTTTTGGGGGCGGCGCGCAAGGTGATATAGAAGGGGACAAGGGAAAGTTGTTGAAATATATGGAGGCATGGTATGGGGAGGGGCGTTCTAGGGCTAGCATGCAGAGGGCATTGGCAGGGATAGCATTTTTTTCCAAGATAAAGGGGAGGAGTGACCCCACTAAGGATTTTGTGGTATCTAGGATATTGAGAGGCTGGGGGAGGGAAGAAGTGGTTCAAGGGGACAAGCGGCAGCCTGTAACTAGGAGTAGGCTGGTTGGTTTGGTGGGTGTGCTCGGATTAGTTTGTCAGGATCAGTTCGAGGCGGTGTTGTTTAGGACGGCGTTTACGCTGGCATTTGCGGGGGCTTTTAGATTAGGGGAATTGGTGGCACCCTCGGGTAAAGTGGAGGGACAGGGCCTTCTACATAGGCTGGTGCAGTGTACAGATAAGGCAGTGTTATGTTGCATTCATAGGTCTAAAACGGACCAGGGGGCAAAGGGCAAGTGGCTGTCACTGAGGGAGGTTGGGGACTTGACATGCCCAGTAGCGGCAGTCAAGGAGTATATGGCAGTGCGGCCGGCAGGGGGTAATTTGTTTTTAGTTCATAGGGACGGGCGGCCGCTCACAATGTTCCAGTTCAGGGCCGTATTCAGAAGGTCATTACAGAAGATGGGATGTGATCCTAGTAGGTTTGGATCCCATTCATTTAGGATTGGCGCAGCTACTGAGGGAGCGAGAGAGGGTTTGACTGGGGAGGAGATTAAGAGGATAGGGAGGTGGAAATCAGGGGTCTATAGGAAGTACATTAGGCCAGTTATGGATTGAGGAGTAATGGAAGATTTTTGTATTTGCAGAGCGACGTCAGAGAGCGTCGGTTCTGATTATGGGGCACTCATTTGTTCACTGGGCAGAAAAGAGGGCGGAAGTTAGACGTTACGGCAAGCAGCTGACCCTACCTAGAGAACGCGCAAACATTCACTGGTTCGGGAAAAGGGGGATGAGGCTGAGAGATTGGCCATTATTGGTCACGACTGCGCATAGGCGGTGGGGTAAGCAGGACCTCATCATAATACACACTGGGGGCAATGACTTGACCACGTTAAAATCACTGGACTTGGTCTTTGCACTGCAGAAGGCGATAGGAGAGGTGCAGGCGCAGTGGCCGGAGGCTACGGTGGTATGGTCCAGCATTGTCCCCAGATTGGTTTGGCGAGGTTCACACCCCATAAAAGCCATCGAGCGCATTAGGCATAGGGTAAATAGAGCCATGGAGAAGTTTGTGTGTTCTTTGGGGGGGTTCGCATTAGCACATACAGAGTTGCATTATAGTTGCGAGGGTTTGTACAGAGAGGATGGAGTGCACCTCTCAGACATAGGGTTGGATATATTTAATTCAGGTTTGCAGGATGCAATTGAGAAGTGGCAAATGGGATGGCGGTAAAAGGCGACAGGAAGGTGAGTTTCTGCCGACTTTTGGGTGGCGGCAATGCGGCATTCCCTGAGCCAGAGGGGAGGAGAAAGCACCCATAAGGTTACGGTTTTTGTGTGGGCCTAGCTGGGAACTGACTTTGTGGTCAGGCTCGGCGATGGCAGGAAGGGCGCAGGCCTAGCCACCAGGTTGGGTTACGGTACAGCGGCAGGCACTGACTTTGTGGTCAGGCGTGCTGAAGGGCGAGAGAAAAGGTGGCTAGTGCCAGGTATGCGCAAGGAAAAGGGGGTGCGGAGCTAAGGGCTCCAACAGTACGGGCAGCCGGACGCGGTTTGGGTTACGGTGTTGCGAGGTCCGGCTGCGGCGGTGGCCAAGTGCAGGCGTGGCTTGGCTACCGGCTTTGTTTGGCTTGGGGAATGCCGCATTTGGGGTTGGTGCATAGCACCATTTAGTCTGTAATGGTAGGAATATCAATAAATGACTTCTATTTGCCACAATCAGTATGTGTCATGTGTTTTATTTTATTTAAGGGATTGGGAGTGCATGTGGGGCTTAGCACCTTAGGATAAGCGAGCAACTGACTGGGAGCGAGCGCCATTAAGGTGCTCGCCCCCAGGCACGGCAAATGGCGGCCGCAGGGGGGCCAGCGTGGAGAGGGACAATAGGTGAGTCAGGCTGGTCCCTCTGCGGCCGGCGGGAAAAGGAGGGGGGTGGGATTTTCACACCTGCCAGGTGGAGGTGTATATAGGTGAGGCCAGCTAGGCTGGCCTCACATTACTACTAACCTGTGTTCCTTGTGTCTCCCACCCACCCAGCCCAAAAGAAGGTACGAAGCTGGAGGGCGACCAGTTCAAACGCCAAGGAAGTCAGAAGGAGAAGAAGCAGCGGTCATAAAAGGGGGGAGGTGGTTGCGGCAATGCGGCATTCCCTGAGCCAGAGGGGAGGAGAAAGCACCCATAAGGTTACGGTTTTTGTGTGGGCCTAGCTGGGAACTGACTTTGTGGTCAGGCTCGGCGATGGCAGGAAGGGCGCAGGCCTAGCCACCAGGTTGGGTTACGGTACAGCGGCAGGCACTGACTTTGTGGTCAGGCGTGCTGAAGGGCGAGAGAAAAGGTGGCTAGTGCCAGGTATGCGCAAGGAAAAGGGGGTGCGGAGCTAAGGGCTCCAACAGTACGGGCAGCCGGACGCGGTTTGGGTTACGGTGTTGCGAGGTCCGGCTGCGGCGGTGGCCAAGTGCAGGCGTGGCTTGGCTACCGGCTTTGTTTGGCTTGGGGAATGCCGCATTTGGGGTTGGTGCATAGCACCATTTAGTCTGTAATGGTAGGAATATCAATAAATGACTTCTATTTGCCACAATCAGTATGTGTCATGTGTTTTATTTTATTTAAGGGATTGGGAGTGCATGTGGGGCTTAGCACCTTAATACAGTTCTCCATAGAATATGATAGAAACTGCCTGTCACTTCCTGTCAGTTAGAACTACCAGAAAGTAAACACAGTAAATTCACTTCCTGGTTATTTGAACTGCTATAAATTTTGAATAAAAAATCTGACAGCAGTGGGAGTGCCCTTGTTTTATTCAGCAGGAACTGCTCTATAAAATATGTGTTTTCATAAAAAAAAAGTTTACTGCTCCTTTAAGCCTTTAAAGGGATAGTAATGTTTCACAAAAACAGCAGCTCCAATTAATCTTCGTAGTATTTGGGTCATGTGTTATTTCAATAAAGAGTTGTAGTTCAAGAGTAATTGAAACATAAGGTATCCCCCCTCCCGCCCCTTTTTCCAAGTGTAAGCCACCTCACCTCAGATGTGGAATCTGGTCCTAGGAACGGACAGCTCAGAGCAAGGGACAATCTTCTTACTGTGAGCATAAGGAAAACCCTGCCCCCCTTGACAAGTTTTTCAGGTTTTCCCTTATGCTAATTGAAGATTGTCCCTCTCTGAGATCCATCTGGACATTCTTGCTGCTCTGAGGTGAGCAGTGTTACATCATTAAAAGGGGCAGGAGGGGGATACTTTATCATTCATTTACTCTACTACAACTACAAGTCTGACAGTACTGAAATAACACACTCCATGGGCCAAATAGTATGACGTTTAAAGGAGCAGTAAACTTTTTTTATGAAAAATATATATTGTAGGGATTTTCCTATTGAGTAAAATAAGGGTGCTCCCACTGCTGAGAGACTTATATTTCCAGAGTTATTACGGTTTAAACACATCTTTTTTTACATTAGCAGTGCCTCTAGTGGTCAAATTCTAATTAGATTTCCTGTTAAATTCTAATGGAGAGGAAAGTCAGAAAAGTCAGAGACATACAGTTCTCCATAGAATGTGATAGAAACTGCCTGTTACTTCCTTTCAGTTAGAACTGTCAGGAAGTAAAAACAATAAATTCACTTTCGGATTATTTGAACTGCTATAAATTTTGAATAAAACATCTGACAGTGATGGGAGTGACCTTGTTTTACTCAGCAGGAAAATCTCTATAAAATATGTGTTTTCATAAATAAAAGTTTACTGCTCCTTTAATTGGAGCTGCTTTTATTGTGAAATATTACTATCCCTTTAAAAATCAGAAGGGTGTGAAACAATGTGTGGCATGCCCCTCTGGTCCTTTAACTGTTAACTGTTTAACTGTAATGTCAGATAGAATATAAATAACTAAAATACAAGTGATTCTTGGTGTCCACAAGTTTTAAAAGTTTTTGACCACTGCAGTTTATTTAATGATTTAGTCATTCAGTCATTAGAAGCTTCATTCTATAAGTCCACAGAAATGAAAGGCCATCTATTCACTCAGTTAAACTGAAGAATAATAACAATTATTTCGGTTAACAAACTACTTGTAATTAAATTTAGAGTGAGAACCACTAATATAACATGACTGTTCTGTCAGGTTTCACAACCATAATTACCTTTACTGCATTAGCAATAAACAGCTGAGAGAGGGATATGCCTGTTTGTAAAATATACCATTTTACCATCTAGTAAAAGAAAAGATGTGAATGATGGCACTAATAACTGTGTAGAGGCCTTGTGGGTTCCAAATTGAAGAAGCCCAAATGCTACTCCAAATGGAATAGGCTTCTCAGTTAGAAAATATAAAACTAAAGGGACCATTTAACTACCCAGAAATTGACAGGAATTAGACTTGCAGAAGAACAAAGGAAAGTTTGTGTGAAGAGTTAAATCAGCAGAGATAGTGAACATCGGAGATAGATCCAAACAAGGTTGCTCTATTTGCATATGTAAACAAAATCAGCTTAATTCAGCAGAAGAAATGTAAAAGGTCCTGGTCAGATAGGTAGCCTATGCAAGCTGTAGTCTTTAGGAGGGAGGAAGTCCAACTTAAAACATTGCTCTCTCTCCTCCTGGTGTAAAGAAAAGTCCAGTTTGAGTTCCACAAAGAAGCTTTTCAGTGGCTTGATTTCTTAACAAAGTGACTGCAAAGTCAAGAATTATATACTGGGATCACAAGCGGATGAAATCAATTGAAGGGATAGTAACCCTTTATTTTGACTTTACATTCTGTAAGTGTATAATTTGTGTAGTCAGACTGGCTACATTTCTACTAATTTTTTCATCTTCACTTTAAGAAAAAAACATTTGTTTTAGCCAGTGATCCCCCTGGTTTTGTTTGCAGAGAGCTTGCTGACAGGAAACATCAAAGCAGGTTTAATGATATAAAAAACAAATCACATAAAAATGAAAGCACACAGACTATTCAGTGCTGCAGATAGAGATTACAACATTGTATTATATCCTGCATTGATGGCCAGGAAAACTTTCTCGAAACTGAGATCCAAGTAGTCCATGGTCAGAGACAAAAGTGGATGAACCATAGGTGAAATAAATAAATAAATTATATATATATATATATATATATATATATATATAATGTCAATAAAACCATCAATCGTCAAGACTTTTCAAGGAGATCAAAATGAAACAATTTTATTGTATTATAAATCAACATTTTGGCACACAACCAGTACCTTTCGCAAGAGGAGGGGGTAAGAGACACAAGAGGGAAGCCACCTGTATAAGGAAAGACTTAGGGCTGGATTAATCAAACTGCGGGAATAGTAGTGTATCAAACACGCTGCTCTTCACTGAGATCATTGATGGATCCCTTCGGGTATTCATCAATGATTTTGCGTGTTTCCCTGCTTTGCATATGCGAAACAGGGAAAACTGTGTAAATTAGTCAGTCATGGGAAAAACACACGTATACGCATAAGCACAAATGTGTATGCGTGTGTTCTCCCCATGCATTCAAATGGGATATTGTTCCAATTTTTTTCATGACTATACCCTTTTACTAGGGATGGCCTAAAATGTTTCACCTAAAACTGAAATCGATGAATAATGGCTCTTCCTGCTTGTTGAATAATTTCCCTCGAAAAGTGCTATTTTTCCTCTTTTTTTCGCCTAGCTCATTCCACTGAAATCAATGGGAACATTGACTTTATACACAACACACAGCAAATATTATTTTATTTCCCAAAGGCATAGTGTAAAACGAGCATGAAGGTTCCTGTGTTGGGGAATATGGGGAAAATATAAGTGGAGCAGGGGATTTTTTTTTGTGGGGAGGTTTGTTTACTGGGATTGGAGGCAGTTAATAAAAAAAGAAATCCTAAATACAATTAAAAAAAAATCCATAAGACATGGTATAAAAGGGGTCTGAGGAGGGTGCTTGTGTTTGTGGGTGGAGTCTGGAGAATAAATCAGTTGAATAGGGAATTTGTTTTGAGGGGTTTCCTGACTGCTATTGGAGGGACAGTTAATAAAAAATTAATTAAAATAAAATAAGAAATTTGTATGTAAAGTGATGAGACAGGAACCTCTTGACATAAGCTGCCACTGGGGTAGACTGATACTTGACTTGATAGAGTATTTTGTAGAGGATGATTTGTTAGATTTGTTGTTAGAGGCCCAAGCCCAGAGGAAACATTTGATTTGTAGGACTTAGACTTATTAGAGGAACAAGCCCTGAAAAAACATTGATTTGTAGGACTTAAGGTTGTTTGGCACAAGCCCTAAGGAAACATTGATTTGTAGGATTTAGGCTTGTTAGAAACAAACCCCCCAGAAATGTTTCTTTATTTTTGTAGGACTATTTTTGGGGGATTTTTTTGTTTTTAAAGCACAAGCCCTGAGAAAAAAAAATTCCCCTACTGGCCTAATGCCAGCAGGTCATGTTGTGTTGGCCAGCGGCCTTATTGTTTAATCTGCATGATGATTAGGCAGCTCAAAGTTAATGGAATCAACAACAGCAGTAACATGGGTGATGGATGATAAAGGTTCCACTTGCCACCACTAGCACCAGTGATGCACCTGAGGCAGTAGAAGCACAATAAGTAGCCCCAGTATATGTGGAGAAAAGAAGAAGTTGGCCAATAATTCTTCTCCACCTGCCCTTCACTGCTCGCTACTACCCTTTTATTCCTCCCTTCCCATTAATTTCCCCAAGATCCCTAGTGTGATTCAGGGAGACTGGAATGTAATGGTTCTGTAGTGCTCACTTCCTTCTCCTCTTCAGACTCAGTGGACACATAAGGGTCCTTCCAATTCCTCCTTTTACTATTTTTAAATGTTCCCATAGACATAGCAGTCACTATGATCCTCTTTTGCCTCTTTTTCAAAAAGATCACAGCAGAACAGCTCAGCTTCTATTTGGTTTCACTTCCTGGAATTTGTCATGTTTTCATAGTGAAAATGCGAATAACACATAAATCAATGGGCAGAAACTTTCTAGCCATTGAAAAAAAATGGCAAAGAATTTTGGCCATTGGGTGAAAAATACAAATATTTTAATAGCTGGTTTAAAAGAGGATTTTCCTGAGAAAAAGCAAACAACAACATAGTTTTTGCTGGATTTCTCGTGGGAACACAGTGAGCGCTTTCGCCCACCCCTACCCTTTACCATACTTAGGGATACAGCTGTCACTTTTAACGTATCATCTTGGTGCTCTTTCACTTCTTTACCTGTGTGATCTGTTATCACATTGTCTTTCTTTTGTCCCAACCACATCTCATAATCACTTAAATTTCAAGGTTGACTTGAGCACACTTCAAAGACAAATGAAATTAAAGGATTACTTTAAGAATCAATGTGGTCCAGTAACACTTTTTAAATAAAGAATAGCTTTGACACTAGTAATGCTGCTAAATCAATCCTAACATTCACTAGTGTGTTTATGACCAGTCAGTCTGGGGATTAAGGGTCATAAGTGTTTTCCTAACATCAACAAAATTGAAAGAGCTGTTATCAAAATTCTGCCCTCTTCTATTAAAATATTGTAATTAGACCAACAAATAATGGACGGGCTGTAGTAATTCTGGACTATGAACATTGCAGACAGGAGATTTTGACACAGCTCTCTGACTCTACAACATAAACAAAGTTATGGGGGGACCCAACATCAGTGTACTCACAAGTTATTGACACCACCTTGAACGAAACACTAACCAGTGGTTGGATCATGGAACAAACCCATGCATTTCTCATACAGAATCATCTAAGAATAGGATTCATCAAAACCACCAGGGCATCCAACAGACTTAGCCATAGGATCTCAATTACAGCTCCTCGCAAAATTTCTTTATTACTACCTACAACCACTGGTAGTGTCCATGCCATCATATGCGAGGCATAAAACCAATTTTTTAAGAAGATACAGAACCTCCAACTTGGCCAGGATAATTGATTCTGGCTACTCTGGATGTCAAATCTCTGTATATGGTCTTCCCCACAATAGTAGGCATGGAAGCTGTATGTAAGACCCTCACTAATAATCCTTCACCGGGGAGTAGGGGTTGATGAAAAGTGTGAAAAATGACCCACAAAAAAATACGAGAAAACGTGCCGATTTTTCACTTTTCCTGTGAAAAATTTTGCCTGTCTATCAAACATGTCCTCCTTTTTGCCTATTTTAACAAATTTTCCACCGATGTTAATACATTTCCCACTGTAATATTACTTCTTATGAGGGCTTAAGTTTAGAAATAAGTGGCTGAAAGTCAAAGCTGTGAGTCCTATAGCAAAATATGGCTTGAAAAATGTGTTAGCATGCAGAATGCATTTGTCCATTGCCCACAACACTTTCTTGCTTAAGTGACACTGGCACATATTCAGAATGATATCAAGCAATAAAAAAAAAAAATAAAGTACAACCTACAATGTGGCAGATATGTATTATAGTGGTGGTGATGGTGGGGGACTGGCATGGTGTGATTTGTGTATGAATTTTTACCATTGTCATACTCTATCCTCCTTCTCAGATTATTGACACATATTACTTATCAGTCATAGCAGTGGTCCCAAGTGGGGTAGATTATGGCAACCCTTCTTCACATCCATCCTCCACCTCCTCATCTGTGCTGCTGTTAATATGTTTGTCCTGGCTTTGTCTGTCATATGTGGTTTCTGCTACTACTACAACTACTGGAGCTGGATGTTGATGTAATTCTACTGCCACTACTACTAGGTGTCAAAGGTGCAGCATTTATAGCAGCAGCACCAGAGGTACATATCTAACACAACCTGTGTTGCTGGGTACTCAAAACAGGTGTGTGTGGCTGAGTGGGACTAGGACTTTGAAGAGGCAATGATGCTGAGGATGACTGATAGGGTGACTGTGTGCTTTTCGAAATCTGTACGTGTCCAGGGTCAGACTTTCCAATGGCTTTCTCAAATAGTTTATAGACAGGCTCGGTGTTCCTTAAAAGTGGCGGAAGATACAGCCTTTGACTTTCTGCTGACCTTATAGCCCTGTCATCATCCTCACTCTCAACTCTGTCTGTATCTGAACAAGAGAAGGATGCTTGAGGGATATATTCTAGATCAGCATCATCATCAGTCATCATTAGGTAATCCTCAGCAGCATCAGCATCACCGGACAGTTCTTGCCCACTACTACCCTTATATTGCTCTAAGGTTTTTGAGGTCTCAAACAATTTCTTTTTTACTTTTACGATAACAAAATTCACTACTACTTTGAGGACAGGTGTTTTGGTGTCTCACTGTCTGATGCAGTAGGTGGTTCAGCTACTACACCTTCCTCTATTATGCTGTTGCCAGCATCATCAACACTTGTATGTGACTTGTTGTCTTCAGTGTTCTTCTTATATGGTTCTATATTTCTACTGGCACTGGTGGTGCTGGACCTAGTTTTGCTGGGACCTTGATAAACTGCATCCTCCCTTGGAGTAAAGGGATCATCATCATTGATTGCACATGCTGCAACAACCATTGCTGCAGTAGGTTATTGGACTACTACTTTACTATCATGTCCCTACACTGCTCCACCCCTCCCGCTTCCCCTTGTGCATTTGCTGGAAATTCTGCAACTACACTGTGTTTTTTTACTGTACAGCGCACAACACATTTGATGGAGCTGTATGATGCCTTTCCTAAAACCAGTCAGCTGTCTGTCACTGTCACCTAAGATAGTTCATTTTTTATTCTTTATTTTTTATTTATTTTATTTTTTAAGTTGTCCACCCCGTTGTCTTATCACAGTCTGTCCAAAAAAAATTATAACTGAAAAAGAAAATCAACAATGTCTTTCCCCAGACTTCCCCACCCAGCACAGGGACAATAACGGCAAGATCAGCAAGCAAATAGGTTGCCTGTGTCTTGCCTGTTAGTCACATGGAATTTTGGAGTATTTGGAGGACAACCTCCTTCCTCCCTTCTTATCCCCTAGAATGCCCCCAGACTCCCCTAATACAGAGAACAAATGTCCTATCTAAATGACTTCCTAAACTAAGTTTCAATTCCCCTTTATTTGCCTATCTCCTCTAGCTAAAAAAACATGCTGCTCTCTTCTCTCACAAATACAGAATGGCTGCTGTGAGAGCCTGACAGCCTTTTATATGGCTGTAGAAAACTTTTGTGTGGGATAGAAATACTTTTCTTCCCATTGATTTCAATGGGCGGAAAAGGCAGAAAAAAGCAAAAAAAACAGCACTTTTCACGGGAAATTTTTAGCCAAGCGGAAAGTGCCATTATTCTCCACTTCCAGTTTGAGGGTAAAATTTTCACAGATCCCTACCGGGGAGACCATCAACTGAATTCCTGTTAACTCTGCTGAAGCTTTTTTTAGGTTATGATTATTTCAAATATGAGTGTAATTTCTACCTGCAAATATCTGGGACAAGCATAGGTTCTAACATTGCTCCATTGTGTGATAATTTGTACCTGAAAACTCACATACTTTCTAAGTTCCAACAGCACATCTTATGTTGCTAATATTATATTGACAACCTGTTCCTGGTGTGGAGTTTGAGCAGTTTGTAGATCTCTTAGACAGTATAGATACCCAATTAAGTTCATTCAATTTTCTGAACCTCAAGGTACACAGAGAAGGAGAATGTCTGTACACCACCAACTATAGAAAACACACTAATAGGAACACTTTGCTTCACTATAACAGTTGCCACTCACCACATTCAGATTCTTATGTTCTATATTCAAAAATGTTGAGAATTTTAAGAAATAACTCTAATAGTGATATATGTTTGAAACAGGTAGATGAGCTTATAGAAAGATTGAAAGAGGGAGGGTATAATGGTAAATTACTGAAGGAACAGCATCAAAAGGCCACAACACATATCCAATCTGAACTGTTAAGAACTATAGAAAAAAACTAACAGATAAGACAAAAGACTGATCTTCTCTACTCAATTTACCCCACAGAGCACTGTGATCAGATCTACAGTAAAATGGAACTGGTCAATATCAGTATCAGAAAACTCATTACCTCTAATTTTTAGAGAAAAACCCCTTTTCTCATACATGAGAGGGCCCAATTTCAGTGACTTGCTGTTTAAGACAAATCCATAGGATTATTTTATGACTGATAAAAGGAAATGGTTAAATAAAGAATCTTTAGGATGTGTGAGATGTGTCAACTGTACAACGTGCAAATTTCTTATTACTGGTAAAACATTCAAACATCCCAATACCAATAAGGAAATCACCATCCGACAGTGTTTAATTTGCAACTCATCATGCATTATCTACATCATCACAATGCCCATGTAGTTTAATGCATGTGGGTAAAAGAACCACCTCCTTTAGAGAGCGGATAAATAATCACAGACAAAACATAAGGGACGTACTAAGAACTGGGTCAAGTTACAAACCGGTAGCTAGGCATTTTCTTCAACAAAACCATACCCTGGTATTAGTGTTGAGCGAGCACCCCGATGCTCGGGTGCTCGGGTGCTCTGACCGAGCACCCCCTGAGGCTCGAGTGCTCGGCCGAGCACCCGAGCCCCATTGAATAGAATGGGGCGACACGAGCATTACACCAGGCACCCCCTGCTCTGATGAGGGGAGGGTGCCTGGTCAATGCCCCCCTTCATCTCCGCAATGTCCCCCTTCATCTCCGCAATGTCCCCCTTCATCTCCTCTATGCCCCTCTTCCACAATGTCCCCCTTCATCTCCGCTATGCCCCTCTTCCACAATGTCCCCCTTCATCTCCTCTATGGCATAGAGGAGATGAAGGGGGACATTGTGGAAGAGGGGCATAGCGGAGATGAAGGGGGACATTGTGGAAGAGGGGCATAGAGGAGATGAAGGGGGACATTGTGGAAGAGGGGCATAGCAGAGATGAAGGGGGACATTGTGGAAGAGGGGCATAGAGGAGATGAAGGGGGACATTGTGGAAGAGGGGCATAGCGGAGATGAAGGGGGACATTGTGGAAGAGGGGCATAGAGTCTATGCCCCTCTTCCACAATGTCCCCCTTCATCTCCGCTATGCCCCTCTTCCACAATGTCCCCCTTCATCTCCGCTATGCCCCTCTTCCACAATGTCCCCCTTCATCTCCTCTATGCCCCTCTTCCACAATGTCCCCCTTCATCTTCACACTGTCCCCCTTCATCTCCGCAATGCCCCCTTCATCTCCGCAATGCCCCTGTACCTCCAGTCCCTGGTGGTCCAGCGGAGCGTCTTCAGATCTGTGCCTCCTCCGGCACAGATCTCCGCCACCCGAACATGGCGGGTGAGCACATGGCGGTACTCGACGAGTACCGCCATGTGCCGAGCAGAGCGATGCTCGAGCCGATCCGAGCATCGGCCAAGCATGCTCGCTCAACACTACCTGGTATCCCTAAAATGCATGGTGATTGACCAGGAAGGAATATGTTCTTGCTACAAAGAGAGGTCAAATGGATCATAGGACTGAATACATTGGCCATGAGGGGCCTGAATTAACAATTGTCCTATGCATATCTTCTATGACATGGAACGGTGGCTGTTAGCCACCATGAGAATGTTTGCCACAACCTTCCCTTGAGGATTTACAAAATGTAAATTGTAGATGATGGGCAGGCAGTGGAACATGGGTGGAGGCCAGTGTCCCACTAGCAAGACCTCACTATGACAACCATCGCCAACAATCATGTTCATTATGCCATAGGGCAGGCACTTCCCAATACATCTTTGAAAAGTGATGAATAACATGGAAAATGCACTGAGTGGGGCGAGGCAAGGGAAGATTGGCAGAGGTTGGTTCCTCTTCTGCCAACCATATTCAACATATATACTGCATACAAGTTGAATGGTTGACAAGAGCTGTGCTGTAGGACTGCCAGGATTGTGGCACATTCAATGGCAATAGCAGCACAGGAAGATCAGACACAGGTTCAAAATTAAAAACAGTTTGGAATTACTTAGTTGTGTACCTTCTGTACCAGAGCCAAAAAATGCATTATGGGTCTAGAAATACCCTCAGAGTCTTGATGCCAATCCGAGTATTAGAATCCTAGCTGCTCTCTCTGTCAACTCACTCTCCAAAGTGGCAATTGCATAAGACCAAAAATAACTTTTGGTTTCTCAGAGATGTTTTTCTTTAATAATGGATCATTCAAGAGAATATCCCAATGTTTACTGAATATTGCATGGATGTCTCTTGAAGCCATATTAAAACGAGTGATAAACAGAGGAACTATTCCTAAATCCTTAACTTTATTTTGATTTCTCTCTTTAATAATTTCCCTATTATCCTCAAAACTTCTTGCCTTTTGATAAGAGTCTTCAACTAACGTATGTGGATAGCCTTTTTCTAAAAAACAATTGCGTAAAATCTCAGATTGTTTATCAAATTCCTCTATATGTGTACAGTTTCGTTTTATCCACCTAAACTGACCATACGGTATATTTCTGAGCCACTTTTTATGGTGGCAGCTGTTAATATCTAAGAAACTATTTTTGTCTACTGTCCTGGAACATACCCTACACTCATCCAAACCCATCAATTTCACATTTATTTTACGCTACATTTGTTTTATACACATTTGCTTTTAACTTATTTTTGGATACTGATAAGCTGCTAGCAGAGTTTCAAGGGAATTGAAGTAAATGAAACCAATACACAGGATCCCGAACAGAGACTGGCTGGTGTTCTCCATAAGCTGGATTGTCAGACTATGTAGAGGCACTGGTCTGAACGCAAGGATTTGTGAGTAGCCTGTATTATTTATCATCTCCAACACTTATTGTACAGAATTATACCATTGGGAGCCCTCTTGTCTTTCTGTTTTTGGTCTTATATAGTACACAGGATGCCTTGGTCCCTTCACAAATTTGACAGGGGGAGAAGTCCTTATAGAGTCCAAAATGGACTGTGAACTACTGAAGAATTCCGTATCACCACCACATTGCAACGCACACTAGGATACTACTTTATAACACTGCTCTAATATCATCCAGATATTAGGATCCACGAGTTCAGGCAAGGGTCACAATGGGAATCAGGGATCACAGGTAAGCTTGATACACAGGTACTAGGATGCTGAGCACAGACCATCCGGGGGATAGTAGGAAAGTTCCAGGTATAAGTAGGCTTATGGACAGGTGTATGAGTTCTGTAATCAGGAGTGAGACCGCCTTGAGGGAAGAGGAGCGGACGGGTTTGTGACAGTAATACAATACGTTTGTTACAATTTGACCTCCTTGAAAAGTCCTGATGAGTGCTCCTTTTATTGACTTATCTATACCGAAACTTCAAGCGTGCACCCAGGCACAACCCATAGGTTGTTGTGAGTTCTGTCATACACACAGAATTTCTGTGTCGATCCATTGCAGGATGAAGGCCTCCTCAGTAAGCCTCTAACAACTTTTGTCCTGTACCTTTTGTTGCCAATGTGTCCCAAAAAGTTTGTAATTTCATCTACTTATCTTGTCTTTGGTCTTCTTCTTGGGCATTTAGTAATGAGTGGAATCCATTCCAAAATTCTTGCTATGTGGCCTGCCCATTTCCATTCCAGGAACTTTACTCTTTCAATGATGTCATAGACCTATGTTTACTGATGAATACACGCACATGTTTTTCTGTATCTTTTTGTTATGTTTAGAATTTGACACGCCATGCCTCTCTGCTATACTTCGCTGAGTAATCTTAAGTTTTTGCATAACTTTGGCATTCAGTGTCCATGTTTCACAGCCATTTGTAAGGACTGGTAGTACACATTGGTCAAAAATCTTGAGTAGTAAATTTGTCTTAAAGACAGTACTACTAAGTTTCTCAAATGCTTGTCATCCCAATATTATTTGTCACTCAATTTCCATCATGGTGTTTCCATCTGTTGACATTTCCTGTCCAAGGGAAACATACTTATACATGGATACATACATACATTCTACAGGAAAATGGTCCAAAGAAAAGTTACATGGAAAATAATGGTAATACAAGTTAAATCAATTTCATACTTGCAAATAATAAAACTATATTCGCTGAATGCTCAGTCTTAAATCACTTTAACATTGGAAGTGACCATCATCTCGTGAGAGCAAAAATCAAAACTGACTGCAAAAAAAGGAAGAAAGAAAATGATCAAGCCAACAAACATGAAACTGAAAAATCATATGAATTTTGACTTATTGTTTAACCTGTTCAGTGTACCACTAGATGTTCCAGACATAGACATTTCAAACCACAATGAAAAGTTATTGAGCATATGGTAGACTCTGCAATAAAACAGCTTACCATAAAATCTCAGGTATAATACACACCTGTGTATAATACACAGGTGCATATTATACCCAAGATTTTAAGGGAAAACAAGAGGGCCTATGTATAATACACACCCTTGTTTTACCCTGTCACATACACAAAAAAATGCCAAATTTTCCCTTTCTCCCTCCCTCCCCGCTTACCCAGCACTGCTTCTCCAGCATGGAAGTCCAAATTGCATCATCCTGACAGGGTCCCAGTGGGCAGCATGCTTGCACCTGCCGTCCGCTTCCAGCATGTCCCTGTCAGGACCTCCTCTGGCCAGCCAATGGTAGTGTCTTGCAAGGACTACAAGGTCCTCACAGGGCAATACCATAGATCCAATGCATGTAGGATCTATGGTAATGCCCTGCGAGGACCTTGCAGTCCTCAACAGACACTACCATTGGCTGGGCAGAGGAGGTCCTGACAGGGCCATGCTTGAATTGGGTGGGGATGCAAGCATGGCGCCCACTGGAACCCTGTCAGGATGGTGAAATTTGGACTTCCATGTGGGAGAGGCAGTGATGGCTAAGCGGGGAGGGAGGAAAGGAAAATCTGGCATTTTTTTTTTATTTAATTTTTTCTCTTGTATAATATGCACCCCCCACTTCACATAAGGTGAACAGGGGCAAAATTGTGTGTATTATATGCAAGATTTTACGGTAATGTTTCATTTGGGAATGTCATCCAAAATATATTTATCCATATTGATGAATTTTAAGAAAAAAAACAAAACAAAACAAAAAAAAAGTCCATCAAATTCAAGCATTGCCACATCTCCTATTGTAAATAATAATTTTCCATTCTGGCCCTGAAGTAAAACTGAAATATTAGAAACAGGGTAGAATATGTAGAAATGTTCAAGACCATAAGGAAGTGCATGAAAGATGAAATGCACAAGTTCAATGTTGAACTCATAAAAAGGGCATTGGAAGAAAAGCAAGGGCTAAAGAAAGCAAAATGAAAGATGGCAACACATAAGAGCCAAATGTTTGCATTAAAGAGTTCCATAATCTCCCCATATCTATTTTCCGCTTGTTTAGATGACATTTTCTGCAAAAGAAATTGGGACAAAAAAGGACTTAAGATAAATGGAGACTACCTACATCACTTACGTTTTGAACACAATATTTTTTTTCCCAGTATTCCTGAAGAACTGCAAGAAAACATTGAAGAGCTACAACAGGATCTGAAGGTGAACAAAACTTCATGTTTAACAAATTAACATACCAAGGAAAATCACAGTAGATGGACAAGAACTAGAAGAAGTTGATAAGTATATATGTGTGTATATATAATGACAGAAGGTGTATATATAGAGCCCCAAATGCTAAAAGGTGTCTATCCTGATTAGCCCCAGTATAGCTAATCAGCTAGCCATTTAAATACAGTCAGAAGCCGATGTGTTTAGTTAGTGCTCAGTAGAGCAAGGATTTTATTTTGTTTGATTTATTGTTACTGCTTCTGTCTCACCACTTGGAGACAAATAAACAGGCAAAGTCTTGAATTATACTCCTCCTCTGTGTGATGCGTTTCTGCAACCAGGAAGAGTGTTCATTCAGGCTGATCCAAAGACAGAAGGTTCAAAACATTAAAGAGTACTTTTGTGTCTATATATATATATATATATATATATATTAGTTTAAAAGCCCGTGTACACGGGCCAAGGTCCGGGTAATGTTCCTTTGAGTGCCAGAGGGTACGCATCGCATTGCATACCCCTCTGGCACTCAAAGGGTTAAGGGTATATATATATATATATATATATATATATATATATATATATAGATACACACACACACAAATTAACCATACATATTTTATCCTTTCAGAATTTGTAAAGTCAATGTAAAAGGTTACCATTCTTTTACGTTTAACAACCTGCTCACAGTGAGACTCAACCACTGCTAGACTCTGACAAAGGCAGCTGAACAGGAAATTTAACCTAGTATCATCTTCACTTATACATAAATATTAACCCTGTAATTGTCAGAAGTAAGTTGCCCCCTGCTGCATTATGCATATAGACAATTTCATACCCCAATTAATAGAGGAGATTACTTGGAATGAGTACTTGTTGGACTTACTGATCTCAAATAATTCCGAAATGGTACAAAATATACAGATACATTTAGGTAATAACGACGATAATATAGTACCCGTTGAAATGTCAAAAGAACCACTATTAAGGCACTCCAAACATATTCTTTGGTATCTGTTACTTGACCTTTGAAAAGGGTATTAGATTGTGTACAGTTTAAATCAAAATAACTTTATTGGTGATACTTGTTAAAAACATAAGAGAAAGGAAAATTAAAAACAAAATAGGGAATATTTCCTCTAATTACAATTGCAGCTGCCTATCCTTCACATTTAAGTGTTATGCATTAATTGTTATGCTATATAATATGTGTAGAGAGCAGCGCTTTTATATCATGGAGATGATCAACATTCAAGAGCCACAGAACACTTTTTTATTATTTTACTTATGGGCTCAGCAATCCAACATTCTCCCCATATCTTACGGCAGGGCTCAAAATTTCCACTTGCCACTAGCCAATGGCGAGTGAAAATTTAGCCCTGCCGAGTAGAAATTCAGCCCTGGTGGTTATGTTATGGATTGTAGTGGAGAGTAACTTTTCAGGTCTGGCTAGTAGCAAAGGACTTCCAATTTTAAGCCCTGTCTTACGGTATTATTATGGATGAGAATCCTCTCCTCTACCGCCTATCTCTAATTTATACTGATATTGAATGGCTGTTTTTTAATCAACCTAATATTGCTGCCTTGTCCACACAGCTGTAATATTTATCAGTTCTCAAGGCCCCTAACAGGGTCTATCTCCTGCTAATGATTCAAGATAACGGATCTCCGAGGACCTACTAACTTATTTGTAACCCGCCTCTTATGTTAAAGAGGAAATTTCATCACATTAATATTGAACCCCAAATCATAATTACAATAGCGATATGCATAGACTTTTCAAGAATAATTGCTGTATTAATGAGAAATAGAACTTTTTAGGCAGACAGGTACCTTCAGGGATCTTGCGGTAGGTGTTCTCTGTGCCTGAGCTGTCAATCCCTTCCAGTGCCTTAAGGCACAAATGCATTCAACTCACCAATCGTGGAGTTGAAGGGAACAGATAGTGACTCAGAGATGCCATCTGTGCAAGATGTCTGCGCGGTTCCCCGCTGCTTGTCTGCCTAAAAAGATCTATTTTCACTAATGCCACAATTATACTTGAAATTACAAGTAAATTTCTACATATCGCTAATTATGATTTGGGGCTTAATATTAATGTGATGAAAGTTCCGCTTTAAATTTCCTACAAGTGCATACTACACTGGGTAACAGAGAGATTCAAGGTACATAGCTAGCGACCCCTTAAAGGACAACTCGTTCAAAAGCAGGACCTGTGGGTGCTCATTCATAAATAGACACCTATCTGTGTCATTTAAAGCATCAACTATTGTGACAGTTGGCAGTCCTTTGTTTACAATTGAAAGGAACCTAGCAACTTAATTATCTTTACAAGTGCTGTCCAACAAGCAGTAATCTGAGCACTGAGTGAGGGTTTCGGGTATATTATTATTCTGATTGCACTTGCTCTTAAACTGATACTGATCTCACTACTCTTATTTTTGATTCTATCTGTAACTTATCTGTCAGTCTCAAAATCTATTATTAAAGCTAAATCAGCATGTATTCCCTATTATTTTACACCTAACGCATTTCACCCACATGACAGGGCTTCATCAGAGGCACACTGAAACCCTCACTTAGTGCTCAGATTACTGCTTGCTGGACGGCGCTTGTAAAGCTAATTAAGTTGCTAGGTCCTGCATTTGAACGGGTTGTCCATTAAGGGGTTGCTAGCTAGGTACCCAGAATCTCTGTTACCCAGTATAGTATCAACTTATAGGGAATTTACCAAATGTGTTGGGAAATTAGTTTAAAAGGTGATCGCCTAAAACATTTATTTTTAATTAGGCTAATTTTCTAGTGCTAAAAGTATCATTAGATGGCATTCAATGGGAAATAGACTTTAAAAGGATAGTAATTTTCAAAATAAAAGCAGCTGAAATTAATCTTCATAGTATTTGGGCTATGGAGAGTGTTATTTCAATACTGTCAGAGTTGTAGTTCAAGAGTAATTGAAAGTATCCCCCTCCCGCCCTTTTTACCGAGTGTAAGCCGCCTCCCCTCAGATGTGGAATCTGGTCTCTTGATCGGACAGCTCCCAGCAAGGGACAATCTTCTTACTGTGAGAACAATGAAAACCCTGCCCCCCTTTACAGGTTTTTCAGGTTTTTCCCATATTCTAATTGAAGATTATCCCTCTCTGCAAGCCATCTGGACACCACCTTTCTGTTCTGAGGTGAGCAGTGTTACATCAGTAAAAGGGGCAGGAGGGGGATACTTTATCATTCAATTACTTTTGAACTAAAACTCATTATTATTGAAACAACACTTTCCACATCCCAAATACTATGAAGATTAATTGGAGCTCTTGTTTTCATTACTATCCGTTTAAAGACAAAAACTCAGAAAAAAGTTGTACTTTGTTTTAAAAAATGTTGACTAATAAACTTGTCAACGTTTATAATACATATTTGAAATCACATTAAGATATGGTTCACTGTTGAGGCTAACAGTGAAATAGAGCATATAGTGAATGTTAGTTTATAAAATTGGCATTTGTTGATATACTTATTTAATCACTCCACATATTTTATATGTTTTGGTGCTGCATATCACTAATTAACTTTATTTAAATTGATAAGTAAAAAAACATAGGGGCATCAGATAAAATTAAGGGACAGTAAGGCCAGTAAGGGTGTAGAATTCCTTGTCTCAGGTGTTGGGAAATTCTGTATATATATATATATATATATATATATATATATATATATATATATATATTAAAGCAAAATAACTGAATACCCCTTAAGCTAGGAATAAAGTTGAGTGTTTTGGCACCAGAAGGGAAAATTATTATTGTTATCCCTGCATCAACAATAGGAGATATGGCAATGCTTGACTTTGTTGGACTTTTTTCTGTTTTCGTTTTGTTTGGCTCTTAATTTTGGGAGACATTCCCAAATGAAACATTAAGCTATTTTATTGCAGCACACACTTGAAGTTGGCCTACTAAAAATGCCTTCTGTGGACACTGAACCACTGTCATAGGTACACCTGAATAAGGAGTGAGAAAGTATAAAAATTGTTCCAAAAGGCCCAGAGATTGAGTCTTCACATAGCAAGAACCTGAAAAATCAGCCCTTGTTATGCATACTTGATCAACTGATTTGAATCTGCTGTATGCTGAAACTATTTTAAAACCTTTGTTGATAAAATATGCAACAAAGTCAAATGGGATATACCATATGATGAAGTTAATTGTTAAATGATTAATAGTGGCCACCGTACAGATGAGAATTCAAGGCATCTGCAAGGAGCATTTATTTTTTTTTAAACTATAAAGTTCAGATCTGTAGAGCCCCAAGGTCAGTAACTTGCCACAATACAGTATCACTGTAAGTGTTCCAACATAAGTGTTGTGAGATATTACAAATCAAGAGTGTCTGATTCAGAGCATTGTTTAATGTTTTAATTAAGACTTCTGTATTGGCTAGTGTATTTGACACATGAGCATTCAATCCAACAAAGGCTCAATGCTGGCTTCCGATCAAAGAAATTTAGATTCTTCATCAACCTCAAGTTGTTGAAACAGAAATGGTCTGATTGGGAGACAGAGTGACATCAGATATTTTGATCGGCTTTAATGTAATTGCTTCATTGGCCATTTCCAGTGGCGCTCTATAGGTCATTTCATCAGCTGCCAGTGTACTCCGAAGTGAGCTCCAACAAATACTGAACAGCTGTGATGTGATAGCTCAAACTGAAAATAAACTCCTGAAGAACCTGTTTTTACTGGGAATTTGGCTATAAACTGTCAGTTCAGCTGTAATGTAATCAAGTCCTACATGTGTAACATTAAGAGTGCAAGAGAGCTGTGCAATGTATGGTTTATTCCCCCTGGTCCCATAGAGTTAATATCTTGATTTACAGAAAGAGGGAGTCATTGTCAAGTCTGAGTCCCCTGCCCAGATGATGAAGAAACCTCCTCCTACTGGTGGAATACATTGGCTGTGTACAATTAGCTTCAATAAGAACATTTTCCATTTTGTTCTTCTTTTGGGTGATAATTTGCCTTTCCTCAATTAAGTTAAAAAAAAGTAATTTTTCATTATTTTTTTTTTTTATTACCGCCATGAATTTTTTTACCTATGATCCCCTAATACATAAAAAATGTGTCATTCAATTATTTCATGTTTCCTCTTAATGACTATCAAGAACAGATTTTGATTTTTTTATTCAAGTTCCAGCCATCATACAAAAAATTCAGGACTTGCCCTCTGACCCCTACCCTATAACCTTCACCAGAAATCAGAGGTGCTCCTCAAAAAATAGTAATCCTGGGTTGCCTTGGGCCCCAATTGACCCCACCACTGCCCACTGTGTAGGGGGGGCAGATTTATAGGTAAGGGTTGTGATTCAACCCATCCATCCCCACACACTTCTACCCTCAAACCCTTGGCTATGGGGCAAGATGGGAAAATATATGCTTGTGGGTTCAATTAGATACAAGATCTTCTGTAATTACCCAAGGGAAGTGCAAATGTGCTCCATAATGTACCTTCCACCCATCTAAACAGGTGGAGAGAAAGATATAAATATTATTGCGCAATCTTAAGACCCCAGAACCCATTTAAGTATTAATCTTTGCCCAATGTAGAGGTCCAATGGTCCCCTCCATTCTTCGCCCCAAAATGTTGGACTAGTGAGATAGGCTATCCCTGCTTAAAAGAAATCAGTAAAAATAATACATTTCTTACCAGCAATTATAAAAAAAAACCCTCTTCCTCATCATCTTCTCCCAACTCCATATAAGTTCTTTATTTATGATGCAAGAAAAAAATAAAATTAAATAATAAAAGAAAAAAAATCCTTCTGCAGTGTTGTGAAGAACATGCTGAGTTAGAACTGCAGATTAAATGTGCTTTTGTTGTATGGGACTTCATGTACATAACAGCAACATCACTTCACAGTAAAATGTAGACAATTTAATTCCTCTGGTGTTCAGTAGTGAAAAGTAAATTAGAGTCATTAACTTCAGGTATTTTTTAATTGGATTCCCTGTGTTTATTATCCTTATTCTTCCAAATAAAAATCAAATTGTGAATAAATAGAAAATAAAGCACAATAATGAACTTACAGGAGTTTCACAGGAAACCATATTAGAGACTAGCAAAAGCTGAGTACATTTTTTCTTCTATTGAATGCACACATGTATTATAGAGCTACTGTCTATCCAGGAACTGTCCCATCATCTTTTGGGCTATACATTGGCTCACATACCTGTCACATTTTCCCATGTCTGGACTACCAGTTAGGATCAAGCGTAATACTCAGGATCTGCCAGCAGGTGTCATTGTTCAACCAAGATGGTGTCACTGTTCTTTCTAGGATATTTGTGAAAAGTTAACTAGCTATAATGTACCTTGTCCTTAAATACAAAGAGGAGAGTCAATACATTGATAGAAAGGTAATTCCAGTGAGAGAAACTTTTCAGATTACTTTTATATTTTAAAAGGAGATTCCACAGAATTCAAAAGGAATTGGAGAGATGTAACTCTCATTTTGTCATCTTAATGCATCTCCCCCTTGTGTTTTTATTCAAGCATTGCCTGAACAGGGTCTTAGCATTAAATTATTGTAAATGTTTTTCAAAAAGATAATTAAAATACAAAAGGCAGAGTTTAATGTGATGGATGAAGATGGTGGTGGTAAATATATTGTAATGATGATTCATAGAAAGGAATGCTAGACAATTTATATTATGGTTGATATATCCTTGCATTATGATTTGTAAATCATTAATTAATGGTCTTAGCCATGGTGGCAAATAGGAAAGGGTGAAAAATTAGCCTCAAACTGAAATCAGCGAATAATGGCACTTCCCACTTGGTGAATAATTTCCCACTAAAATTGCAGGTTTTCCGCTTTTTTCGCCTAACTTATTCCATTGAAATAAATAAGAACATTGAATTTACACATAACACATTGCAAATATTATTTTATTCTGAAAGGCATAGTATAAAACGGGCATGAGGGTGTCTGTGTTGTTGGCGTGTGTGGAAAGTATCAGTTGAACAGGGAATTTTTTGGGGGGGTTGTTTACTGGGATTAGGGGCATTTAATAAAAAATAAATATTAAATACAGTTTAAAAAAACCCATAAGGCATGGAATAAAAGGGGTCTGAGGAGGATGCCTGTATTGGTGGGTGGAGTCTGAGGAATTAATTAGTTGAACGGGGAATTGGTTTAGTGAAGTTTCTTGACTGGTATTGGGGGGAAGTTAATAAAATAAATAAAACAAGAAATTTTGTATCTAACGTGATAGAAACAGGGACCCCCTGACTTAAGCTACCACTGGGGTAGACTTATACTTGACATGACAGAGTATTTTGTAGAGGATGATTTGTTAGATTTGTTGTTAGAGGCCCAAGCCCTGAGGAAACATTGATTTGTACGACTTAGACTAATTAGAGGTCCAAGCCCTTAGGAGACATTGATTGGTAGGATTTAAACTTATTACATGCCTAAGCTCCGAGGAAACATTGATTTGTAGGCCTTAGACTTGTTTGGCACAAGCCCTAAAAAAACATTTATTTGTAGGACTTAGGCTTGTTAGAAACAAACCCTAAAAAATTTTTGTTTTTTAGTGCACATTAAAATAACAAATAGTAAACATATTCAACCATAAAATCTGCAAACATACAAAGGGTATGGGATACAGTGACTCATGAAGTCAAAAGGCAGCCTCTCCTATTGTGTAAGGCACATAGGATCAGAATGCATAGAGGAAGAAAAAGTGAGAGGAGAAGAAGGAGGAGGAGGGAAGGGAGGGACATCTTTTGTAGGACTATGGGTTTATTATTATTTATTATGGGTGTATTATTTTTATATATACATATACATATATATATATATATATATATATATATTGATTTATTTATTTTTTTTTAAAGCACAAGCCCTGAGAAAAAAATGCCCTACTAGCCTAGTGCCAGCAGGTAATGTTGTGTTGGTCAGTGGCCACTGGCCATTGTCAAATCTCCTGATGTAGATGTGGAATTTTCAACTGCAGGATGATTAGGCAGCTGAATGGGAATGGGATCAACAACAGCATGGGTGATGGATGCTGAAGGTTCCACTTACCACGATTAGCTCCAGTAATGCAATGGAAGACAGTAGCAGCACAATAAATAGCCTCCAGAATATGTGAAGAAAAAAAGAAATTGACCAATAATTCTTCTCCACTTGTCCCTCTTCCAAAATCATGGGTGTGTTGTTACTAGCTTAGAAATTTTCCCTTCAGAGCAGGAACTGTGCCTCCCATCCACAACTGCAATGTGCAGTGTGTAAATAACACCTGAGGGAACAACTATATTCAAACACCATGACACCAGAAACCAAGTACTGTTGCTGTCACTATACCCCTAGTCCACACCTCACTAATGACACATGACAACTTGCTGACAGTTTAATAGTAATAATGAATCCTCCCTGTGACCAGCTTAGCATATTCTGCGGGATGGAATTTTCTCAGATGCTGCTTGATGCCCTGCTTGCGATTCTCCTCCACCACACTGCCATGTGTGGTCAGTGCACCACACAGTGTGCAATGGGTGGACACGAACTGCCACATCCTAACATCAACAGAGTGGCTATCATTTGGCGGGGGAGATAATGATGAATGAGGTAGATTGGCAGAAGATGTAGTTACCCTAGAGGAAGAAGGTGATGGCGAGCTAGTTGTTTTGCTCATAACTGAAATTCCAGAATCTGCCTTAGTTTCTCCATTCTTCCTCCTCTTTGATCTCTACCTCACCTCTTGTTGCCTTTCTGGAGAGTTAGGGGGTACAGCAACAGCGGTGCTTGATTTCTGTGGTGGTTTTAACGTGTTTGACATAAATATCATGGTGTCTCTGTTACATGTGTGTTGTTAGTGTGCTTGTGCCAAGGAGTAATCCCTCCTTTCCCCTTCTCACTGAGTTGTCTCAAATTGTGCATGGTGTCGTTGGTGATGACTGCACTGTGCCTGTCCCAAGAGAAAAATAGTCCCACACTCATCACTTCAGGGGGTAGGGAACAGGTGAAGAAGAATGGCCTTTTTTTCTTCTCCTCTACATTCCCTTTCACTATCTGGGGAAGAGGATGATGTTGCTGCTGTTGCTGCAACTGTCTCAGAATCTGCACTGCAACTAGCACCAGTATTGCTGCTGCTGCTGACAAGTAGAACCTGTCCTAACCCGAATCACTTGTTGACCCCATTTCTACTGTGTCCATTGTGGTCTGTGGCACACTAGCCTGCTCCTCAGCATCCTGCTGCCCTTGCAACTCAGCAACAGCAGGAATTAGAGCAGTTGCAAACTCAGCAAATTCCAAAAGCTCAATGCTGGTGGTGATGCGCATCCTCATCCGTATCTCCCATTCCTTCTCAGTTTTTGCTAAAAAGGCCATTAATGTCTCTTCCACCCCAGCTTCTCCACCATCATCATCACCACCACCACAAGCCCCTACGTGCTGCTGCTCTATTACATACATCTCACTGCTGGTTGGAGAAGGTGACGAGCAGTGTGACAGAGGGTCCCCTAATGTCACACTTTGCATTTCTTTTTGACCTGAAGAAGGCAGGCTGGCAGCAGTAGCAGCAGGCACAGGCAGCTGATCTGTGCTCCTGCTGGTGCTGGTGGTATTAATTCTGCACCTGCTCTCACCCAACACCAGTTCTGGCCTCTTCAGGATCACGTTCCACTTGGACACTATAGTGAAGGGAAGGGGAGGAGGCCTCCCAGACCCTGAGGAATAGTGTGAGGTCCCTTGACTGCTAGGCTGGATGCTCTCAAATGTTTCCCCTACCACTCCCCTAACACTAGCCCCACCGGCTACTTCACCATTACTGTTTGTGTTGAAGTCTGTGAAAGGGGCGGCAGGGGGGAACTTTATAAGCTTATATTTCTCAGACTATACATGTTTGAGAGATGGGACGTACGTCATTGCATTTATATTTTTAATATCTACAATATTAAACTTTATTAAAAGCAAGCATTACTGTCTCTTTACGCAACACATTAGCTGCCAGATGACAAATTCCCCCCCAAAATGTTTTCATTTATACATTGTATACTTACTAATGGCCATATTCTGCTATGCTTCAACATGTCGATTATGGAATTCCACATAGTAGGGACATCCATTTTAAAGTAGAACTTTTGTGCCGATTCAGCTCTTGCCCCATGTATTTGTTGTGTAAGTCAATATTCATAAAAACGTTTTTAAAGTTTCCAGTGTTGGTATCAATAGAAATCTAACCTTACAGTCACCCCTGAAGAATAATCAGATCATGGCCATCTTTGATTCTTCTCTGCTGTGCGCCTCCGCTGAAACCCCTTATCACCATCACTCACATTTGAGAACACACCCCTTTACCTCTGTCTTGCGTGTGTAGGGTGCTCATGTTGTTATAGTAGCGGAGGCTGCCGACCGCTAACTCACCCGATTGCTCTTGCCTCAGCCGCGTTGGGCAGATCTGCCTCAGGGTGTCCTGGGTAGCGGCGGCTGCCGAGCATTCTGCTGCACCCGGCAGCTTGGCCGCAGCTCCTTCCGGTGGTCCCACAATGAGTGTTGGCGCGCGTCCACGTTAGACGCGCGTCAGATTTAAAGACACAGGCACACGTCTTGGGACTCCTCCTCTTCCTGGATAGTTTGCTCATAAACTTCCTGGACACCACTCTCAGTGCACTTTCATGGTGTCCAGTACAGTTGCCTTGAAGTTGTGTTCCTTTGTGTGTCTGATTAAACGTTCTGGTGCCAACCTTGGATTGTCTGACTACCCACTCCGTGTATGACCTCGGCCCATCTGACAAATCCCTCTGGTGTGGACCTGCGGCTCTGATAGACTACCTTTTCCATGTATGACCCTTGGCTTGGCTGACTACTCGCTCTGGTGCTGACCTGTCTCTGTCTGACTAACCGTTCTGGGTCAACTTTGAATTGTCTGACTACCCGCTTTGTGTATGACTTCGGCTTGTCTGACAAATCGCTCTGGTGTGGACCTGCGGCCCTGGTAGACTACCTTCTCTGTGTATTACCTTTAGATTGGATGACTATCCGTTCTGATTTACACCTGCGGGTGAGTTGCATTTCGATCTTCCCTATTTCTGCCTGTGAACTCCCGCCTTGGTGGACCTGGGGTTGTCCGCTGCGCACCTAGCATACAAATGCTCCAGTGGAGACTTGTAGGGTATCTCGGTGACTCTGGCAAACTTCCCTTACTGCGGAGTTCAGGTGCGGACCTGTAGCGCAGTACTTGCTTGTGGTATTTAGCTTGTGCAGGTGCGGACCTGTATTTAGGGGCTCAGGTGCGGACCTGAGTCAGTTCTCTCTAAGTTGCTATAGGACTCGGTTGGTTCGATTTCAGAAGAACTTTCCTCCCGGACGTCTGCCTATTGTTTTGTTCTTGCTTACTCTTGTTCTGTACGTATTTCCAATAAAGATTGTGTTACCTACTGTACTGGTCCTAGTCTCGTTTCTGAGTCCGTGACACATGAATGGTGCGCATGTCAGTTAAGTTAGGTGACACACACATACACACACACACACACACACACACACACACACACAAACTATGTGTAATATGTTCTCCTCACAGGCAGCTTTCCTCACTTTCTATTTTTAGCCAGGAAAGCTGCCTGCTTATTTATAGTGAGAGCACTCCACAAGGACATGCTCTCACTCTGACCTGGACATGCATTGACATGAGAATGCTCCAGGTCAGGAGGACAATATGGGATGGCTCAGGGAGGGATTATACAGCTGAGGGGTGTCCTTTAGAGGGTGTGGCAGCACTTCTGTGGCACTGGGATACGATGATACGTCACCAGGTAAACTTTACAACCTTAATATCTTTAACAAACACGGATTAAGAAAATAAAATAAAAACGATATTTGATTATAGACCCAGAAGGAAAATTGATCTAAAGCCAATCCACTGTAGGTGAATGTTCCCCTTTAAACTGGTGATGAGTGCAGGTAGTTAAGCACTTGTATGTAAAATAATGCATTATGAGCATTATAGGACTGGCTAAAATGAACACGGATTTTGTGGGCGATATTTAGCATTTCTCTAAGGGATTCAGATTGTGAGAGGATCAAGTAGCAACTAAATTAACGGCATGGACAAAGCAGGCACCATATCTGCTGATGTATGCTGCTGCCCACTGATGGAAATGATACCCAGAGAGCAGTGACAGTCGTATACTTTATACAATGGCCACTTGCCATATTATTGTGGTCGTATGATGTTTACAGCCCTTTGCCCAGAACACGACCCACCACTAGATAACCTCTGTGAAAAATAACTGTGACTTGGGATATAACAACAGACTCAACACATGACACCAGTTCTTTAAAACTTTTGATTTAAACAAAAAAATAGGGCATCATATCAAGTACCAGCATTTTGGAAAATGTCCCATTTTACAGGCATACTTTTGAAATTATTTTTGTACAATTTTATGGGATACTACCTGTGCCATGTGCCAGTGCAGGTAGGCAGAGTAAACTCAGGGAACTAAATGCATTGCTAAATTTGCTCTTGAGTACAATCTATAGGGAAGTGATGGATTGCACCTAAATAGTAGGGGAGCCACCGTGATAGGGTATAGAATACTAAGAAGTTTGGAGGAACTTTGAAACTAGCAAAGGAGGTAGGGTATAGACAGTACAAATGGGGTAGATAGAGTAGGCAGGAACTCAGCCCAGTAAAGGATTATGGGAGTGTAGAAGGGGTACAGAAAAGTGTAGCCAATAGGGATAAATTCCTATTAAATTAAGATGAAGAAAAAAGGTAAGTAGTGAGTAAAATATGTAAAGGCATAAAAATGCATTGTATGTTGGCTAATGCAATATGTATGGTAGGTAAAATAGGAAAACAGAAATGCTGATGGTTAATGAGTATTTGAACGTAATTGGCATAACTGAAACATGGCGGGATGATACACAATTGGGCTGTAAATATAGAGGGATATTCTCTATTTATGAAAAACAGGATTAGTAGAAAAGGGGGAGGTGTGTGCTTATATTTAAAATCAGAGCTAAATCCAGCGTGGGGTGATATTGTGAAGAAACTGCCCATAATGTAGAGTCCTTGAGGCTAAATGTGGAGAACAAGGTAAAAAAAAAAGTGTGGGTGGGTATATGCTACCACCAAATATTGAGAATGTTGAGGCCCAACTGTTGTTGCAGATGAGGACATTTGAGTATCTTGGGCATCCTATAATTATGGGAGATATTAACTATACAGATATCAACTGGAAACATGATTTCACAGTACATTGTACCGCCACCGCTTCTGGCGATGCTCACAATGATGCTCCGGTGTTATTTCCACAAACAGTTGGACGCATCAAGGCTAGATGCATCATCTGCAGGCGCGAGGCTTCAGCATGCTACAGGCCTCTGTTTTATGTGTTTGAGGCCTGTAGTCTCCTCCTACCTACTTCCTCCCACTGAGCTGCTCCTCCTACCTACTTCCTGAGGAGGGGTTTAAAGGGCAGACTGAGTCCTGACTCAGTTACCTTTACGTTGTTTTTCTGAGCAGTTCATTTATTTGGTATTCCTGATTCCTGTGTATGACCCGGCTTGTCTGTCCATCCATTCTGGTGCTGACCTGTGGCTCTGTCTGACCATTCTCCTTGTGCTTCCCAATTTGGCTTAGACATCCTTTCTGGTGCAAACCTGTGGCTCTGGCTGACTACACATGCCATGTATGACCTGGCTTCTCTAACTACCCACACTGGTATTGACCTAGGGCTCTGTCCACTGTGCATCCAGCATACTAACACTTTAGTGGATATCCTATCTGGTGCAAACCCGTGGCTGTGGCCGACTACCCGCTCCATGTATGACCTGGCTTGTCTGACTACCCACTCTGATGTTGACCTGGGGCTCTGTCCACTACTCATCCAGCATACCAACGCTTCAGTGGATATCCTGTCTGGTGAGAACCTGTGGATCTGGCTGACTACCCGCTCTGTGTATGATCTGGCTTGTCTGACTATCCTATCTGGTGCTTACTAGAGGGCTCTGTCTGTTCGCTCCGAGTGTTGGTTACTGTTCCACAGACATCCTTCCTAGTACTGACCTGGGGCTCTATCAGACTCCTAGCTATTGACTGCAGGCGTGAGTCAGTAGTCTCCGTGGCTGCGTACGATATTGAAACTCCTCTCCTAGACTGACTGCAGGCTGAGTCAGTGCTACCTCTGGGAGTTACCTTTTACCACGAGACTCCAGTGGGCTGAGGCCTAGTCTCAGACAGTGTGGTGGATCTATTGGAAGACTGCTATTTCTGATACAGTGCTTGCCTCTTTGATCACCCTCTGTGTCTTGTTTGTTATCTGCATTACTGTTTATATATTTCTAATAAGGTGATCTTAACTATACCATCTGACTCCTTCTCTTGCTTGCCAACCTTAACACATGAACCGTGTCAGAGTGCTAAGAGAAGCAAGTTTTTGACCATGGTTAGAGATAGATACATATTAAAAATGGTGGAAGTGCCAAGAAAAATAACAATGTATTGGACCTAGTGATAACAAATAACATAGACGTTGTGTCCAATATTGTGGCAGAGGAAGATCTGGGAAACAGTGATCACAGTATGGTTACATTTGAGATCAGTTTGGTGAAGCAATACTGCATAGGTTCAATCAAAACTCTTAATTTCAAAAAAGCTAACTTCAAAATGTTAAGAGCATCAATGCAACAAATAGACAGGGAAACATTATTTAAAGGCAAAAATACTGAAGAAAATGGTCAGAATTTAAATTTAGGTTGCAGAAATATATTCAAAAGTATATTCCAGTGGGGAACAAATGCAAAAGAAGTAGCTCATGCCCATTGTGGTTAAATGTAAATTTAAAGAAAGAAACGGCAAGGGAAAAAAGGCATTTAAACTATTTAAGTCTGAAGGAACAGAACATTCTTTCTTGAAATACAGATAATGCAACAAAGATTTCAAAAAGACAATCAGGTTAGCAAAAATAGATAGTGGAACTCAAATAACGAAAAACTTAAGAGGGAGTGCATTGGACCTTTAAAAAAAGAGATGGGTGAGTTGATTAGAGAGGATAAGGAAATGGTAGATGTTCTAAACAATTTCTTTGGAACATAAATTTGTAGGCTCTCTATGAGTGGTGTCCTACCCAGGTTGCAGTCTCTTTTAGCCCACTAGTCCATTTCAGGATTATTATTATTCAAGATATTTCCTCTCTGAAGGGCACTAGTGGTATAAAATAGATTGCACCCTGGGTAGGACAGCACTCCTAGAGAGCCTTCAAATTTCTTTTGCAGGCTCATTCCTAGTTGGGCTTCTCTGATTCCCACTATACATACTTCAGGTGGAGTCTCATTGAGGATATACCGAGATGGAATCCTGCTTTTCCCCTGCTCTTGTGATTTTTACAGTGAAACCAGACAGCAAAATAGTTGTCTTTTGGATTGTGAGTGAAATATCTCTATTCTTTAGAGTTTATAGACTGGGTAGTTCCTGAATGACTTTTGCCACAGGGGCTAGATCTTGCAAAAGTACTAGCAGTAAGTGACACTGCACTCCAAACAGCAGCAGAAGCTGTGGATGTTGATAACTTGTGTTGCTGCTTAGTCAACAATAGATTTATTTTTAGGCATGTTTACATGTCCAAAGTAAGACTTAACACTTGATCTCTAAACAACTTGATAAATAGGCATAGTGCTCTTTTCAGTAGTGCAAGATTGAGACGTTTCCTTTCAGTTAATGTTTGGCCATATCTGTAGTGGTGGAGGGATACATTTTAACTCAATATCATCGTCATCATCAAGGTCATCTTAATTAGCAGTGTCCACTTACTACCTACTACCTTCATATTCTTCTAGGATTTTTGAAAGTTTTAAAATGCTTCTTTTTACTTTTCTCTTTTTGGGATTTAATTTTTTGAATTACAGTGGGGACAGTGACCACTAGTTTGCTCTGGGATGTTACTGTCACTGTCTGATACAACGACTGCCAATGTATCCACACACTCATCCTTTTCCTTTCCCCTTACCCCTGCCCCTAGTACATTTGCTGGACATAATGAAAGTAGTATGAATTTTTTGAGATGTTAACTTGTGGAGTGATGTTTTTTTCATCTGAAAACAATATATGATGTATGTCTCTGGATCTTTTATTTGTCACTGTCAGCCTCAGTTACAGCTCAGGTCAGATAACCTCCTGTTTCTGTCACGTATCAGTCAAAGGTTTTGATTGTTTTAATGTGTCTTTGTTTGCCACTGTTTACAAGGACTTGATGCCCACATAACCTGCAAATGCAAGCTACTCCAGCTCCCTCTCTTTGCCCCACTGTCTCCCTCTACACATAGATAGTATCAACATTTCAACAGCAGCTTTCTCTTGTAACATGACTGCAGCTAGGTTTTCCAATACAGTACCTTATGATATTAGACTTTTAAGCTTCAGAATCAGTAGCGTTCAGTAAAGGATACAGCAGCTGATGTTGGTGTTAAGAACCATCACAGCACACCTCAGTATATGCTTGTCCCTCATGTTTTTGCAGATGTGGAAGTGAGTGTTTGTGTAAATATGCACAATATAAAGTAAACTAGTTTTCTGTTCCTGTCCCTTGAACATATGATGTCTATATATCTGTAACCTATATTTGTCACTCAGTCTCACCAGAGGCTCAGCCAACTGAGGTAGGAACTTGGAACACTTTACAGTCTGACAGTCACTATCACTTATTAGTCAAGAAAGCTTTTTTGTATTATATTTCTTTTTTTTACTCTCCTTTCTGCCCCCACAACCAGAGGAAACTGGCTACCACGAAGACTCCCATCAATCATCTCCATATCCCTCTCTTTGCCTGCATCCCAAATGTAGCTTCTTTCTCTTTCCACCCAAGCACAGACCCACATATATATTGGTAATCAGCAGTGTTTTATTCCGAAAGGCTTTGTTTGCATAGTGCACATTCATGTCGAATCTTCAGATCAAGTGAACATTTCTGTGAACTATCATTGCCTTCCTCAGCTCAGCCTATTCACCAACCCAGGAAACTTATAAACAATACCCAGCATAGTGGCTACATTTACTCACATGTTGCATTACTTCAGTATGGTACCTATATTCATTCATCACTATTATTAATCCCTTATCAATGGGATTAATTCATATTTTTGTTGTTCTCAAGCTCAACAATAGCTTGTAATTCAAATTTACTCTCAATAGCCTCTTCAATGGCTTATCCCAAGAGATTGTTTCAATCTCACCAGTCGCCACCTCAGAGCAGACTATCAGTGCAGGTTCAGTCACTATTGGATTAAAAATGCTCTTAGATGATAATGCAAATGTAAGTTACATACTTGGTAGATACTGACTTAGGCGGCACAAGAATTTAGGTTCAGCAGCTTGGCTGTACTGTAGATTTTCCTGGGGTGCCTTTCCTGCAAATAAACTATGAAGATTAATCAGTCAAACATTTTTAATAAATCCACAATTGTAGAAATACCGTGTTAAAGGTGCTAGACACAAAGCCAGATGTCTGATCCTAGCTGAGCCAGGGCCAAGACCCTGTACTGGGGAATAGCTCCAGAACAAGTATAGGATAGGACCAAGTATAGGACAGGACCCCAGATGCAGGAATCTGCAATATGGTTCATGAAGAGCAGGCTATAACCGCTAAAGTACAGAAGATTCTGTTCCCCAAAACAATAGGCAGCCAAGTAAGACGACTGGTAGGGAATGCTAAGGACAACAGGATCCTAAGGATAGTGGCATGGGATTGGTATAGGACAGCAGAAGCGATAGAGGCTGATCCTAAGAATAGCCGTTTGGGACCACTTAATGACAGTAGAAAGCAATGGAGGGACTGTGGAAAGGAACTATAAATACTGGACCACTTGGCTTATAACTGCTAAAATAAGAGTGGGCTAGGACCACAGAGTGGGCTAGGACAGCTGCAAAGCTGCTGGCTGAGGAATACCAAATGACAGAAGATGTTTACTAGGCGCTGAGGGGCCCAATCAGGAATGACTGGAGGAAAGAAGTCCAGGTAAGAAAAGACTCAAAGACCAAAACAAAACCCTAAGCCATATCTGACATACTGAGGATAAGTTGTCTACCCATTTTCTGTTGTCTCATCTTCATTTGTAGCTGAATTGGTCCTTTTTTGTCTTCTATGCTGTTGACTATCCCCTGCCTGAGTCTCCTTTATTACAAGGAACTAGTTCCAAACAACCAATCAGTATACCACCATGTCCAGTACAAGCTTCATATCCTCTTGAAATTTGTCACCTAGTGCCTGAGCCAGGGGATATTTCCTAAGAATAACTAATTACAAAGTAATGTAAGGGAGATGTTGACCAATGCAGGCCAATGCCAGGGAGGTGTCAGTGAGAGGATAAGCGAATTTGGATAGAGGAGCGGAAGGTCAACCATCTGGACCAGACTTCATCTTGGGCAGATAGGGTATTATGAGTGATGGGGTGTAATTTTTCCATTTCCACAAGTGAGTCTACTTTGCCGACAAATTGTTTATACTTTTTATTGCTTTTTTTTGTTTGTTTGTTTTTTCATCTTCACCTATTTTTTTTTTTTGACTTTTATATCCCTGACAGTAAGCTCTCTGGATCTCTGTTTCCAGACAGTTTTCTGGTCAGTCTCCCATCAAAGCAGGACAGTGATGCAATGTAACACGATCCTTGCAACACTTCATGCTCTGGATGTTGCATGCTATCTTTTTTACATTGAATCTTTTCTACATTGTTTCAATATACCTTCTTACAAAGTCCAGGTAGCTCTATTTCAGGGACATAAAAGCATAATAAAAAAGTATAGGTAATTTGACTTTAGATATTCTGCATTTGAAGAATATATAAAGTAAAAAAAAAAAACATTGTTACCCCTTTAAATTGGGTTTTAAGCCCCTTGAATGCTAACAAGGTCTCCAACATATTTGTTTTCTCTAAAAACTAAAGACGTTAAAAAGCCCCACTTAACCCTTTGAGTGCCAGAGAGGTATCCAGCGCATTGCTTTGCAATGCGTTGGATACACCTCGGCACTCAAAGGCTTAATTGTTTAAGTGTTAGAAGGGTACGCAACGTATTGCTCTACAATGCGTTGCATACCCCTCTGGCATTGAAGGGGTTAACTCAAAAAGGAAAGTGGGACTTTATATATGCCACGCAGAAAACAGATTAGTGCTATCACACCAATTATTTCACTGCCAGCATGAATTAGCAAATATCTTCACTCACCGTCATCAAATATTGGGTGCTGTGAAAACTCCATGGCTTTCCACTGCAGAAAAAGACTGGATGCAATGTATAGAAGATGCGGCAGCACTCCAAGGAACAAAGGTGCTCATACAGTAAGCTGGTTAAAATAAAAACTTTATTGTAGCACTTGTAAAAACAAACATGTTGGCTTGGAAGGGCTTAGAGTACACAACCAAAGCATTGATGGATAGAAGAGACTCACATCTCCAACTAAAGCATTTCACACTGAACATACCTTAAAGGGATAGAAATGTTTCACAAAAACAGCAGCTCCAATTAATCTTCATAGTATTTGGGCCATAGAGAGTGTTATTTCAATACTGTTAGAGTTGTAGTTCAAGAGTAATTGAATGATAAATTATCCCCCTCCGACCCCTTTTACCTAGTGTAAGCCACCTTCCCTCACATGTGGAATCTGCTCTTGAGACCAGACAGCTCACAGCAAGGGACAATCTTCTTACTGTGAGAACAATGAAATCCCTGCCCCCTTGACAGTTGTTTCAGCTTTTCCCCCTATGCTAACTGAAGATTGTCCCACTCTTCAATCCACCTGGACACCACCTTGCTGCTCTGAGGTGAGCAGTGTTACATCAATAAAAGGGGTGGGAGGGGGATATTTTATCATTCAATCACTCTTGAACTACAACTCTGGCAGTATTGAAATAACACTCTACCTGGCCCAAATACTATGATGATTAATTAGAGCTGATTTTATTATGAAACATTACTATCCCTTTAATCATAGACTTCCAGAACTACCGGGTGCTTTCTGTATGAGCAAGTTTGTTCCTTGGAATGCTCCCACATCTTCTATACACTTTATATTTGCCCCCCTATCTGCTGCAATCAGTTTTCTCCAGAATTGTTCATCTTTTTTTTCCTAAACACTGTCCTCAGATTTCCTCTAACAACCCACCAAGTCCTATATTAAAAAAAAAAATTACCCCAGATCCTCCAGCATGAGACTTTCACCTTCCTAAATTGCCTAATGCCAAATTGCCAAAGTGCTTGATCCTTCAGTTCTACCACCATTTCAGATATCTTCATATTAATACCCTTTTTTATTTAAAATCCCTTTATTATGTTAAAAATATAGACATATCTCACTTCTATAAAAGTGGCATTTCTATTTGAAATAAGCTTTTTCAAATACACCATTAACCTAATAAATGATAATTTCATGCATTAATTGTGGTTAGACAGATCTGTGCTTTCACCCTTTTTAATACTCTGTCTGCATTTCTAGTACTGTATTTTATGTAGTTCTCTAATCTATAACACCATAATAGGCATTTTTTAATAATCTTTATTATATAAATGTCTGGTTAAAGAACTGAATTGCTAATCAGTTCCTAACATTTTCACATATTTTGATTCCAATTTTTTTAATGTTCAGCAGGACTCTGGTAGTATAAGATATTTTTCATTGCGTCTATTTGAATTAAATATTTCTAATTGATCGAGATCATCAGGTTTGGCAATGAGAGTACTCACTGTGGCTTACTTACTGGGAACTGGAGAAACTGTGGAACAAAACCAGATACACCCTTATCCTCACTGATTTAAACAGGATATTTAACCCACTGAATGCTAAATAGGTCTTAAACACACTGCAAAGCAATAAGTTTATGGCTCTGTGGGGTAAAAGGCCCATTTTAGTAAATGGATATTATTCACAAATTTTTATTTCATTCACTTCTTCAGTAACTGGGCTTAGAAGTAGTGGTGGACAATGTGAAGCCCTCCAGCACCTTCCAGACTACATTTCCCATCATCCCTCATCAACCAATGGCTTGTGCAAACTGTTTTCTAAAGAACAGTTACAAACTATGGGGGAGATGTAGAAAAACCATTCTAAGTGTACGTTTAACCCGTCGAGTGACAGAGCGGTATGCAACACAATGCGTTGTGTATCCCTCTGGCGCTCAAACGGTTATGATCTGTCACTAAAGTTCGTAACGATGGATCAGCTTTATAAAGAAGTAAAGTCAAGTTTATAAATATGTCTGAGTATTTTTGAGACTATTCTGAGAAAATCTGCAAATGAGATTTATTTTAACATACATAGCTTTCACTATATACTTCAATTAAGAACAGATTATACCTGGCTTAAAGGGACAGTAATGTCCCATAAAAAATGCTTATAGTTTTGTAGAGGATAAAAAATAAACTCTATGGCACAAATCCTATCTCTCAAACCACTGTGGTTTGAGAGATATTAGCATTCAAAGTTTCCCCCTCCCTCCCCTTCTCCTGACATCAGAGCTGTGCTGACAGCAGGAGATCCCGGTCCGGGGACCAGCCGGCAGCTCTGCATCAGTCTAAATCGCATTATTGGAAAACAATTACTTCATTGGACAAGTCTACTAAGTGTGCTGGTTTGCAAGCACATTTTGTAGACCATTCCGATGAAGTAATTCTTTTTAAATAACGAGATTTCTGCTCTGCTGAAGAGTCTCCTCATGTCGGCCGACTTGAATCTCCTGCTGTCAGCTTTACAGCTGACATCAGGAGAAGGGGAGAGAGGGGGGACTTTGAATGCCTATATATATCTCAAACCATAGTGGTTTGAGAGATAGGCTTTGTGGCAATTAGCTCATTTTTTTATCCGTGACAAAACTAAAAGCATTTTTTATGGGACATTACTGTCCCTTTAAGATGTAATGAGTAAAAGAGGTTTTAATAGTGGTACAATTAGCAAATTTTTAATAAGTATCTTGCTCCATAATTCTTATTTGGAAAAGACCATTTCTACTCCACTTTAAAAAAAAAAAGTTGATTGACTGGAGTTCGCACTTAGAGAAAATGTCCCTTATTTCTAAAAGCAAACTGGAGTTATTATGAATTAAACCAACTGCATCTTAGGGGACAAACAAAAACTCCTCTAGCATTCAAGGGATTAAAACCCAAATTTAACAGGATTTTTTCCCCTGTGGTACAGTTGGTTTACTCCAAAATAGCTTGATTTTATAAATATGGTTCACTGTCTGTAAATGTTTATATATATCCTTATGTCACTTTATGACAATTTTGCAGACACTCTCCATCATGCCAGCTTTATGCAGCTCCCCCTATGGGTCATATGCAAACTGCATCATGGGGAAGAAACAAAAGATCCCAATGAAATAAATGGGGATTTTAACCCCCTAATGCTTGAGAGGCCTCCAATGCATTGCACACTTTTTTTACTATGATGCAGCTGATTTGACCCCAAAAAATGGCGACACCTTTCTCTGAACAAATTGCACTATAGCAGAGAAATAAAAATTCCCAAAATATCTATTGATTTCACTCTCTGAGTGCTAGAAAAATATCCAATGCATTGGATACCCCGCTGGGACTCAAAGGGTTAACTGGACCTTTTAACTCCTTGCATGCTAGAGAGATCTCCTCTGGCCCAGTAGGTCTCCCCCAGAATTACTCCCGTTCCTCTTGGTACATCAGACTTAAGAGCGTATATATATTAAAAAGAAATGTGCAGGACTCCTGGGGCAAACCATTTGCACAGTAGGGGAGAACTAAAAATTCCAAAACCTCTCATTGATTTAAATGGGGACTTTAACCCCTTGAATGCTAGAGAGATCACAAACCTATTGCTTCGCAATGCATTGGAGATTTTTCTAGCATTCAGGGGGTTAAAATCCCCATTTGAATCAATGGGAATTTTTAGTTGCCTCCTTCAGTGCAAATGGTTTGCCCCAGAACTCCTTCACTTTTCTTTTGAACATACAGCCATTAAGTTTCCTTTGATGTTCCCACAGGAACAAAGCTGTGGTGGAACTGGAAGCAATGGAGTGAATCTCATTTTAACTCTTTGCTTAATGGGAAATTCAGCTTTGATTCTACCTTATTTAACCCTTTGAGTGACAGGGGGAATCCAAAACATTGCAAAGCAATGTGCTGGCTACCCGTCTGGTACTCAATGAGTTAAATGCTAGCTAAATGACATTATTTTATTTCACATAATCTTGTATTTCAGAAAATAGAGTATAGGTTTTCAGGAACCCTGACCTTTTGACTTAGGGTTATTCCAGAAAGACATTACAGGAGGGCATTAACTCCTTGCATGCCAAAGAAGTTTCCATCGCATTGCTTCCAATATATTGGAGATATCTAGCATACAAAGGGTTAAAATTATTGACAATCATTATGAGTGCCTTTTTTTTGTCAATATGGGGACAAACATAGGCATTACAAATATCCTAATTTTATATGGGTAAGAAACTATAGTTTTAGTATCTATTTTATGTTGTGTTTGAACTGATCTGTGTGTGGTTTTTTTTTTTTTGTCTCTGGTTCCATGTGCATAAAGGAACAGTAAAGTTTTTATTTAAAAAAAAAACAGACAAACAGAAAATTAAAAATGTTATAGGACACTCATACAACTAGGAAGTGTACAGAAAATTAAAAATGTTATAGGACACTCACACAACTAGGAAGTGTTTAATTCAACATATATTACAGCTCAAACTTGTTTTTTTCTTTTGTGGCCACCAAGAGGTGTTATTCCTATGGCATACAGCGATCCACAAACTATGACTCAAGCTCTCTCACAGATTGTATTATGCTTATTATACAAAACAGTTTGCATTTTGGGCACAAGTTGGCACTACTGTATATAAATGTAGATTTACTAAAAGGACCCATTCACAACATCAGATGAGCACTGTAATAACTTTTGAATGAAAAATTTTCCATAAGTGAGTGCAACCTTTTAAGCAGCAGTCTAATATATACTTATTTTCATAAAAATGCACTTGTCCTTTAACTTTTAGCACTCATTAATTTTGGTGCAAAGTTAGTTATTGCTAACTGTAACCTAAGTCCTTTTTATAAAAATGCTGCTTTATTTAGTAAAATGAATCAGAAATATATCTAAAATTGAGGCAGTTAAAGAATGTTTAATAAGGTAATTTTATATATCTGACAGTTTTTTATATTTTGCATAGGATCTCAATGGAAGTTCATTATGTTTATTTCAACAATCCTGACTTGTTTTAATTGATTTGTGTCCTTGAGTCCCCCCACCCCCATTGTAATTAGCTTCACAATATACCCCTTATTATCTAAAGGACTTTTACTAGGTCATACTATGACACTACTTTAAATACAGGTAGATAAAGATGAGGTCAAGTAGGCTAAAATGGAGATGAATTATTGATCATTTTGGATTTGCTATACACCACTTCGAGATGCAGGGCACAAGACCCAGCAGAGAGAGGGAGAGAGGGAGAGAGATATATACCACTCTGTGTTTGATGTGAAGCAAGGCAATAAATTCATTAATCATCATTTTATGCCTCATCAAACACTTACCAAGTTCCTCCATGGGAGTTATACAAATTAGCCACTGAAAAGGCAGTAATTTTAGTTTAGCTAGGTAAATGCTTTTTGATTGCCTTCTTCAACAATGCTTCCCTTGACAAGCTAATAAATCAGTCCTTTCTGTCTACGGAGCTCACCAAGTGCCAACAATAAAGTGCACATCGTTTTAAACCTCGATTTCAGCTGCAAAAATCTCACAAAGATGGTTCAAGAGATCAAAGTCCTGCCACTTTATTGCAGACCAAAGTTTTTTGTCTTTTTGGACAATAATGGAAAGAGTGAAAGAACTTTTGAAAACAGCTATTAGTGAGTAAAAGGGTAAAAGAAGTAATTTTGAAACTACATTCCACTTCTCTAAAAGAAGCTAAAATCAAATCACTTTCAGGTTGAGATGATCACAATGACCTTATGTGCAGAGGTTCACAACTCAATCTCATTCTCTTGTTTGTTAGAGGAGGGGAAGTGGCAATATTACAATTGTTACCCAGCTGTATCTTGAAATATCTTCAATGATACCCACGCAGACAGCTGGGGAGTGGTTTCATAAATCTAGAGCATGACATTGTCACAAAGAACAGATTGCCAGAAATAGAGGCAATAACAACTGTATTTAATCTGAGAGCAATTGATTCTTTGGCTGATCCAGTTATTTGGAGTGTAGGGTCAGCTGTAATGATGACTATTCACAGAAATCAGCCTGGCTAAACTTAACCAATAGATGTCTTATCATTATAACTGTTTTTTAAAGTTGGCATTAAATTATATACTAAAAGGCAATCTACAGCCAATATTCAAACTCTGGCATTAGGCTACACAATTTATTGCTGCACAGTTTATTATTGGAAGGTATTTTATTTTAGAAAAAAAATGCAACCCATGCATTTACCTACTGTTGGATTCTGACACCTTGGGGGGCTATGCACTAAGGTGTAATAAAGAGGTGATAAAATAGTGATATCACTTCTCCAGTGATATCACTTCTCCAGTTCCTATATTACTCTATAGAAGCTATACACTAAGAGAGATCTTAGTACATAGGCACTATAGAATAACAAAAAAATGGAGAAGAGATATCACTGGAGAACTAGTCTCCAGTTTATCATCCCTTTATCACACCTTAGTGCATACCCCCTCCTGTGTGTATGTTTGTCTGTGCATGGCTGTCTGTGAACTATAAAACTAGTACATTTATTTGCTTATAAATGTCTGTTCCTGACAGGATGGCATGCCAGTGTGACTAAATGAACTGTGTTGCTATGAGGGAGTGGATGTTATATGAATAATCTGAGATGAGTGAGTTTTTGTAAAGTTTTGTGCTGAAAGGAGAGAGAGTGTATAATTATTTTGGAAGACTGCATGGATCCACCAATGAAGTCCATTTTCTGTGCTTGGATGTTGGCTTACTAATCATTCCCCCCGCAATTCTGGATATATAATGGGGTAAATGAATGCTTAAAGGGATAGTAATACTTCGTTTTAACTTTATTTTATTTTGTAGGCATTAAAAAAACATGAAGAATGACATAAGTCTTATCTCTCAAACCTTTATGGTTTATGAGATATTCACAGGCAAAGTTTCCCTTCCCGCCCCTTTTACCTAGTGTAAGCCATCTCTTCTCAGATGTGGAATGCAGTCCATAGACTAGACAGATAACAGCAGGGGACAATCTCGTTCCTATGAGAACAATGAAAACCCTGCCCCCCTTGACAAGCTTTTCAGGTTTCTCCCTTATCTTAATTGAAGATTGTCCCTCTCTGCAGTCTACCTGGGCACCTCCCTTCTGCTCTGAGGTGATCAGTGTTACATCATTAAAAGGGGCGGGAGGAGGACACTTTGTCATTGAATTACTCTGGAACTACAACTCTGACAGAATTGAAATAACACTCTCCAAAGTCCAAATACTATTATGATTAATTAGAGCTGCTTTTATTATGAAACATTACTATCCCTTTAAAGGGATAGTAATGTTTCACAATAAAAGCAGCTCCAATTAATCTTCTTAGTATTTGAGCCATAGAGAGTGTTATTTCAGTACTGTCAGAGTTGTAGTTCAAGAGTAATTGAATGATAACGTACCTCCCTCCCGCCCCCTTTTCTGATGTAACACTGCTCACCTCAGAGCAACAAGACTGTCCGCATGGATCACAGAGAGGGACAATGTTCAATTAGAATAAGGAAAGAACCTGAAAAGCCTGTCAAGGGGGCAGGGTTTTCCTTATTTACACAGTAAGAAGATTGTTCCTTGTTGGGAGCTGTCTGGTCTCAAGACCAGATTCCACATCTGAGGGGAGGCGGCTTACACTAGGTAAAAGGGGAGGGAGTTGTACTCTTGAACTACAACTCTGACAGTATTGAAATAACACACTCCATGACCCAAATACTACGAATATTAATTGGAGCTGTTATTTTGTGAAACATTACTATTCCTTTAAGTACATCCCAGCACACAAGCTCTCCCATCACTAAGAAGAATGCAATGTGATCAAGCAGCAAACACCTCCCTTACAGCATGAGGAAATCAAATAAATCCCTAAGTTAAAGGGATATTAATGTCCCAAAAAAATGGTAGATGGAATTAAAAAAGACTTACTGCGCTACTTCCTATCTCTCAAACCTTTATGGTTTGAGAGATATATGAAAATAAAGGTGTCCGCTCCCTCCCCCTACTCATGCTTCAGCTGTATAGCTGACGACATGAGATCCTGCTTCCGGGATCAGACGGAGGCTCTTCAGGAGCATTGACATCAAGATATCTAACTATGAATACTTCATTGGTATGGTCTACAACGTGTGCCTGGTTTGCAAGCACATGTAGACCATTCCGATGAAATAATCATTGTTAGAGATCTCGATGTCAGCGCTCCTGAAGAGCTGTGTCTGGTCGCCCAACCACATTCTGCCTCTGACAGCTTTACAGCTCGTCAGGCAGAAAGGGGAGGGAGCAGAGATCTTTATTTTCATATATATCTCAAGCCATAGAGGTTTGAGAGATACGAAGAAGCTCATTAAGTCTTTTTTAATTGCATCTACCATTTACTTTATAGTTTTTTGGGGACATTACTATCCCTTTAACACAAGGACAACATAATCCTGGGCCTTATAGAGTTGTTTGGCTAATGTAAAGTTATTGTGGGTTATAATTCAGAGGTGTTAGTTCTCCTTTAAATGGCACTTTTAACCTGTAAAGTGCTATAGAGGTCTCCAACACACTGCAAAAAACATATTGGAGACCTTTCTATCACTAAAAGGGTTAAAAGCTCCATTTAAACCAATGGGCATTTTAATTTGACCACTGCAATGAAATTGGTTTGCTTAGATTGGCTCCTCTTTATACATATGCATCTGACATCATCTATTCACTCAGTCAGAGTGTTGCCCTTTCCCTCCAGCAGTCACTCAAACTTCAATAATATTGCAGCTCCTTGCAGGTACTGTGATAGATGCAATTGCCTGGGAGAAAGCATTCAGGTGACTAAGCAGTATAGGTTTATGATGGACACAAACCTTCTTTCTGTATATGAAAGCAGGACAAGGATCAAGTAGGGACTGCAGTTTTATAGAAAACAGGAAAAATGCAGTATCAGTGGACAACATTATCCTTATTTAATCGCAAATATTCTGGGACATATGTATGAAAAATCTTTAGTAAAGGAGTAGTCAGTTGTTGGACCTCCAGCTGTTAGAACCACAAATCCCATCATCCCCAACCACCAGCTGGATAGGAGTTGTAGTTCACAGTTGCTGGAGGTCCAACAATTTATCACCCCTGGTTTAGTAAATGAGAAGAAAAACAGTTGCACCATGAGTCATATTCAGGAAAAAAGGTGAGCAATTCTGGAGTACACCAACTGAACCATAAGGAACAAATAAATATTCTTAAAATGCCCATTAATTTAAAGAGATAGTAAGTTTCAAAATAAAAGCAGCTTCAATTAATCGTCATAGTATTTGGCCCATGGAAAGTGTTATTTCAGTACCAAGAGAGTTGTAGTTCAAGAGTAATTGAGTGATAGAGTATATCTCTCCCACCCCTTTTACTGATGTAACACTGCTCACCTCAGAGCAGCAGGTTGTGTTCAGGTGGATCGCAGAGAGGGACAATCTTCAATTAGCATAGGGGAAAAAGCTGAAAAAACTGTCAAGGGGGGCAGGGATTTCATTGTTCTCACAGTAAGAAGGTTGTCCCTTGCTTTGAGCTGTCTGGTCTTAAGACCAGATCCCACATCTGAGGGGAGGTGGCTTACACTAGGTAAAAGGGGCAGCAGGGGGATACTTTATCATTCATTTACTCTTGAACTTCAACTCTGACAGTATTGAAATAACACTCTCCAAGGCCCAAATACTATGAAGATTAATTGGAGCTGCTTTTATTTTGAAACATTACTATCCCTTTAAATAGGGCTTTTGACTCCTTGAATGATACAGAGGTCTCCAACGAATTTCAGAGCAATGAGTTGTAGATCTCTCTAACAGTCAAGAGGTTAAAAGTGCTATTCAATTCAATGGGAATTTCCATTTGTCCCCAATGAAGAAATTGGTTTGTTTCAAAACATCTAACCTTTAGAACTCTGAATACAGACCATATGTATGAAAAAATATCCTAGTGACTGAAATGAAAGTTATTCTTTGGTACAAAAGGTGCAACTGTTTCATTTATCTCCATCACACAGTGGCAGCATTACATATATGCTTGTGTACTTAACACTTAGAACTGCCATTCATTCTAGAGCCCTCCACTATGCAGTGGGATAAGAAATGAGGATTCAACAAAATAAAATCTCTGTATTTTGTTAGAAATGGGACCTCTCACATGTGTCTGTGTATGCATGATGCTATATGTATGTGCAGTTTGTGAGGGTGTCTTTACATCATTATGGAAATATTAGAAACAAGGAGATGGAATGTTGGAAATCATCTTGGGAATGCTGAACTTGGAATAGGTAAACATGGGCACAAGGTTTTGTTCCTTCAAGAGGTAGATTTCACTTGCATTTCCTCCTTGCAGGAATTTCTGTGGAAAGGAAGACTATAGACACACACCTCTAGCATATGCTGTGCTTGATTGCTTACACTTCTGCCAGAGGAGAGGGTTAACTTAAAATGAGAAGTGGCGTCATCTATCAAAACAACACTGATTCTAATGAGCACCAATAATCACTCCTCACAAACACAGGGGATGTCTCAGCTCCTTCTCCAGCAGTCTAGACCAGAGGTATTTTAAGTACAGTGTGTCTCTCCTTCATTAACTTTCTCAGCACACATCATTGCATGCCTCTGAAAATAACTTGGCAAACTGGGAGCCGTTTATCTCTTTTATCATGGGACCTGATCCAATTATATAAGTGCACATTTACATCTGCATTCATCAGGCCTTGAGTAGGGAGAGAGGTTTTGGTTTGCTTTAAGCAAATAAAGCCAGTATTGCTGCAAAAAAAAAATCTATAAAAAAATGTTTTTGGACAAAGAATGGAAGATTACATTAGATTATGATGGAGGGTGGGGATAGGAATTGCAATGATTTTTCGGCACCCTGTTGTGAAACTGGGAGCAGGATATTGAAGTGTGATCTACAAGAACAGGTGATGCTGGTGAAAGAAGATTTCCACAATGACACAAATAGTGTCAGACATCAGCATATCAACAATCTTTAAATGCTTTAAGCAGCCATGGGCAACCTGTGGCTTCCCAGCTGTGGAGTTCTACAGTTCCCATCATCCTCATTCAGCAGATGGTTGGAAACGAGGGAGTTGAAGACCACAACAAATGGAGGATTTCAGGTTGCCCATCTCTAGCATAAAGCCTCTAAAGTAAGGCCTACAATTTTATTTTGTTTCTGAGTGTAAAGAAAAATATGAATATGAGGTATAGAACTGTCTTCAGGGAGCTAAACATGGAGAGTTCTGGTACAAACCAACTGCACCATATGCAAAAAAAATCCTTAAACTCCCAATGATTTAAATGGGACTTATAGGCCTTTTGAATGCTAGACAAGTCTCCAATACATTATGTTGTGGTGCTTTTGGAGAGTTCCTGGGCATTCAAGCCCCATTTAAATCATTGAGATCTTCATTTCTCCACTACAGTGCAGTTGGTTTGCCTCAGAATTGCTCATCTTTAGCTTCATGATTGCGGCCTATAGTTTCATGTATTAATTGTGACATATGTATTAATCCAAAAGTGTGGCAAATCCAATACAAATCAATGGTACCATAGAGTACAGGCAAAAAATCCCACCCATTCAACCCCTTAACGACCCTGTGACATGCCATGACCATCACCGATTTTTTCCCCTTAAGGACCGGTGAAGGTCCTGGCACATCACGTACTTTTTTATTTACAGCGCTCCTGCGGAAGCACTGTAAATAAAATTGGTGTGTGATATTGATCAATCCAAAACCGGAGTGGTCTCTCTCAGACCCCTGCTCGGTGTGCCTGTAAACGTCTCAGGTCACATGTGCCAGTGAGTCGGCACAGATCAAAGCAGTTCTTAAGAAGGTAACTTCCCTGGACCACTGGTCATTAAGAGGGTTAATGAACCATTTTAGCCATCAAATGTTAGAGAAGCTTTCAACACATTGACTGACAATGTACTGGAAACCTCTCTGGCATTCTAGGGACTGAAAGATCCATTTAAAGGGATAGTAATGTTTCATAAAAACAACAGCTCCAGTTAATCTTCATAGTACTTGAGCCATACAGAGTGTTATTTCAATACTGTCAGAGTTGAAGTTCAAGAGTAATTGAATGATAAAGTTTCCCCCTCCCACAACTTTTACCTAGTGTAAGCCACCTCCCCTCAGATGTCGAATCTGGTCCTGGGACCAGACAGATAACAGCAGGGGGCAATCTTCTTACTGTGAGAACAATGAAAACCTTGCGCCTCTTGACAGGTTTTTCAGGTTTTTACCTTATGCTAATTGATGATTGTCCCTCTCCGCAATCTGTCTGGACTCCACCTTGGTGCTCTGGGCTGAGCAGTGTTACAGCAGTAAAAGGGGTGGGAGGGGGACAATTTATCATTCAATTACTCTTGAACTACAAGTCTGACAGTATTGTAATAACACTCTCTATGAAGATTAATTGGAGTTGCATTTATTGTGAAACATTACTATCCCTTTAAATAAATGAGATGTGTTTGTTGTTTCCTATAGTACAGTTGGTTTGTTCTAGAATTACTCCAGACCTATTTTATACATGTGCCCTGTTGTTTCTCATTATTCAAAACTGAGGCAGATGTAATTAGAGAAACAAAAGAACAGTTTTGATGCAAAACTATTGGACCATAGGGAACAAGTCATGTCCATTGTTTACATGGGGATTTTAACCCTTTGAACTCTAGAGAGGTCACTTTGCAATGCATTGGTGACCTCTCTAGCATTCAAGGGGTTAAAATGACTACTTAAAACAGTGTGAGTTTTGGAAATGTTTATTTTTTTACCTATTGTACAATTTGTTTGCTCCAGAATTGATCCACGTTCTTAGTACATCAGCCTTTGTTACTCTGCTGCTATATAATATGTGGCCTTTTGATAAAGGACATGTTTTCTTTATGGTCATAGCTTAGTTATTGCAAGCTGTCACCCTGGCAAAAAAAGCTACACATTAAATGAAACAAAGTGGTAAAACAAGGAATTTCCAAAAATGAAGTATGTAATATCAGTACCTAGAATTAGTTTTGAATATTTCTGTATCCAAATGCCATTGCAGCTGCCAGAATTCAAAGTGAGCAGCCATTGGTCCTTCTCCAACTGTTGTTGGACTACAGTTCCCATCATCCTCAGCTGGACACTGACCAACTGTGGGTGATGATCATATCTGGGAACTTCCAGTTGAGGGCTACCTGGAGGGTAGTCCTCTGTTCAGCAGGGGGTGACAAAAATGACGCTAATCGTGTCAAAAAGGGGCGGGGCTTGCCGCGAGTGTGGGGGGGGGGACTTAACCCTTTGAGTGCCAGAGTGGTACGGAATGCATTGCAAAGCAATGCATTCCTTACCACTCTGGCACTCAGAGGGTTAAAGGTGTCACACAGAAGTCTGGAGAAGGAGGACCAGCGGGAGAAAAAGCAGATGTGGCAGAGTTTCAATAGAAACTCTCCACATCCGGAGGAATCAGCCTCTGCCCTGGAGACCCGGTAATGCTCTGTCAGACCCGGAGTCTCCGGGGCAAATCCAGAGAGTTCCCATGTATGGTGATGATGACAGCTGAAGCCCAACAACAGAGGGAGGCTGGCTGAGGGTTTTGAGTTATAGTCTAACAACAGGTAAAGAAGAACTAACGCCTCCTACTAGTATTCTCCATTTACTTATGTCACTAGAAATTCCTAATGGCTCATATATGATTTTTTTCATCTTGTGCCTTTGCTAAGCGGATAACATCTTCAGGTCTGGGTGTGATGCACATGGAGGAGGACATGACAGTTGCTGGAAGGTCAGGGCCACAGATCTCTGCTCACTGCACTTGGTAATCTTTACACTTTAAGGACCAGAGGGGTGTGTAATTCACTGATTTGCATTGTACTGAGCACCTGTCTTGTCCTTACAGTGACAGTAATGTTTCACAAAAAAAGAACCTCTAATTAATCTTCATAGTATTTGGGCCATGGTGACTGTTATTTCAGTACTGTCAGAGTTGTAGTTCAAGAGTAATTGAACGATAAAATATCCCCCTCCCACCCCTTTTACTGATGTAACACTGCTCGGCTCACCCCATTTACCTAGTGTAAGCCGCCTCCCCTCAGATGTGGAATCCGGTCTCTTGACTGGACAGCTCACAGCAACTATTCTTACTGTGAGCATAAGGAAATCCCTGCCCCCCCAACAGTTTTTTCAGGTTATCCCTTATGCTCACTGAAGATTGTCCCTCTCTGCGATCCATCCAGACAGTCTTGCTGCTCTGAGGTGAACAGTGTTTCATCAGTAACTGTCCATGGCCCAAACACTATGAAGATTAATCAGAGCTGCTTTTTTTGTGAAACATTACTATGCCTTTAAAGAGATAACTAGGCTCATATACTCTACCTGCATCAGTTTGAAAAAACTGCCAACAACTGTCATGTCCGCCTCCATGACATCCATGACTGACTGATATCTCTTGATCAAGACACAAGAGCAAAATGTATTTCAAGGCAACTGGAATACCCCCCTCCAGGTTTGCTCTTGATGTACTACAATACATTCTTGACCCCAACATAGGGCTAGATTACATTGAGGGAATAAATAGTATCACTGGTTTTATCTCACAGATTGCTATAGGGAAATATAGAGAGAAAACTCAGTGATAAAGTGCAATGGAATCTAGCCCATAGCAATTTTTACTGTTAAGATGTAATTCTGATTGTTATCGCTGTTATGTGTTCTATATGAAATTTATTTTGTTAAGAGTTCTAAATATGAGTACTTTAAACCCCTTAATGACCCATGACTTGCTATGACTGTCATGGGAAAACTAGAGTTAAGTACCCATGACAGTCCTGGCATATCATGGAATTCAGGGGTCCCTGCGTGGCTGCACGTCATTCAGGGACCCCTGAATCCATTGGGCAAAAAAATGCCTCATGGTCCTTAACTGCAGGCAGCGTGGTCGGTCATTAAGTGGTTAAAAAGTTGAAGGAGGTGAAAACTCATACATAAACTTTTATCACAAAAGGTTATCACAAATGGGAAAAGCAAAAGCATGGCTAACATACAAGATAAGCATAATGAGCTTAAAAACACATAAATTGCCTCTCCTTCAAAGAGTAATTATAATTTTTATACTTGTGCTCCAATGGGAACAGGCTTAGCAAAACAGCCCATGACTACACTGCACATCTCTAAAACAGCTTCTATCAGTTATTCCTGGGTGGAGGGGCATCAGAAAATTGATCCCCTTGTCTAGAGAGCAATGTGAATGTCTGTAGATCTTAGCCATAAACTCCTGGGTTGCATGCACAGTCCACAATGACCCTCTGTGTTGGGCTTTCAAACCATACACATTGGATCTATGTGTACCTACATTATGCATGACATGAAAGAACATAGATGCACTGGGTGAGCACTGGGGGAGCACTGGGGATACAGTTTGCTGCATTTTGATTGTAATCACATAAGAAAACAGGCATGATAAGAGTTCATTTTCACCCAGGTTACATCAGGTCTGTGAATCTGTTTTGTTGGAGACCCAGTACCTTTTATCATTGATTGCCGCTTTCTTAAAATATCTATATATACTAGCATAGGGGTTGAAAGACAAGCAGCACGCCATTTGAGGCATTTAGTTATTTACTTTCCAAAATGTCATGCTTTGTCTACTTTTCTTTATGTCTGAAATTGTTATAACCATTTTACTACTGGTAGACAACTTCATAAAAGCAAAGTGGTAAGTGTAATTGACATACCTTCAGTATGTGAACCCACACCAACATGGTACCATTTATCTCAAGCGTGCATTAGGCAATATTCACATAGACCTCTTGAATAGTGCTGAATTCTCTTCTCATTGGTAGGCCTGCTTCACTTACCTTTTTGGCTTGGTGGAGGGTAGATTAATGGCAAGCCAACATAGACATCATCTAAACATTAGGGTGACCATGGGTCCCGGAACGTCCGGGACTGTCCCTTATTTCAGGGACATGTCCCGCGTCCCGGGTCCCCTTCAACCGGGACAATGAAGTGTCCCGGAATGAAGCCAAGCCGCCCTGAATGTCAGCCTGCAAGCGGTGTGTCACATCATGGACGCCGCTTGCAGGCTGACATCCAGGGCGGCAATGCAACTTACCTGATCTGGAGGCAAGCGCTTTAGTAATACAGAGCGCTGGGAGATGACATCATCTCCCAGCGCTCTGCATTACTGAGCACAGCGCGTGGGAGCTTCAGCTCTGTGCCGGAGGAGGCACAGAGCACTTTGCACTCCGCACTCCGCTAGACCACCAGGGACTCAAGGTAAGGCAATAGGGTGACCACGTCCCGGAATGGCAGAAGGGAAATGTGGTCACCCTACTAAACATAGGCCTCTGTGCAGATTCACTGTGTTGAAACTTTCCTGCATTATGTACTGAAAGTTGTAAAGACTGAGAAAGCTGAATTTGAACTGCAAAATCAGGCATGTGAACAGCCCAGAATGCATCAGTGCAATGTAATTCCAAATCTTTTGCACAAAGTAAAATAGGATGTTCAAAAATATCCTTGTGATTTTAGTCTTTAGGATCTTATGTTCAAAAAAGTGGAGGAATTCCGGGGCAAACCACTTGCACCATAGGGGAGAAATAAATAAAAATCCCCATTGACTTAAATGGGGCTTTAAAGAGATAGTAATACTTCATTTTAACTTTATTTTATTTTGTAGGCATTAAAAAAACATGAAGAATGATATAAGTCTTATCTCTGAAACCTTTATGGTTTAAGAGATATTCACAAACAAAGTATCCCCCCCCTGTTCAACCAGATCAGAAGGGAGATGCCCAGGTAGACTGCAGAGAGGGACAATCTTCAATTAAGATAATGGAAAAAGCTGAAAAACTTATCAAGGGGGGAAGGGCTTTCATTGTTTTCATACAAAGAAAATTGTCCCCTTCTGTTATCTGTACTGTCATACAACCAGACTCACATCTGAGAAGAGATGGCTTACACTGGGTAAAAGGGGCGGGGAGGGGAACTTTGCTTGTGAATATCTCATAAACCATAAAGGTTTGAGAGATAAGACTTATATCATTCTTCATGTTTTTTTAATGCCTACAAAATAAAATAAAGTTAAAACGAAGTGTTACTATCCCTTTAAACCTTTTGGATGCTAGAGAGGTCTCCAATGCATTGCTTCTCTTTAAATGAATGGGAATCTGGGGAATGTGTATTCCTCCCCCAGTGATGCAGCTGGCTCACTCCTACTCTTTTCTTTTGACCATAAAGCCCAAAAATTAAGTTTTTTTAAACTGCTAATGCAGATATGATAAATATGTAAATATCAAAATACAATTAGAGTGTGGGCCTTATTCATTATGAGAGTGTGAGCCTTATTCATTAGACTAAAGAGGGGCAGTTTTGGAATACACCAACTGCACCATTGGTTAGGTTGGAAAAATCACATTGATTTAATATTACTTTTTCCCCTTGACTGATCTCTAGTATTCAAACATTTAAAATCAGAATTTTGGGGATGCTTATGCCCCTATCTATGTTGTAGTTGGTTTGTTCCAGAACTGCACCTCTATTTGGCTTGATGAATAAGGCCCATATGTCCCTTTGTCTCTGTCATTCATATTTTGGTAAACTGACCCCACAGATTTTATAATAATCTCTAACCTTTCCGGACATTATTTGTTTATGTACAAAAGGGTAAACTTGAGTGGGAATTTCCAGTTATCTAAACACTAGTTGAAGACCACATTACACGGCCACAGTGCCACTGCCAGCTGGTCGCGGGGCAGTCATTCGCAGTAGAGACTACCCGCGGAACTGCTGATACAGAGCAGGACGCTCCTTCAGAGATCCAGCTCTGTATCAACCGCGCCGCTGGCAGTCTCTACTGCGTATGACTGCAGCATGTGCAGCAGTCTCTACTGAGCATGACTGCATTGTTTCACATATTTATTATATAGGATAAATCCTTCCTGTAATTTGTCTCTGTCAGATAGAACAGAACAAAGTAGCACCCCGATAATGTTTATTCTAAGAGTGGAAAACAACAGCTCACTATCTATGGTTGTTCTACAGCTTCCATTATCATCAGCCAATCACTGGGAATTAAAGTTCAACAACAGTTGGTAGGCTATAGTTTGCCTATTCCTGTGGGGTTATTGGTTTAGGCATGATAAAGAGGTCATAAAGTGGTGATAAAGTAGAGATGACTTTTCCAGTGTTTTAAATTCTCCAATCCCTGTGTTATTCTGTGGAGCCTATTAGAAATCTTACTGCATTGGCTCCATAGAATAACATGCAGGGGAGGGCTGGCAACTTCTGGCCTGGGGGGTAAATACAATCAAGTGGTCCATTTCAACTATCATTCCAGCCCATTGTCCCAACCCATAACCTTTTGTTCATTTTAAACTTGTTATTAATGCTGTGAAGTAAGACAAATGATACCACAGAGCTTACAACTAGAATGGGGTTACATTAGTGATAATACAGAGCATACAGTTCAAATGGATTTACACTAGAGATAACATAGAGTTTGCAATTGAATGGAAGCTAGACCAGTGATACCACAGAGCTTAAAAATTTAAAGGGATAGTAATACTTAAGTATTACTAATCCCTATAGTAAAGCCCTACTAAAAAAAAAAAGTATTGTCCCCAGTGTCATCTCTCAAACATTTATGGTTTGAGAGGTGAACGCTTCCAAAGTTGCCCTCTCCCTCCCTCTTCCCCATAGTCAGCATTCTAGCTGACTGCAGGGAAGAGAGTCGTACGACTTTCAGGCGGCTCTCCAGCACAGCCTGATCACGTTACTAAAAAAGAAAACTTTCACTGAAATGGTCTTCTACATGTGCTTGGTTTGCAAGCACACGTAGAAGACCGTTTTAGTGAAAGTTTTTTTTTTAGTTAACGCAATCGTGGCTCTGCTGCAGAGCCGCCTGATGATCTATGACCGGATTTCCCTTCAGTCAGCTACAAAGCTGACTTCGGGGAAGGGGGAGGGAGAGGGCAACTTTAGAAGCGTTCATCTCTCAAACCATAAAAGTTTGAGAGATGACACTGGGGGCAATACGTTTTTTTTCATAGGGCTTTACAATAGGGATTAGTAATACTTAAGTATTACTATCCCTTTAAAGCTACACTAATGATACCATAGAGCTTACAATGGCAATGGGTTATGCTACTAGAGGTATCACTAGTGCAGCTCCGTTTAAGTTGTAAGCTTTGTGATATCACTAGTGCAGCTCCATTTCAGTTCTAAGCTCTGTGGTATCACTAATGTAGCTCCATTTCAATTGTAAGCTCTGTGGTATCACTAGTGTAGCTCCATTTACAGCAGCAAGAAGGAGATTGAGTGAGGCAGTGGCTCACCAGCCCAGACCTATGACTGGCCCAGGGGGCAATTGCCCCTCTGCCCCCCAGGCCAGCCCTCCCCTGATAACATGGGACTTGGACAGTTAATCACACTGGATAAGACATCTCCACTTTACTCTTTAGTGCATCTTCCCCTAGTATTTGGTCAGGTAGCTGTAATGACTAGTGCATACAGAAGTACACTGAAAACACTCTGACACTGTTGTACTAAGAGGAGCTGGTGCAGTTCTGGAGCACACCAACTGCTCCATACAGGACAAAAAAAATTATCCACATTTCTATTGATTTCAATAGACATTTTAACCTTTCAATGTTAGAGAGATCTCCAACGCATTGCAAAGCTTGTTGTGTCTTTAATAAAATGTTGTCATTGAAATTTAATTGTTGAGTGATAGAGAGTTATTAAAAACATTAGTGGTTATGCACTAAGGTGTGATAAAGAAGTGATAAAGTGGATATAACTTATCCAGTGATATCATTTCTCCAGTTCCTATGTTATTCTATAGAACCAATGCACTAAGATCTCCAAAGTTGGAGAGATCATAGTTCATTGGCTCCATAGAATAAGGAAGGACTTGGAGAAGAGATATCACTGGAGAAGTCATCTCCTCGTTATCACCTCTTTATCATGTCTTAGTGCAACTCCCCCATTGTGTTAATGTGTTGTATACCTCTTTGGCACTTGTAAGGTTGAAGCCAGAAAAGATTGGTACAAGAAGACATTCAAAGACCATCACACATGCCAGACCTTTCACAGTTACCTCCCATACTGCTTCAACAACTTAGTCTAAATCAGGTGTGGGAAACCTGAAACCCTCCATCTGTTGAGGGCTACTTGGAAACACTGAATATGACGTCAGATAAGAACTATTCTGGCTATCTGGTGTGCCCATTTTTTGTACAGTAAAAACCCTCAAACTTCATTTCGTGCTTGGTCCTGTCTTGTAGCCTTATGCCTATCGTATGCATGTTTAACTGTATTAAGCTCTACCACTTGTGCTGGAAAGGCTATTCCACGTATCTATCACCCTCTCTGTGAAGTAAAACTTTCTTACATTACATTTAAAGGGGAACTACCACCCCGCAAAAACGTAATCTTATTTAAGTCTTTATCTGGGGACTAGCTACTTAGTAGCGCTAGTCGCCAGAAATATTACCCGGTTTACAAGATTTTCTACTTACTCTGAGGAGGACAGTAGCAGGAAGCACGAACATCTTGCCATAGTGACGTCTGTGAGCCTGCACTGTCAGTCCCTTTTGGAGCCGGCCGGCAAGATGTCCGTGCTTCCTGCTACTGTCCGCCTCAGAGTAAGTAGAAAATCTTGTAAACCGGGTAATATTTCTGGCGACTAGCGCTACTAAGCAGCTAGTCGCCAGATGAAGACTTAAATAAGATTACGTTTTTGTGGGGTGGTAGTTCCCCTTTAAGTCTTTTTCCCTCTACTTTTAAACTATGACCTCTTGTCCTAGCATTTCTATTCATTCTACTTCTACAATTCCCATCATCCTCAGCCAGCCAACAGTTGGCTGTGGATGAGGGGAATTGCATCCCTCAACAGCTGGAGGACCTCAGGTTGTTCATCCCTGGTCTAGACTGAAAACTAGAGAAGAATCTTTTTGTGCCAGTTAAATCAATGTGCAGAATGTATGAATTTACGTCTGCACAGAAACAGGCAGTGGAATAGATATTCTAGCCCTAAATCTACCTAACCCCAATTTACTATGCTACTTACATCAAAAAAGTTTTTCCTTAATGTTCCTTGTGCCAAAGAGAGGGCAATGAGGCCATCTATGGATGGTTCCAGAGAGTTGGAGACAACATGGGGCCGTCCAACTATTGACAAGCTATAACTCCCATCATTCTCTGGCCAATCTCTATGGATGATATTATGATTTTAGTCTGACAGCAGCTGGAGAGCCTCACATTGCCAGTCACTGTTCCAGAGCATTCCATTCCTCTTTTCCTTGATTAACCCTTCGAGTGCCAGAGGTTCTCAATACGTTGCATACCCCTCTTCACTCAAAAGGTTAACACAATGTACTAAACGAGAAGCAGAGGAAAAAGCATTACTTTACACCATTTTTCTGTGCATGCTATGAGGCTGGGGTAAGGAGCTTACTAACATTAAAGTCTTAATGATGGCAGAGTGTGTCCACCTTAATGTGCTATAACCGTCATACACTGTAGTGCAATGGTTTTCAAGCTTTTGTTGTTTGTTTGCTTGTTTGTTTACTCCTTTGAGTGCCAGAGGGGTGTGCAGCACAGTGTTTGCATATCCCTTGGCACTCAAAGCACTCAGTTTGGAATTATCAGTTTACCACAACATTGGGCCGTATGTTCTAAAGAAAAGTGGAGGAATTCTGGGACAAAACATTTTGCAAAATGGGGAGAACTTAAAAATTTCCATTGAGATATGGATTTTAACCCCTTGAATGCTAGAGAGGTCTCAACACATTGCGAAGCAATACAATGGAAACCTCTCTGGCATTTGAGGGGGTTATATTCTACATCTAAATCAATGGGAATATTTGGAATTTTTATTTCTTCCCTATAGCGCAAAAAATTTGCCCCAAAACCACTCCACTTCTTTTCTTTTTAACATATGACCCAAATGTCTTATAGGCAGTGGCATAACTGCAGGGGTCGCACCTGCGACCAGGCCCCTGGAGTGCACTCCAGGGGCCCAGCCTCCCCCTGCGACCCCTCCGCCTGGCGGCCGCAATCTCCCGCCAGAGCTCTAGTAATGCAGAGTGCTGGGAGATGACATCATCTCCCAGCGCTTTGCATTACTAAGAGGACCGCACGGGAGCTCCAGGTAGGAGATGGGGGCATTGTGGAGGGGGTCAATGTGGTCAGGGGAACCAATGTGGTGGGGGCCCATGGCACTTCTTGTACCAGGGCCCGGAGACTTCTAGTTACGCCTCTGCTTATAGGTCAATTTTCAAGTACATAATGAAGGGGACAAAAAATATCACATTGTGCAAAACTATTTCTATAAATATAAATTTGAAATTCAGCTTTCACATTTTTAAGTCTTCTTATTAAAATGTGGCATCTTAAGATAGTGCCCAGAGCTCACCAAAGCGCAATGGCAGCCTGGTTGAGAACCACTGCTGTAGTGCATTCCTTAAGGTACAGCCACAGCTACATTGGAGACTTGTTTTTTTGTACAATCACCTCAGTTTTTGTTGCTGTTTCTGACACTTGAGTCTGCAATTACTTTTCATATACTTCAGAATACTGGCGCTACATAAATGAATTATATTAAAGCATGTATATTGTTTTGTTTTTTATGAAGAAATACAGATCTGTATTTATGAACAAGCTCGTCAGATCAAAAATAAGAATAAGACTGTAGAAAGAGTATTGTTGTTTCTTCTAGACAGGAAAAAGCATCTTATTAGAAGAATCTGTCTGAGAGTTGGGGCTGTGAACATAACCTGTCTCATAATATCTTATAATGAAGCTGAGATTCACATCTGCAGGATAACCAGGGCATCCCTAGAGGATGTAATGGAAGTCGGGGGACGGTGGGATGTGATATTTATTTTTGATACATTTGTTTGTTTCTAGGGAAAAGACATTTGATGTTATAAGCCCCTTACACATTAGGGAAATTGAGCTCAGCACTTGTAACACTGTCTTACGCTCTGTCCAACCAGCTTACAGAATGCATATAAATATTAAAATGCTGCTGCCACTTAGGTATGTTGGAGTGTCTGTGTAGAGAAAGCACTCTATCCTATCATGCCTTTTGTGCAAACCAGTTCTAGAGCTTTTTTCTTTTGTTTTGTTTTTTTATTTTTTGCTGTTGTTTTTAGAACATAATGGGACATATGTATAAAAATAAGAGCGGAGAAATTATTACACAAACCAGCTGCGTTATAGGAAACAAATAAAAAAAAATCCAAAATTTCCATAGATTTAAAGTGGTCTTTTAACCCTTTGAGTGTCAGAGGGGCAATGCATTGCTTTGCAATGTGTTGCGTTCCCCTCTGGAACTCAAAGGGTTAACTTCCGGAATGCTTAAGTGTTCTCCAGTGCAATGTGCTGGAGCCTTCATCATTCAAGGGCATAAAAGCCCCACTTATATGTGTTTGTAAACATGAACATTTGTGCATGTACGTGTATGTGTGTGCATATTTACGTGTGTGTTTGTGTGCACATGTGAATGTGTGTGTGTACGTGTGTGTAAGTACATGTGTATGTGTGTTTGTGCGTGCGCATACCCATAAAAGTTTTTAGAAGGTCACAAGTTTGCTGACATCGTATCTTTTCTGGGTGGACAAGTACATGGTAAAGGAATGCAGGGCCTGGACCATCTGTCAGCCCCAGCCTCATCTGATGGAAGACAAACTGATGTTCTTAGTACACTGTGCTTGTCTGCCTTCAAACAAGGAGAAAGGAGCAGACAGCTGGACAGAATTTTTAGCACCCATAATTAATTAACAGTCTCTTCCCTGGGATTTGATGATTCAATAAGTGAACCTCTAATTCCCAAAGTGATTTTCCTGAATATATATATACTGACTACTCTCCATTTTGTCTGGTCCCAAGGCGAGCGAGATTAAGGCCTTTTCTTCTTTCCTGGGAGAAACAAGAAAATATGCCTTACGACTGTATCTGAGGCTAACACAAAGCCTAAATTAAAAACTGCCACTTGATTTGCAGAGAGGACTCATTCTCTCCTATTGATGTTTTTGTGGCAGTTTTTTTTCTCTCTTAAATAAGCAGAGCAGGGTTCTATAGAATTAACATATTGCTCACTTGGAAAAACAGACAGTTCTCTTTTTAAAAACACTTGTTCCACTGCCAGCCCAGATGTCTTTTCTAATAATCTAAGCAGGTCATATAGAAAAGAGAAAAGGAGAGGTGGGTGGGAATTAGGAATAGAGAGGGAGAGAAATAAAAGACTTAGAAGAGAACAGGCTGGTCTGATCCTTGATTTAAGTGGCTTATTTAGACCACAATAAATCTGACTTCTACAACTGAGCAATAACAATAATTAACAAAACCGGGCCTTGGCAATAAATATGGAGCAACTGAGAATGTATAACCCTTTCAGAACTGTAGATTTTTATAGCAAAAAAAATGAACATATTTTTCTATACCAGATGCATTTAACATTTTTATAAAACTGTCAATAATTATTTAGTTAGTTAGTTTGGTAGTGGGGTTTTTAATTGCATGAATGATAGAGATCTACAATATATTGCAAAGCAATGGATTGCTGTCCTCTCTGTCTTCCCATTGGTTAACTATATGAGGCCAGTGTAGTAAGTAGAAAATATTATTATGATCGATGGCTTTGGTCTGTATAAATCAGGACTAGGTAACCTTCATCTCTTTATCTGTTAGGGACTATAACTCCCATTGCCCCAATAAGCTGTTGGGCAAACGTTTGACAAAATCTGGTATAAAGTAATCTGAAATTAGTACCAAACATAACTGCTTTTCTAACAAAGTTACAAAAGCATAAATAAAAATTATGTCTCCTTCCTTGAAAATACTCATCCAACAACAAGGGACTAGATATGAACTACTCCAGCAGGAACATAGTTAATAATATGCTGCCCAGTTTCACAAACGACCCCTGTAATGCAAATGAAGCCTGATTAACTGGATCCTTTTTTCAATCCAAAATACTGGAGATTTCCCATTAGAAAATTTTGGTTTTGGCCCTGCAGTGCAATATGACAACACTAGAAAGTAACCTTGTGCAATGCTAAAGGTGTCTACAAAGCACCGAAGGGGTTCATTTAAGTTGCCTCAATTAAAAGCTGTCAAATGATTTGCTATTGTGTGGGACTTCCTGTATTACTGCATCACTCACTAAGGGCCATATTAAGGAAACTGAAGAGCAGTAATTCTGGAACAAAACAGCTGTGTCATAATGGACAAATAATAATTCCCATTAGAGTGTGAAATAATTCTGGAGCAAACCAACTGCTCCATGGGGAACAAATCAAATTCCCAATTATTTAAATGGGGCTTTTAAATGGATAGTATTGTCAAATTATTAAATATACCACTGATTGTTCAGTCAAATTTTCTATACTGAATAGTATGTTTTGATAATCCTTTACAATCATGTTTGGCTTAAAAATCCAATTAAAGGTTCCCCCCTCCCACCACTTTTCAGGACGTCACGCAGACTTCCCTCAGATCAGGAAGCCGGTCCAGGCGGTTTGTGACGAGGGACAGTATTGTACCAGCACACATTTGTCAAGGTAAGCAGGGTTTTCCTTATGCAGGGAGACACAATATTGTCCCTCATTGAGTTCCGTCCGGTTTAGCGACCGGCTTTCAGATCTGAGGGGGGTCTGCAAGACATCCTGAAAAGGAAAGGGAGAAGGAAACTTTTAATTGGATTTTTTAAGTCAAAAATGATGGTAAAGGATTATCAGAACATACTATTCATTATAAAAATATTAAACTGAACAATCGGAGGTATATATATATTTTTTTGACAATACTATCCCTTTAAACCCTTGAATGTTAGAGCGGTCTCCAACATATCATGTTTCAAGTTGTGCTCATATGATAGAAAATGTGATGTAAATAAGGCTTTCAGGAAGAATAATGTAGCATATTAACCATTCTGTTGTCTGCACTCATCTTCCTGTCAATGGACTTACGTCAGATCTAAAGTCACAAGTGAGCTCTCCAGAAGTAAGACCAGACTATCCATATAGCAGGACAGAAATCCCCAGTTCAATGGACAAATGGGTGGGTGCTATGCAGATTGAGTCCATCACTTACATATACTTTATTACCAGAGTAGTATTCCTTCTAAGGTGAACAAAAATTAGCAACCCGGAACTGAAAGAGTTAAACAGGACTGTTTATGCAAAGGCTGCATTGGAATAACACATGCATCATGTAACCGAACCCAGTTTTAATTTCACATTCAATTCTTTCATTGCTGGTTGCTCACCTAAGAGGGAGCTCTGGCGTTGGCATATGTCGATTGATAGGGAAGTTGAGTGCAGACAACAGAATGGATAACTTACTACATTATTCTCAGGGAAATTAATTAGGTCACTCTCATTTGCTTCACGTCTTGAACCATATGAGCACAACTTGAAATAGCATTACTACCTCTTTAAGGCTACTCAGATATAAGGAAACATTGGGATGAATGTAGAACAGTGATTCTGTGCTAAATTTGTTGCTAGAAATTAGTTTTGCGCTGTCCTGGCCTAATGTAATGCACAAAACCGTTTACACAAAATTCTCCCCAATAACACTGTTGAGGACAAAAGGGAAATCTCTGTGTTTTGGGGCATAACTTTCCTCTATGTCTTGTTTTACCCTTGGAGTGTCAGAGAGGTATCCAATGTATTGCATTGCAATGCGCTGAATACCTCTCTGCACTCAAAGGTTTAAACCTTTAAATACCAGTGTAGTATGTGAAGTTTTTATTTGCAAGGCACTGCAAACCCTTTGTCTCTCAAAGGGTTAAAGAAATATATTAAACAAGCCATAGAGGAAATTGCATTCATTTGCACCATTTCCAGTGCATGATATGGGGCCAGCATACAGGGCTTGCTGGCATTAAAGTGCTAATGTTGGCAGAGATTGTTCACCAGTATACACTATCACACACTGTAGTACATACTGTGAAGTGCAGCCACTGGCATCAGAGACTAATGCCAGTGGGGTTGTACTGGCAAATTCATACATTCATCCCATTATTTTGCAGATGTTTATAGATTTTTATGTTCTACTTTGTTAACATTCTCACTAGCATAAAACAGGCTGAATATGATTGCAATGCTAAATAAAAGAGAAAATTAAATAGTCTTCTCAAATATATTTGGCACATAATAAACTATTAATTCGGGAAAATGATAGCAGCAGCTTCCTGTATGAAAATAAAGAAAGAAGAGAATCATTTTCCACAGCTTAATAACCCTTTGATGCCAGAGGGGTATGCAACGCATTGCAAAGAAATGCATTGCGTACTCCACTGACACTCAAAGGATTAAGGCCTAGTTCACATTAGTGACTTTGTTGCAGCAACTCTGTAACAACAACAAGTTTTACAGAATATATATCACTATTTATATGGAAAGTTTCACATTGGTGACTGTTTCATCAACAATCATTTTCAATGTCAATCTTATGTTACTGCAAAAAAAAGTTGCCATTGTGATTTAGGCCTAATATCAGCTACAGTGCATAACATATACCATGAAGAACAGGAACAATTCTGAGGTAAACTAACTGTTTATCAAATAAAAGGTATCAAATAAAAAGGTCCCCTTGATTTAAATGGGTTTATAACCTCTTGCATGCTAGAAAAGTATCTAATACATTGAAGCAATGTGTTGGAGACTGTTCTGGCATTTAACTGATTAAAGCTCCATTTAAAGAAAGGGGCCTGTTGCAAACGCTCATTTTTCCTCTGTGGTGGAGGTGATTTGCCCCAGCATTGCTCGTGTTCCTCATAGTACATCCGCCTTAATGTGTTTACTTTACACCTAGTTCACACAGGTGTTTTTATCATTATTAGAAATAAAATCCTTGATGAGGTTATACGATCTTTAGCTAACATCATTGTTGAGAAAAATTTTGTCTGCCCTCAAATCTACCAATCAGTTTGTGTCTCTGTCTTATTTACTTTGTACTAATTATGAGAAAATGAGAATGTCATGAGGGTAGGTTTGCAAAATAATTGATTTTTTCGGCTTGCACTGTAGGTGGTGTAACATTCCAGTAAATTTAAGACCCCCTTCAAAAAAACTTCTCTATCACTCAATGGGTGAAAATATCCATTTGAATCAATGGGAATTGACGGAATGTGTACTTTATCTATCTATCTATCTATCTATCTATCTCTGTATGTCTGTCTGTCTGCCTGCCTGCCTGTCTGTCTATCTATCTATCCATCTATCTATATTTCTGTTTATCATTCTATCTATCTATCTGTCTATCTATCTATCTATCTATCTATCTATCTATCTATCTATCTATTACTAGTGTAAAAACCTGTGTACACGGGCCAAGGGCCAGGTGATGTTAACCCTTTGAGTGCCAGTCCTGCTCTGCATCCTGCTGCAGACACAGTCATGCACTGTAGAGACTGCCCGAAAGCACAGAATGCTCCCAGCACAGAACTCCCAGCATTCTATGCATTTGGGCAGTCTCTACTGCACATGATGGCTTCTGACAAACATACTAGCGAATTATTATTTAGTATGATTAACCATTTAATACTAATTTGAGATTTCTTTCACATTGCAAATGAATACATACCTTGCTTGCCACAGTTGCAGTGTCCATTACAAGACACCATCCCAAGACACATTTTTGAACAAATAATAATTCTCAATTCCTACTGTTCATTATTTTCAGATTTTAACGATTTTTACTGATTATTTACCGGATTGTTTAAAAGTATTTAAATCAGTTTATATTATTTTCTCATTTTATTTATTTGCCATTTTACATGGTATTTAAAGTAATGGGTTATGACATTGCCATTTTAAGCTGGAAAAGACAAATGAAAAAAAAAAAACGTTTCTTGCGGCCTTACATGTAAATTAAAAAGTAGATGCATTCTGGAGTAAACCAACTGCATCAGAGGGGCTAAATACAAATTCCAAATGACTTAAATGAGGCTTTTAACACCTTTAATTCTAGAGAGGTGCCCAGTGCATTGCTAAGCAATGCAGTGGAGACATCTTTAGCATCCAAGGAATTAACAATTTGCGTACAAAATAGGTTTCCAAAGTATTGCAGTGTATTGCATGGGATACCTATCAAGCATTCAAAGTATTAAAATCTCCTTTTAAAAATACTAGGCACTCACAAGTCTTAAAGAGGAGTAAAAAAAGGCTTTATTAAATGTTCAACATTTTGGCCAGGCTTGGCTGGCCTTCCCCAAGCCTAGCCCAAAGGTTGAACATTTAATAAAACCTTTTTTTACTCCTCTTTAAGACCTGAGAGTGCCTAGTATTCTTTTCGCTAAATACATCAGCCATACTATAGCACCCAGGCATTCTATCTACCTGAAATGTGAGAGTGTTTCCTTACTACAGTATATATATATATATATATATATATATATATATATATATATAACAGTGTATAACACTAATATTGTTATAATATTTTGGTAGCAACTGTTGCATTAGAAAATGCCATTTTAAACTGTTGTACAATTTTTCCTTGACACACACTTTTTATGCATTTATTTTAGAAAAATAAGGCACAGTGATTATGTGCAAGTGTAGGAATAGCTGTACCTCACTAGAGAGAGGATAAGGAAAAAGTATTGTTGATTTGTAATTACAAAACACAGCAATGTGTGTACTAATATTTATGTACTTTTCGTAGGCATTATTCAAATGAATGTGCATTATACTATATCCAGTATTTAAAAATAACTAATTAGAATATATCTTTGAACCATTCTCTAAAAAACAATTAATCGGATGTATTAAAGAAGTGCAATTCTGTAGAAAAAGCAGCTGTACCATTGGTGACAAATAAAAATGCATATTGTCTTAAAGGGGACCTTTAACCAATTGAATGCAAGAGAGGTCCCATTTAATTGATTTGCTATGCACTGAAGACATTTCTAGCATTAAAGAGGTTAAAATTCTCATTTAGATCAATAGAGATATGTGACATTATTTGTTGCCTATGGTGCAATTGATTTGTCCTAGAATTGCACCATTGTTACTTAGTACATCAGCCTCATAGGAAGAGATGCACTAAGACATGATATAGAGGTGATAAAGTGGAGATGACTTCTCCAAAGATATCACTTATCCAACTCTGATGTTAGTCTATGGAGCCAGTACACTAAGATTTCTCCTACTATGGAGATCTTAGTGCATAGGCTCTATAACATAGGAAATGGAGATGCATTAATGATGTCATATCTGCTCTATCACCTCTGTGTCACACCTTAGTGCATAATCCCCTTATGTCCTTACTGTAAATGTGTGTGCACATGTACTTGTGTGTATGTGTATGGGTGCATGCATGTGAGAGAGTGGTGGATCTGGAAAATGTGAACCCTGATGCTAAATAATCTTTTGGCCCCCAATTCACTGTAAACTACAGTGGGACTCTAAAACTGGCTGGGCCTCATAAATTACCAGTGCTTTTTTATTATTATTATTTTTTTTTCCATTTCCAGCTATTCTTTTTTCACTTTTATATCTCTGACTATGAGTTCTTTGGATCTATTTTTCCTGTGAGCTTTCTGTCAGCAACTGTGAATGCAGAGATAGCGGTACAAAATAAAAAAGAATATATAAAAAATAACATTCTGCATAGAGAGAACTCTTTGCTGTAGGGATAATATTGTAGGAATAGTATTACATGCGTTTCTTTTCTACTTTGATAGTAGACTGATGAGAAAACTTTCTGAAAACAGAGATCCAGAGAGCTTACTGTCAGGAACATACAACTGTAAAATACTATGTGAAGACGAAATCAAAATGTATTTAAAAAAAAAATTTGACTTTACATATTATGCACTTGAGGAATATATAGACTCAAAATAAAGGGTTACTAAGCAATAGTTTGTTGGCCCCTTCTGCAGGGTATGTGTTATGGCTTGTCTTTTTAGAGATTGGGAATGAACCACAATGAAGAAAATACACTTGGGAAATCCCTTTATATCCTTTATGATCGATCATTAAAGGAGACTGCTGTGGTTTGCAGCTACTCTCTTTACACTAGTTCAGGGCAGTTCTCTCAACAGTACTCTGATGACCAAAATGTCAAGGGCAAAAGGTCAATGGAGTGATTTCTATAGGTGGGCAAGTAAAGTGTCTCCTTTATTCTAATGGGAAATGGTAACTTGATTCATCTCACAAGAATTCTCATATGGGCCAATTCCACATGGACATGCTTGAAGATCGTTTAATTAAAGAGAAAATCCTCCATAGCATTCTTATGTGGTTTGAAGAAAATAGCTCGTAATAAACCATCTGCAATTTGGCAATCCCCAATAAAAATAATTCAGCTTATTTCTTGCAAGTCAAAGCTTTGCTTGGCACCATTGTAAATCAACTAGACATCGGTTACTATTATTTCCAAAAAATACTATTTTAATGTTTTCTTTTGTTTTCGTGTATTTTAATGACTGTTCTTAAATTAGATGTTTGCGGCTACAAAACTGTTCATAAATATAGAGACATTGCTTTAAACATTAACCCTTTGAGGGTTTACATATTTTCTGCAGTGACTTCATTTGTCTGACTGAGTGCCAATACCGATACGCATGGCATTATACCGAACTGCGCTGGTACTGAACGAGTTAAATGCGCTAGAGTCGATGAACATATTTTGCAGCTCGCTTAACCCCTTAAGGACCGGAAGGGTGAACAATGCGTAGCACACTCTTCTGGTCCTTTAGGGGTTAATTATTGACTTTCAATGGGAATGCTAAATAGATTTATCCACAGCAAGAATTGTTAGTTCCTACAAGATGTGTTCAGGAGAGGAAACTTCGGCCAAGTTTTCAGATGCAACTATTTTAACCCTTTAGTGGCCAGAGGAGAATGCGACGCATTGCAGAGCAATGTGATCTTTAAAGGGTTCAATCAAAATGTATGTAACTCTCTGGTTTAACCCTTTGATTGCCAGAGGGGTACGCAACGGTACCCTCTGTCACTAAAAGGGTTAACGGCCTCGGATGCTAGTCCAGTCTCCTGACAAACATCTTGACAGGTTCAAAAATGCAGTTTATTGTGCCTTGCATCGAAATAGTTAATTCAGATTCGAGCGAGTGAAATGTAACGAATTCTGTATTAAAGGATAATTAAACGGCTTTCTGTTGCAGTTTGAGATCATGAAAACACAGATTCAAACTGTCGCTTTTTGTGCAAAGTAGTTAGAATCCTTTACATAAAATATATATATCATTTTGTTTAAACAAACCATGTTTGTTCAGAGTCATTTTAACCACTGGAGTACCAGAGAGGCGTCCAACGCTCTGCGATGCGTTTGCATACCTCTCTCCGGCGTTTCAAGGGTTAATATTCTAATATTGTGATTTTGAGTCCGCTTAAAATAGTGCATTTTTTAATCTTGGAATTAACAAACGTTACTTGAAAGTATGTTTGGGGAAGATCCTTTTACGTTTTCATAATTTTTTCATAAATTCATCTGTAGATATTAAACAAAATTTTAAAAAAATGAAGTTCAGAGATTTTAGATTGATTAACATTAGATTAGATATATGTTATTGTTAGAATTATAATGGGGCGATATTTATTATACCTAACAAATGATTCGCTCATGTATATATATATATATATATATATATATATATATATATATATATATATATATATATAAAACTCCATGGTTAGGTTTAAATAAAAATATGTTATCAACCGGAAAAAAGCGATTATGAGAATCTTGCACAAGACAATAGAGGGGCAATTATGGAGCAAGCAAAGGGGAACAAGTACACAATGCCACTGATTAAACCTTTGTGTGCCAAAGATGTAAAAATGCGTTGGGTGCCTCTGTCTGGCATTCTAAGAGTTAAGTTGGGCATTTAACTCCTTGGATGCTGCAAAAGTCTCCAACGTATTGCCTCGCAATGTGTTGGCTATCTGACTGGCATTCAACGGGTTAAAAGACACATTTTGAAAGCAATGCTCCATTGTTCTTTAGTGCATAAGCTCCTATAGAGGTCGTATTCACCAAGATACAGAGGCGCAAGTCTGGTTCTTCTCAGTGACGTCATAGAGGAGAAACGAAAAGTCTCATTGTTCTAAACTGGGCTTTTAACTCAATAGAGTGTAAAGCCACATATTACAAATTTGGGAAATCTGTGGAACTTTTATGTCCCCTATGGTGCAGTTGGTTTGCTCCAGAATTGTTCATTGTCATTACTGAATCCGATATGTTTTAAAATATGTATGTCATTTGGATCTCAAGATTATATTTGCATGATTAATATATTTATGCACATTTATTGTAGTAAGTGAAAATTTTAATCACTTTAATAATTACTTTTAAGAGCAGTAATTACTGACGGTGGGTGCATTGAATGGATTGCTATTAGGCAAGCTTTGGGGCGTTATAAATTTAAAATTGAAAGAAAATGAGACTTTTAACAAATGTTTTACAATAAATAACGTCCTTAAAGAAACAGAGATGGATGTGCACATTTCGAAACAATGTTTTTTCAACGCCCCTCTTGTCTTTATAGGTTTAACCATATGAGGATTTGGAATATAGAACAATCTAATTTAAATGAATGCACTTTTGTATATCAAAAGGCATTAGTAATTAATATTTAGCATGGTCTATGCAACAAGTATTTTGTGTTTTAAACAACGTTAGTATATAAAAAATTTGTAACATCATATTTTTAAAAAATCATATTTTAATTGTATTCCACTAATTTACTGATCACTCATACATGGCTACGATCCATTTCGTTTTCCCTTTCCTACAGCTCCAAGGTATTGAATACGTTTGTCAGTTCCAAAAGTAACTAAATAGCCCGAAGTCTATCTGTCATACATTATTTAATTAATACTTAATTTACAATTAAACTTTGGTCCGCCCAGACACTAGTTTTAAAGAAAAGTCTACTTTGTAGTACAATTCTCAAGAACCTTCTTTCAGATCATTGTTGCCAATGAAAACTATTTGACATTGATTCGAATATTAATAAAACTTGAGCTTTAACCATTTGTATGCCAGTGGGGGTACGCAACGCATGTCTTGCGTACCGATCTGGCACTCAAAGGGTTAATTGTGCTTGTAATGTAAACTCCCCAATGTTGCCACCAAATCAAGACACTTTAAGGCTGGGTATTTAATATTGCTCTTAAAATAAATGGCACCACAACAAACAAAGATGTAGTTAAATATAAATTAAAAAAATAAAAAATAAAACACACACACACACACACACACATATATATTCCTGTATTATACCAACTAAGTGCGTTTATGAATTATACACATACCAACAGCTATGTCTGAGGTGGGTGTTCATTTAATTAGCAATTCACATAAATCAATATCGCTTAATTTAAGTAGAATTATGCAATTAACTCTTTGAGTGCCGGAGGGGTACGCAACGCATTGAAAGCAATGCGTTGCGTACCCCTCTGGCACCCAAAGGGTTAATCCTTTGAGTGCCCGACAGATACTTCGCAATGTGTTGGATATCTCTCGGGCACACAAATGGTTAAGCACCTGGGCCTGACAGAGCACAACTAGAGACTTCATATATTAGCATAGACTAGCCAACTTAATTCCAATTTATTCGGCCCCTCTTTCCCCCCTTAATGCTTGATGTGCATGGTGGGAATTTCTTTCACCAGGTCCCTAGATAAGAAGTTATTCCCTACCAAAGAGCCAATGAAATGAGGAGCAATTGTGACACCTATCTGTGGCACAGGGCAATAGCCTGTATCTCTCTATTATAGCTTCCCCATTCATCACTGAGTGTATTAACAATTGGAGCAATTCTGCGGAATACCAACTGCCCCATAGGGAACAACTACACATTCCTACTGACTGAAACTGAAACTTTAACTCTTTGAACGCTGGAGTGATCTCCAAGGCAGTGTTGAAGTCCTATCAGTGGGGATTTTATTTGATGCCTTTGGTGAAGTTAGTTTGCCCCAGAATTGCTCCACTATTGAGTTTGAACATATAAACCAAAATACAACGCTGGCGTTGCCTAAAGATTCAAACAAATATTAAAATGCAAATGTGTTTTTAAGAATAACGATTACATGGTAATCTGGATATCCTCAGCCTAATGATTATAATGAGAGGGACTGGGCATAAAATCGAATTCATTAGCAAAGGTCACTGCCTGATTGCTGAGCACAAAACAGAACGCTGTTCTACGGTCATTTATTTAACGCGCTGAAGCCTTCTGCACAAAAGAAAGAGCAATTCTGGAGCAAACCAACTGCACCAGACAGACACGTTCAAGTGTTATCGATTTAAATAGGGATTTAACTTCTTGAATGCTGGAAAGATTTCTTCCAACGCATGAGTTGGAATTCTCTCTAGCATCCAAGAGGTTAACGTCCAATTTAAATGAGTGGGAGCTTGGGACTTTTAGTTGACCCATATGGTGCAGTTGGATTGCCCTAGAATAGCTCATCTTCTCTTTTTTGTATATAAACCCCTTGTTGTTAACTCGGCTCTGGCAACGTTTCAAAAATATCTCCATGCGTTCTGATGTTGTACACACACAAACACACACACAAAGCCACACACAGAAACACACACTCTCACACACCCACACAGAAACACACACCCACACAGACACACAGACACACACCCACACACACACATAGACACACATACACACACCACACATACACACACCCACACAGACACACACACACACACACACATACACACACACACACACACACACACACACACACACACACATACACACACCCACACATACACACACACCCACACACACACAGACACACACACACACACGTACACACACTCACACACCACACACGTACACACACACACACACCCACACACACCCACACAGACACACACACACACACTGTTCTTAATTTCCCCAGATTTAACTCCTTGAGGGACAGAGGAGATTTCCAATGTGGGGGGCACCGCTCCTGAGGCTGGATTCAAAGGCAGATGCTAGTTTTATCTCTGCTTTTATCTCCAGGTACCCCCTACACTTCAACAGGATTTTTTTTATAAAACAGGAGGTAGCATTTATCGCATGGATTTGAATCCAGCCCCTGGTCTGCAAGGAGTTAATGAGGTTTGGGATAGAGTTTTGGCAGGTTTCCTCGTCCTTAATGACTTGTTTGGTTTTCATTTTCTGTACCACCAAAATGCAGATTTTTCTGTTTGCAGAAAGTAAAAATGGAACCAGTTTTAACAGCTTTAACTTTCAATTTCTTTCTCCAAGAATGAGCTTACAGTATTTGGCTAGATAAGAATATAAACAAAATAAAACTGATTTTTTTTCTTATGTTAAAATCTCTTTTAATTAAATATGTACATTTTACAAAGGCGACCTTAGTTTTTTAATGACTAATGATAGTCCCTTCCTTGGTATTAAATCTCACAAAGGATGGAAATTAAGAGACGGTTAAGATTCAAATTAAACTTGTATTTTTGACTATGAAACAATTCAGAAAAAAACCCCAGTGACATCGATATATTTATATTATCAAAACAGCATTAATCACTGTACAGCTGTCTTGATTTCATAATTTAGCTCAAAGATATTGATGGTTCATTTAAATACAAATTTTCTACATTAAATATACAGCATCGGATCAATACAAATCTTGATTTTCTTGAGGTGGGATTAAGACATCGGATAGACCACTCAAAGCATAAAAAGACTTTGTATTGGCCTGTTACTTTTTTTGTTTTAATTAATTTTCTTGGTGGTGTATGAATACATTGACAAGGCATTATATGTTTAATAAATAAAAAATAGTCCAACGCTTGTAGAAGAAGCCAAAATTAAATGCTGGACATACCTTTCTTCATTTCATAAGTAGTGTCTTTGCTAAGGTCTGTTTGTGACTGGCTTCTAAGTTTGCACTCTTTGGCCAAAGCCTCAGCCCTGTTTAGCATAGTCTGGTTTAATCCATTGAAATGAGGGGTGCTGTTGACTGATGGGGTTGTGTTTGTCCCATGGTGGCTGTGAATGTGACTAAATGTGCCATAGTTCGTATACCCAGGGTAAAATGGGGAGCTGTAATAAAGGGGGCGCGATAAGACAGCATTGTTCGGGAAGTGGCAAGGGGTTGAAGGAGATCTGGATGGAGATGTTGTACTGACAGCCAATGGCTGCGATGGAGTTGTCCCTGGCCCAGCAACAACCTCGCTGACCTCTTTGCCCTTGTCCGAAGAGGTGGCAATCTCTGCCAAGGACCATAGTTTTGGTTTAGAAGTGGAAGCTGGAGGAGAGTGGATTACTGATGTGGCATTGCTGGTGACATGTTGGATTGGGGTGCTCCTATGCACCAGGTCGATGGGGTGAGATTGGTGGTGTTGTTGCTGGTGATGAAGTTGAACTGGTTGGTGGTTGTGGTGATGGAGATGGTGACTTTGTAGAGTTTCCTCTCCAGGTACTTGCTGTTGGGACTGACCTGCTTGACACATAATTGGAGAGGTAGGTGTGGAGCCTTTGGAGTGAAGGTCGTTTCTTTCTTCTACATCGTTCAATTCGGAGTCATTTCTACTATGATCTAACTCCTTTCCTTGGAGAGCCTCAACTTCCAGTCTGTCGGACTCTGACACACGAGGACTCCTCTTCTGGTCCCCTACACATAGAAGACAGAGACCCAGAGGACTGGTGGATTAGATTATTTTAATCACATCTGCTCCCACCCTCTCTGATACTAGGTTCCCCCTAACTGGAAACTTAACTCAAGATAACAGGGAGTCAAACATGATGGAGTTTTAGGGTCTCATTCGCCAAAATAGAGAGTCTCAATTCTAGCGCAAACAGATTGTGTCATAGGGAACACATGAAAATTATGCAAAATCCGACTGATAGAAATTGGGCTTTTAATTGCTTGAATTCTCCAAAGCACTACAACTTCTCTGTTGAATTCACGGGGTTAAAAGAACAATTCCAATTAATGGGATTTTTCGTCCTCCCCCCCCCCCCCCCACACACACACACCTCCAGAGGTACATTTGTTTTGCTCCAGAACTGCACCACCCTAACTTGAATAAGTCTTTTAGTGTCTTGATATTAGTGACCAGCTCTAGTAACAGTAGGGAAGATTCACTAAGCTGTGATAAAGAGGTGATAAAGTGGAGATGACCTCCAGTGATATCACTTCTCCAGTTCCTATGTTATTCTGGGGAGCCAGTGCACTAAGTTCTGTTCCACTTTGGAGTTCTTAGTGCATCGGCTCTATAGAATAACATAGGAACTGGAGAAGTGGTAACACTGGAGGTCATCTCCACTTTATCACTTCTTTATCACAACTCAGTGCATAACCCCCAGAGTGTCTTATTCAATAGGCTCAAGACGAAAAATTTTGGAAAAATAGTTTGTGTGTGTGTGTGTGTATGGGGAGGATTGCCATTGTTTAAAGTGTTTTTCAAAGGGTTAAACACATGTAATCAATATGACTGGGGGAAATATCATGCATCCACTATGGTGTAATTGCCCAGAGGACCATGAATATGGAGCTAATTCTAAATGACTCGATGTGTGGATTTAACCACTAGAGTTACTAGGAGGAAGAAAAGATGAGCAATTAACCCTTTGAATGCCAGAGAGGTAGCGTTGCGCACCCCTCTAGCACTCAAAGGGTTAAAAGATCACATTGCATGATATAGGGGTTTTAGAATCAGGAGTGTATTCAACAGGTTACACTCCCATTTAAACACAATGAGAAACCATGTTATGTGTCCCTATTGTGTAACTGCCCTGGGCTCCTAAACACAGCCAGACAGCATCCCATGAAACCAACCTGTATCCCCATCTGGATCCCCTTTCTCGTCTAGTTTTTGGGGCTCATCTTCGTCGTTTTTCTCCAAGTCAATGTTCTCCTCCTCTTCCTCGTCCTCACTCCTATTCCGGGGGGTCCAAGTCATCTTATTCTCCTTCTTCAGTCTCCTCCTAGCGTTGGCAAACCAGGTGGACACTTGGGTGAGGGTCATTTTAGTAATGATGGCCAGCATAATCTTCTCACCTTTCGTGGGGTAGGGGTTTTTCCTGTGCTCATTGAGCCAGGCCTTCAAAGTGGCTGTAGCATCTCTGGTGGCATTTTTCCTGTAAGCTGGATCGCCATAAGGATAAGATCCCAAAGGAGCAGCGTATGGATGGTACCCTAAAGATCCAGCCATTCCAGTGCTATGGTCATATGGAGAGCCCTATATGGGAGACAGGAGATATATGTCAAGATTACAGTGATGCCCAAGATGGGTTAATTACACGTAAAATGGGCCTAACGTGGTTCAGAGCAAATCAACTATACAGCAGGGAACAAAAAAAACAACGATGCTTCAAATGGTGTTTTAACCCATTGAATGCTAGCGAGATTTCCAGTGTATTGATGAGTTCAAGGGTTTAAAATTCTTATTTAACCCTTTGAGTGCCAGAGGGGTACGAAACGCATTGCAAAGCAATGCATTCTGTATCCCTCTGGCACTCAAAGGGTTAAATCACAGGGGATTTGGGGAATTTGTATTTATCCATAATGCAGTTGATTTGTTCCCAGAATTACTCCTCTTTGTCTTTATACATAATGCCCGGTTTTAAGGACAAATATTGTAAATGTGCAGCCAACGTGGACGTTTTCCAGATTTAACCATTTGAGTGCCAGGGGGTAGATCAATGTATATCTAAGAGATGCATTACTCACCCCCTCTGTCACTCAGTTTGATATAACACAATCATAACGTGCTATTTTAAGGACATTCTTTAATATGTAACTTTATGCCTTCGACTGTTTGAGAATCTTGCTTGTGATAAAGTGTTTGGTATGGAGCCGAACCGTTGACATCTGTACATTACTCTCATTTCACCATAAGAAAAGGTTCATGCGAATGTTGTCACCAATACACGTTACTCATATCTATCTATCTATCTATCTATCTATCTATCTATCTATCTATCTATCTATCTATCTATCTATCTATCTATCTCTGTTTAACAAGTGTTTAAACGTGTACCAAACCATAGCAGACCTTCACTCAATGGGGAAATTCTATAATCCAACAAGTGTTTCGTTTTTCTTTTATTTTTTTGTATTTTATTTCTTGGCCACTTTAAGTATTTGGGACTCCGACCTACAAGTAATGTAGGCCATCCCGATTCCTTTTCTTTTCCCCAAGTTGTAGTCGGTTGTTATTAAATAAAACGCTTTGTTTTTCATAACACAAACATGGGCCTCCCCATTTGTCTGCTCATTGACTAAACAAAGGGAGAAATAGGAATCTGCCATTTAACCCTTTGAGTGCCAGAGGGTATTTTGCTATGGCGTGGTTCATATCCCAGAGTAACCACACCTAGGCATGGATTTCTGTAATGGGACCACGAAACGATATACTAAGAACTTTCTAAGGATCGTATTAAACCGGCAGTCGCTTTGGATATAATGCAGTTAATGAAACCATTGCTAACCTAACAAATGCAGGGAAAATACTGTTATTTTCCCCTAGATATGACAGGGCGTGTGTGTGTGTGTATGCAGGTGTGGAGCAATTCAGCACAACGACACAGTATTTATTATACTCTCCAGTATTTATTATACAACCCCCCACTGGATGCTACAGAGTTCACCAACAGACTGTACAACAATGAGATGGAGATCTCTGTTATACATGGTAAAGTCGTTTATCGTTTTACCCCATATAGATACGTATTATAGCTGTAGACACTGCTGATGATCTCCAATCAATGACTGCAGTTATTCCGGGGAAAACCAATTGCACCATAAGAGACAAAAATCCCCATTAAATTAAATGGTCATTTTACCCCTAAATGCTACAAGAGGACTCCAATATATTCAATAGGTTTAAAGCTCCATCTAAATCAATTGGAATTTGTTTTTTTTTATTTGTCATTTGCTGTGCAGTTATATTGCTCCACAACGTATTTCTCTAATTCTCATTAATATATGAATGTATTCAGATATAAATATCATGTATATGTGCTATGTATAAGAATGCAATTCTAAACCACCTCTTACACACACACACACATATTCACACACTTTTGATTGATTGTAATAAAATAATAGATTAAATAAATGCAGAGAGAATAAATAAACCTTTTTAACCCGTTGAATGCTTGAAAAGTCTAAAGAGTATTGCGATACCTCAAATGGTTAAAAGTCTTCTTTGAGTCACTGGAAATGTGTTTTTTGTATTTGTCCCATATCTTACAGTGTGACCCGGGATTACTCCCCTTTGTCCTTATACATAAAGCCCGGTGACCCTTATGTATAAAGGCAAAGATGTGCAATTGTGGGATATAACAACAACAACTGTACCACAAGGAACAAATATAAGTTCTCCAACTTCCCACTGATGTAAATTGGCCTTTTTAATCCTTTAACCTCTCCAGCATTCAAAGGGTTAAAGGTTCCCTTCATATAAATACGACTTTTTATGCATCTCCTATAGTACAGTTGGTTTGTTCCAATATGTCTCCACTTAGTCATCAAGCTGAAGAGATTCGAGTCTATCTGGAGCAAACCAATCGCATCATAGGGTACCAATAAAACTGAAAGGAGTTAAAATGCCACTTGAATGAATTAGAATGATAATGTCTTCCCTGGGGTGTACCAGAACTGCACCCTTATTGGTCAGGAGAAAAGGTTCAGTTCTGGAGCAAACCAATTACACCAATTACACCATATGGCCGAAATGAAGTCTGCAAATTCCCATGGATTTATATGGGATTTTTAACCCTTAGAGTTCCAGATGTGTCCTGAACGATTTGTAACGTGTCCCGTAGCACTCTGGCAAGCAGTGGGTTAACCGGTTGAGCCCCATAGAGGTGTACAAGTCTATAGAGCTTTGCAATGCGTTGGAGACCTAACAATCACGGGATTCAAATCCCCATTTAAATCAATGACCATTGCATTCCCCTCAGTGGTGAAGGACTGGGCCTATTTAGCATTATAAGTAAGGCCTCTGGGCTTTTTGTGTAAAAGAAATAAGTTGCAAGTCTGGAGCAAACCAACTACAATATAGGGGGCAACAAAATAATCCTTAAACCTCCATTGATTTCATCAAGAATTTTAAACCCTTAAACTCAAGAAAGGTCTCCAACACATTGATTTGCAACAGGTTATCTCTTCCCTGTAGTGCAGTTGGTTTGCCCCATAATTTCACCTATTTACATTTATACATATGGGCCTTACATATAAAAGCAACGTGGAACAGTACCGAAGTAAACCAGAAATTCAAACTTCCAATTATTTTAACCCTTTGAGTGCCAGAGGGGTACGCAACGCAATGTGTTGCGTACCTCTCTGGCGCTCAGATGGTTAATGAGGCTTTTGACCCCCCCCCCCCCAACTGCTATATATATAGAGAGAGAGAGCATTCAACGGGTTGAAACTCTATTTAAATCAATGGACGTGTGAGGAAATGTTTATTTGTCCGTTATGGTGCAGTTGGTTTGCCCCAGAATTAGTCCAGTGTAGCCTGTCCTATATAAGGCCCATAGGACCATTACTTAGAGCCCTTTCTGACTGCTATGCGGCCTCTGTAATAAACTGGACTGCACTGTGGAAATGTTCTGTCCCACAGTGATTTACTGATCTGAAGTAAAGCAGATTCAAAACCAAACGCTTTGGAGATCACATTTCGATCTCGGATTTTTTTCCTCCCCTCTTTTCTTCTGTTAGATGAATCTTCTCTAATTGAAAACATGCTCCAAATTTCATATTACCTGTTAACTCTTTCCGTGCCAGAGATATGACACATAGATGGACTTCTAACGCAATTCATCACTAAGAACTTAAAAGTGATACTTTATTTTAAATCAGATCACCTACTTGCAATATAATACTTTTAACCCCTTGAGTACCAGTGTTGCTGAACCCATTACGTGAATTTTGTGGAGCATGTTTTGTTTTTTGTTTTAAAATGAGTTAAACGAGCGAATTGTTTGGGAGGAAAGTTTTAAAGTGTCCACTTTTGCCATCTAAATTATTCTGTCAGTCCAACAATGTAACTCTTTAAACTCCAGAGGAGTGTGCAAGCAACGCATTTCGCAGCCCCTGTGGCGCTCAAAGGGTTAAGCAGATTACAGGGGCCGGTTCACATAGCTTTAGTGATACAGAGTTTCCTATAAATGTAAATTTGGGCCTAATCTACTCTATATGTGTTACAATATCGCATTCATTTAATGTTAAAGTACAGACATCTCCCGTTTAACTATTATTTAAGCGTCTAAATAATATGCCATAACTGTTTACAATATGTGCTTTTTTAGCTTTGTGGGGACATGTGTTAAAGCAAAGTGGAGATTAAAACCACTGCTACATATTTATAACATTAACCCACTGCAAGCCGTGGAGTAAAGCGTTGAAAGTCTTCTAACATCCAAGGAGTTAAAATTCCTATTTTGCACACAGGGAATTTTTTTCTTTATTCATAACATCTTGTGCAATGATCTGTCTCATAATGAATCCATTTTTACTGTATACATATGACCAATGAAATCGCACAACTGTGTGATGTATTGCTATTGTGGAAGTAGCCAAAACAAGACTGGCATGTCATCCTCTTCCCCCGTTTAACCCTTTGAGTGCCAGAGAGGTACGCAACGCATTGCTCTGCAATGCGTTGCGTGCCCCTCTGACACTCAAAGGGTTAAGATTTTGCCTGACCCTCTGGGCCGTATTCGCTAAACTAAAGTGGTTTATTGATTCGTAGTCATTTTTAACCCTTTGAATGCTAGAGCGGTATCCAAGGCATTGATTTGTAATACGGAATATCCATTGAGGATCAGTTGGTGAAATTTTGGAGCTAACCAGATGAAGTATAGGGAACGAATAACTAAAACGTCCCAATGCAATGCGTTGCGTACCCCTCTGTCACTCAAAGGGTTAAATGGGTCATTTAACCCCTTGCATGCTTGATAGGTCACCGACGAATTGCTTTGCAATGTTTGGGGACCTCACTAGCATTCAGATAGTAAAGAGGCCCGTTTAAATCAATGGACATTTTGAGGAGGATTATTTTATCACTACGGTGCAGTTGGTAGACTACAGAACTGCGCTATTTACTTAGTACATGCGCCTCAGTGAATATTGCGAACGGGTTTGCAAGGCTTTTGATACTCTGAATGCAAGACAGGTTTGCTGTGCATTGCAGAGCAATGTACTGGAAACCTCTCCAGCACTCATGGGGTTAATATACCAAAATGAGTCAAAGGGAATTTTGGGAATGATTGGTTTGCGCCAGAACCGCACTATTTTAGCTTAATGAACACGGCCCTATGTGTTATGGGACTGATCAGACCAGCTCTTACCACATAGGAAGTGAAGGCAGCAGCTGGGTCCCCGCTGTACTGGAGAGGAGAGTTGAAGCCAGCAGAAGTGCCCGTGAAAGCTGTAGATCCAGCATAAGGTGAGAAGGCAGAGCCAGAAGGAGACCTTCCCAGCTCATCAGTTCTGGGTCCGGAGATGACACTGGTGCTGTATGCAGGGCAGGAATACAGAGCCAAAGAAGCAGATGGTTGGTACAAGTAGCCCTGAGGATAGGACATGGCAAGACACATGCATATACTCTTGTCTTTTGAGACACACACACTGCAAGAAAAATCGAGGGGCCAGTTCTTCTTGGGTTGTATTAAACGTATGATCAAATAAAGAACCCAACCAGTTGTAGACCTGAAGATGAGTCCTAAATGGTGCTGTCTCCTGCTGGTTTCTCTCTTTCTCCTTTCTCTCTCTTTCTGTGTTCCACTAACTGCCTTGCTCCCTTGCAAGATTTTTTTTTTTTTGCTTTGCTTCTGCTCTGGGAGGGAGGGGAAAGGTTGGGTGGGAGGGTGGATTGGTGTAGACTTTAGCTTTGGAAGAAGAAAAAAAAGGTCCTGCCAAGATGCTAAGTTGGAAATTGAGGATTCTGACGCCTGATGCTCCTCCTTCGGGGGTGTTGTCAGTGGGGAAGCATGGAGGGATGGTGATGGGACTGCCCAATTATCAGTATGCTCTCTTCCTTTCTCTTTCTCCTCTCCATACCCAGGCACAGCCTGCCCCTTGATGGCCATCGTACACATCACAGGCGCTATAAAAGAGCGGCCCTAACTTTTCTTGCGCTTGCCATTCAGTGAGGGTCATCTCAGCCTCAGGGCTCAGGCTACAGCAACTCGTGTGTGTCTGTATATATGTATGGGTGTGTTTGTGTGTGTGTGTGATTGTGTGTATATGTGCGTGATGTGTGTGTGTGTTGTGTGTATATCTGTGTGTATGATTGTGTGCATATGTGTTTGTGTGTGTGATGTTATGTGTGTGAGATTGTGCGTATATGTGTGTGATGTGTGTGGGTTGGGTGTGTGAGTTTGTGTGTGTGATGTGTGCGTGTGTTTATGTTTTTTGTGTGTGTTTTATTGTACAAATATGTGTGTCTGCGTTTGTGTGTGATTGTGTGTGTGTGTGTTTGTGATTGTGTGTGTGTGTGCATGACGAGATAGACCGACAGACAGACATAGCTAGACAGACAGAGACAGACAAATATAGACAGCAACGCTGGCACTGGAAGGACTAACAGTGTACGAAACGGTTACAGTATATTATGCTAAGTAGCTAATTTTATGTAAGTACAAACAGACTGAAGACAAAACATACATGGGGGATTGCTTAAAAAAGTCACGGTCACATTTGTGTTTGTTTTGTAGTTTTTTATTAAGCATTTGAAAAATATAAATAAAAATAGTATCCAGACAATTCACCACTTGATTATCTGCTTTGTGGAATATGTGATGAGACTACGGGAGATGGGGATTTGGCTTTAAAACGGGGAGATTTAGCTCATGATCTATGAGACTAAAGCAGGCATTTTACCCTTCTATCTAGAAATCATAACAGGGTTGGAGAGAAAGTAGATTAAAACCATATGAAATATAGTAAATTCCTGCAAATCAGACAGTGTAATCTCTTCTGATTCCAAATGATATCTTTTCCAGAAAGAGGGGGGGAGAGAGAGACAGAGAGGGAGTGAGAGAGAGAGAGATGGAAAGAGGAAGAAAGAGAAGGATGGAGAGAGTGGGGATTGAAGATGGAGAGAGGGAGCGAGAGGGAGATGGAGAGGGGAGAAAGAGCTAGGGAGTGAGAGAGAGATGGAGAGAGGAGAAAGAGCTAGGGAGTGAGAGAGAGATGGAGAGAGGAGAAAGAGCTAGGGAGTGAGAGAGAGATGGAGAGAGGAGAAAGAGCTAGGGAGTGAGAGAGAGATGGAAAGAGGAGAAAGAGAAAGATGGAGAGAGAGAGAGAGTGAGGATTGGAGATGGAGAGCGGGAGCGAGAGTGAGATGGAGAGGGGAGAAAGAGCTAGGGAGTGAGAGAGAGATGGAGAGAGGAGAAAGAGAAAGATGGAGAGAGAGAAAGTGGGGATTAGAGATGGAGTGAGGGAGCGAGAGTGCGATGGAGAGAGAGAGTGAGGATTGGAGATGGAGAGAGAGAGTGAGGATTGGAGATGGAGAGAGGCGCGAGGGTGAGATAGAGAGGGGGGAGAAAAAGCTAGGGAGACAGAGAGAGATGTTATTGCACCGATTTATTATGGCGTTAGAAGTTCTGATTTAAGTAAATTAGTCCCACGGTAGTTACATTTGGTACTTGTCAATCAGTGTCCTTATGAGTAAACCTGGTTGTTGATTAACCCCAAATCACCTATGAACTGCAAAATGTGTATACGGTAATACTATTTTTTATTTTTCTTGTGTGTGTATGTAGAACTTTGAGGCCGATAAACTACAAAACTGCTAGCAATCTAGGGGTTAAAAAGCTCATTTAAGCATTTAAAATATCTACACGCCATACTGAGCCGTTGGTTTACTCCGGAATTACTCCAGTTTGTTGGTAAGTCAGTCTCACTGCAGGGTAAAGGTGTCAGGCGTACATTAACATAATTCCCTCACACGCACAGTGTTAGTGTTGTGCTCTAATTATTGATGGGAACTTTTTAGTAACTAATTTATTAAGTGAGCCTGGTTAATAAATGACATTCTGGTATATGAAAGATCTGCATGACATGGCACACTGATCTGAGTCCTGGAAGATGGTGAATATGTAAATAACTAGTCCGGATACATACCTGACTTCTGTATGTAAACAGAGGAGCCCTGACCCGTATATAACCGTAGTCTTGACTCCTGGACATATGAGAGCACCTAAACCTGACTCATGTATATAACCAGAAAGGGTACAGGCCTAACCCCCTGCATATAATTAAAGTACAGACCTCTGTATATAGGTAGACATCTGACTTGGTCTGTATATAACCAGACAGAGTACTGGAATTATCTGTATAATAACTAAAGACGGGTACAGACCTGACTTGTATATAGTAAGCGGTGGTAAAGACCTATGTCGTTTATATAACCAAAATGGCTATAAACCTGTATTATATAATCAAAAAGAGGGTACACACCTGACTTGTGTATGGTATAATGTACAGTCCTGATCTGTATATAACCAGAGAGGACACAAACTTGACTTCTATATCATAATCAACCAAGGTACATACCTGGCCTACATATAACCAGAGAGGGTACAAGACAGAGCAGACTTGAACAGTGATAATATAAAGAACAGCTATCTCCTGTATATAACCAGATACACACAGAAGAGACCTGCATATAGCCAGGTAGATACAGAAGAAACCTCCGTATAACCAGATAGATACAGAAGAGACTTGCATATAACAAGAAAGACACAGAAGAGACCTGTAAATATCCAGATAGATACAGAAGAGACTTTCATATAACCAGAAAGATACAGAAGATATGTGTTTAAAACCAGATAGCTACAGAAGAGACTTGCATATAACCAAAAAGACACAGAAGAGACCTGTATATAACCAGATAAAATAAAGAAGAGGCTTGCATATAACCAGGTAGATACAGAAGAAACATCTGTATAACCAGATAGATACAGAAGAGACTTGCATATAACAAGAAAGACACAGAAGAGACCTGTATATAACCAGATAAAATAAAGAAGAGGCTTGCATATAACCAGGTAGATACAGAAGAAACCTCTGTATAACCAGATAGATACAGAAGAGACTTGCATATAACAAGAAAGACACAGAAGAGACCTGTATATAACCAGATAAAATAAAAAAGAGGCTTGCATATAACCAGGTAGCTACAGAAGAAACCTGTATAACACCAGATAGATACAGAAGAGATCTCTATATAACCAGACAGATAGAGAAGAGATCTGTATAAAACCAGACAGATACAGAAGAGACTTGTATATAGCCAGATAAATACAGAAGATACTTGTATAAACCAGATAGATAGAGAAGAGATATGTAAATTACCATATAGCTACAGAAAAGACCTGTATACAACCAGATATATACAGAAGGAACCTGTATATAACCAGGTATATACAGAAAAGACCTGTATACAACCAGATATATACAGAAGAGACCTGTATATAATCAGATAGATACAGAAGGCACCTGCATATATAACCAGATAGATACAGAAGATACCTGTATATAATCAGAGAGGTACATAACTCACTCTTGTATATGACCAGAGAGGGTACAGACCTGACCTATACATAATCAGAAGTGGTACAAACCTGATTACTGTATATAATCACAGAGAGGGCACAGACCTCACCTGTATAAAATCATAGAGGGCACAGACGTGAGTCTTATAAATAACAAGAGAGGGTACAGACCTGACTCCTGCATATAACAAGAGAAGGCACAGGAGAGACCTGTGTATAACGACAGAGGGTTCAGTCCTGACCTGTGTATAACAGAGACCCGAGTCCTGTAAATAACCAGAGACATTACTGTGATTTTACTCAACTTTCCACTTGTGTGAAAAGAAAAGGGAACTCCTGTGAGTCCATCCATGGAATACCTGCAGGGAGAACAGCCAGTGGAGCTCACCTAAGTGGAACCGACCTGTTCCCTGTACTGAAGCTATTGCACGTAGAAGAAGACTTAGATCAATTCTGGGGGGATCCAACTGCATCATAGGGGACAAATAAAAATGAAACTTAATTTAAGTGGGAATTTTAACTCCTTAAATGCTACGTTATGTCTCCAACACATTGTTTATCAACGCATCGCAGCCCCCACTTGGGCGTTGGGATCCCAATTGGTATCAGTGAGAATTTGGGAAGATTTGATTTGCCCCATATGGTGCAGTTGGCGTGTTCCAGAATTGCCTCGCGCTTCATAGAGCATCAACTTCAGTCATTGTGCGATGAATTAGTGTTTCTCAGTATACGGTCTCAGTATACCATGCTTCTCAGGTTAAGACTCTTCATTCTTTCATCCACACAATTTGACCATTACTACCTTGAAGGTTAACCCTTTGATTACCAGAGAGGTATGCAACGCAGCTGTAGTCTACCATAAGTAACCTGTCACATATTTGCAAATAATGAGAAGGATTGCCTAAACTGTGTGAGCCAAAAGGGTTTGAGTGACAGTTTATAAAATTTTTGACTGTTCACTCATTTATATATATTTATATATATATATTTACCCCCCTCCCGCCGAACACCCCATTGATTTAAGTAGGTTGAGTAAAGCATTGGTCTCCAACCATTGTGAAGCAATACGATGGAAACCTCTCTAGAATTGAGTGCCAGACAATGCATTCCAACGCAATGGGTTAGATATCTCTCTGGGACTCAAATGGTTAAAATGACTTTTACATCAATTTAATGTTTTATTTGTCCCCTATGCTCTATTTGGTTTGCTCTAGAAATGCTCTACTCTCTTGGTACACGAGCCTCAATGCATTCGAGTATGAGCACATATTAGGCATATGTATAAAACAAAAAGTGCAATAATTACTGGCCAAAACAACTGCACTATTTTATCAGTTAAAATCCCCATTGGTTTGCATAAAACTTGATTGCCCTGGACACACAGGAGCGCTACATTTTGGGGCTTCTCTAACATAAAACTGGTTATATCCTAGTTATTTTGCTCCGTATACATGCGCTATGTAGCTTACAGCAAAGAGTAGATCGGGCTTGTTAGCAGCACGAGTTAATTCGCCTCTCATCAAACACTTCCCCAGTCCCTTTAACTACAGTTACACCCGTGTCCTATGATTGGCTCGCTCATTGCAGACCTCTCTGTCCTGATTGGCCCAGGGGGAGGTGCCTATCCCTTAGTGCCTGAGTGCGCTCGGTCGAGTGACGTCATGGCCCATTGATGCGCTGCTATGTGCCAATAATGACCTGCTTAGACAGTTAATAATTACAGGGATCTAGGGCAGAGGAGAGAAACCAGGTTTGAGGAAATGGTATCTACTTCTTGGAGCCACGCAGGATCAAGGTAAGCGGGATCCGCTTAGCGATATATGGGGGGGGGGGGGGGTAGCCCACTTTACCCCTGTACACCAACTTGTGCTCATGACAACACAAACTGTCCCTGGGAATTTGTTGGCCAACTTTTGTTTCCATTGTGGGAGTCTCTGAGACCTCTCATTTTCCTTGTTCTGTCAAGTGGAAAGGCTCTGACTGTGCTGTGTCTGCTCTGGGATCAGCTTTGGGTCACAACATTCAGCAGCTACATCTAAACAATATTTACTGGTCCCCTAACCCTTTGCATTCTAGAAGGTTCATCAATGCATTGCAAAACAATGCATTGGCGATCCCTCTAGCATCGAAGTGGTTAATACATATGCACACAATGCCTGCCGGAATTCCCATTTAGTCTATATACTTGGTTTCACTTTGCAATTTTTGTTTTCATGAATACAATACATTTCTTTATTGCAGTATGAAAAAATAATTTTGTTATAAAATATTCCACCCCATGTACTTCATATATTGGCAGTTATCTGATCTTTACATTACTACGTGATCGGTTGCTGCATAAAACACAGTTGTTTTCTAAGGTGACCTACTTTTGTATTGCACGCTCTTCCCATGCTTTGCAAATGAAATGCAGGATTAATGACTGGATTCATTGGGCCATACGTATAATGTAAAAAGGAGAGATTCTGGAGGAAAACCAGCTGCACTATTAGGGGCAAACCGAAACATTCCAAGTGGTTTAACCTTTTCGGTGATAAAGGAGTGCATGCCTAAAGCATTGCGAAGTAACGCGTTATGCATCTCTCTGGCACGGAAAGCCTTGCTCCACATTTATCTTATACATATGGCTCACTGTATTCAATTATGTTGTTTGCGATTGCAGAAATTCTGGTAGCCAGAGAGTGTTAAGAGATCTCGATTAGGCTCATCGAGGTTGAAAGCACATTTTTTTATTTGATATATTATTTTAAATATAGGGTACGTGCAATTAGCACATGTAAAGTTAATTATTCATGTTAAACATAAAACATTTTCACAATACATGTATTTAATGATGTCTGTTCTGTTTGTATTGATAGCTAATACATAACGTAATTTAAATGTAATTAGTACCCACTGCATTTGTGTTATCTTATCTCAGCCTATTCACAGTTAATTTTGGTCGATCCATGGGAGTCCTGGAGTTCAGGAAAAGGCAGGAATATTTGCTCCCTTAGAGTACATGCAAAATTACATTTTAGGCCTCAGATAACAAATAGATACATTTTACAGAGAGCAGCATGAGGTACAGTGTATGTCACTGAAGCGGTTCTTTACTTTTGATAAATGTGTAACATAATTTGGAAGACAAATTCTGTATACCAGGGATAATTATTAACCTTTTAAGGACCAGACCTCTGAGTACACTTGTGGCATATTATATAAATAAACATATTCATCCATCCATTCTTCCTGAAGAGCCATATATACATTGACCTAAGATGCATCATTTAATAATTAACCACTTGGATATTTGAGACATCTAAGATGCCTCTAGCATCCATTAATGCAATATAAACTTATATTGACCTGGCACCTCCATATTATGCTAGAGAGGTCTCAAATCTCTAACACATTGCAGATGTGTTGGAGACCTAACTAGTATTCAAGGGGTTAAATACCAAATTGAAATCAATGTTAGTATTTAACTGTACCCTATGGTACAGTTGGTATGCCCCAGAATTGTTCCATGTATTCAAAGTACATCAGCCTATAGATTTCAATCCTGCCTTACATAGAATGCTAGACTCAGTGAAAGGGTTAAACCTTTACCAGAATCTTCATTTGTAACATCTATAATTGTAACATCTAACGTGTATATGATTTGGTAGAGGGACACCCTAACCATTTTTTTCTTTACTTCCACTACAATTGCAGACTGACTCAATCTCTTCCCTGAAGCAACTTTATATTTTGAAACAGTCTCTTTTCTAAATCCATAATCTGACTCACCAATTTACCAAGTAACTTTGACAAAATTACATGGAATCTGCCTGCAAATGAAGCTGACATTTCTTTAAGGAAAATTAATTCATTCTTTAAATAAGGATTGCCAGATCATCCCATTAAAAGAGGACACATATGAGGAATGCCTGCTGCAGGGTTCCAGTGGTACATTATTAGTTGGAGTGGTTACCATGTATCAGTGTAGCAGGAAATTTTCATATGAATGTTGTGTTCTTTTTTAAAGAGACGATCTGGCAACCCTGTTTGAATAATATTTAAAATGGTGAAATTCACAGTTTTTATTTGAATTGTAAAATATTGAAACTTTTTACAATTATGTAGTCTATATGTTCAGAATTTTTTGTATATTTGCATAAACATTACAACAATTAGGATCCTCTCTCTCTCTCTCTCTCAGCAATTCTATGCAAATCAACTGTACCAATGGGGAGAAATACACATTTCAATTGATTTTAATGAGGTTTTAACCCTTTGAGTGCCAGAGGGGTACGCAACGCATTACAAAGCAATGCCTTGCGTACCCCTCTGGCACTCAAAGGGTTAAGCACTTGAATGCTTGAGTTGTCTCCAGTGCATTGTAGGACAAAGCATTAGAAACCTATCTACGATTCCAGCTGTTTAAAGTCCTATGTAAGTCAGTGAGAATTTTCTTAATTTTTATTTGTCTCCTGCGGTGCAATTTGTTTGCTCCAGAATCGCTCCAGTCCTAGGTACATCAGCCCAGCTCTTTCTTTCAGTCCTCTCCCTCCCCTTATTTCTTTCTCTCACTCATCAAAGAACTGAAAACTGCAGAGCCCTTCGTTTCCATCAGGAAAAATCTAGTTGTCATGGGGGTAATGCAAAAATCTCAATTTTCAAAGCCAATGGTCGCATAAAGAATGGAAGTTTTGCACTTATTGGAGATGTGTAAGGGTTCCGACTCCACACAGAAATGACGTGGGTATGATATTCAAATGGATCCAAATCCTCTTTTCTTAAAATTTCTATCTTTCGAGAGGAATGACTTTTGCATCTGGTAAGCCTCAAAGGCCAAGAGATGGCGTAAACAGCTCACACATTGCTATCAGTATAATAAAATGTATAGTTTGCTAAAACATTATTTTTAGTTCTTGCAGTGTGTGATCTACATTCATACTTTGAAATGTGCATGTTTTAGACAGTTACTCTTTAATATTTTTATGCATATCTTTTACACCACTCTTGTGATTTCTTATTACAAAAGTACTTAGATTCACACACGTGTGTGTATGTATATATATCAATTCACATAACTTGTCAGCACAGAACTGCGTTATTGGAATATCTTTTTTATTTTAATATTGAAATTAATAAAAAAGTGTATATATATATATATATATATATATATATATATATATATACACACTTTTTTATTAATTTCAATATTAAAATAAAAAAGATATGCCAATAACGCATATATATATATATATATACACTTTTTTATTAATTTCAATATTAAAATAAAAAAGATATTCCAATAACGCAGTTCTGTGCTGACAAGTTATGTGAATTGACAGAAAATGAATGCTTCCTGCTTCTTACGTTTCAAAAGAAAACTCAATTTAGGAGACAAGTGACAAGCAAATGAATTAGTTAGGACATTCATTAGCTTTGAAAATACCTCGTATAGGCACATATTTTTATAGTAGAAAAAATAGAGGACTGGCATGAAACTAAAACCTGAGTTTTATATATATATATATATATATATATATATATGTGTGTGTGTGTGTGTCTATCTGTCTGTGTGTGTGTCTGTGTATTCATGTGTCCATGTATGTGTGTAATGGTTGGTTCTGTGTTATGTTAACATTATTAACAACAGAAGAATACTAACTATTTGGAAAGGAATGTTAATTGTTATTTGTATTGTAAAATAATCAGTGAGGCTAATTTACTAAATAGAACTGGCATAATTCTGGAGCAATGTGCCTGCAACATAGAGGACAAATATGAATGGTCATTTATTTAAATGGAGACTGTAACCCCTTAAATTCTAGTAAGGTCTCCAAGACTGGCAGATGTACTAAGAAGAAGTAGACGTACTCTGGAGCATACCAGTTGCATCGTATTGGATAAATCAAAAATGCTCATTGATTTAAATGGGGATTCTAGCCTGTTCAATATTAGAGAGGTCCCAACTCGATGCTTAGGAATACGTTGAAGACCTATTTCGCCTTCAAGGGGTTGAAAGCCGCATTTAAGTAAATGGGAACACTGATCATATTTATTTGCCTCCCATATGTATTAGTTTTGCTTCAGAATTCTTCCATTTCCTCTTGGTACATTACCCTCATTGTGTGTGTGGGAGGGTAAAGCTGATGGTTAGATTTCAAGAGTTACTTTTAGTGTTATGTTTGAATTGGTGTTGGAAAGGATAGAGTTAACCATCCTTGTAAAATGTTTTAACCAGTGAGTACTGTGTGTTTAACCCTTTGAGTTTGACCAATCTGGCACTCAAAGGGTTAAAACATTGTAAATAGATGTTTGTGATTTTACATTCTACCTCTGGTACACGCTTTACAGCTCTAACCCTTTGAGTGCCAGAGAGGCAGCCAACGCATTGTATTGCAATACGTTGAGTGCCTCACTGGCACTCAAAGGGTTAATCAGAGCTATCTGGAACACTTGTTTGCTGCTGCTGCGGACCGTCTCTTGAATGGCACCTCATCTGTGAGTAGTTAAGTGCCTTTTCAGTGACACATTGAGGCTTATGTACTAAAATGGTACTGAAGGAATCCTCGGGTAAAGTAACTGCACCATAAGGGATGGATGCAAATTCACATTGATTTAAAGGGGAACTATCACTCCAAGTAAATTCCACCCCACCTAATTCGGCATCTAGCAATAAGCTTAACAATCAAACTGTTATGCAGAATAAAGACTTTGTTAGTCAAAAATCCTACCTCAGCCGACACTGACGGCCAGGCAACAGCACAGACTTCTTTGCTTACAGACAGCGCAGGAGCGCAAATGCCTCTGGAGTGCTGTTGCCTGGTTGAGGAAGGATTTTTGATTAACACGGTCTTTATTCTACATAACAGTTTGATTGTTAACCCTTTCAGTGCCAGAGGGGTACGCAACGCATTGAAAAGCAATGTGTTGCATACCCCTCTGGCACTCAAAGGGTTAAGCTTATCGCTAGATGCCTAATTAGGTGGGGTGGTCTTCAATTGGAGTGCTAGTTCCCCTTTAAGTGAAACTGGTAAGCCCTTGAATTCGAGCTAGGTCTCCAACACCACATCACAAAGCTTCTGGAAACCTCTAGCATTCAAGGGGTCAGAATCCCCCTCATTCAAATCAATGGGAATGTGGTATTATTTATTTCCTATTGTGCAGTTGGTTTTCTCCAGAGTTATTCTTAATCCATCATTCTCCCTTCCTTTTGCCTTTTATACTTTTATTCCTTAATAACCTATAACTACCCCTATGTGAGAACTCTGTCCCATATTTATAAAAGTAAACTGGAGTTATTCTGGAGTAAACCATATGCACCATAGGGCACACATAAAACATACTAAATTCCCATGCATTTGAACAGAGCTTTCTAACCCCTTGAATGCTAGAGATATCTCCAATGCATTGGCGACCTCTCTAGCACTCAAGGGGTTAAAGGCCCAATTTAATTTAATAGGAAGTTTCATTTGTCCCCAGTGGTGCGGTTGGTTTACTACAGAATAACTCCACGTTACTTTTATAAATATGGGCCTTTCTTCTTTGGAGCTCTAGGAGAAGGATCATGTGCTGGGAACTGGAGTGTCTAAATGATGTGAATCATGGCATAAAGTAGGTGGGGTTTAATTGTGTAGGTGGGATTGTGAGGAGAAAGGGTGGGGTTTGACTATACAATGGGTGGGAAGTGGGCGGAACAGGGTGGATAGTAGGTGGAATGGCAAGAAGTAGGAGGAGTTACACCAGAAACTCACCAAAGTTGTAGAATCAGCCTCTATTCCCAGAGACCTGTTAATTAAAGCTAAAAAACAGAATCCACTGGGCTGATCCAGAGTGTTCCCAGGTATGTATCGACCCCAAGCCTTGACTGACTGCTTGTACCACATGTCATTTAACATTAGTCACACATGGGGCGAATGGATAAAGATAAAAGTGGCGTGATTCCAGGACAGACCAACTGTATGGATCAAATTAATAAAAAAATTATTCAAATGTGACTTTTTAACATTTTGGGCCTTAACCTCTTGAGTGCCAGAGGGGTACCCAACGCATTGCAGAGCAATGCGTTGCGTACCCTTCTGGCACTCAAAGGGTTAAGTATGAAAGCAAAGTGAAACAATTCTGGGGCAAACCAACTCCACTACAGGGGAAAAATAAAAATACCCGTTGATTTCAATGGGGTTTTAACCCCATGAATGCTTGAGAGGTCTCCAACAGAATGCATTGGGGATCGCTTCAGCATTCAAGGGGTTAGAAATCCCATCTGAATCAATGGGGAATTTAGGAATGTTTACTCCCCCATGATGCAGTTGGTTTACTCCCGTCTGGTCCTTTGAGTAGATGACTACTGTGCAATCGTTTTGTACCTGATTTGTTCCATTTTTGATTTACACATAAGATCCTTATAGAGGTAACTTTAACACTTTGAGTGCTGTTGCAATGTATTGGATACCTCTCTGGCACTCAAAGGGTTAAGATTATTTATTTGTGTGTATACATGTGTATGTACATTGCTATTATATTATTATGTGTAGGTATATCTGGGAACATTCAAAATAAGCTGATCCTGAGATTGTTTAAATATTAACCCTTAAAGTTCTATATAACATAGGTTTCAGGTGATATATATCTGCTTGCTATAACCAGGAGGTCCACTTATCGGCCTCGAGGAACCCTTATCATGCTGTAACTTAGGGTTTTCACTGCCTGACCATACAGAAGAGAAGCAGGGAATCTTCCTCTGTTGTTCTGGTAGAGAAGGTAGACATTTAGGACTAAATAAGCAGGTGACATAATGTCTCACCCTGGGAATAAGGCCTTTCACCCTGAGACCTGGAGATTTGGGTTGAAACCCTGAGAGTTCCCAGGTATGTGTATTGGTAATATTCACTGTTATAGCTATCTTTAGTCCTATGTGTATCCAAATCCCACCTGGCACTCAAAGGGTTAAACGCTTACTGAGAATAGGAAAATGAACATGTGTTAATGCAGTGGTTCACGGTTTAATAAACACAGACTGTGGAATTTTCAAGGCACCCTAACATCTTGTAGGTTAGGATATACTGAATTTGGTAGGGGAACATGTATAGATAACTAGTTATTCTTAGGTCCTATAATCATACTTCCCAAGTGTCTCTTTTTTTAGAGGGACAGTCCCTCTTTAACACCCAAATCTCTCCGACCCGCTTTCCCACCCTGGTGTCCCTCTTTTTTAGTAGATCAGACTGTGTTGTTTATATATAAGTGAATCAATTTGCACAACAGCTATACCACTAACATTAATGTTTTTTTATACATCACTATATGTGTTTATAAATTAGTCTGTGTAAATAACATATTTGGTCTTGTTAAATCATTTATTCAGTATCATAAAGGGTTATTAAAGGGATAGTAATACTTAAAATATAAAAAAAATATGTTGTAGGGTTTATCCCCCCTGAGTAAAACAATAGTACTCCCACTGCTGAAAGGTGTTTCATTCAAAAGTTATTCATTTTCAAAGTTGAATTTTTTAGGTGCAATATCACAGTGGCCTGAAATTGTACAGCGGCGCTGTTGCTACACCATCCTATGGAGATTTATGGTCCCGGGACCAGAACTGTCCATAGGATTGTGTAGCAACAGCGACACTGTACAGTTTCAGGCCACTGTGATATTGCACCTACTTTGAAAATTAATAACTTTTGAATGAAACACCTTTTAGCAGTGGGAGTACTATTGTTTTTCTCAGGGGGATAAACCCTACAACATTTTTTTTTTTACATTTTAAGTATTACTGTCCGTTTAATAGGTCATGAAATAACCTAAAGATTCTTAGCAATGCCCCAACCACCATCCACATCCCCAGTAACACCATCTAAAACAAAAGTGTCCATCTTTGGCCATATGAAATGTTGGGATATATGTATAATTTGAAAAAGAATAAAGAGCATGTTGTAAATCCAAATTTAAATAAATATACATTGGAAACAAACACTCATATTTTTGTGTAAGCTTTCATAGAAAATATGGCAGCCTGAATGAGCGGCCATGGTACACCAAAGTGCACGGCATCCTAGTTGTGAACCACACCACTGCATTACTGCATTTTAATATAATTTATGTAGCTAATATTTTATGAAATATATTTTTATGGAGAATACATTTATTTTCGATTTGTAGACAAAAAAAAATTGTGTTTTTTCCTTAGTGTATGGAAACATTTTTTTTTTTAAGTAATATATATTATAACGGTGCAAGATTATAGGAAGCAATATTGTGTGCTCAAGCAATACTAACATCTAATAATAACTGGTTTCCACTTATATTAATCTGGGTAGAAAATCCTAATGACCATTATGAACTGATTGTCTGTGGACTGGTTCACGAAAATAAATTTATAATGAGATCTGGATGTCAATAGGCAGACATGACTTCTTTTACGAAGTCTTTAGTGGGCGGAAATTTGGGGTCCCCTGAGCCATGAAACACTAAATCATGTCTGAATCCATGAACATGTCTTCCAGGATTAATTAACCCTTTGACTGCCTGAGGGGTACACAACGCATTGCAAAGCACTGCTGGCACTTAAAGTGTTTTAAAACTGGAAGACACTGGAAAGGAGTGCTCAACAGATCCGCCCAATCTCAGGAAAGCTAGTCGAGCCAAGTAATACAAAAATCACTGTTTTTATTGAAATATTTAAAAGCACTCCATTGGACATGGAGAGCACAGGAAAACATGATCTGTGTTACGCATTTCATGAATGGATCACTTAGTCATAGACAAATATTTCAATAAAAATAGGGAATTTTTTATTACTTGGCTAGATTCTTTTTCGTGAGACTGGGCGAATCTGTTGAGCACTCCCTTCTAGTGTCTTCCCGTTTGTAGAAACTTGTGGCCGAAGTTTTTGGGAGTAGCTCCGGATCCACCAGTGCTATTTGGCTCGATGAGTGTTAACTATAATAAGATTTCATATGTCTCAGTGAGTAGCAACCCTGTATACATATAATCAGGGCTTAAAATGTGAAGTCCTTTGCTACTAGCCACACCTGAAATGTTACTCACCACTGCAAGCCATAACATAATCACCAGGGCTGAATTTCTACTCGCCAGGACTAAATTTTCACTTGCCATTGGCTAGTGGCGAGTGGAAATTTTTAGCCCCGCATATATGTTATATTGCTTTGATTTAAAGTGTCTTAAAGGTTATTTCTGAAGAACCAATTCACACAGAATTCATTTACATTGGCCTTTAGGATTTTGTGCACGGATGAACTAAAACGGTGTTATTATTAGGTGTTACTGTTCTTTTAAAAGAAGAGTTTTTTTGGAAAAATAAAATGTATAAAGGGAAGCAGTTAAATGGATCAGTAGGAGTCATGTAGACAATGTAGAGATATTATACAGAGCAGCCATTTCAGGTTAAATAGTGCAATTGGGGAAATAGAGGCTTCCCTATTTGGGAAAAATGGATGTAGAGTTAATTTAACCCTTTGAGTGCCAGAGGGGTATCCAATGCATCACTAAGCAATATGTTAGATAATCCTCTGGAACTCAAAGGTTTAGTTCATACAGAGTAGGAAGGGGAACTTTAGAATATGGTTTTAGAAGTCCATATTAACATAAATCCATTTTAAATGTTTTCTGGGTTATATACCTTTTTTACATACACTCCTTTGTATGGCCTAAAAAATATTATTCAAGCATAATAAATTATTGAAAAGGAGAACAGATGAGCATAGCATGCTTTGAATATAATATCAGTGCTTTTATTGTGTAATTAACAGGAGGAGTTCTGGAAAAAGTTAACCCTTTGCTTGTTACAGTGGTGTCTTAGGCATTCCTCCACAGTGTGTTGGAGAACCCTATTTTTTTTGTTTTCTTTTTTGCAGTGCGTTGTCTACTCCTCTGGGACTCAAAGGGTTAAAGCCTTAGTCATCTTAACTACCACCTATCTCTCCCTATAGTTAATTAACTACATACTGCAGGCATAAAACAAATAGGGCCAAATGTATAAAATGTAGTGGCACAATTCGGAAGCAAACCCAACTGCACAAAAAAGGGGGCAGACACAAATTCACCAAATTCTCACCTATTTAAGGAGAGGTTTTTTTTTTAAATAAACTTTTTATTAAGAATTTTAGACAGTAAACATCAAGTACACATACAGTTGCGTAACTAGAAGCCACCGGGCCCTGGTGCAGAAATTGCCATGGGCCCGGCGTCCCCCCCATATTCACATTGCCCCATGTCCATATCCTACCTCCATCACTCGCTCCCACGCAGTTCTCAGTAATGCAGAGCACTGGGAGATGATGTCATCTCCCAGCGCTCTGCATTACTAGAGCACAGGGAGATCAGCTGAGCTGCTGCGGGCACGGGCTGAGGGCGAGAGGCGATGGGTTCACAGGGGGTGGCCGGGCCCCTGGAGTGATGGGCCCGGTTGCAGTTGCGGCCCCTATTGTTACACCACTGTACACATATTGAGCATAATAACAGTGTCATCGCCATTTACAGATTGAATAGACCCGCACCAGCATGCTGGGTCCTGCAGGAGTGAGACATGTCTTTCAGTGCTGGAGTTGGATAGTAGATAAGTGGAATAGCCTACCAGCAGTGGTAGAAGTTAATATAGTGACAGCATTTAAGCATGCATGGGATAGGCATAAAGCTGTCCTTAACATAAGAAAAGACCAAGGACCAAAAAAGATTTGAGGTTTTTACAGTAGGAAAATGAGCAGACTAGGGGCTAGATTCTATTACAGGTGCTGATTTTATCACTACTTTTATCTCCAGGTTTCCCTAGGGTTGCACCGATGCCGATACTGGTATCGGTAACGGTGCCAATACCATTGCGCGAGTACTCGTACTCATACAAATGCGGCTGATGCCAGCACCAATACCCTGTGTCAGGGTCGGTGCTGCAGAGAGGGAGCCCGGGGAGCTGCTCACAATGCTCCCCAGTCACCTCTCACCCTCCTGCAGCGTCAGAGCGTTGCCACGGGTTACCATGGTAACGCTCCAACGCTGACCTCTGCCGGGGCTCGCGAGAGAACAGTGAGCACCCGGCAGAGGAAGGTAAGGCAGGAAAAGGGGGATCAACAGGAGAAAGATGGAGCATGAAGAGCGGGTGGTGGTTTTATGTTTGATAAAACGGGCATTAACATTTATCTCATGCAATAGAATCTGGCCCTAGATGGGCCGAATGGTTCTTATCTGCTGTCAAATTTTATGTTTCTGTGTTTGTATTACCATTTACATCAGCCTTGAGAGAGAAAACACACGTTGCCAAAGAGGCATAACTGGCAAGGCTATACATGTCAATGACGCAATCGCGGACGCCTCTGTCCCATCGGAAGGTCGGCTCGTAGACATAGAACACATGAAGTGTGTAAATTAACCAAAAAGAAAATAAAAACAACTACCAAAATCACAATATATCTAAAATCTATGCTCTGGGAGAGAAGGCGCATCAACATCCACATGTGTCCATTAGGGTTATAGGATCAATCTAAGACAACATACTGGCCGCCCCGAGCCTTTCCGTGCATCTGGGACAGAAAATTGTGAGACTGTTATGCCATGATCTGTTAGGCCACCCTCAAGAAGGACGGAAAGGGTATCATCGCCTAGCTAAGGAGAGCTTTTTAACCTCTTGAATGCTAGAGAGGTCTCTGATTCATTGCTTCACAATGTGTCAGATCCCTTTATAACATTCAAAGCGGTTAAAACCCCATTTGAATGAAAATGGAATTTTTATTTGTCCCCATTGGTGTGCTCCAGGATTACACAATCCCATAGGCCCATATGTTTAAAAGCAAACTGGAGTTATTCTGGAGTAAACCAACTGCACCATAGGGGGACAAACACAATAACCTGTTAAATTATTTGGGGCTTTTAACCCTTTGAATGCTAGTTAGAGTGCTCCAGTGCATTAGGAAGCATTAGACTGGAGAACTTTCTGGAATTCAAGGGGTTAAAAAGCTCTGTTGAAGTGCATGGGCATGGGCAATGTTTAGCTGTCCCCTATGGTGAAGTTGGCTTATTCCGGAATAACTATAGTTTGCTTTTATACATATGGGTCATAGTGCCATATTCAAGAAAAATAAGTGGTGTAATTCTGCACCATAAGAGTTACATAAAAATCCTCAAATCCACATTGATTTAAAGTGGTCTTTCAACTCTCTTGGTGCCATTCCTTTACCTCAGAATTGCAGCTCTTCTACTTCTCAAATGTGGCCTATATCAGTAAAGTTCATGTTGAAAAAAAAAACAACAGAATAGCATACCTCCCAACATTTCAAATTGCCAAAGAGGGACACTTTTAGGGGGTGTTGCTGGGGAGGGGTTGGTGGGCAGGGCATTACCATGAATTTGTAGGCTATTTCATGACTTATTGACACCTCCTTGTGTAACCTAATAAATGACTTATAACAAGACCAAAGTATTTTATTTACACAGACTAATTTATAAACACATATACTGATGATTAAGCAGTGTAAGTTTTATTGCTGTAGAGCACTATAATACACTTATATACACACCACACAATCTGATCTTCTAAAAAGAGGGGCATTAGGGTGGGAAAGAGGGACAGCGGGATTTGGGTCTAAAAGAGGGACTGTCCCACCTAAAGAGGGACACTTGGGAGGTATGGAATAGCCTGTGAATTAACAAACTTTCATATCTGTTGTAAGGGATAATAAATAAATAAATAAATAGTAGTTTGCTTTGAGAATAGCGAAGAATGACACTAGAAGTCTTTGTTCATTTTCGACACGTCTGGGTCTGCAAGGGTTAATCTAGTATATTTTTGGTGTGCTGCTGAATGCTAAGCAGTCATAATTGAAACATAGTCTTGCAGCAGACTGTGTTCCCAGTGCCTGGGGGAGATTGCAGTGAATTATAAAACAGTTGGGCTTGCACTGTTTATAAACATTATTTAAAGCTGGCATTGAGCAGAAATCATTCTAGCATGATGTGAATAACTGCTCATTCCAAGGCATCTGCCTTTTGATAAATGTATCTGGTTAACCGGTTTCCTCTCTTGCTAATAGCTAGTAATTGATGTGATGATATATATATTATTTTTCAGGAGAAATGGTGCTGAGCATATATATAATATATATATATAAATGTACTCAGCCTGGGAACCCCGGGTTGCAGCAAGAGACAGTACACATCTGTATTGAAGCAGAGAAAACCCTTTATTGTAGCATCATAAAGAGCAAAATGTTTTTGGTCCTACAATGGACCTTCATTAGGGCTTATGGGTTCAAAAGTGATCTCATATCAGTATTTAAGGATAACACAGGGGGTGGACTCACCAGTCTAAGTTGACACCAATGCTGGAACGGTGGTGTCAACTTGGATTGGGGAGTTCACCCCTCTGTTATTTCTATTCCTATGGGAAGCATGCCTTCATATAATAATATATATTTTATTTGTTTTCTATAGTGTATGCCATTGCCTTATATTTGCATTATAGAACAGTATATTTTTCTAGTTGTGGAAAAAAGTCCCAGTACTATGCACATTATGCATGTGTATATGGATGCATTTGTTTATGTATGTATATAGCATATATATATATATATATATATATATATATATATATATATATATATATATATATATTTATATATATATACACACAGAAAGTGCACACACATCAGCCTATTTTAAGAACTTCACTATGAGATTTAATGAAACAATATTATAATGTCAATTCTTCTGTCATAGTTTCCTTGACTTTCCTTGAAATACAGTTGTGATTTTTTAAATGTCATCGCAAAGTCCTGTAAGCGCATCTGTATTTTCTATCAACTACATGGATGGCAACAACACACTAGTACCCAGGCCAGCTGACCAGGGTTACGCACGAGTGCTTCCCACTGACTTTACTCCCTCTCTCTTTAACCCCTTGAATGCTGGGAATTTCTCCAGTGCAATGATATGTAATGTTTTGGAGACATTTCTTGCTCGTAAGAGGTCAAATTGTACAGGCTTTCTTCCAGAATATTTCTTATTGTAATATAAAGTTAGCCACAATAATAGCTGATTGCTATGACAAATCCCATCAGTTGGTTGGGGACAATGGGAGTTGTAGTCCACAACAGCTGAAGGGACAGATGTTGTCTTTTCTTGGTCTAGAAACAGTTGGTGAAATATAGAAAGACAAAATTGGAGCAAATGTGGAAGAATATAAAACTGAACCATCTTGCTACAGGCACATTTTGAATCAAAGCATTTGAGATTTCTTTAACATTCAAGGCTCACAGCAGCTGAGAGTGGGTTGTAACATTGGTTGGGCCATGGCCTTGGTGGCCCACCTCTTTCCGCTTCCTGTCATCCAGTCAGATAACGGGCCCATTTATATTAATAAGGATTTTTGGTCCTTATGCTACAGCTGTGCTACCTCAGAATTGCTTTGCATTTTTTGTGGTGATACATATGCCCTAGTGAGGCTAATGTGCTAAGCATAACTGGAGTAATTTGGGGCAAACCAACTGCACTATAAAGGACAAATAATATACCTTATTTTCCCATTGATGGAGCTTTTTAACTTCTTGAATGCTACAGAGGTGTCCGGCATATTGCAAGCAATACGTTGCAGACCTCTCTAGCATTCAAGGGGATAAAGGCCTGATTTACCCCTTCAAATGATAGAGGGGTATGCAACTTATTGTAAACCCCTTTGGCACTCAAAAGGTTAAATCGATGGAAATTTTTTTATTTGCCCTTGATGGTGCAGTTGGTTTCCCCATAACTGGCCCAGTTCTCTGTATTACATCAGGCTCAGTATGTCATTGAGGAACTACTCAAAGTGGACCTGTCGCCTCACCACAAGTTCAGAGTGTTTTATAGAGAATTCAGAACTGCCTATTTCTCATATTGTCCATCTTCAGTAAAATAAATAGCTATGCATAAACTAACATCTATATTTTGATGGTACAGTGTGGCATTTTATGCTAATTAGAGGAGAAATATCAGGATTGGCACATTGTTACAAGAAAGAAAGAGAAAGTTACCACTCCAGGTAAACATTTTTGGCCTCATCCATCAAAATAAAGAGGTGAGATTCTGGCGCAAACCAACTGCACAATATGGGTAAAATGAAAATTCCACATATTCACATTGATTTAACCCTTTGAGTGCCAGAGAGGTACGCAATGCATTGCTTTGCAGTGGATCACATACCCCTCTGACACTCACGGGTTTGAATGAAACTTTTATCCCCTGGAATGCTAGGGAGGTCTCCAGTGTATTGCTTCACACTGGCATTCCAGGGGTTAAATCAGGGAATCTGTGGAATTTTCACTTTTCCCGTATGGTGCAGTTGGTTTGCTCCAGAATCTCACCTCATTATTTTGATGGATGAGTCCAAAATGTTTACCTGGAAAGATCTTTCTTTCTTTCTTTCTTTCTTGTAACAATGTGCCAATCCTGCTATTTTTCCTCCTAATTAGCATAGAGTGCAGATAGTTAAACAACCATTACAGTCAAATGGAATTTAATTTCCTCCCTATGTTGAAGTTGGTTTGCTCCATGATTGCACCTCTTTATCTTGATGAATACCGCCCCTTAATCATTTGAGTGCCAGAGGAGTATGCAATTCATTGCAAAGCACTTAAAGGGGTAGTATAATAAAACATGTCAAGAATCAGATAGTGAGAATTTTCCATGAAGGTTTGTCAAGACAGTCATGCTTCCTACTTCCTTGTAGAGGCATGGGGGTTATGTACTAAGGGGTGATAAAGAGGTGATAATGTATCCAGTGATATCAGTTCTTCAGTTCCTATAGTTTATTGAGCCAATGCACTAAGATCTCTCTCAGTGGAGTAATCTTAGTGCAAAGGCTCCATAGAATAACATTTCAACTGGAGAAGTGGTATCACTGGAGAAGTTATCACATCTTAAACACCTCTTTATCATACCTTAGTGCATCTCCCCCATGGTGTAAATGTATACTTGTATGGCTATGTACATTAGTGCAACTGGTTTGTAGAAGTGAAGCCAAACTGAAAAAAAGATACATTATGACTTTTTTTTTGTTTTGTTTTCCATACATTTATGCTTTTTTTTACTGCATTTTACATGTCATTTATATATGATTTGTAGTTAGGGTGACCACATTTACTTTCTTCCATTCCAGGACACTATTAAAGAGGCAGAGTACTCACATGACGTCACATGACCCCTGCACTAAAATCTATGTGTTTTGCTATCCCAATCATTCTATTCCTTTACGTACGTCCGTCACTGCATCCAGACACTCACCCTCACTTATAAAAATGATTGCATGCGCCGGCATACATACTGCCTCACACGCACACACCAGCCAGCCAATGAGGACCACATAGCAAATACATTTCATTGGCTGGTGGTGGTGGTGCATGCTGCACTAGGTAGGCTGTGTCACTGATGTTGCGTGAGCCGCTGTTGAGCAGAGTGGAAATTGCAAATGGCTGAGTGAGTGGCAGAGATTGTTTGTGCTCTTGGTACCGGCTTTGTTGCTCCATTACGGGACTCTTTATTGTCCTGGTGGGGGGTGACACGGGACACAGACCTCCATTAAGGACAGTCCTGGGCATTCCAGGAAGCGTGGTCACCCTATTTGTAGTAAGGATTTTTTTTTTTTTTTTCCCCAGCATATCCTGCTCTTTTTTAAACAATTGATCAAAACACACTGAAAGCCCAACTACCTGCACTTTTCAGTACAATTCCATTGCTATCCCATACCTCCCAACATTTCAAATTGCCAAAGAGGGACACTTGTGTTTTAGGGGGTATTGCTGGGGGCGTGGCTGGTGGATGGGGCATTACCGAGAATTTTTAGGCTATTTCATGACCTATCGAGTCTTGTGTACCAAAGTATTTTATTTACACAGACTAATTTATAAATACATATACTGACATTTAAACAAACATTAATGTGTGTTTTATTGCTGTGGAGCAATGTGATACACTTATATACACACCACACACTCTGATCTCCTAAAAAAAAGAGGGACATCAGAGTGGGAAGGAGGGACAGAGGGATTTGGGTCTAAAGAAGGACACTTGGGAGGTATGCTATTCCATTGAAACCTGTACTATAAATGTAACTAATGCACTGTCAGACCAAAGTTACAGCAAGCTGTTTTAACATGTAAACAGCTTTATAAGATACAATATTTATATAAAAGCAAAGTAGAGCAATTCTGGGGCAAACCATCTGAACCATTGGTAACAATATTCTTATTGATTTAAAGGGGATCTATCACCCCTATACAAATGTGTGTTAAATTTTAGGTTATATAGAGACTAGGTGGATTTCTTCATTCATCTTTTTTAACCCTATTTGGCCGAAAATTAATGTTTAAAGAGTGCACTTCCGGGAAGACTGCAGTTACCAGCTCTGTACCGCAGTCTGTCACTCTTCCTCTGCTCCCCTCCCTCAATGCAGCCTTCAGCCAATGAGAGCACTCCAGCTTAAAGGCAGAAAGCCTCCGTCATTGGAGGAGGCTGCATAGAGGGAGGGGAACAGAGGCAGAGTGACGGACTGTGGTAGAGAGCTGGTAACCACAGTGTGTCCGGAAGTGCACTCTTTAAACATTAATTTTCAGCCAAATAGGGTTAAAAAAAATAAAAAATAAAGAAATCCACCTAGTTGCTATATAACCTAACATTTAACGCACACTTGTGTATGGGTGATAGACCCCCTTTAAATGGGTGATTTTTTTAACCTGTTGAATGCAAGGGGCCCACACACATTGCTGCATTTAACATTTGAGTGTCAAAGAGGTATTCAGTTGTGTAGCAGGCCTCTCTGGCACTCAAAGGATGAAATCTTTGTTATTTATAAATAAGATCCTATGTAGTGGAGTTATTCTGGGGGAACCAACCTCACCACGTTACAGAAAAAATCTCTTTGATTTAAGTGTATTTTTAACATTGTGAATTCAAGGGAGATCTACAAAGCATTATTTCCCTATGTTTTGGAGACCTGCCTAACATTTAAGGGGTTAAAACGCTATTTATTTTTATTTTTATGTGTCCCCTATAGCAAAATTGGTTTGTGCCAGAATTGCTTCTCTTTGCCTTCACACATGCGAGGTCCAGTGTTAAAAAAGTAATTTGGTTTTCTCCTGTGTTTAAGGAGCTGCAATAAAGTCACCAGGGGAAACTTGCCTTCAGAGTTATTGCAGAATATGACTGAGGCTTTTACACACACACACTTAAAGGGGAACTACCATCCCACACAATGTTTACCTTTACTAAGTCCCCATCTGGTGACTAGCTGCTTAGTAGCACTAGTCACCAGAATAATTACCTTATTTAATAGATTTCTCCTCTCTTCCATGGGCAACAGGCAGGACGGAGAGCGGACATCTTGCCTACGCTGTCAGCCCGGTCTAGGAGGCGTTGCTAGGAGCCATTTGGCTCCGGCTGGGACTGACAGCGCAGGCGCGCGGATGTCACAATGGGAAGATGTCCGCTCTCCATCCTGCCTGTCGCCCATGGAAGAGAGGAGAAATGTATTAAATGAGGTAATTATTCTGGCGACTAGCGCTACTAAGCAACTAGTTGCCAGATGGGGACTTAGTAAAATGAAACATTGTGTGGGGTGGTAGTTCCCCTTTAAAGGGATAGTAATATTTTGTTATTAAAGTACAATCTAGTCTTCTTCCTACTTTTTTATAACGATGCACAGCAGTAAAACCTGCATTTATTCTCTAATATAGTTTTCTCCACCCTCCCCTTTTACTTACCTCAGGCAGCCACCCCTCAGATCTGGAATCCAGTCCTGGGACTGGACAGATTGCAGCAAAGGACAATCTTCCCTCTTTCAGTATAAGGAAAAGCCTGCCCCCTTGACAAAGGAGTGCAGGTTTTTCCTTATTCTGAAAGAAGATTGTCCCTTGTCGCATTCTGTCCGGACCGGCTTTATGAGGCCGCTGAGGTAAGTAAAAGGGGTGGGAGGGGAGAACTTTATTAGAGAATAAATTTAAAACAGCAACATTTTATAAGGTTTTACTGCTACACATTGTTATAAAAATGTTGGTAGAAGATTTAATTTTACTTTAGTAATGAAACATTACTATCTCTTTAAGATCTATAATAGTAGTTACCACAGCATCACAATTCTTTCTCCCAGCAGAGGTGGTAGATGATATATAAAGGGGAAATAAGCCTACTGAGGATAGATAAAAACCTATTATTCCACAAATAAACGCCAAGTAGAACATTGCACAGAGTCTATAATTTTACAGCAGTTAATAAAAGGCAGAATGTGTTCTAACAGAGATGTGAGCAGTAGATAAATATTCACACTCTGCAGGAATTATTTTCTTTAGTGCAGTCAAAATTGTGCCCCCAAAGTAAAAGAGATTATGCGCTAAAAAGGCTGCAGGGCTAAATAAATGTGATTATTACCAACATTCTGTGATGCAATGCAGCTATTCTCTCAGGAGCATTTTATGGATCTCAGAGGACCCTGGAAAAATTGTGAAAAGAGGACTCATATAAAGAAATATTTTTTTAGGGTCAGTAGTAGTTTTATAGTGCCCATTAATATTTAAAGGAAAAACAGTCACATTAAGTCAGCAGTATGGGGTTCACACAGGACCCTTTTAAATCTTTGGATGTGTCCCAAGAGGTATGGGCAAATAATTCCCATAACTCAGAATGCTCCTCCATTTACCTCATGTTTGTTTGGCATATCTGCAAGGCTGGGAGACATCAGCTCCAGTTGATGTTTTTGAGGGAGATTCTTCTTCCCTCTATTGAACAGTAGAGAAGTAGTATGTCTGTGAATCCATCATGAATGGGCTTCCATAGCGAGGAGATGAATCTACCATGAGTACCTGACTTGGTACTGACGTCAAACAACCTTGGGGATCACTGTGATCTGTAAGTCAATCAGGAGTTAAACTGAGCAGTTTTGGGTTATGGAAACTCAGTTCCCATAGCTCTTGGCCCACAGGCAGAGATTTAAACGTGTCTTATGTGGACCCTACAAATGGAAAAAACGCACTCATCGAACAGGGATCCCTGTTCTTATGTGTCATCCGTACTCAATGGTGAAATAAAAGCTGTTTTTATCCTGACCTCCCTGTTTCGATGAGTGCGGTTTTTCCAGTTATTTCATATATTTCCAAGGACTGGGATCCTTTAACCGACACAGAGTACTGCAGTGAGGAATGGCAGTGAGTGTATTTCATACCTCCCAACATTTCAAATTGCCAAAGAGGGACAATTGTGTTTTAGGGGGTGTGGCTGGGGGTGTGGCTGGTGGGCGGGGCATTAACAAGAATTTTCAGGCTGTTTCAGGACCTATTGACACCGCCTTGTGTTACCTAATAATTGACTTATAACAAGACCAAAGTATTTTATTTAAGCACACTAATTTATAAACACATATACTGACATTTAAAGAAACAATAATATAAGTTTTATTGCTGTGGAGCAATGTGATACACTTATATACACACCACACAATCTGATCTCCTAAAAAGAGGGACATAAGGGTGGGAAAGAGGGACAGTGGGATTTGGGTCTATAAGAGGGACACTTGGGAGGTATGGTATTTACCTGTTGTCAGTTGGACTGATACATAACGTGCACACCAGATAGTGCTACCAGACTATTTCTATATATATCTTTTGTGGACTCTATACTGCTCTTTTAAGGCTGGTGTAGGAAGAATAACTAGCGCAGCTCTGGACAAACCAACTACACCACAGTGGTCAAATCCAAATTCCTATTGATTTAAATAGGGCTTTTAACACCTTGAATTTTAGAAAGGTCCCCAATGCATCTCTTCACATTCAGTGGGTTAAAAGCTACATTTAAATCAATAGGAGTTTGGGGCATTTGTATTTGTCCCCTGTGGTGTGGTTGGTTTGCTTCAGAATGACTCCAAGGGGGGTTATACACTAAGGTGTGATAAAAAGGTGATAAAGCAGAGATCACTTCTCCAGATCCGATGTTATTCTACGGAGCCAATACATTAAGAAGATCTATCCCACTTGAAAGGTCTTAGTGCATAGGCTCCATAGAATAACACAGGATCTGGAGAAGTGATATAATTGGAGAAGTTTTCTACTTTATCACGCCTTAGTACATCTGATTCATTGGTGTGCTGTGCAGCTACGGCAGCCTCACTTTACCTCAGTTTTTCTTTGCTGAAATTCTGACACTGTTGTGAAACCACGAGGAGCCCTTCTTCAACTAGATGTCCCCTGTGAGCACCTCAGTATGCTCTTATAAGGAAAGCACTTTGCATGCCTGATTAACATGAAGGTGCAAGCTAGCTGCAAGCCGAATACAGTATGGAGATTCACAAACAATCCCTTATAACCTTCTCATTTTCAGTGGAGCAGTAATCATACCACAGAGACAAGATGCTGCTTCTCATCATACATTATGTAATTTTCTTTCTTCATTTAACTGTAACCTTTATATTTATATAGTACATGCAGTACAGTTGTAGAACCAACAGGTTGTGCTGGGGAGTCAGATTTAGGATTTCTAAACAGAAACAGCAGAGAGGTCAAAGTTAATATTTTAAAAGTTAGAACGGAAGAAACACTAACACCAAAAAAAGAAATAGGCTGATATAACTTTAAAGCTCATGCACTTATAGGTAGAAAATGTAAAAATCATTATTCATATTTTACATCCTTAAAATATAATCTTAAATATTCTTTTTAAGGTGTGTATAAACTGTCCTCCTTAGAGATAACTGATCTATTTTTATTTGTGCTGTTTGTTTCAGAGATGAATTAAGGCCCATAGCTCCCTAGTAAGGTACCGATTTGGGGCCACACATCTCTTGATCCCGTACTTCTGACACAGAGTGCAGCTAGCAGGTTCTGGCACTGTGGCTCTATTGAAAATGGGAGCAAATAGATGATGCAGGTCTGTTTAAACAAAAAGGACATCTGACACAACATTTTAACAGCAGCAACAGCAGGGCTTCTGTCTGTTACGATCCCTTGTAGTCAGGGCCACTCATACTGCCATGGGCCCTAGGCAGAAACCTAGGTTGCTATAATGGATGATCCGGCTCTGGTTTGTAGAAGTAAGAGCTAAAGTTAATTGATTGTCATTAGTTTGCACTGATCTTGTGTCCAGAAAAGAAGTTATCTTATATCAGCCTATTTGCAGTTAATCCTGGACAATCAGAGGGAGCCTTGGAGCTCCGATCAAACAAGGGAGTGGTGGACAATTAAAGGGAGTCTTGGAGAAGGCAGGAATGTCTGCTTCCTCATATTTAAGATTAGACTTTATCCCTCAAAAAACAGAGATTTGTTTTTGTATAGATGCCAACATGAAGTACAGGGTATTGAAGTGTATATAATTCTTGCTCCCATGCATCGTTGCAGAGAGGAAATTTCCTTATCCAAATTTGACTGATCTCACCCACTGAAGTCAGTCAGTCAAGCTCTGAAATATCAGGCATATCCTCTCTGCACACGAGAAACAGCACAAGCATAAACTTTAGTTTCAGCCCATGTGCGCCTCATTGGTGTGGTATAACTAATTATTTCTAGGCCCATGAAGAGCAAGGTCCCATGCCTGGAATGTGCTTCCAATTTAGAGAGACCTACAAACAAAAATTGTTAGGAGCACGCACTGGGAACAAACAAAGTAAGTATTTTCTTCTAAGCATAGTAGCCTCTCTGGTGCTGCTCAGATCATAATTTTTTACTCCCATGTGCCATTGCAGAGAGGAACTTTCCTTATCCTTATGCAAAGCCATATCAGACTCGCACCCACAGACAGTTCAGTACCAAAATTTCAGGCAAACGTTTCTTTGCACAAGAGAAGAGCATAACCCCAGATGTACTTTTCAGCCAATGTGGGCCTTGTTGGTGTGGTATTGCTGATTCCCTCTAGCCACGTGAGCAAGAGCCAATGCCTGTGATTCTCTTCCAGCTTAGGGAGACCTACAAACACACGAAAACAAACAAAATAAAGTGCTTTGATCTAATGCATATTGGTCTCTCGGGTGCTATTCAAGACACATTTCTTGCTCCCATGTGCCATTGCAGAGAGGAAATTTCCTTATTCAAATTTGACTGGTCCCACCCACAGATAGTCAGTCAGTCAAGCTCTGAATGTTAGACAACTCCTCTCTGAGCAAGAGAAATAGCACAGGCACAGCTGTACATTTCAGACAGAGTGGGTCTCGTCAGGGTAATGCAGCTGATTCCCTCTTAAGCATATGGAGAACAAGTGACTATGCCTGGGATTCTCTTCCAATTGGGAGACCTACAAACAAACATTTTTGACAAACGCACACCAAGAAATAACAAAATAAAGTTTTTTTCCCTAATGCATAGTGGCCTCTCAGGTGCTGCTCGTCACATTTTTTTGCTCCCATGTGCCATTGCAGAAGGGAAATTCCATATCCATATCAGAATGGTCCCACACAGACAGTTCAGGTCAATACAAGCAGCACAAACAACAGGACAATATACATGATTATACTTTAGGAATGTTACCTGTAAGTACTTGATAATGTTATATAAACCCATTTTTTGTTGTTGTTAAGTGTTCCTTTAGGGGTTCAGATTACCATGTGCAGTGTGCAGAGTTTTCGGTCCTGTAGTTCCAGGACTGACTGAAGATTATATCTCTTGAACAAAGATACAAGGAGGTATTAGTTACATTTTAATGGTAATTCCCAATCCCCTTGGATGCTAAAGAGGTATTCAATGGATTGCAGAGAAATGCTATGGAGACTTAACATCCAAAAGGATAAAAATTGATTTTGCTTGTATGCACAAGGGTATTTGCTGTGTAGGATGTTTGTGGTTATGGGAGTGGCTATGAGAAAACTGGGTTTTGGGCCATGTGAGGGATTAACCTTTTGAGTTCCAGAAGGGTACAGAACGCATTGTTTGCAATGCGTTGTGTACCTTTCTGGCTCTCACTGGGTTAAAGGTCCTTAAAGGGGAACTCTCACCTTAAGTAAACTTGTCTTCCTTTTATAGTTCAAGGTTGTTGAAGATGTAATCTGTTTATATCTTTCATTTAAAATCAGTAGTGGCTGAGATATTAGCTTTTAACCCTTTGAGTGCCAGAGGGGTGTGCAACTCATTGCAAAGCAATGCGTTGCGTACCCCTCTGGCACATAAAGGGTTAAAGTTAGGCTTGTGACGTCAGTTCCCTACAGGCTGAAGGTACAGCTCTGCCTCGCAGCCTGTCAATCTTGCTCAGTTCCCTCCCCACATATTGCTTCCTCTGATGATGATGGAGGATTCCTGCTTATTACCTGGCACACTCTCTTGCAAAAGCGCATCCACGTCACTCTTCGTCCACAGACTAAGCGCGTTCATGCGCTCCATCCTTTATAACCAATGCCAGTCCACTTGCCTCTGTGGCTATTTTTAGTTAGGCAAGCGGACTGGCATTGGTTATATTGGATGGAGCGCATGAATGCGCTCAGTCGTACATACTGCGGGCAGATCTGTACCCACAGCTTGTAGGGAACTGACGTCACAAGCTTAACTTTAAAAGCTAATATTTCAGCCAATACTGATTTAAAATGAAACTTATAAACGGATTGCATCTTAAACAACCTTGAACTGTAAAAGGAAGACAGATTTACTTAATGTGAGAGTTCCCCTTTAATATAGTGGCTCTCAGTGCTAGTCCTTACGGATCATTAACAGATGAAATCTTGATGCTGTCTATTCTTAAACTCAGATGAGTTTATGAAAAGGATTGTGCCTCTGGTTAACTGAACTGAGAAGCCCTCAAGCCCTGGTTTTCTAGTGGGCCTTGAGATTAGGCTTGAGAACCCGTGACCTAAGGTACTGCCTTCCTAAGGGTGCCTAATTTGTAGATCCTTTGCTTTAAGAGAAAACAAAGCTCAGTTAGTGTACAACAACAGTTACTGCACACCAGGGAAGGAACATTTAACTATAAAGCTACTTTATAATTAATAGGGAATTTTAGTATCACTGTTTGCGAGTGTACATATATATTTTTTTATCTGTGCTTAATTTTACTCTCTCCTTTTTTTTCAGATTCACAAGTGTGCTCACGCTAATTGGTATGGATTATGGCAGCAGTCAATGGAACCACATCTACACACGTTTTTAATTACCTGGGTTATTTTTATGCACACTTTTCTTTATCTATTTTATTTTTACATTTTCTGTTATAAATATACTTTATTTAGCTCCTTAGATATTTTAAGTCTTTTGGGGGGAATGTACAAATCCAACAGAACCGCTACACTGGTGTTAGACTCCAATTCCTGCAGTTACACTTCAGGGTATGTACTAGAGAAGGGAAGGACAAAGCGAGGCCCTTCAGCTGCTGCCAAACGATAACTCCCATTGGCTTGCACATTTCAGTGTTGATAGGACTTCAGTATGAGCAAGCACCTTACGCCTCCCCAAAATGTGTGTATGTAAATGGTGTACAGTTAAACCAACTCTGTGCCTGGTTAATGCATCATGTTAACAACGCATATAGGGAACAGACAGACTGAAATACCCATACATTTCCCTTCTGCCGTCCTCTTGGCTCAACTGGCATTAAGGGGAGTATTGTTGGTTTAAATAGCTTTTTAAATTGGTGTTAGGCAGGATTAGCACTAGAAAATCCTTTCCAACACCTAATTAGCATGGAATCATATTAGTACATTTTCAAGAGATTTTCCCCCCTGTGGGTTCTGAAGAACATAAACATCAATGGCCATTTCATTAACCCTTTAAGTTCCAGAGAGGTATCCATACCTTTCTCACACTCAGAGGGTTAAATATGATGTATTTCTCTGCCATGAAACTCACTATTTTCAAGTAGGTATACTGGAAACAGCATGCATGCCCTCTAACCTTCCTAGATCTCCCCAAAGTACATAGAGGTATTGTATGGTGCATAAGTGGTAAAGGTAAAAACATATAAAGGTGGTGTTATTGGTACTATTACATGAATAAAAAAGAAAAACCCTTGTGAGTTCAGTTCCAGGGAGCCAACCCCAGTAAAGGGACCTCTCAACCAGGTAATGACTCCGGCCACCCTTTTTTCGCCACAGCATTGCCTGTGTGTTGGGGAGGTGCAAACGATATAGATTTTGGGTTTCATAGGACTCTGCTTGAACTAAATACTTCCCCATATGTCAGGTCCATTAATCACTATAAAGGGACATTTGACATACCCCTCCTTATAGCTGACATGCCCTTGGCTGTGGGATAATGTAGGATAAAATGATTACTGGATCCATGGGATTTTAATGGAAGAAGAATATTTCCCTACTCATATACCACATACAACCCAAGGTCATATGTAGAGAGAAATACATATACATCTAAAAAGGCTCGCCCTTTTCCAGTAACTGGGGTTGTGAAATCTTCAAAACCAGATAAAAGAGAGTAAAACAATCAGTTAGAAGATGAATGCAAAACAGATAACAGTTTAAGATAAAGTTGATAATGCCATATTAAATTTAAATTGAAATAAGAAGCAGTTAAATAGTACCCACAGAGTCAGGTTTAGTACTATAAATAAGACAATAGAAAACTCACTTTTTACTCCTCCTGTGATAGATGCTATAAGTCTTAAGGGCGATGAGAAGAAATATGGGGCTATATTCAGAACACTAAAATGTTGCCGTTCTAGAGCAGACTAACAGTACCTTGGGGAGAATTAAAAATTCCAGAAACTGCAATTGATTTAAATATTTAAAAGATCCATTTAAAAAAGTGGGAATTTTGATTTGTCTCCCAGAATGACTCAGTTCTTAGCATATCTGGGGGTGGGTATTAAAATGATTCTGCCCCCCAAATATTGGGACTGTAAGTTATTATTTTGGCATGGTGCCTGCCTAAAGCCTAAATATTAAGCTACCAATGCCAAAAATGTTCATCCTTACATTGAGGGGAGGGTAGTGAGGTGGTGTATTGGGGTGTTTAGTTGTGTTCTATTCTCTGACCCCATATGGGAGGCTTTGGGGCTTGCTTACATTAATTAAGTCTATGATGGCCGAGTGTGTGCTCCAGTATGCACTAAATTGCTTGCATACTCCAAAGTGAACATGCATGATTTTTATTCCAACATCAAAGCACATAGGTCCATATGCACAAGGGCAAGTTAGACCAATTCTGGGGTAAACCAAGTGCTTGACAGAGGACAACTAGCATTCCCCATTGATTTATAAAGGGCATTTAACCACTTGAATGTTTTGCAATAGACTGCAGACCTCTCCAGTATTCAAGGGGTTAAATGCTTCCATTTAAATCAATGGGGATTGAGGTATTTTTAAGTGCCCACTATGGTGCTGTTGGTTTTCTCCAGATCTGTACAATGTTTGCTTTTTCTACATATGGGCCATAGGCTTGTCTACCACCCCAAGGCACTCATTGTTTCTCAGTGCTAGTCTTTGGAGCACTCCAGTAGGTCAGATTTTCATTACAGCCCTGCTTAGTCACAGGTGAGTAATCATTGGCTCAGTCATTGTGATTGAACTGCTAATACTTTATTAGTGCTATCCTGAAAAGCCAATTTGCTGCTGTGTCTCGGAGCTGAGAATCACTGCTCTAGTTAGTACACCTTACCATGTCATATGTATTACTTGCTTCTCTATGATAAAGCTGCTCCATGGACTTCCACCTGTTTTTACATAGTAGTTTCCAACATTTCCAACGACTTTTTGTTTTGGCTCTTCACTTATATTAAAGCGGAACTAACACCCCTACAAGATGTAGCCTCAATTAGAGGGCTACAATCCGTGATAACTCGCTGTGTAATTATTTAAAAAAAAAAAAAAAAAAGTGTTATTAAAGAGTAATCCATTAATTTCAAAAAGTACCTGGTGACGTCTAACCCCCCGGAAAAGCGCATTGCGCATGTCTGCACGGAGCCGATCGGCTCTCTTGTAATTCCTCCCAGCTACATGAAAACAACTACATCATCAGCTTTAGATTCTCCTGCTCTAAAGCTGATGACATAGGTGTTTTCGTGTAGACGGGGAGAGTTACAAGAGAGCCGATCGGCTCCGTGCTGACATGAGCAATGCGCTTTTCCGGGGGGAAGACGTCACCAGGTACCTTTTGGAATTAACGGATTACTCTTTAATAACACCTTTTTAAAAGAAAATAATTACACAGCGAGTTATCACGGATTGTAGCCCTCTAATTGAGGCTACATCTTGCAGGGGTGTTAGTTCCGCGTTAACCCTTTGAGTGCCAGAGAGGTACTCAATGGATTGCAAAGCCATGCATTGGGCACCCCTCTGGCACCTAAAGTGTTAACCTTTTGAGCGCCACGGGGTGTGCAACTAATGCACTGCATATCCATCTGGCACTCAAAGAGTTTTTTTTTTTTTTTAATGCTTTATTGAAACAATCTGCACAAGATACAGTCAGTAAACATCAACATAAATCAAATGGTGTAAAAGAAAAAAAAAGTACATAAGGAAGTAATGTATATATGAAAACAAGCATACATAATAAACTCTCAATTTGTCCATGTGGCGGTCAATAAAAGGATATGATAATATTCTTCAGAAATGTAAAAACCAGTATGTTTTTGAGGGAACTACTTGTATCCCAGCTCCAGGTCTCAGGGGGAGAATGGTCGGAATACTTAGAAGATTTAAAGTGGGGGGAGGAAGGAGGGGGAAAAGAAAGGAATAGGTGAGGGGGGTGAAGAGGTTGAGAAAACTCAGGAAAGCTCAGGGTGGCATCTCAGTAGTAAGTTTGTCAATGCCAATAGGCCATATATATGACGATGAGTATGTACCTTGAATGAAGGGGCTTAAGAGAACAGCTAAGGGGTTGTCATTATAGAAGGGTTTGTTTTGTAAGTTGGCCGTAAGGACCAGACTTCAGAAAAGCCATTTAAAGGGGATGTATCACCTTATTAAAAGTTTGCTTTAATCTGTTAGTCTTAGTTATATCAACAATGCTGTGCCTTTTTTTTTTTTTTTTTTTTTTTTTGTAATTCGCTATAGAAATCCAGTTTTCTAACTTACTTTTCCCCCTCTGTGCTCCTCACTCTGATCGGCAAAGCGCGTGCTGAAGAGTATACAGGAGAGATCCTTCTCCACGCTGGTCTGTCTGTAAGCTGGAACACTCTCATTGGCTAGATAGCAATTTCTGCCAATGAGAGTGCTCCAGCTTACAGACAGACCAGTGTGGAGGAGGATCTCTCCTATATAGTCTTCAGCACGTGTTTTGCCGATCAGAGTGAGGAGAACACGTCAGAGGGGGAAATGTAAGTTGGAAAACTGGATTTCTACAGCGAATTAAAAAAAAAAAAAAAAGCACAACATTGTTGATATAACTAAGACTAACATAATAAAGCAAACTTTTAACCCCTTAACGACCCTTGACGGTCATAGTACGTCATGGGTCGATCCGAGTTAATGACCCATGACATACTATGACCGTCATGGAATTCCGGGCTCCCCCCGCAGCTGCATGCTGTTAGGGAAGTCCGAAACAAGAATCTGAAAAAAAAAAAAAAAAAATGCTCCGTGGTCCTTAACTGACCATGCCACGCCGATCGGCCAGTCCCTTTAAGTCATCAGTAGCTATAGCATTGCATCTCAGCAAAGTACAATAGGATTCAGCCTGAATGAGCCATTCATATAAGGTGGGATAATAATCTTTGACATGAAAAAAATCAATATACAAATCAAAACCTATTAAAAAAGGAAAACTAAAAAAGAGCAAACTTTTGCACTTTTATCTCCTTGGATGCCAGAGACATCACCTGCACATGGATCATTAATATGCTTTTATATTTAATAATAATAATAACTGGGTCAATTTAATTGAATTTGAAAAGTGGTTGAAAATACTATTATCTGGGTAACTTCACAATCTCTGATTTTATGAGTGAGTGCAAGGATATGCCATTACAAACCCCTATGTCTGGTCCTAGAAGATGCAGGCAGTGTTAGCCTATGTGAGCAAACAGAATCATACATAACCTGCGCATGCTTGTGTTGTTAAAGGGATAGTAATGTTTCATAATAAAAGCAGCTCTAATCATAGTATTTTGACTTTGGAGAGTGTTATTTCAATTCTGTCAGAGTTGTAGTTCAAGAGTAATTCAATGACAAAGTATCTCCCTCCCACCCCTTTTACTGATGTAACGCTATTCAGCCAGAGCAGAAGGGAGGTGCCCAGGTAGATTGCAGAGAGGGACAATCTTCAATTAAGATAAAGGAAAAAGCTGAAAAATGTGTCAAGGGGGGCAGGGATTTCATTGTTCTCATAGGAAGAAGATTGTTCCCTGCTGTTATCTGTCTGGTCTATGGACTGGATTCCACATCTGAGAAGAGATGGCTTACAGTAAGTAAAATGGGCGGTAGGGGGAAACTTTGCTTGTGAATATCTCTCAAACCATAAAGGTTTGAGAGATAAGACTTATATCGTTCTTCATGTTTTTTTAATGACTACAAAATAAAATAAAGATAAAACAAAGTATTACTATCCCTTTAAGTGTGTAACTAGCACCAAGTGGGCCCTGGGGAAAAAGCTGAGGCTGCCCAGAGAACATTTTTATACCTGTCTGAATCAATTCAGAACAAATTGCTTATGGACAGTGGAAGGGGAACACACCTTGGCACCTCTGCTCTAATTAAAATGTTAATCCATTCCCACACTAGTTATTTTGTCCCTTGTCTGTCCAACAAAGACAACAAGTTACTAGTGGTGGTGGGTCAGTGGGTGACACTTCCAATTGGTTAGTCATCATTCAGTAATAATAATTGACCCTTCCTTGAGGGAACTTGGTGTACTCTGCAGGGTGGTCAGTGTCCAAATACTCCCTTATCCCCTGCATTATTCTGACCTCCACCACATTGCCTTGTTTGGTAATTGTACCGTTCAATGTGTTGAGACATATTGACAGATTTGGAGCCCTGCAGATCCATTGTCTGCTGGTTACACTGGTGGCAAAATTGCCCTTGGCAGTGCCACAGCTGAGGAGGACCCTGAAGACACCAGGATGTGAATAGAGAAAGGCAATAACTTTCAGCTCAAAAGAGAAAAGTGTGGAAAAATGACACTTTACACTTGCTGCAGGAATCCCCACAAAAAGTACAATCTTTCCACCTTTTTTCCTCACTACAGACATAATGACCTCATATCCTTGTCCTACTCCACTGGTACCCATAGAACAACACATACTGACCACCAGCCTTGTTCCATGTTTGCCATAGAACCACACATTCTGACCAGCCAAGCTTGTTCCACAGTAGCCACAGAATCACACATACTTTCCCCTAGCCTAGTCCCACTGCACTGTTAGCCATAGCAATGGGCAACTTGAGGCCCTCTAGCTGCTCCCAGATTACAACTCCCATCTCTGACTTGATGAGAATGATCAGAGTTGTAGTCTTGTAGCAGCTGGATGGCCTCACGGTGCCCACCACAGACAGAGAACTTCCATACTGACCCTCCAATCTTGTCCCTCTGCTCTGTAAGTCATAGAATCACACACACAGGCCCCCAGAATTGCCCCACAGTAGCCATACACCCACACATACAACTCCACCGTCTTGTCCCATTATTCTGGCAGCCATATAACTACACTGGCACCTGAGTACAAGCCTTTTTGTCTCACTGCACTGGAGGCCAATGGATTATACATTCTGAGTCTGAACCCAAGATGGCTGTTTCGGGCACAAGCAGAAACCAACAGTGTTTTTTGATGGAAATTTTTGGGGTTTAGCAAAGAGGCAGACATTTTATGGCGTTTCTATGAGATGGATTTTCTGTGAAAAAAGGGGTAAATTGCAAGTTTTGCATGAAAATTCCCATGGAAAAAATACTGGATTTTTTAGCCCATCCCTGGGGTAAACCGTATATTACTACTAGTAGCCCTATATCCTGTGTTGATGTTATTGACATTCTGGGCTGATGGTAGCACGCACAGTTGTAGCAGCACCTATTTTTTCTCCCACATGAATTTCAGGGTGGTTATTCTGCATGTGCTTTATTAGGGTGGATGTGCCAATGTGTAACCTCTTCTTCCGCCACAAACTTGTCACAATTGTACACTAACTGCCCCCAATAAAAGTTATTCCCATACCCATGATTTTTTTTTTTTTTTTTTTTTGGAGGGGGGTTAAAGATATTTTTGGCTGCACGACTCCCCTGAGGTGACTTTTGATGCTGCTGCTTCTGCCTCATCAGCACTAGTAGTAGCAAGTGAAATATCCACTCACTGCTGGTACTTTCATCCCCATCACCACAATATGTGGTGGGAATGATGAACTCACTGCCACCAGTACATAGCATGGTGGACACACCAGCCTAACCTTGCTCTAACATTTTATTATGCTGGTGGTACTTGATGTCAGACAATTCAGCAGCAGGATTTTCAGAATCTATAGCTAGATCATGGCCAATGTATGCCTCTCGCCCACTCTCATCATATAACTAGTACCACCACCTCCATCATCATCAGTGGCACCAACACTCTCCTCCTCTTCTGGTAGTGGTGGTGACTGTGACATAGTTGTCTCACTCACAGACACAGCAGCATCAGGCTTTGAGTGATGCAGTATCTCTGTGCTACTGCAGCACACAGCCATCATGAGAAAAAGCACATTCATGCAAGAATATTTGGTGCTGCTTGTGGGCTCTGAGCCACAGCGGATATGGTACTGGTGGGCTCTGGTGTCTCTGATTTACAGCAGGGATGCAGTGGGGTTGATAGCAGCACTATCTTCTGTTGGTGAGCTCTGGAGTCTCTGAATTACAGGGGATGTGATGGGTGGTGGCAACACTATCTGCTGCTTGTAGCCTCTAGAGTCTCTTGGTCACAGGGGATGTGGTGGTAGTAGCAATACAATCTGCTGCTGGTGGGCTCAGGAGTCTCTCGGTCATATTGCATGTGGTGGACATGGTAACAGCACTATCTGGTAGGCACTGTTATTATATGGGCTGCTGCTACTGAATTCATCCACCTTGGCAGCATTACTCCAACTCCATTTACTCATTTTTTCCACACATACACAGTGCAACAGGCAACAGCAGCAACATGGGTTTTGGTGATGCTTGATAACTGTCTTTCACTGTCCCACAAGCTATTTTAGCTTTGTTTCCACAGCGCTCTCTGTCTCCATTTTACCTTGCAGAATGGTAGGAAGTTCCAGAGTTTTATAATAGGTGGGCTGAAATTAACTCATGGGTGGGAAAAGACAAAGTACTTGAGAGAAATTAAGCGGTGGTAGTAGGAACATGGAAATGTTGTAAATTTCCAGTGCATATGGATTTTCACAAACAAAGTGGCAAATGGTGGATTTTTCATAAAAAAATTCCAGGCAAAAAAAAAAAAATCTGACTTCTCAACCGTCTGTAGTCAAAGAGAGTCGTTGTGAGATCAGGAGTGCTAGAGTGCACAGAGGATATAGAGGGCAGAAATTGGAGTACTAGAGTGCTGGAAGGGGTGGCAGGATGTACGGGAAAATGAGTGAGATTCTCTGTCTCCCTCTCTGTGTCTGTTTTTCCTCTACAACAATTTTCCCCTTCTATGGAGAGGGGAGACAGCATAGTAGAAAAGGGAAGGTACTGAGGGTGTGAATGGGAGAGACAGAGCAGGGGAGAAGGAGATACAAAATGAGAGAGAGGCTGAGGCCTGTCCAGAGGGTAATAACCTGCTGAACCTTGTTCAGACATGTGACCACAAGAAAAACCTTATTGAATGTCCCAGAACAAGTTTGAATTGCTGACACAGACCCAAGGTGCAACATACCACTTGAGAATCTCAGGAGGTCTTTGTATGACAGGGAAAGACAGAGGAAAAAAACAATTAGTTTGCAGAACCAGGGAGCGGCTGCATTTACACATGCAAATAATGGCAATACCTTAGAATGCTTCAGTAATATAGTGGACATGTCAAAGGGCTCAGAAGAATATGACCATACCTAAAAATATATGCCAAAACAGTTACTACACATATATGAAATAGTTCATAGTATATATGTATTAGAAAGGTATTGAACTGTAAGAATCCAATCCCTTTCATCAGTTATGTGTTTACCTAATTGTTGCTGCTTCTGTGGATACACCTACAAAGTATGTTTAGGATTCCCTGCCTCTGTAGACAAAGTGTTATACTTGCTAGAGTTTCTGACCGTCTGTTTGAATCCTTGCTGATCAATCTCTGCTTGCTGCCTGCCACTAACCTAAGTCTTATTATATGACTGTTTTCAGTCTGCTGTCTGCCACTGTGCTAAACTTTGTTAAATGATTATTATCTGCCTGATGCTAACCGAGACCTTGCTGGCTGGCTGACTATCCTAGTTCTTTTCTGACACAGTTTGACCACTATAAGCATGAGAGTTTGTTCAAGCCAGCTATTGTTAATTTATGCTCTCTCAAATTAAAAAAAAAATTCAAAAGTGGCTCTTAGTATTTTTAAGTGCTCTGTTGATTATCAGCTCTCCCTATCAGTCTAAATTGGGAACACTGTCCCGTAGATCTCTTGACCTTGGCATTCTATTGTAAGATCCATAGGTGCACATATATCTGCCTTGTTTCTATTAAGGCTCTGTTCTCTATCCGGAGTTCCTGATTCTGACCATGAGTTGCCAGCCCAAAACATAGACCCAAGGTACATTGACTGTTTCCTCATATACACCTCTGCTTTTGGGTCCATCTTTTGTCTAGTTTAGCAGTGTAAAGAGAACAAAAAAAATTGGGTTTGGGGATTAGTTCAAAATGAAAAAAAATGCCCTAAGTGTATGATCAGTTCAAAAAGAAATGAAGAACACTATAAGTGTATTCATGACTAGATAAAATACAAAACCTATTTATTAACAATGTAATTCATAAAAAAACTGAAGACCAAAAAAAGTTTAAAATGAGAATGTTGCCTTAATTTGTCTATTAGTGCTACTAGTATTGAATATTAATCCAGAAAAGCAAAATAAAGATATAGTATATCATTTCTGTATAGAAGAGAAAACGCAATCATAATATAACAAATTCTAAGCTCAGTACATTAATGCACCGTAACGAAGGACAGCTGGTGTCTTCGTGTTGTGCAGTCTGTGCTGGCCACTTGTAGTTGCATGTGTCAGAGTCCTTCACTTGGTCTACTTGCGTGTAGATTTCTAGTTCTGTCATCTCTCAGGATTCTCTTCATGGCTATGATGCTTGGTTGCAGGTGTCTCAAAGACATATCTCCCAAAAAGTCTTTCGAAATGTCGCAGAAGTCCCTCAGTGTCTCTAATTATACCTCAAAGTCTCTTAATATTTCTCAATCTTTATTTTAAAGTAGGCAAAGAAAATCAGAAAGGTTCAATTCATATGGGCAATTTTGTTTTAATACAAATGTTCAAAGGGCTTACTTTTTTCTATGGGGTTATATGCATGGGTTAATTTTACAGCTCCAACAGTTTTCTGTGGCAACCCTCTGGTACTGCAAAATCTCGCAACAAAGTCACTCGTGTGTACAATGTCTTAATTTGTTTTCATCAGCTTTATATTCCAACATATTACTGATTTGAATTCACAGCTGTGTTTTGATTAGCTCACAAGATCAAGTGCCAATCAGAATACAGCTGTGCATTCACATCAGAGTCAGTGACCAGTGATATACAGAAAAAAGAACATAATCTGCACATTTTACACTTCAAACGCCTTGAAGCATGAGGCAAAAAAGATATTTTATAAAATGTACATATGCTTTTTCATATAGGAATCACTTAATTTTAGGTGTTAATGCCTCTTTAAATGATTAGGATTGGTTATTTTGTCTGAATACATAGCCATAATGCAGCTTATTATTGAAATGAAAAGTGCACAATGGCATAGGTTAAAAGGGAAACAACACATTTTCCTAAGTCCATTCCTATGTGGGCATGCTTTATAAAAGCTCATGCAGCCAAAAAATATCAGACATTTGGGGGGGGGGTCCAGAAAACATGCTCCATAGGCTGGATACAAAAAGTGGGTAGCGTTTCCACATGAAAAGTTGTTTTCTTTATGTCTTAGTGAAGATGTGAGAGCAGCAGTGATGATTTCATACATTTGCCCATATAACTACCTCATAAAAGTGTGTGTATGGTTGGCTGGTAATGTTCAATAGCAGGCTTCAGCCTTAAATAATATTTAAAGGGATCAAATTACTAGGATAGTACCCCATTGGCAGATCTGACTCCCTGGGGGCAGACCTGACGATAAAGCCAGGGAAGCATTATGAGCCCAGACAGAGAAATCAAAGAACAGAATGGGTATCTGAAAAGAGACCCCTTGATGCTTTCCTGTTGGTTTCATGGGAAGAGACTGTACTGCCATATTGAAGTCTCACAGTTCAGACTCTGGACCTGCATGATGCCGTTCCCATAGACTGTATTGCTCCTGAAACCCTGACACAGAAGGTCTATAGAAACTATGCGTGTAGTCCTAGAAGTCTGTGGCTAAAAGCAACATACCTCAAAGTTGCTTTCTAACCAATGGGGATAATTTTATGACACCACCACAAAAAGCTGATAGGAGATTTTTTGGTGCTGCACAATGTAGGCCCAGGCTTTTTACTAATTCAGTTCTCTTTGGAGAAGACTTAGCAAAATAAGAGAATTGCCTTTAAAATTTTGTTCATGCATATAATTTTTATATGCACATAAAAACATATATTTCAACAGTAGATGAAAACCATGCAGGCTGCTTATTTTCATATATATAGAAAAACCTCAGTTATACATAATCTTCAGAATAGATTTATGATCCGGGCATCCTTGAATGAGTTATTGTAGTACATTATTACACAGTTATTAAGCTTACAAAACATTCAACCCATGTAAAACTTCCATCAGGAGGCTTTTCCATGTCCTCTGCCACTTCTGCTGGGGGCTGGCTCTTCCATGGTCCCTACCATTTGCACCAGAAGGATCTTCCCAGATCCCTACCACTTCTGCTGGTAAGCTATTCCATAAACCTACCACCCATAAAACTTATACTCAAAAGGACAGTATTGGATTGTTTTAACAATTTAATCTCATAGCTATTAAAAAATAAATTATGCCAGTCCCATCTCTCAAACTTTTATGGTTTGAGAGATATAAGCAGCTAAAGTTCCCCCCTCCCTCCTATGATGTCAGTGATGTAGCTGACAGCAGGAGATTCTGGTCTCGGGACCGGCTGGCAGCTCTTCAGCAGAGCAGAAATAGCGATATTTAAAAAAAAAAATAGTTCATTGCAACTGTCTGCAAAGTGTGACTCGTTTGAAAGCACACTTTGTAGACTGTTCCAGTTAAGTATTTATTTTTAAATATCACTATTTAGGCTCTGCTGAAGAGCTGCCGGACCAGTCCCGGAACCAGAATCTCCTGCCCCCTCATGGGACCTGGTCTGCTTCTGGATCCCTTCCATCAGAAGCTCCCTGGCTTCCTCCTTTTCCACTACCACATTATAACCAGGGTTCCCATAGATGATTTGAGCTGCGTTCTACCTCAGCTCCTCCTGGATGGTGGTGTATGCTGTCAGAATTAATATGCTTATATTTATGGGGAAATGTCAGGGTTACCCAGGTGCCGACACACCTTCCAGCTCTGTCTGGGGGTATGCTATATGTAGGAGGTAGTCCTTGGATAAATTCAGGAGAAGTTTCTTATTTTATTATAAAAATAAAGATTTATTTACTGTGAGTAAGATGGTCATTCCTCACAGGGTTACAGCAGGCACACAGAAGAAAATGTATCCACAAGATGTAGCAACAAGCTGTAACCACAAGATGTATCCCAAAGTTGTAACAACTTGTTTAGCTAAGTGATGGCTTCTTATAGGCAGATTCTGGACATTTGATCTGTATATCCTTGCCCAAAACAGCTTTTCCCCCAGGCCTGGCCAAACAAAGACCATAGTAACTCCTGTTTGTTCACACCCCTTTGGTGCTGTATGTTTTATGACTGAGAGGGCTGTTAGTTTAAACACAAACAAAGCTAGCCTATAATCAAAGGCATCTATCTTCCTAAAAGTTTTACTTGTGTGTAGATAATGCAAGTCCTTGCTTGGACAGGAAGATGTAGGCATGGCAAACAAACAATGAAGGAAAATAATGGCCTATCCCCAGAGGTCAGCTTCACCTGAATGAGCATCCCCCCATGATTGCAACAGTATCAACTATGTCTACATCTATCAAATTATTACATAATTATAAGATTCACATGTCCACATATGCCTCTGCCAGGTCCATCTGATCACAGAAGAGGGAGTCTAGATGATAATCCACATCTGCATACTGCAGAAATAGCAGCTCCTGTAACCAATGTGCACTCAGCTGGTCCACTGTCTCGGCCAAGTTCACGTCAAAGTCTTCTTCCCAGTAAAAGGCTTCTTCCAGGAGCCATTCTAGGCAAATTATATGCCATATTCTTGCATCTGTATACTGGGATGGGGGGTTGCAAATCCTGTGGCTAATCTCCACCACTGGGGCGGAAGATCAGCCTGTTGCAGCAGTGTGAACTATGTCCTACAGTGGGTAGTACCACTCATTGCCATGATCTATACCCATCATATTGCATCACCTCTGGTACAGAGTGGCTTGACGATCATGGGGAGCCTCTGCCTGAAGGAATGGTGATCCATGTCATAGATCTGTCCCTGGTGGCATCCACTTACACTCTTAACATGAGCCGCAGACTGGATCCAGGTCTGATCATGGGGACGAGTCCTGACAACATCTCCCCTGCTGCCAGTACACCACCTCTCAGCCACGGGCAGTGGCTATTCTGTAGTCCTCCTAATTGAAACTTGCTCCTAGGTTGTTGCAAGTATCCTGCACATTCTCATCCACGACTCTGTGGCCTGTGGACATCTTGGTTGTTTGTTTATGAGCTATAGTACTTCCTGATCCCAGTGCTGCCACCAGTTGTGGGGGGAGTCCTTCGCCAGAATAGGACAACTCCATGTGTTCTTGCCCTGGATAATCAGGACTCTGTGACTCCTGTCACCTCTAACTAACTCAGTCTCCCCCCCCATGCTATACATTTGCACAACAGCAGCTGTAGACAGTGGAAAATATCATTGCACTCCCAATACTATTATTATATACCCCTCTCTGTGAGCTTTTAGGAGTAATTTCACTGCATCTAGTCACTGCACCTCTGACATGATGCTGCTTTATTTCCCAATCAGACCTGTAGTCGAGCTTCAGATTGGATCTCAGTGGGAATGTGCCTAGAGGGAACAATCCTTTCACCCTGATCACATTTTATTTCTCAAATAATTTGCTGTGTTTTTGAAAACACTTTAGGGTGTCTCCCTTAGAGTGAAAAGGAGTAATACAGATGTCAACCCCTTGCTCTCATTGCTCATAAAAATCAGCCGCACCTCACTGATGAGACCTAAACAAGGCCAAATGTATGTCTGGAGTTAGCTGACGATTCCATGTAAAGGGGTCTTACCTATTATTTTGGAACTGAACTACACTTTTGTGTGTGATTAGTCTAATGTGCATGTTGGAAGTTCTCAGTAGTAACACTAAAGTGATTAAATGTGATGCATCTGGGCATTGACTAGACATAGAACAAGCAAGGTTTCCTTTTGTTTCTTCTCAGAGCATCCCATATATTTTTGTGATTTTTTTTTTTAATGTTAGGGTGTCTCACTAAGAGTGAAGATAATGCAGATGTGGACCCCTTTCTCTCAATGGTTAGGGAAGCCAGAAACATACAACTAGAGTTAGGTTGGTTTCCACGCAGAGGTGACTTGTCTGTCATTATTAAACTGAACCACCCTTTTTGGTGGTATTAGCCTAATATGTACTGGAACATTTTTTTCCCGTAAGGACACAAGATAGCCAATATGTGATGCATCTAAGATGTGAGTATCCGTAGAGCAAGCAATATTTGCTTTTGGTGTGTGTTTTTTTTATTTGCACTCTTATGGTGTCTGCCTAAGCATGAAGGGTAATTTAGATGTGGACTCATTACTCTCAGTCACTAGGGAAACCAGTTACACCTCACAGATGAGACCCAAACAAGGCTGAAATGTACATCTGGGGTTAACTGGTGTTTCTGTGTAGAGGGGATTTTCCTGTTGTTTTGGATCTCAGAAACTAAAATTTTGGATGGGATTTGTCTGTTATGTACATGTAAATGTATCCCCTTTAATACACTAGATAGTAAAATGTGATGCTACTATGGTGTGATATTGTAGCTGATAACAGCTACATAATAACTTTGTAACTATTCCAGCCAGAGAAATCAACCGACTGAACTAATAGCAATTTATTCTAAGCATTATAACATTCTATTGTTTTAATTTGCTAGGCTTTTTTTAACCATTTCTAAATAAAAATTATACTTCATTTTAGCATTATTTGTATCAGGGGTCTACATTGTTAACCTCATTTCATGAGTGAGTATTCCTATTGTGTATCACCTTAGGGGTTTAGGTTTGGTGCTATTTAGGATAGCTTCTCTCTTCTTTCTTTCTTTGTGGTGGTCATTGGCAGTTGTTTTCTATGTGTGATTTTGAAGGGAGAAAGGATAGCGTAAAAAGATCCTTACTTCCTGAGCATGCTGAGCTTGGCTGAGTTTACAGAGAAGGAATTATAAACATTACATAATAATACTTACATTCAAGAGAAAAAATAGATAAGATATACAACTTGACATACTGTGTTACTTCAACAGACTCATGCCAGCATCCACAAGAACAAGAGGGATATGAATACACTGAGATATGGTGGGTGCTGCACCAATTGCTGTGCACTTTATTCTTTAATTGCAAATTGGTGATTCTGAAGCTAACACAGGTGTATCCTGTATTGTACTGTAAAAATATAGGGACAGTGTAAAAAAATAACTTTTTGACTTACCAAACATCACTCCATATACTAATAGTTGTGTGACATACCTTATAGTAATGATGATGATTATGATCCTCCCCCTCGTGATGAGGTTATTTGTAAAAGTGATATGAAAAATTCCACCTAAAGATGATGAGTTGCCTTCTTTCGTTGCCATTATGTCGGAGGATTTAGCAGTGAGGCTAAGTGATAATAACAAACTGTCTCAAACTAGTGATCAATTGTCTATAAATCTCTCAAAAGGGAAAATTTAAATAAATTGTTTCAGACTTTAAAAAAGTACACGAATATGCAAGTAGTGGGGGGTAAGGAGAAAGTGGATGCTGCTGTTGATGGAGATAAAGAGTGAGAGTAATGATGATCTGGCCTACATAATAGCTGAAAGGAAAAGGCTCAGACTTCCACCAATGGAAAGGAGCAATATGCCTATATATACACTCTTTGAGAGATCATCTGGAAAGTCTGGTAAGTAACATGCCTAAAAATAAACAAACATCATGGCAATCATCATCATCAACATCCCTGTTTCCACATCTGTCACCCAATCACACAAACTATTATTGACCACTAAGCAGCAACCCTGGTCAACATCCACAGCCCTCACTATGATGAGTTCTTCTGCTGCTGTTCAAAGTCCAGAGCCAATGACTCCTTCTGCTAGCCCTGTTGCAACATGTAACTCCTCTAGTGATAGTGGTAGTCCCTCAGGACCCCTTCAGTCTATGAAAAATCCAGTATGTAGATACTTCACTCTTTATCCAAATGCTAAACATGTTGCTATCTGTTGTGTGTGCAAAACCATATGAGCAGGGGGAAAGCAGGACCCCATCTAGGCACCATTTCATTGAGATCCACACAAAAGTACAACCATGAGTGTATTTGGGAGACACACCATCAACACACCAGAGGTCCGATGACAAGCATAAACACACCTAAAACTTCATTTGGTCAAGGGGCAAACAATAGTAGTGTTGCAGATGTCTCAGAGAGTGGGACACATTTTATTCAGTAACATCACACTTATTCCTCCTACTTCAATATATATATATATATCTTTTATGTATAGCATACACAAAGTAATGTTGTTTAACCCTTTAAGGACCAGAAGAGTTTTTAATGCAAATTTTTAATCTGAACACCCCTCTGTTCTTTAACCCTTTGAATACCAGAGGGGGAGGCAAGGCATTGCTTTGTAATGTGTTGTGTACCCCTTTGGCACACAAAGAGTTAAAGCTTTACTGTGATCACTGAAACTCTAATGTAAAGACATTAACTCTTTGAGTGCTAGAGGTGTGTGTGCAACACATTGCTTTGCATTATATACCTTTCTGGCATCATTCTGTATATCTTAGGGACACAGCTGGGCTCTCTCGCTGAGTCACCTGATAAGGATCCAATCACTAAGAGAGTTTGTACTTTGACTTTAAGGCAAGGAATTAATGTTACTGGACACTGAGAACTCAAACCAATGCCCAGACTTGAAGTCTGTTTATTGCACTGGCAGTGAGGAATGCTTAATTGGAGACAATCTCACCAATGAATGAGCATTTCACTAATTAATAGCCTTACTCATTTGCAGAAAATCTCAGTCATTTATTGTCTCGGGGGGGGGGGGGAAGTGTAACTCATTAGCAGCCTCACTCATGGGGAGATAATTTCACTCAGTAGACAATTTCTCTCATTATAAAAATCTTCCTGGTTACCCTAGAGTCTCACCCATTAGCAGAGAGTCCATGTCAATAGCAAACAATATAATTGGTCAAAGTATATCTCCCTTGTAGACAGTCTCACTCATTAGGAAACAGTTGTACATATTAGGAGACTCCCATACTTGAAAACAGTTTAACATATAAGCAAAGCTCTGCTGCTTATCACTGAACAGACTATATAAATGGAGGACTCTGATGCAATTCTGAAGCAAGCTATCTGCACTACAGTAAAAATGGCATTGATATAAAGCAGTCTTTTAACCCTTTTGTATGCTATGTTTCTCCATAGTATTTCTACACAATACATTGGAGGCCTCTCTAGCATTCAAGGACATAAAATCCCCCTTTTAACCTTTTGAGTAATAAGTGGTGCCCAACACTGTAGAAAGCAATGTTTTGGAAACCCCTCTGGTGCTCACAGGGTTAAACCAAGGGAAATGTTTATTTGTTCCCAATGGTGCTGTTTGATTCTCTAGGACAGCTTCAGTTGATAGTGCATCAGACACAGTGTCACTCATTAGTAGTTCCCATCACTGAAAAAGTAGTGCAATACACTGCTGGACAGTCTCACTCATGAGGAAAGTTTTTTGCACTGTCATTTACTGGAAAACAGTTTGAATTGTTAGGAGAGCAGCTTTGTTCAGAGATCATTTCCACCACTGGAAATCTCACTACTAGACAATCTCACAAAAAAGTTCCTTAAATGGTAGTCCCACTGACAGTTTTACTCACTGAAAAGCATAGAAACCCATTGAAAAATGTTTTTCTTTAAGGGAACTGGGGGGGGATGCACTAAGGTGTGATATAGAGGGGATGCGGAGATGATTTCCAGTGATGTCACTTCTCAAACTCCTATGTTATTCTATGGAGCCAGTGCACTAACATTTCTCCTACTTTGGAGATAGGCTGTATAGAATAACACAGGAACTGGAGAAGTGATATCACTGGAGAACTCATCTCTGCTTTATCATCTCTTTATCACGCCTTAGTGCATAACATCTCTGGTGTTGTAACTCATAGGGTCATATCCCAAATTTATTTGAACTTCTTTCACTGGTGTCCAATAAAATATCACTCATATCAAATATGTATAAAGAAAATGGAGTAATTCTGGAGCAAATCAATTGCACCAAAGGGGACATCATTTCCAAAGTTCCCGTTAAGTTAGTTAACATCTTGAATGTTAGATCCTCAAGTCATTGCAAACAATGCATTGGAGACCTCTCTGGCATACAAGGGGTTAAACGTCATTTTTATCTCAATGGTAATTTAGTTGTCCTCGGCGGTACAGTGGTTTTCCTCAGGAGTACTCCACTGTAAAGCTGATTTTCAGTAGCTGGAGGGCTTCATGTTGCCCACCACTACTTTACAGATCCCCATCCCCAGCTTTGTTCAACAGTAGCCATAGAACAGCACATACTGCCCCCTGCCTTCTCTTACTGCACTGGTAACCAAGGTATCCCACAAACTGACACCTCCCCAGTAGTCATGGAACCACACACATACTGACTCCAACCCTTATCCCACTGTGCTGGTTGCAATAAAACTACACAAACGTAGCACCCCACCCCAGGCCTTGTTCCACTGTAGCCATAAAACCACACATATGGACCGCCAGCCATGCCCCACTGCATTGGTGGCCATAGAACCACTCATAGTTACCCATATCATCCTTGTTGCACCTACCCATAGAATCACACCATTTACTTCTGGCCTTTTTACATTGAACTGGAATCCATGAACCACACATACTACCTCCCAGCTTTTGTTCCACTACACTTTTTTGTTACTATGTAACTATTAACTCAATGAGCTGAGCAAAAAACAAGCTATCATCCATTAAGATTTGAGGAAAGGCACTTTCAACTAAAATGAAGGCAGGGATTGTTTACAGTAAGGGCAGTAAAGTTTTGGAATTCTTTGCCTTGGGAATCTGTGTTTTCAAATACTGTATGTGGTTTCAAAAAGCAATGGATAGCTTTCTAGCTCGGAACAATATTGTGAATTATGAGATTGGCTTCAAAGCAGAAATGATGACGATCAAGGGAAATATCTGCGTGCCATTTGGAGCCAGGATGGAATTTTCCACCCAATCTGGGTTTAATTGGAAACTGCGTAAATGTTTTCTTCTTACCTTCCTCTGTATCAACAGGGGTGATATCGCATGGGCTGAACTTGCTAGACACTGTTTACAGCCTTATCAATTATGAGGCAAGAGTTGATGGATGGGCTGGTGTCTTTTTTCAACCTAATTTACTATGTTACTAGGCACATTAACTTTAATGGAAAAAAAAGTGGGAAATTGCTGGTTTTCCAACTAAACCCCTGTTGGAAAATGGGACTTTTCTCCCATCCTAATAAAACTTTACAAAAGTCTTATTGGTTTAATATGGACTTTTAACCCCCGCATGCTAGAAAGGTGTCTATCACATTGCTTTGCAATGTGTTGGAGCCTCTCCTGCATTCAAGGGTTCAAAAGCCTTATTTAATTCAATGGAACATTTTATTTTTTCTCTGTAGTGTAGATGATTTGCGCAGGATCGCTCCTATTTTCGTCTGTGCATAAGGCCCATTAATATCCATCTAAATTACACAGGGAATCCCCAGTGTGAGTGGCTGTTCAAAGATCAGTAAGAGGAGTTGAAAGCCATATTTTAGTTTGCTGATGTAAACACAGAGAGTAAATTAAAATGTATTTTTACTCTGCAAATATTAGTTGTGCCTACACCAAATAAATCTGACTGCAGGGACAGTGTGAATTGAATATATTAACATTAAAGTATGTTTGCAAATATGCACACACACACAGATCCATCCATAACCCAAGAGAGCTGTGATAAACTGTTAACTGCTTCACAGATGAAATTCAGCTTCTCTTGTCTTATCCATTATTCATATAGTATTTAAAAACTGTTGTTTGGATTTAATTAACCCTTTCAAAGCCAGTGGGGTGTGCAGTACATTACAATATGATATTATTTACAAACACTACAGTTAAATTACTGGATATTGCTATTTATATCTAGCGTTGGTGATGTACCCAAATAGATAAACTATTAACTCTTTCAGTGACAGAGGGGTACACAACGCATTGCAGAGAAATGTGTTGCGTACCTCACTGGCACTCAAAGGGTTAAAGAAATTAACGCAAAGAGGATCAGAGAGGTGACCAAAAGATTGTTTTTGATTATCTACAATATATTTTGATTAGGGTTGGGTAAGAAAATGTTTCCCTGGGAATTTTCTCTGAAAACTAGCAATTTCCCACTATTCCAGAGAAAATTCTTGCCTATAGAAAAATAGGTAAAATTTCCTTTTTTTTGCAACTGACAATACATTTCTTGTGAGGATGTTGACATTTTTAACCTATGCTTTCTATGGCCACAATGCTACTGAGATATGCTAGCAGTGTGCAACAAATGAGATCAGTTCTTTAAACATTCTGTTTTCAACAAAAGAAAAATGCAGCATGGCAGCTGACCAAAGCATAATTTTGGATTATTTTTTACAAGTTTTTGACTCCTTTCTAAGAACTCAGTAAGTATGGGTTGGCAGCACATAGAGGAAGAATTGTGTAACTTTATTACATGATTGTGGTGGTGATGATGGTGGCGGCATGTCCTTCAATAAACTCAGAGTAATAGTCCTCCATGTTTCCATTTGCAGAACAGCAGAAGGAGCCATGGGTGTTATTGTAAATAAAGTAAAAATATAATAATGAGTTGCGAGATTTATTCTTGTCATTGATTTCAATGTAAAATTCTAAAGGAATTAAATAAATCCCAAAACAAGAAACCCTTTAATGAGGCACACAACCCAGGAAATCATATATTCCAAAGTAAATAAATCTATATTATTATACATACAGACACAAAGGAGACAGATTAAAACATACTTAAAAACACCACAGATATCAATAATAGAGGGGGACTAGCAATGTTATGAGAAATATAACACAATTATACTGGCTAAGTGACACAATATTACAGTCCTCATCTATGCCAATACCGAAATAAGGTACTAATAACAAGTAATTCGATAAGGTGCAAATGCATAGAAAGTAAATAGACAAATACTGAAAAGTAATATTTAGCAGCCTAAATTGTATCCAGAAAATGGAAAGGTGAAGACAAAAAGTATTAGTAAACATCACTAGAGCCAAACCAGTCAGCGGTCACCCCTCTAGAGACCAGAATCCAAACGCATATACTGAAAGTTTTCTTGAAGCAATAGAGGTGATGTAAACATTGTCTCCACAATAGTTGTTTCCGCTGCTAACCTAATAAAATTCCCAACCATGACCTCCTTCTAGAAAGTACAGATCTTACACATGTTTGGGAGGAGGAGTCAGTCCTCAGATACTCTCCCACAAAATGTATAGCCTAAAGGAGAGCATTACTGCTTTGTGTATATGAGCTCATGCAGTGAAATGGGTTTTGTTGTGCTCCTTTGGTTAAAAAATAAGATAAATAGGTATATTTAAAAATTTCCAAGGTGGGTGAATGTCTCCCTCTACCTTCTACCTGTTAAAATGGTTGGAGGAGATAAATGACATAGTGAGCCTCAACATGACTTGTAGGGAGCATACATTTTGCTGATGAAATTGAGTGTCCATCATATAGAAATCAGGTATACCTATATGATTATTGTGAATAACAGAAGAACTTACATAGGAAAGCCAGGAATATCTGTAAAACAACTGTGTGTAACAGAAGGATATGCCTAGGTAAGTGTCCATCATACAGCAGTCACATACATCAATATAATTATTGGAGTGTCTATCAGCAGAGATGCCAAGTTGCAGAAACAGAGCTGATCACTGCAGAAATGTGAAACTGGAGCAGAGGACATAGACAAGGTAAGGTACCAAATTAGGATCCAAAAATAAGTCACGAAAAGTCATATTCAGGGCTGGTAGCGGTCAAAAGAGGTCAAGATCAGGAACCAGAATAAAAACTGCACAGATAGCAAGTGAACAGGTTTGCTTTATAATCAGGCAAATGATAGAAAGTCAGAATGGCCTTAAATCCCCCAACAGCCAGTCACACAGGAGGTAGTTGGAGCATCAAACAGGTAACAGGCATAACACACACACACACACACACACACACACCTCCAAGTCTCATCTTTATTGTTCCACTGCACTGGGTGGCCCCAGAACTACATATAGTGAGTCTGAACCCCAACAGGTTGACTAAGGAATATGTAGAAACTGCCAAAGTTGCCACAATTATTTTTTTTTAGGTTTAGCAAAAATGTGGACTTTTTGTGGGGTTCTATGTGCTGGAATTAGCATGGCAAATACTTCAAATTGCACGTTTTCTGAAAAATTTGTGATATGAAAAAATGTTTTCTCCCAACTGGATAGCTTCTCATTCTACACACCGAAATCTCTACCAGGAATGGTTTCTTTCTCACACTTCCTTCCATCATTTCTTGCTCACCTCTCTCTTATTTCTTTTCCCCCTCCCCACTTATCTCGCCACCCCTTGCACCCATGTCTCTCTCCCCTCACTGTCCCCCACAAGTCTCTTTCTACAGATTCAGTCTTTCTTTCTATTCCACTCTGGTCTCTCTCCCTCAAACAAAGGTCTTTCTTTTCCCCACCTCACCACTACTCTGGCTCTCCTTTATCTTGTACTCAAAAACAAACAGATGTCCTTCTCCTTCCCACCAACTAGTCTTACCCTCCACAGGTTCCCCCCTCCTCACAAGAACATAATTTGGAACACTTACACCTGTTAATGTTATAAATAAAATAGCCATATATATGAGGATATTTGTGCTACAACACTAGCAGCAAATAGAACAGTAAATTAGGCTTCCACATAAATATCCAAGTTTAAAGTCGACTCACCTGTATTAGTCGGTGCTCTGCCAAATCAGGCTCTCCAAACCTGTATGTGTAAGTCCAAAGAAAGATACGGGTAGCACCGCAGAAACAATAAGGTGTGTGTGAATAAAAGTTGAAAGCTTTATTGCAAACTTGATAAAAAGCATCATGAAGACATCACAGAACAGCGGAGCAAAGACACATATAAACAGGACCTCAAAGGGTCTAACATTCTTATTCATAGACATGACACAAATGAACAACCACAGAGAATATATAATAATAAAAATCTTATTGTGCTTCGTTGTGGAATTAAAGATGGAGACCAACCAATCCCATTGGAAGGCGGACATTTAACCCCCAAAGGATGTTATTTCAACAGAGGGATGTGCCACCAGGGAGAGAGACGGTGATTAGATAACGGGTTAATGCAAAGAACTGTGAAAGAGGAAACAAAACATAAATAAATTAATACAGTTAACTCTAGTGAAGCACTAACTATGGGTACATAATTGCAGAGAACATTAGCGCATCAAATGCAAGTAATAAAACATACATAGGTGCGCTCATGAATCCGAATAAACAAATATGCACCACAAAGGCACTGACACCACCCCAAAAGGAACATCCCTTTGTCATGACTAAGTAAACTTCAAAAACAATAAAACAATATTTGGAAGGGACATAAAAAAATGGATATATCAGACAAAATGACTAATGTCCCATTCCAAATGAATCCCTTGTGGATAAAGTGTATGTAAATGAAATATCCAGTATGCTTTTCTTTTTGTTAATGAGATCTTAAATATTACCTCCCCTCCATGGCAACTTAACTCTTTCGATGCCCTGGAAGGCAAAGCACCCCGGTTCTTCTCCATGTCTTTAACCCCTTAAGGACCGGCACTGAGCACACGCGGCAGGCACTTAAGGACCACGGACCTTTTTTTTTTCTTTGTTTCAGGTTCTGGACTCCCTGAACGGCGTGCAGCCGCGGGGGGAGCCCGGAATTCCATGACGGTCATAGCACGTTATGGGTCGTTAAGTCAGATCTACCCATGACGTGCTATGACCATCAAGGGTCATTAAGGGGTTAACATACATGTTTGCTATATCTGATGTTTGTTGATCCCTAGATAACTGGTACATATGTTCTCTTACTCTCATTTTTAAAGGGCGAACTGCGCGACCCACATACTGAATGAAGCAAAACAAGTAAATAGATATACAATGTGATGTGAATTGCAATTAATATAATCTTTGAAGTTTTTCCATCCACTGTACATTTGAATTCCTTTTAAATATTCATGACCTGACAACATTTACAAACAGTGCCCCCACATCATCTATAGCTAAATATGTAGGTGAAGACATGGAGGAGATCTGGGGTGCTTCTCCTTCCAGGGCATCAAAAGAGTTAAGTTGCCATGGAGGGGAGGTGATATTTTGGATCTCATTAAAGGGATAGTAATACTTAAAATGTAAAAAAAATATGTTGTAGGGTTTATCCCCCTGAGTAAAACTGCTGAAAGGTGTTTTATTCAAAAGTTATTAATTTTCAAAGTTGATTTTTTTAGGTGCAATATCACAGTGGCCTGAAATTGTACAGTGGCGCTGTTGCTACACGATCCTATGGACAGCTCTGGTCAGTTGACCATAAATCTCCATAGGATGGTGTAGCAACAGCACCACTGTACAATTTCAGGCCACTGTGATATTGCACCTAAAAAATTCAACTTTGAAAATTAATAACTTTTGAATAAAACACCTTTCAGCAGTGGGAGTACTCTTGTTTTACTCAGGGGGATAAACCCTTCAACATATTTTTTTTTACATTTTAAGTATTACTATCCCTTTAACAAAAGAGAAGCATACTGGATAGTTTATTTATGTACCCCTTATCCACAAGGTATTAATTTGGAATAGGACATTAGTCATATTGTCTGATATAACAGATAAACAACAAAGAAAAAGAAAATCCCCTAGCAAAACCAACCCATTAAATAGGCACACAACCCAATACTAATTTCAAGGTATGTACATCTTTATTAATATATATATCAATGTAAAGACTCAAAAAGACAATTTAAAAACAAATGTATGGAGGAACTCCCAGTACCAAAAAATTATCAGTAAATAGTTACAACAGTATACAGCAAACAGGTATCCTTTTTAAAGTGCTCATGTAAAATATTGCGTGGCTATCAGCCGCATTAACCATGACGCCATGTTGAAAATGACGACATGAGAATCTCACAATACATAAAAGGATGAGGTTCTCATGTCAGCTCTTGAAACATCACTACCTGCATTCCCCCTGCATCTGTCAGCTCTGCACGTCTCTCTCTCTCTCAACTTCATTCCCCCTGCAATCTCTCAGCGCTGCCCGGCTTTCTCTCCATGCTCTGAGTTGAAGCAGCCCCTGTCTCCTTCCACCTACCTCTTGTCTAACATTTCAATGAAGTCTAAATGAGAATGAATCAATGGGAACTATGCGCTTTTAAATCCACATAGCACTCCCTCATCTGCTGCCCGTAGTACAGAGAGATCAGGGCCATACCTAGGTGTCTGAATTGAAACCAGCATAGAAAGTTAACTTCTGTGCTGGCTTTACTTCAGACACCTAGGTATGGCCCTGATCTTTCCATCCTTAAAAGTGCCACGGGCAAGGGGTTAAACTGATGTGGACCAAGGTATGCGGCCAATGGGTTACTAGGAGGCCAAGCTATGATTAGTAATGGAGACACAATTCATTCAAAAACATTTTTTTTATTTAAACCCAAGGGAATCTGTATTGTTATTAATGCTCTCAATGATGATGTCTACTACTAGGCGGGCCAAGGTATGCAGAGACCTTTAAGAATGTGACATGACAATCTTGCGCTGTCATGCAGGGTGAGATTGTTATGTCGCTCTTTTAATCATGGCAACATGTTTAACATGCTGCCTAGCCACGCAATCTTTTCTGTGCAACTTTTTAAAAGTGAACCCAGCATATATCACTGAGACTCAAAAAGTACTCCACTGAAAAGGCAATACAATAAAGTGCTAGTGCTACAAACAATAGAGTAAATACAATTAAAGCAGATACTTATCAGTGAAAAACAAAAGAGAGTCACCAGACCATGTTAAAGTATGTAGGGTATACTGGGAGCTGTCCTCACCTTGACACATGCCAACAAAGCCTTATAGGCAATATGCGTTGGGTTGGTGTGGCAATAGGTGGCACTGCAGAACCACCAAGCATTCACAGTGGGGTGTGAAAAATTTAAATCACACCGACTGCATTTAGTAGTAAACTGAAGAGAAAACTATGTGTATATATATATATATATATATATATATATATATATATATAATGCTTTAGACTTGAGAAAGGGAGTTTATTCCGAAAGCTTGTCAATCCAAAATTCTGTTAGTCCAATAAAAAAGGTATTACAAGATATTAATTTTGTTTGTTATTTTATCTATCTATCTATCTATCTATCTATCTATCTATCTATATCTATATATATATATATATATATATATATATACACTAGTTGAAGAGCCCATGTACAAGGGCCACAGTGCTACTCAGCAATGGCCGCGGTGCGCACTGAAGTCATGCGCACTACAGACTGCCTGCGCAGCTGCTGATATGGAGTGGGGCGCTCCGAATTCAGACCTTAGTCAAGGACTACGGTCTGAATTCAGAGCCCCGCTCCATTATCAGCCGCAGCGTGGGCAGTCTGTAGTACACATGACTTCAGTGCGCGCAGCCGTCTCTACTGCGCATGACGGCTTCTGACAAACAATTTAGTGAATTATTATATAGGATATAGTTGAGGTAAATGTAAACACTCACTTTTAATCTGCTTCTACCCAGGAGCACAATCCTAAACCCAACAGATAGGCAGCCCAGGTGGGACTTGTTGAGTGAGCACAAAAAGAAATGTTTATTAAATGGTCGACATTTCGATTCACATACAGACCTTTATCAAGACATTGCCAACTGCAGACAATAATGAAACCCCAACATAACCCAAAGATGATAAACCAAATATAAAAGAAAGAGATAAGAAAAAAAGAAAACAATTCACCATTAGAAATACAGAAAACAAAAATATTGAACTTAAAACATTGTTCCAAATGTTATTAAAAGTAACCAACCACTGTAGAAACCAAAAACCTGGAAAACTGTGTAACTATTACATTCAATGAATATGCTATACAGCAGAGTAATTTTCCAATTATTGTTTCATAGCATAGCATCACTATATGCAGTATATCAGTGTACCAGTCAGAAAAGAGTTAACAGACACACTACATCTATATTTCTATCTATCTCTGTCTGTCTGTCTAATATCTATTTATATGACCCATTGTGTCATCTGTCATGAATGACTTCATAGCCTTGATAGTACTTCACATAACCTAATTTCACCCAGGAAGGTCTGAAAAACAAGTTATTATTACTTTGTCAAATTGTCCCTATCTGACAATTCTGTCCCTGGAGAGCTTAATGTCTAATAGCTTGAGGAACAGTTATCAGGAGTGAAAATTTCAAAAAGGATACAGGTCGGAAGATTACTGATCTATATGGTGCAGTACAGACTGCTTAGATATTGATAAATTCCCTGTCCCTGTCCTTCTTATTGAACCTGCACCAATAAGATGTTTAAACAGGAGTGATGACAATATTATGAAAAGTAATTCTGATTATTATGCAACACAATCTTGAGAAAAGGGAAACCTAGTCTTTACATGTGCTCCCAGAGCTGCCTCACTTAGCAGTCCAGGATGTTCTGATTGATTTGTTTGTGACAGTCCACAGGAAGAAACCATTGATTTTCCAATTTTTTCTCTTAATATTATTTACAGTTGTAACCATGGGGAGGGAATCTTTAAAAGCTGACAGGCCATGACAGAGCTAGCATAATATTCACTGCTCACTGACAAGACAAATTACATGTAATGAGAGCAGTTGCTGAAGGGTAGACTTTTATTTTCTAATATGTCAATAACCCTACTGACTAAACGAATATCGATCCAGCATAATGAATCTGAAAGGATATGTGGAGCTGTGAATGTGAAAACCTACATTCCAGCTTCAGCTTTGTGTGTATAATATATGTTTATAATACACATTTATATCTTTATATATACAGAATTGCATCTATGTTTATCTATCTGCCTATCTATCTATATGTATGTTTTCTATCGATAAGTAGATTTGGTGTTACGCTGTAACTCATTCTTTATCTGTGTGCAAACAGTAAAACAAACAGATATGCTATATACAGGAACAGGCATAATCATCAATACATGAGGTAAACAAGATAGTTTATGGAGTGTCAGTGTTTTAGTTCCTGTAGCTGAGCCTTTCTCAATGACCATCGAAAGATATCATAAATATATATGTGTAGCCATCAGGGCCATCCAAACTCAGTGTCAGTGATTAGGAAAGATCTGAGCACAGAAAAAATGTGTTAGCTCATTATGATGGGACAATCATCCACTTCAAGAAAATACACTTAATTTATTGGAAATGTGGAGCTTATAGTGATTAAATGAACAAGAACAGTAAATAGTACATCATCATATCAAGGAAAATTGTTTTGATCATCACCAATCATCGCCATAGTCTTTATGTAAATACTGTATCTCCAACAATTTATAATGCATTATCATCAAAGGCATACCCGTCAATATGGTGGGTTGTGATGGAGAAATCCAACAGTTAGAACTTCATAGGGCAGTAGACGTGGTCTATACTCTTTCATTATTATGACATACACAATAGCTTTCTGTGCATTTTAATGGCTGAATAACTTACAGTGTGTGTGGTTAGAGCCATCCGATAAGACATATGAAACCACATTTGTATCTTGTAAACAATGACATCACATAATTCTTTTAATGATCATTCAGGATCACCCTTAGAGTGGATAGTTTGAAAGCGGCACTACAGGAGGGAAAATATTAACACTCAATAATGTCCATTGTTTTTCATGTGTATTGATGGTTGCGCTTATTCCTCCATACTTCTTTGTGTATGTATGATGGATTTAGTGAATACTGGCCTACACAGTCCACCATCATTAAAATCTTAATGTAATCCAGACCCAAACCCACCTATGTAACTTGTACACATAATTTCCTGTGAATTTGTTAGTTCATGGTGAGAAATAAGGGCCAGAAGGACAGTACACCCCAAAATGCCCATATAACCCCAGCCCTACTGCCCTCCCTTTGGACCAAGCAGTGTAAAGGAGAGAAATTTTGGCATAAGTAGTTTATTAAAGGAGCAGTAAATTTTTCTCATGAAAACATATATATTGTTCAACGTTTCCTGTTTGGTAAAATAAGGGTATTCCCACTGCTGAGAAATGCCTATTTCCATAGTTATTACAATTTAAACCTGTGTTTTTTTACATTAGCAGTGCCCTCTAGTGGCCAAATTCCAATTAGTTATTCTGTTGTATTCTAATGGAGAGGAAAGTCAGTGACATACAGTTCTCCATAGAATGTAATAGAAGCTGCTGAGTCACGGCCTGTCAGTTAGAACTATCAGGAAGTAAACACACAAAAAATTAACTTCCTGATTATTTGAATAAGTATAAATGTTGAATAAAACAACAGACAGCAGTGAGAGTTCCCTTGTTTTACTCAGCAGGAAACGTTCTATACCATATAGGTTTTCATAAAAAAGTTTACTGCTCCTTTAACCCCATTGCGACAAAGGACGTACATGTAAGTCCCATAGAATCTGTCACTTAGTGACAGAGGAAGTACATGTACATCCAGGAGGTCATAGAAGGTAATGGGGTAAAAAAGTTCGTCGGGTGTTAAGTGCCGGCCGCGTGTGTGCGAGGCCGGTCACTAAGGGGTTAAGTATGTGGTAGCCAGGCAAAGCACAAAGAAAGGTATTTCTAATGGGAAATTTTTCATTTCAGCTACATTGTATTGTTTTAAATGAAACTGTTATCAACATTGCCAACTAGTGTACAATATGCAACTTTTACAATATTATAAGTAATAATAATAATAATATTTTATGCTATATATTGGTTATTATGGAGAGCAAATTATAAAGTACTTATTCTATTTTATAAAATCAACAACTGGAATAAATGAATTATCTGCATAAATATTTGTTATTTAATTTGTTACTTTTTTATTGTATAGTAGTGTAATAGCCTGTGCACGGGCCGTGGAGCAGTGAGGTAAGGGTAGTATGCAGAGCAGGACCGGCCTCTTAACCCTTTGAGTGCCAGAGGGGTATGCAATGCATTGCAAAGTCATTGCTCCACGCAATTGCGCTGCCTCTCCTCTCGACTGCTCCACGCGATTGCGTGATGCAATCATGCTCAATAGAGACTGGCCGAATACGGGCAGTCTCTACTGCGCATGACTGCATCATGACAAACTTTCTGGCCTTTTATTATATAAGACTAATGTAAAAGCCCATGTACACAGGCCAAGGTCCGGGTGATGTTCACCCTTTGAATGCCAGAGGGGTACGCAACGCATTGCTTTGCAATGCGTTGCGTACCCCTCTGGCACTCAAAGGGTTAAGAGGCCGGTCCTGCTCTGCGTCCTGCTGCTGATGCAGTCATGCACTGTAGAGACTGGCTGAAAGCACAGAATGATCCCAGCACAGAACTTCCAGAATTCTGTGCGTTCGGGCAGTCTCTACTGCTCATGAAGGCTTCTGACAAACATCCTAGCGAATTATTATTTAGGATTATTTGATGGGCACTACTCTTTCAGTGTGGCCCAGCAGAAAGAGAGGAAGCAGCATACTCTTCTAACTGGCAGTACACAGTGGTGCATGGTATGAATACTGACATTGAGCTTTATACATTTCCACCTTGTGGCACAGATGCAGAAGATCACAATGTGAATCAGACCTTAATCCTGCAAGGAAATCCAATCAGCTCCCTGTAAGAAGATTGTACCTGCACTCTTAGTGACAGACAAATGGTAGTACCCTCAGTTAAAGTGTAAATATATTCAGGTGACAGCACAAACACTATTGATATATTGTAGAATGATAGAATGCATGGGTCCTCTCAACAATGAATTAATGAAGGAGTTAGTGAGTCATCATTTGGGCCAGCAATCTGACCTTTATCAAGATATATTTTTAGAAAGTTAAAGACCCACGGGTACCTATCCCCCCCTACACACACATACATATGCACACACTAATAGTGAGTCATAGAGTTGAACTCCAAGTGACTGAAGTCAGATCTGTCAATCTGTCAAGAAAATATAAATAAACTAACCTATGTGATATAAAACAATACAAATGAAAATGAATTGCACAGTACGTACAAGTAGGTGAAAGATTGTACTATGTTAGCCCTGAAAAATGCAGGAGACAAGCAGGTCACAGGGGATACCTGCAATGAAATTCAGCTCATGAACTCCAGAATAATCAAGAGTTTTTATTTCCCACTGTCAAAAATGTGTAATAATTATCAACTTCACTGTATACAGTACATCTCCTCTTCCAACATGTCTTCTGTCCTACTTTCACATGTAAATAACTACCACCACCACTAAAGTCACCTTGCAATACTTAGGCAGGTGGAGACTAGTTTACTAAACATTATTTTACCTCTCAAAAGTGCCCACGAATAAAGTTATCCTTAAGCTTCCGAGACTGACGGCTAGGTTACTGCAACCTGTGCAGTCAGTCTCTTCCAGAGCCGTTCGAGGTAGAAGTACAATGCCTACGAAGGGTGACGGGACTGACAGCACAGGTGAGCAATCAAGATGTCCGCGGTGATGCCTGGCTTCCTGTCTCGGAAGCTTAAGGATAACTTTATTCGGGGGCACTTTTGAGAGGTAAAATAATGCTAGTTGCCACCTGTTTAAGTATTGCAGGGAGACTTTAGTTGAAGTGGTAGTTCCGCTTTAAAGAACTGGCACACATTGCCATAGAACTACAATAAAGCATAATGTTCTGTCTCTCATTTTCAGTGAAGAATAAACAAATGAGTAGGGACGGGAGAAAGTTTTTGTCTCAAAAGAGAAACAGGAGAAAAATATCACTTTAAGCCGAGCTGTAAATTCTTTGCTGATTTTCTGCTTTTTTTGCCTAGCTCATTGCATAGAAATCAATGGGAAGACTGTATTTCTCCCCACTACATGGATCACTTTCCTTTCTTTCTTGTCCCGCAGGCATAGTATAAAAGGGGTGTCAGGTTCCCACAGCATGCCATTCTGTGTTTGTGCGAGGAAGAGAAATAGGCACTTTTTGAGCAAGAGAAGACAGGCTAATAAAGTGGAGTTGAACCTTCATTTTGGAAGTCTTGTACACAGTAAATCAAAAGTGTATAGTAACTGAGAGAGAAAATTAGATGAAAAGAGACTCCAGAGCAAAAATTATGGTTGGGAGGTCAATGGTAAATAATAGTTGCCATGCTGCAGTGCCCACAATGCCCAACGCGTTTCACAGTGATGGCCACGGCATCTAATTTTCTCGCTCAATTACTATCTGATTTTGATGTGACTTAGGAACTCTAGCTACAACTGCTGTCAAACTCAAAGTTCAGCACTAGAGTCTCATTTTATCTTTTACCCTTCACTCTCCTGGAAAAATATGCTATTGATGTGACTTAGGGAGTACAATTTAATTAATTAACATAGTGCCAGCATACTTCTTAAGTGCGGTTCCAGGGTTTCACTCTATCCACTCTGTCACATACAATTCCAAATTGGTGATTACTTTCACACAGGTCTACTCAACCATATACTTGACAGAGTACTTTAAGGAACAAAAACTGTGAATTGGAAGGGTTAATAATTGTAATCACATGTGTATAAACAGAGAGATAAAATTCTCTCTCTATTAAGCAGGTCTGAGAATCAGAATTACACATGTGCATTCTAAGAGACATATATACCTGACCTCGCTAAGGAGCAGAAAACAGGTGGGACTAAGAGCCCAATGGTTGCATGTCTGTACTGACCCACTCTTTCCTTTAATATGACTGTGGTTAATTGATCACCCTCATTTTTATATTACCCTTCTATCAAACTGAGTAAATAAAAGGGAATACTTTGATGAATGTTTTTAAGGACTAAAGTAAAAACTACATTTTACAGTATCATACTGAGTGAGGGCCATTAGACACATAACTGATCTCTACTGTCACAAAATAAGGGAGACCAATAATTGGTGTCCTCCTTGTAGTGGCAGTTTCTAGCCACATTTAAGTTGTTCTTCTATCTGTTGTCTGTGTAAGAAGCATGTGAGCAGGATGAAAGCAGGCTTACTCCTAGACACCTCCACAATGAGATCCAAACTGAAAAACAACCACAGGTCTGACTGGGAAACACACTATCAACAGGTCAGCTGTGCCACAACTAGCAGCAGCAGAAGTCCTCCTAACAGTTCCTGGGACACTGGGGTATATAATAGAAGTGCTATTGATGCATCAGACAGTGTGCCAAGATTTACTGCTCCTGCTGCAGAGGAATATGGTTATGAGTTTCTTTTTGGAGATGACAAGAGTCATAAAGTACCCACACATACCACCACCATCCCATCACCTCCACAAGTGATGCCCTTAAAGCAATACAGTTACACAGTTCTTCCGCTATGTACTGCCATCCCACATGTACTAAGTTCTTAGGAAGAAGTCAAAATCTGCACAAGAATAATTAAAAATATATCTGTGGAATAGTAAATGTACCAAAATTTTGGTGGTTGACAATCTGCCCTTTTCTTAGATTGAAAACAGAGGCTTGAAAACAGAGGCTTTAAATAACATGTTATGTGTTGCACCCTGCTGGAATATCTCAAGCCTCAGTTATTTTTCAAGGATGGCTATGCTAGTGTTACTTAAGGAAGTTAGTGTTGTGGGCAAAGGACAAAGGAACTCAGCCTGACAACAATTCTTTTAAACCTTTGAGTGCCAGAGGGGTATATAACGCTTAAAATGTGAAGTCCTTTGCTACTAGCCAGACCTGAAAAGTTACTCGCCACTGCAAGCCATAACATAGCCACCAGGGTTGAATTTCTACTCGCCAGGACAAAATTTTCACTCGCCATTGGCTAGTGTGTTGCGTACCCCTCTGGCACTCAAAGGGTTAAGGCATATGTTGCTGCTGGACTCACGACTTTTACTTTCAACTGTTTATTTCTCCATTTCAGCCCTCAGAAGAAGCAATACTATGGTGTGAAATCTTGCAGTCATAGAAAACATACATGAAGAATAGCAAAGTTCTCACAGGAAACCTATTGGCAGTGGCAAAAAGACAGAAACTTGATGTATTTTCTTTGTGCAGAAAAAGCTTGAAATTGTTTTGCTCTCAAAAATTTGCACTGGAAATGTTTTAAAATTTTGCCTATCTCCAGTAAAATCCCTACTCATGCATTTATCCTTTTTTTTTACACAATAGCATTGTTTGTTTTTTACATTAATCTGTATTGGAAAATGTAAAATTTACTTGTATTCCAAGGTCTTTTTCTAAAAATGATTCTCCTAGAATATACCCATTACGTTCATAAGTGGAATGCTTATTTTTATTTACTAAATATTATAAAATTTTACCACACCAAATCTCTTATGTCATTTGCTTACCCAAAACCTTATTTTATCCAAATTTCCTGTGTAGAGATTAAGCATCTTGTTCTGAGTTTAATACCTTATCTAGTCATCTGCAATATAAAAATGTTGCTTTTGCTACGTATATACACAATCTGATGTCATTGTCATTAAGTGGACCTATTCAACTTTATAATAACACAGTACTCCATAGCCTTCTTCCAGCTGTCTATCAATTACAAATTGTATCTCCTACACCTAGTTGTTTAATTACATTTCTTGGTCACTGTATCAAACGCTTTTACAGTTTATATAGACTACATGTTTCTGCTCTCCCATTATCTAAATTCCTGGCAATATCTGTACTTCATAAATCTATGGTGATTTCCGTAAATATGTTTTAAAAATGTTCCTGAATATAATCCATCTTAAGCCCATAAGGCTATTTCCTGAATATTGAGGTCAGGCTTACAGGTCTATATTTCCCAAGATCCATTCAATTTCCTTTGTTAAATAGAGGCATCATATTGGCTTTGCACAAATCTATGTTTCTGAGTCTTAGTTTACTGATGTGAAGATAAAATAAATTGTGGTCTTAATATTACCGTACTAAGCTGCCAAATAACTTTTGGTTGAATATGGTCTATCCCAAATATGTCAATATTAATTTTGTCCAGTCTTCCCCTAATTTCGTCTTCTGTTTTGCCACATCTCTTTTTGTTTACTATTGATTTCTCCTTGATATGTACAGATGAATGAATTTGTTCAAAACATCAGCCTTGTCCTTATCATTATAACATCAGCCTTGAAAGGAGTTATATACACCTAAATGTACTGCACTTTATGCTAGAACCTGTAAAACTTCTCTGTTTGTTTTCTGAGGCCTAAAATCTCTTCTCTGAATGAACAGCCATTCCCACATTTTCCAGGGCTTCTAGTAACACAGCAATATTGGAGCCATTGTCCATTCGTGGCTGTAAATGGGCTGATTTAAGATGAGTATTTTGAATGCAAGAGCAGTGAGCACCAATCACAATACATTAACTGAATTTACCTCTCATTTCTCATTCCAGACAGCGCAGATAAAATTAAATAAATGTTCTCGTAATAGGTCAATTTACCCATACATTATATTTTAGTGATTAAACATATGAATAATTATTTTTTACATATTCTAAAAGTAAGCAAATTATATATAAGGTTATATCTACCATTTGCATTTTTGTGTTCCTTTAACCCAGGACCTATAATCTGTCACACATTTTAACAGGCAGGAAAAAGCTGAGTCTTCTAATTTGGGACATAGCCATCCTCTTGTACACTCTTACTTTGCATAGTCTCCATACATAGTCTGACATGACTGCCTCAAAGTAAACTCTATTGATATAACATTGACAGTATTTAGAAATAAATAAATAACCATGTAAACAAACACACAGCTTTATAGTAACTTTTTACAAGACCAAGGGCTGGATTCAATTGCAGGAGATAAATGTTACCTCCTGTTTTATCAAACATTTTCCTATTGAAGTCTATGGGGAAACCTGGATATATAAGCAGAGATAAAATTAGCACCTGCAATTGAATCCATCTCCAAATCGTAGTGTAGCTTGAGGCAAGGTTTTTGATCACATTAGTATGATTGTACCAATAGGAATCAATGAACAACATCCCAAATGTTTCCCATAATCTACAGGAGTTTCAAATATGTGTTTCTATATGCTGTTGTCTCTGTATATGCCTAACAGATTCTCTGATTTCACCAATTCCAACAGGCGATGGAATTGAGTAGGGTGAATTCCATTGTCCAAATAGAGTGATTTCAGTTATGAACATTCAAAGGAACAGATTTTTAAGTACAGCACTGTGGCAGGTTCACACAAATTTGGAATTCAGGATATTCAATAATTTGATCTTTTTTGATTTGGTTAGATACCTTCTTGGATTAACTAGAAGATGATATAACTATGTTGCATCCACTATCAACCTTATTACCAGTTCCTATGTGTACCTTGGTTTGGCTTCACTGAAATCTATTACTACTTGTACATAGAAGGCCAGCACTGAAAGGTGATATATTTATTGGCTAACTGAATAACTTTAGACTGTAAGCTTATAGGACTACTTAGGTCCCTTCATCAGACATGCTGTCGAATGAGAGCTGAATGTAATTAATATGTATAGAAAGCACAATACATTACATACAGTAATATGCAATCATTTTAGGCAGGTGTGAAAATATGTTGTAAAGTAAGAATTCTTTCAAAAATAGACATGTCAATAGTTTATTTTTATCAATTAACAAAATGCATAGCGAGTGAACAGAAGACAAATCAAAATCAAATCAATATTTGGTTTGACCACCCTTTACCTTCAAAACAGCATCAGTTCTTCTGGGTATACTTGCATACAGTTTTTTAAGGAACTTGGCAGGTAGGTTGTTCCAAACATCTTGGATAAATAACCACAGTTCTTCTGTGGATTTAGGCAGCCTCAGTTGCTTCTCTCTCTTCATGTAATCGCAGACAGACTCGATAATTTTGAGATCAGGGCTCTGGGAGGGCCATACCATCACTTCCAGGTCTCCTTGTTCTTCTTTAAGCTGAAGTTACTTCTTAATGACTTTGGCTATATGTTTGGGGTCAATGTCATGCTGCAGAATAAATGTGGGGCCAATCAGATGCCTCCCTGATGGTATTACATGATGGAAAAGTATCTGCTTGTACTTCTCAGCATTGAGGAAACAATTAATTCTGACCAAATACCCAACTCCATTTGCAGAAATGCAGCCCCAAACCTGCAAGGAACCTCCACCATGCTTCACTGTTGCCTGCAGACACTCATTCATATACTACTTTCTAGCTCTTCAGTGAACAAACTGCTTTCTTCTGTAGCCAAATATTTAAAATTTTGACTCATCAGTCCAGAGCACCTGCTGCCTTTTTCTCCACCCCAGTTCCTGTGATTTCATGCATACTTGAGTTGCTTGGCCTTGTTTCCATGTCAGAGGTATGGCTTTTTGGCCGCAAGTCTTCCATGAAAACCACTTCTGGCCAGACTTTTCCGGACTTTCATGGGTGTACCAGGATCCCACTGTTCCAAGTCAACTCTGAGCTGATGCCACTGCTGGACTTCTTACAAGTGCAAAGGGAAGTAAGCATGGTGTGTCTTTCATTTGCTGCAAAGTTTCCTTGGCCGACCACTGCGTCTACGGTCCTCAACATTTCCTGTTTCTTTGTGCTTCTTCAAAAGAGCTTGGACAGCACATCTGGAAATCTATGTCTGCCTTGAAATTTCTGCCTGGGAGAGACCTTACTGATGCAGTATATCTACCTTGTGTCTTGTTGCTGTGCCCATTCTTGGTGTACGACTTTTGACATTAAACTGTCTTCAACAATCTCACCTTGTTACCTGAGTTTGAATGTTCCTCACCCAGTTTTATTTCTCTTACACAGCTGTTTCTGTTTCAGTTAATGATTGCGTTTCAACCTTCATATTAAATTGATGATCATTAGCACCTGTTTGGTATTATTATTTAATCATACACCTGTATCTAGAAGAATTGATGCTGTTTTGAAGGCAAATGGTGGACACATTAAATACTGATTTTGATTTAGATTTTTCTTCTGTTCACTCACTATGCATTTAGTTAATTGATAAAAATAAACTATTAAAATGTCTATTTTTTAAAGCATTCATACTTTACAGCATTTTTCACACCTGCCTAAAACCTTTGCACATTACTGTATACTAACAGGAATTTTTTTTCTCCCTCCATTAGATTGGAAGTAGGACAAACCTGAGAAGATTTAGAATTTTATCAGACATCAGGTCATGGCCGTGTAATCACTTATTTTTAATCCTTCCCAGCATATAGCACATACATAGAATAGTAAGGGGTAGAAGGATGCCGCTCCACACTGGCGGTAACTGGCAAAATGGTTTATGGGGTCTGCAGATCTCAGAATTATATTTATGCCTCAAAATGCAGAGGAAATGGGGAGAAGAAGGAAACCCTCCTCCTCCGTTAATGGGTTGCTGTCCCAGATCAGCAAATCTATTTTATAAAAGGTGTTTCATTATTTTAAATATAGTAAAAAAAACTGTGTGATAATCACTTGGTTCAAGGATCCGCACAGAGGGGATACCTTCCAGCCAGCCAATCTATATTACAAAATCCCTATAACACCTGCCTTCACAGTATTAACCACACATGAAAGCTATTTGTATCTGTCTTAAACGTTTGGCTTAGTTACATTTTTTAGAATCTTTTTTTTTAAATAGAAGTTACAAAGAATACAAAAATTAATATGAGCAAACAACAGTAAAATGGAAACTGGGAAGTAATTAAGATAATGAAAGGCAGGGAGTCACAGGAAAATAAATTTCTGCTGGACCCACCTTCTCTTTTAACTACCTAGATAGGAAGATTTGATGTTTGATGTACTAAAATGGTCTAAAAGCCCCATCCAAAAAAGTCTCACAAAAAACAGATTCCCAAAGCCCCAGTCATGGTCTTCTCCACCTACTATATTTCCCCAGAGGTTGCTTTTATGCATAAAGGCTTGATTCAACATAGCTGCCATTTTCTTACCATGATGCTCCACCTCATTAGCCACTGTGTAAAAGATGAAAAATGATGAAGAAAAACTGACTGCAGCCATTTTCAACTGAAATTGATTCAGTCTCCACGTGTGTTTAGTTTTAAGCAGATTGTCTAAGATAAAAATCTGCACTCTTTTCTTTTCACTCTGTCAGTGACAGAATATACAACAAAATGCTATGGCAGGCTGTTTCAATTAAGAGCAAGTTGATTCTATTAACAAGCTGCAAACGTTTCTGTACTAAAACGTGTTTGCCTCAATACAATTTGTTCTTACATAACAGAACATGGTGTAACATTTTTACTCTAACATTTTCTGTACTCTAATGTATTGCTAGCAGAGCAGAAAGAAAGAACTTTGGGTACATTTAAATACAAGCTTGCAGGAAAATAACATTATTTCATAGATCAGGTTCTATCTGGATATTTTTAAAACATGCCCTTTAACATAACAGTAATTTGTTATATGTCTTACTGTTTTTTGATAGAAAGTAAGGGGAATCTTCAAATCTTGATTCTCAGAGACTAAATCATCAAACCATCATAAGCTGTTGGACAATACTTTTCCATCATGAACACTGTTTAAGGACACCAGCTGCTCTGATGTTCCAAAGAATGGTATTTACTTCAGACCTGCTCAAAGGTTTTACCATCTGAATTATAGTAATCACTGAAAATGAGCTTTAAAACAAATTAAGATCCACTTATTCATATAGATATACAGTCACCATATAGATCCCACACCTTTTCAACAATTTCCCATGTATTACCTTATAACATGACATTATTTTTTTTTCCCAGTTATCTAGCCCCCAATGAAAGAAAGATTCAACTGGGATACAAGGATGTCAAACACCCAAAGCCTGAAGCAAAAACGACAATGGAGTGGATAAAGGGGCAGTAAACTTTTTGTTATGAAAACACATATTTTATAGAGCTTTTCCTGCTGAATAAAACAAGGTCACTCCCACTGCTGTCAGATGTATTATTAAAAAAGTATAGCAGTTTAAATAATCATGAAGTGAATTTACTGTATGTTTCCTTCCTGGAAGTTCTAACTGACAGGAAGTGACAGGCAGTTTCTATCACATTCTATGGAGAACTGTATGTCTCTGACTTTTCTGACTTTCCTTTTCATTAGAATCTAACAGGAAATCTAGAATTTGACCACTAGAGGGCACTGCTAATGTAAAAAAAACATGGGTTTAAACTGTAATAACTCTGGAAATATAAATCTCTCCGCAGTGGGAGTACCCTTATTTTACTCAATAGGAAAATCCCAACAATATATATTTTTTCATAAAAAAAGTTTACTGCTCCTTTAAACAATAAAAAGTTAAATGTAAGCCATATCACTTACCCAACCAAATAAAATCAAATAGTTTAGGCACATCTTGAAGATTGCTGTCCATCAATGCTCTCCAAGGAAATTGACAGAGTTTGAGCAGTTTTAACTCAACATGCTCACAGCTGTAAATGCTGCCAAAGTAATAACTCAGAGGTGGAGGCTTTTATAATTATAACATTTCAGTTTTCTATTCTGGATATGTCAGTTTTATTTAATAAAAACATTTTTGCCTTAATGGTAATGGGGCATAATGTGGAGATAAGTGGAAAAAAAATCTAATTTAAAACCATGAAATTGTAAGGAACTGACAAAAAAAAATTTGAAAAAGTTCAAGGGGCTCTAAACCAGTGGTTCTCAACCCGTGCCCTCAGTGGCTACTAACAGGCCAGGATTTTAGAATTTCCTTTTAAGAGCACAGATGAGTTAATCAATATGACTGAGCCTCTGATCAACACACCTGTGTTCTAGCAGGGAATTTCCTAAGTCCTGGCCTGTTAGTGGCCCCTGAGGGCATGTTGAGAACCACTGCTCTAAACTATAGACATGGTTGCTCTGCTTTAAGATCCAGTAAAGGAGTACTACTCCTTGTGAAACAGATGAAGATTATTTTAATGGAGTTCAAGTACAGTAAAAAATGGAAGTTGTTGCTTTCATTCTCTCTTGACAGTTTCCACAATGGCACAGTATACATACAAGTACACAGCCTTACATATTCTCTGCTAGAAATAAATTACTGTAATGCAGTAGAATCTTAAACAGAATATAGATCATCACTATCTATTATAGTCCAATAAAAATAATACATGAATCAATGATAGTGTCATAAGTTTATGTTAGTGTCAGAGACAAAAGCCTACAGGGCTAAAGTGTGATTGGAAAATCAAATCCATATTTCCATGATATTTTAAGCATAATCACTTCAGTTGGAAATTCAGTATTTGAATGACTGGATGGTTTTATGGGTTATTCAAGAGATAAATGATTTGCTGACTTCTCTTTAGGAACAGACAGAGATTGAATTTGAGATGGATCTGCCAATCAAACAGCAAGCTCAAAAGAACTATTTAGTGTACCATTCCCTCTCCAGCAGAAATCAGACCCGCAGATGCTAGAAATGTTTTTTTCACTAAATCTGTTACATGTGCAGTTTTTTAGGTGGAGGATACAAGCTCGTGAAAGTAAAATATGCTATATTTCGTAAATTCCTTTAGCCCTAATACCATAAACTTAAAGGAACACCAACACCTTTGATGCTTTGGACAAGGGTTAAATACCTTGTACTTCATGCTGGCATCTTTAAAAATTATGTGTTGTCTGGGACCTAAAATATAATTTTACATTTGCCTACTGACTACCATTGTCATAGCAATCTTGATACAGTGTTTCAGCAATGACATTGTTTTATAGTCTGTAAATGAGTTGAGATAAAAACCTAGAAGCATAGTAGATACTAATCTCAATAAATTAAATGCTTTAGTTACTGTCTCTCACTTCAAACTGTACAAACAAAATTAACCAGTTGGTTACATAAATATGTTAAAAATAAAATTTTAGGGGTAGATTTTTAGGGATCTAAAATAAAATATTTTATTACAGATGTTAGTTGGAAATACAGGATGTTTAGAAACATATAATACAATTTCATTTTAGGTTTTAGTGTTCAACTTGAAACTTCAGTGCCATACCAGTGCTTTATACTAAACTGTCAGCATCGACATCTCTTACAATCATACCATTATCAGTTAAACATGTAGCAAATATTTCCACCTGCATTGATATTACATAATATCATTTTGGAAATGTGAAGGAGCTCCTAATGTGTAGGGTTGGGAGAAAAGTGAGAAAAAATTCCTGCATGACTTTTCGCAAAAAAAAGCTGATTTTTCGTTTTTTTCTGAAAAGTTTTCTCTTTTTCTCCAATGCAAAATTTTCCTCCTTTTTGCAAATTTTTCTCCTATTCCAACACATTATTCTCATATTCAAACACATTTTTTGCATGGTGTAACACATTTTTCGCCTATTCTAACACATTTTCCTCTTATTCTATCACATTCTAGCACATTTTTCTCCTATTCTAACAATTTTTTTCCTAATCCAACACATTTTTTTCCTATGTTTAATATGATGCAAGATTTCTCAGCACAATATTACTTCTTCTGAAGGAAGTAGTGGAGACATAAATAGATGGAAGTCAAAGTTGTGAGTCCTACAAAAACATATACCTTGAAAAATGTGTTAGCATGTAGAGTACCTCTGTCCACAGCACTTACTTCCTGCTTAAGTGACACTGATGATGTCAAGTGATTAAAAAAATAAAGTACAACCTCCAATGTGGCAGATGTGTATGGTAGTGGTGGTGGGGGACTGGCATGGTGTGATTGGTGGAGGAGAGGGATCATCATCATCATTGATTGCACATGCTGCAGCAACAATTACTGCTGTCAGTTTTTGTACTACCACTTTACTTCCATGTCCCTGCACTGCTCCACCTTTCCCCTTCTGCTTGTGCATTTGCTAGACATTACTCAACTACTGTGTGTGTTTTTACTCTCTGCAGTACACAACTGATGGCATGTGATGTCTTGCCTTGGCCCTCAACAAACTTTTCAATGTCGTCTGCTGTCTATCAGGTCTGTCTCAGTCACAGAGTTCCCAATCAGCTGTCTAATATATTTATTTTTTTAATTATCTGTGTTTTTTATTCTATTTATTTATTTATTTTAAGTTATCCACCGTATCTTATCACAGTTAGTCCCAAAAAATATATATAACTAAAAAAACAGCTTCTTTCCTCAGACTTCCCCAGCACAGAGACAATAAAAGTAAAATCAGCAAGCAATTTGGACCCCAGTTGTCTATGTTTTGCCAGTCAGTCACACCAAATTTTGGGGTATTTTGGGCCCACCTCCTTCCTCACTTCTTCTGCCTATTGTGCCCCCAGACTCCCTAACTACAGAGAACAAATGTCCTACCTAAATGGCTACCTAAGCCTAAGCTTCAATTCCCCTTTATTTTCCTATCTTCTCTAGCTCAAAAACATGCTGCTCTCTCCTCTCACAAACACAGAATGGCTGCTGTGAGAGCTGCCTGGAACTAGTTTTGCTGAGACCTTGACAAACTGCATCCTCCCTTGGAGTAGAAGAATCATCATCATTGATTGCACACACTGCAGCAACCATTGCTGCAGTCAGTTTTTGAACTACTACTGTACTCTCATGTCCCTGCAATGCTCCACCCCTTCCCTTGTGCATTTGCTGGACATTACTCAACTATTCTGTTCTTTTTTTACTGTACGGTACACAACACAACTGATGAAGCTGTATGATGCCTTGCCTAAGCCCAGTCAGCTGTCTGTCACTGTCACCTAATATATTTAGTTCTTTATTCTTTTTTATTCTTTTTTTTTTTGTCTTTTCAGTCTGTCCAAAAAAATTATAACAAAAAACAATGTCAGTAACTTCTTTGCCCAGACTTCCCAGCACAGAGACAATAACATCAAGATCAGCAAGCAAATAGGTCCCCAGCTGCCTGTGTCTTGCTAGTCACTCAGTCTGAATTTTGGGGTATTATTTGGGGTCATCCTCCTTCCTCCATTCTTCTCCCCAGAGTTCCCCACTGACTCACCTAATGCAGGGAACAAATGTCCTACCTAAAAGATTCCCTAAACTAAACTTTAATTCCCCTAATGCTCTCTGAACATGACAGTGTACATGTGTTAAATATGTAAATTTATGATTACATTTTATGGATGTAACATACAAATAATCATATTATTTTTACAAATGCTAGCTTTAAAGGATCAGTAAACATTTTTTTTTGAAACAATATTTATTGTAGGGATTTTCCTACTGAGTAAAATAAGGGTACTCCCACTGCCAAGAGATTTATATTTCTAGAGTTTTTACAGTTTAAACCCATGTTTTTTTACATTACCAGTGCCCTCTAGTGGTCAAATTCTAATTAGATTTTCTGTTAGATTATAATGGAGAGGAAAGTGAGAAAAGTCAGAGACATACAGTTCTCCATAGAATGTGATAGAAACTGCCTGTCACTTCCTGTCAGAACTATCAGGAAGTAAACACAGTAAATTCACTTCCTGGTTATTTGAACTGCTATAAATTTTGAATAAAACACCTGACAGCAGTAGGAGTGACCTTGTTTTATTCAGCAGGAAATGCTCTATAAAATATGTGTTTTCATAAAAAAAGCTTACTGCTCCTTTAAGTATATGTTATTTAAAATTATATCAATCTGTTTCAATATTCAATGTTAGTTTTCTTTTAATTTTAAAGACAAAATCCCCTGCATACTTGTACTTATCACACATCTCTTTCTCTGTACAGTATCATTATTCTAAGAGAAGCTCTTTGGGTCACCATCTCTTGTCTCAATGCTTACTTTGTTTGGTTGCACTTATCCCCTTCTAATAACATAATGTTTGCACTTAAAGGAATAGTAATATTTCCTTCCACAATTGTAAGCCACCTATCTGTAGATCTGAAAACCTGTTATCGGTCCAGACAGATCACAATGGGGGACATTCTTCCCTCTGTCAGTATAAGGAGGGCAGGTTTTTCCTAATACTGACTGCAGATTGTCCCTCATAGTGATCCACTGTCAGTTCTGAGTCAGAAACTCTGATGTCGGGAAAAGGGGCAGATGGGATAAACTTCATCATATAATTACAGCGTAACAAGCAAGTTATGAACAGTGCGCGCATCAAACATCAGTACTATTAACTATGACCTATTTGAGCTGCTTATGGAAGGAAACATTACTAACCCTTTAAATATCATGCTCTTATTACTGACTTCTGCTGTTATAATTGTCCATTTACATGCGTTGAACATCTATGGCTCTATGTAAATAAAAATACATACATACATTACTGCAGGGCTCAAAATTTCCATTCACCACTAGCCAATGGTGAGTGAAAATTCAGCCCTGGCGAGTAGAAATTCAGCCCCGGTGGGTATGTTATGGCTTGCAGTGGCGAGTAACTTTTCAGGTCTGGCTAGTAGCAAAGGACTTCACATTTTAAGCCCTGCATTACTGCCACTGTGACTCCTTATCTCCACCCAGAAGGATAAAGTAAGGCATTTAAAAATAAAAGTTCCCTTGCCATCATTATCTCTATAAAATGTAGCCATTTCAAATTTAATGAAATTGTATTTGCTAGTGCTTTAATTCCTTTAATATGCTTTGATTGGTTGGGATTTATATATGCAGTCAGCCACAGCTAGTTTTAATCAACTAATAGTAAAGTAACTTACAATATGAACAAATAAACAAATGATATGATTGGTTATTTGTATTAAAAAAACTTTATCATTCATATATTCTCCTCAACTTAAACCATAAGAACATGCATAGGCATACAGTGAATGGTTGCTTGTTTACTCACCTGATAAATGCAGCAAAGTATTGTATTCCTACCTTTTGGAAATCTCAGACAAACCCCTCATGTGCGGATTGGGAATGAAGAGTATCCCATATTCTGATAATGGAAAAACTCACTTGTAGAATTGATACTAATTCTTTGGATTTTCTGGATATGTGGCATCCATGGCTATTTTTCTTATCCCAGCGTGGATCTTCTTTTCTTTTTTCTTATCAGATTTATTCATTTTAATCTCATAGCACCTCCACTCAACTGTTATCACATATTACGACTAGCAGGAACGGTCTGGACCTTCTTTCTTATCTCCTTTCTTACTGTTGTTTCTTTCTCTTTAATCTCTCTAGTTTTCCCTCCCTCCTCTTCTTCAGTCTTTCATTTCCTCTGTTTTCTTTCCTTTTCAAAAAGACATGGCTTGAACCCAGTTGCTTTCATATTTGCACTACGATAGACTATTTGTTAGTGTGTAACATTCACATTTTTCTTTTGTATGCTATGTCATGGAAAATCCTCACTAAAAATAAAATAAACAAAAAAACTGTATCATTCAGATTCATAGTATAAGTTTCAGCCACTCACAGACTGATCAGTGAAACCACAGTGTTGTGATTGGTTAAGCATATAATGTACACCCAATCCCATCCAATTTGAATAAAAATATGCAAATGGCAACCCCCCCGCAAAAAACAAATGCTAATCTCAGTGCAAACAGTATAAAAGAATATATTCAAACCTTTTTTCTTATTAACTTGCAAATACCAGTCCAAGCTAAGATCAGCACTTGAAACAGAAAGAAGATACACATTACTAGTGCATAATGTGCAAGTTTGCTAATTCACTAATATATACTAATATAATACATGATAATAAAAAAATATACAATGAATGGTAAATAGATGACTCTTGTAGAATTGACTACTTTTCCTTAATGGCAATAAACTCATTCACCTTCTACTAGAAAATCTCTTAACTAACATAAACACTTGCAGTGTGTCTCTTTTGGCACATATATCAATTTAACCCATTTTTGCTATGGCTGGGAGGGCTTCCTACAGCTCAGGTTTTGTGATAAGCCACATCTACATTTCTGTACACTAGTAACACTTTGATATAAGGTACCGGTGATCTTATATCAGCCATCCCTAGGTTCCCCTTGGCTATGGCCTCTACCTGGATTTTTTTTACTGAGTTTGGAGTGCTGGAACATCTGTCATCCAAGACATAACTATGTCCAGGATCTGTTGATATAGTAAGTTGGATTTAAATGGCTGGTTACTTGTTCAGACAGATGAGGAATAGGACTGAAATGGCCAGGAATATGTTTATTCTTCTGAAAATAACCTCTTTTTCAGGGCCATAGTTACTTCCCAGGCTCCTTTAGACAAGGCATTGAAGGCTCCCTTAGTTCCAACCATGGCCACATTTCTTGAATGTACCTATCCCCTTCAACTGTTTCCTGGCACAGAAAATAAATTTTTCCTGTAACAAGCATGAATGAAAAAGGCTTTGCCTAGGCTGCTAGAGAAGCATCCAATGCATCGCACTGAAATGGAGAGCTTGCTAGAATCCAAGGGGTTAAATAATAGCCTGTAAAGGGGTATGAATCTGGTGCAGGGTCATTAAAATTGCTCTGGCCACACAAACAATTCAGAATGTGGGTGTGGCCAGCATAGGTCAGGCTTTCCACAAAATTTGGAGCCGAAGGCAGTTGCCTACTTTGCCTATTGAGAAATCCAACCATGCTTTTTTTGTCTATAAGATACAAAAGTCTCCAAGAGTTAAAGTTCTAGCTTTTTGAGGGGATCACATTTTTAGCTTACAAGTATACAAGGATGGAGAGAATCAGACAGAAATGCAATTCTAAGCAGCTATAACTTAATGAAAAAGACAAATATAGCTCCTTGTGAATGATAATATAATTTATGTAATCTCTATCAGTTATAACGTTGACTGAATTCCCTTGACAGACTGAAACTTCAGACACAGGCATAAAAAATGATTGGGCTCTTTGTAGACAAGGCTCCCTTTTGCAGCTGTAGATGTAATAACAAGCAGGTAAAACTTCATGTACGTGAAGATCACTCTAGCAGACACAAGAAGCAAAACAACATGGCAGGACTCACTGCAGGTTAGGTTCCCACTAACAGCATAGACAGACTGAACTGACATTTATGATAGCTTCCGCCAGACCTTATAACAAAATGTAGATGCTTGAACATCAACGGAAGGACCCAAAACACAGACTAGCTTTATAGCAGTTCTGCAGTAGACAGTGGCATGATATACTCAAACCTCTCTTTAAATCAGAAAGTTACAATCCAGTGACAGTAGGCAGCTAGAGATCATCACTTAAAGGTTAACACAACAGAGGGAAAATTGTGTACAAGAACAAATGGGGCAGCCAGAAGCAGTGTCTGCTCTAGACTGAGTAGGGAATCAATGCAGAGCAGTTCCATATAATCCAGGAAACATTAGCAGTATAAGTAGTTAATACTGTGAGCCAAATTCAGGGAGGAACAACTGAAAGGAGTAGTGAAGCTATGAACATATATTGTAAGCAGTGTTGGAGATCAAGAGTGGTTTAAGCTAGGGTTACAGACCTGGGGAGTGAGAGAAAGAGTGGCATGTATTATAGAAAAGAGAGGATAAAGAGGAAGTAAGGGAGACAGGGTAGGGATGAGGTGGGAGAAAAGACCCGTAGAGTAAAGCTGAAGAAAAAAGAGGCAGGTTTGGGATAAGAGAAAATAAAAAAAGATAGTAGGGCTGTAAGAAAGACAGTGGGTGGAAGAAGAGAGAATGAATGGAAGAAAAGAATGGGTGGAATGGGTGGAGAGAGAAGCTGAGGTTAAATGGAAGAAAGAAGGTGGGCCAGGTGATTAGGTGTAATTGAGGTAATAAGGGGCAGGGGATGTTAGGGTGATTGGAGGTACATCATAGTAGAATGAAGAGCAGCAGAGGGGCAGCGGATCATGGGTACGTTTATGTAGGAGATATTGGATTGAAGAGGGGCAGGGGATGGCAATGTTGGGGTGAAAAGTTGCATAGGATGGTGGATTTGGTGTGGTGAAGAAAGGCAGGGGAAAATGTTGCAGAAATAACAGATAAAAACGTTCTTGTGCAAGTAGTCAGTATTTCCTCCAGTTTCTTCTCTCATCTCCTTTGTCATCTGATACTCTAGTAGTCACACTCACAAATGAAAACAGAAGGTAGGTATGAGAGGGACTTACATTTCAATTGATGAAGTGGCATGGATGTGGAGATGAAAATCACATAAACATGTGGAGATGAAAATCACATAAACATATGATTCGGCATTATTTTTCTTCTCTTGGCAGAAGAAATTGTTGAATTGGTGCAAATACCAGGTACTTGTGCTGCGACTTGCTACAGTCTATTTAAGGTCCTGGTTATTGCTACGGCTCAGTCATGGGTTTTGAGTAGCAGCCACATTGTGGTCTCCATGCACCTTGTACATCATGTGACAGGGTGGCACTAAAGCAAAATATATAATAACAATGAAACAAAAATAGATTATGCAGTTCGCCCACCTTTAGTTTTTTTGTCAAAAAGGAACCAGATCATCAACCTGTCAGAAAATCACCACTGTATTAGTGATATATACTTTAGTGTACATTAAAAAAAAACAAAAAAACACCCCCACTATTTTCTAGCATGTAGGACTGGATAAAAACTAATTTTTCTTTCCTGTGGGAATTTTGTGGAAAAACAGAAACTTCCATTCTTTCTGTCTAAATTCTCAGACCTAGAAACCCTCTAAAAGGTGCTCCTTTTCATTAAGCCATACCAGTGCAGTGTGACAAGGTTGGAGGTTGGTATGTGTGGCTCTGTAACTACAGTGGAACAAAGATGGGGGGGTGGCAGTTAGTATGTGTGGTTCAGTGGCTTCCAGTGCAGTGGGGGTCAGAATGTGTGTTTCTATGGCTAGTAAGGGACCAGGGTATGAGGGTTAGAATGTATGGTTCTGTGGCTAGTATGGGACCAGGGTATGAGGGTTAGTATGTGTGGTTCTGTGGCTTCAATGTGACAAGTCTGAGGGGGTCAATACACAGTGGTTGGTAATGTAAGGTCCTCCAGCCCCTGAAAGATTACAACTCCTATCATCACATTGCTCATTCTGGTTACCAAACAGTGGAAAAGGGTTGACAGTCAGCTTGTTTGGTTCTCTGGCTACTGTGGCACAAGACTAGGCACTAGTACAATGGAACAAGGCTGGGGGTTGTGGTGGAAACAAACAGAAAAACTGCACTTTTGCACAAATGGCAAAATGGGCCTTTTCTCACTTTTCTCTTTTTTGTGCGAATGTTTTTGCCTATCCCTAGTAGCCAGTGCCACAGAGAAATTAAATCTAATTATAGTATAGATGTTTGGAGATGGGTGGGGGATAAGGAAAAGCTGGTATTGGGAAGTTAGGTCGGTTTCTGGATGAACAGGAAGGCTGCTTCATGTTTTCATTCATTTATTTTAACCACCTATATCATTGCTTGGGTCATCGTATAATATAAATGGCCAGAATCTTTGCCCGATGCAGTCATGCGCATTAGAGACTGCCCGAACACACAGAATGCTGGGAGTTCTGTGCCTGGAACATTCTGTGTGTTCTGCGTGTCTCTACTGTGCATGACTGCATTGCTTGCACCACCAATGAGGAGGCAGCAGTACGCAGAGCAGGACCAGCCTCTTTACCTCACCGGACCTTGGCCCTTGTATAATGGATTTCACACTAGTTAAGGTATACCTAAACATGCCTTAGTGTCCCCATTGGCGCCCAGGAGTACCCATTAACCACAGGGGATATAAGCATTTTTTTATTCTGTAATTTTTTTCTGTTTTGTATATTTATTCATTTTGTCACAAACAAGAAAAGAAGTCTCAGGTGAAATGAGGGCAGATAATGTTTGCGTAGAATTATAGACCAGAGCTGCAATTCTGATACATACTAACTCCATCATAGGGAAAAAAAATGAAATTCCCATTGAACTATATTTGATTTTAACCCCTTCTGTACTAGAGAGGTATGAAACTCACTGAGAAGCAATTCCCTATATAAATCAATGTGAATTTGCTAAATTTTAATTTCAGGCCTATGGTGCTGTTGGTTAGCTCCAGAATTAAACATCTTTAGCTTGAAATACAAAGCCCTATGTCTTACATCGTAACCACTAATTTGTAGTGCATATGGCAAACGTCACATGATAGATTGTGTGTCAATGTCTATGTTTAGTGAATCACTGCCCTTATATGTCACTGTTTCTTCCTGCTACAGTTACTGGTACAGTGGCACTGCAACTGCAAACCAATGATATCATGCACAGGCTATACTTTAACGGATGAACACAGCACTTCATTTTCACAAACGTTCTACTCCACGCAAATTAGCTGAGGTCCTGGAGGGCAGACTGACAAAGGGGTTACTGGTATCCTATGTATCTAATTAATTGAAAAATGCTCAAATTGCTTTTACAGTTGTTATTAAGAAGCAGAATCCATGTTGCCAGTGCTCAACCATAATTAGAGCCCACGGGAATAAAATATTTAGCATTAGTAATGTAACCGCTCGTAAGACACCAAATTCTATTTTCGTAATGAAAGCGCTGCAGTGTAAGTGCAAGTGGTTGAACCGACAGCTGTGACAAGCAAACTGGCCTGGGGTATATCAATAAGACACTCCATTGGACAGATAGTCTTACCGCATTACTCGTTTGTAAAAAGATCTGCAAGTCTAATTCCCACTGGGCACACATTACCTCAACTATTTAGTTTTCTAATTGCAAACAGGATGAACAGCCTGGTAACACACTGGCCATAAGTGCTGGGAGATGTATAGTGTTTTTTTCCCCAAAATTGCTCTCTGAAAGTTCGCAGCACTGTCAGATAAAAAGAAAAAAAACTGAATGTTACTAAGGTTGAAGATGTTTTCGTAAAGTATAATTACTTTTTAAGTTTAAATGCTCCCTGACACAAAATGGAAGTGGGCTATTGCATCAAATGAGCTGTTGTTTAGCATGGAATGAGGCACATGGGAATTCCAATACAAAATTAAGTGGAGAGAGCAATGACTTTCAACTCTATTCCTGGAGGCAACCAACAGGTAATCTCCTTACTTAAAGTGATAGTAATGTTTCATAATAAAAGCAGCTCTAATTAATCATCATAGTATTTGGACTTTGGAGAGTGTTATTTCAATTCTGTCAGAGTTGTAGTTCAAGAGTAACTCAATGACAAAGTATCCCCCTTTTACTGATGTAACACTGCTCAGCCAGAGCAGAAGGGAGGTGCCCAGGTAGACTGCAGAGAGGGACAATCTTCAATTAAGATAAGGGAAAAAGCTGAAAAACTTGTCAAGGGGGGCAGGGCCTTCATTGTTCTCATAGGAAGAAGATTGTCCCCTTCTGTTATCCGTCTGGTCTATGGACTGGATTCCACATCTGAGAAGAGATGGCTTACACTAGGTAAAAGGGGCGGGAGGGGAAACTTTGCTTGTGAATATCTCTCAAACCATAAAGGTTTGAGAGATAAGACTTATATCATTCTTCGTGTCTTTTTAATGCCTACAAAATAAAATAAAGATAAAATGAAGTATTACTATCCCTTTAAGGTGGACCTGTCAGACTAAGAAACATTTAGTTTGCTTTACAGAAAATAACATTCTGCTTATTTATTACATCATCCAATTTTCTGTAACATAACTTTTTGAGAACAAAACCTTTATATTTTGATTGCAACCTGTGGCATTTATGATAATTCAGTGTACAGTATGCTAATAACTGTTGTTTGAGGACATACTTACCACTAGTTGTACTATTAGAAATTATACCAGTCTGGGAGCTCTGCCTAGTTTTATTTTAATAGCACAATATGTGGTAATATTGGCAAACTCCATATACTAAGTAGCATCAAGTGCAACAGTGTGCCATCAACGAATAAATGTTACTTTCTCAAAAACTACTTAGATTGCTCACAAATGGCTAGTACAAAATAATGCATTTTTTAAATTTTTTTCATACATAAAAGTTGACAGGTCTACCTTCTGCACAGGTATATCAATCACGAGTAGTGGTCCATTGACTGCTCACTTGTAAGTATGTTGAGAGACTCTGGTGTAGAGTATTTGGAGTCATCCTATATAATAATTAGCTAAATCATGTGTAATGCCACGACATGCGCAGTAGATACTGCTGCACGTGCTGCAGTCATGCTCAGTAGAGACTGCCCACGCTGCGGCTGATACAGAGCTGCGCGTGACTGCGCCGCGACCGGGTGGCAGTGGCACTGTGGCCCGTGTAACGGGCTCTTCGACTAGTATTAAATAAGCTGAAATTATTTCTGGAGCAAACCAACTGCATCACAGGGAATAAATTAAAATGTCCAAAATGTCCATGGATTCAAATAGGGATTTTAACCCCTTGAATGCTAGAGAGGTCTCCACTGCATTATGATGCAATATGTTGGAGATCTCGTTAGCAATCAAGATGTTAAAAGTTCCATTTAAATCAATGGCCGTTTTTACTTCTCCCCATGGCACAATTGGTTTGCTCCAGAACTGCACCCCTTTAGATTAACCCTTTGAGTGCCAGAGGGGTACGGAATGCATTGCTTTGCAATGCATTCCGTACCCCTCTGGCACTCAAAGGGTTAAAGAATATGTCTGTTACTGTGGAAACAATGCGATTCCTCAAAAAGCAACAGTCAGATCTGTTCTCATGGCTGTTTTCATTCTAAACAAGGCATGTAGAGACATTAACAGCCTTCTGTTACAGCCGCTCAGCTTGTCAGATGGTATTAGGTTACCCTCTAATAAGACATAATGAAGGAGATTTGACTATATTTGCCTTCTCACAGGGAAAGCCAGATTTAGAAGTTAGATAGGTGCAAGTGGTTTCACTTAGGAAGGAATTAAAGTGTTGTCCACAGCGTGTCACTACAGTTTAAAGTCCAGCTCATTCAGCCACTCACAATTTTAAAACAAAAATATATATTAATATTGTTTCCCAGGTTTTCGCTCTTGCCCATGACTGATTTCTCATGTAGCTGTTAATTTTAAAGGAAAAAAAAGTCAGATGATTTTGTGGCCTATTAAATATAATGATGAATGTGAATTGTGTCACACTAAAGAGATGGCTGGGTCACACATCAAATTATGCCAATATTCCAAGGAGCCATTAGCATCTTGGTTACATTTAACTTTTCTTCTAAACACCTAATAAAAACAGTGTCAGCTTGATACTGATCCTATATATTTATACATTAAAGACCATTCTGGTTAATCCTGTGGCCTTTTTACCTCGTGCCCTTTATTGCAATAATAGTGGCATCACTACGTATCTTCTTAGAATATCTGACCTTGTGAACTTTTTTTATTATTATTTAAAGCATATTCCGAGAGATTTTGTTTTTCCAAAGCTGCTCAGTGGAAACAGATGTGTTAAAGTTGATTTCAGACCTGGATGTATTTTGATGATCAAAAGCTTTGCTTTTGAAAAATGGCTTCCCCTCTTAACCCCCTTTGCAGTGGAAGCAATAGCCACAAGAATGGCACACAAAATACTAAACAGTGAATATTAAATATGAAAGTCCCTTAACCCTTTGAGTGTCTGAAAGGTATCCATGCTTTCTGTGGCACTCAAAGGTTCAATCTGGATAAAATACAAGGAAGAAAAAATTAACTTTTATATTTAAAGGAATAGTAATGTTTCACAATAAAAGCAGCTCCAATGAATCTTCATAGTATTTGGGCCATGGAGAGTGTTATTTCAATACTGTCAGAGTTGTAGTTCAAGAGTAATTGAATGATAAAGTATCCCTCTCCTGCTCCTTTTAGCTAGTGTAAGCCACCTCCCCTCAGATGTGGAATCTGCTGTCTTGAACAGACAGGTCACATCAAGGGACAATGTTCTTACTGTGAGCATAAGGAAAACCCTGTCCTCCTTGACAGTTTTTTCAGGTTATCCCTTATGCTCACTGAAGATTGTCCCTCTCTGTGATCCATCTGGACAGTATTGCTGCTCTGAAATGATCAGTGTTACATCAGTATCATTCAATTACTCTTGAACTACAAATCTGACGGTACTGAAATAACACTCTCCATGGTACAAATACTATGAATATTAAATTGAGCTGCTTTTATTGTGAAACATTACTATTAGTGTTGAGCGAGCATGCTCGGCCGATGCTCGGATCGGCTCGAGCATCGCTCTGCTCGGCACATGGCGGTACTCGTACGAGTACCGCCATGTGCTCGCCCGCCATGTTCGGGTGGCAGGGATCTGTGCCGGAGGAGGCACAGATCTTGCAGACGCTCCGCTGGACCACCAGGGACTGGAGGTAGGGGGCATTGCGGAGATGAAGGGGGCATTGCGGAGATGAAGGGGGACATTGTGGAAGGGGGACATTGTGGAAGGGGGGCATTGCGGAGATGAAGGGGGCATTGCGGAGATGAAGGGGGACATTGCGGAGATGAAGGGGGACATTGTGGAAGGGGGACATTGTGGAAGGGGGGCATTGCGGAGATGAAGGGGGCATTGCGGAGATGAAGGGGGACATTGTGGAGATGAAGGGGGACATTGCGGAGATGAAGGGGGACATTGTGGAAGGGGGACATTGTGGAAGGGGGGCATTGCGGAGATGAAGGGGGCATTGCGGAGATGAAGGGGGACATTGCGGAGATGAAGGGGGACATTGTGGAAGGGGGACATTGTGGAAGAGGGGCATTGTGGAGATGAAGGGGGGCATTGACCAGGCACCCTCCCCTCATCAGAGCAGGGGGTGCCTGGTGTAATGCTCGAGTCCTCCCATTTAATGCAATGGGGTTCGGGTGCTCGGCCGAGCACTCGAGCCTCAGGGGGTGCTCGGTCAGAGCACCCGAACACCCGAGCATCGGGGTGCTCGCTCAACACTAATTACTATGTCTTTAACCTTTTGATTTTAGCCTCTTTAGGTGATATTTTTTTAACCTTTTGTGTGCCCAAGGGCATTGCTCTTTAGCCACCAAATGGTTAACATTTGCTAAATACATTACTTTTATTCTTACTAGTGCTTCATGTCGAAAAACTTTACAAAACTTGAATAAACATTAAAATGTAATTTTTTTAGTTAAATTACTGTTCCTTTTATCCCTCCACAACTCCTGTCTATGTATTCCGTTCTCAGTTTCTGTCTACCCCTTCTCACTTCCAAGCTCCTATCTCTATTCACACGCTCAAACACCTGCCTCTTATTTTTCACAAAACATAATGAAGCTGACAGGCTAATAAGATTAGTGGGGCAAACCAAGTGCATTGTACCCCTGAGTCAAAACATATAGCAGAGGTAAATATGCTGTTTCCCATTGCCTCATCTCCTTTGCCATTGTTTCTCCCTCTTTGTCTGTTTTAAAGGTGCAGTGCCTCCTAGAATGAAGATAAGTGTACTATCATGTTAAGCAGAGAAAATAAAAGAGATGTGTGAATATTTTTGTCTAGGCATGGGACAAAAGTCCTGTTCTTTTCATATTTTTTTATAACAAAGAGGAAATTCCCACACATACACATAAAAAACATAAATGTTCCTAATTTTTTTCTGTTTAATGCAATTTCTGTGAGAATATTGCCATTTCCACGTATACTTTCATGGTTTCAAGAATTTCCACTGCAATACTAAGGCTTCTGGGTGCTGAAGTGGAGAAATCCACAGATGAAAATAAAAGTTGTTAGATGAGCCCTACTGCAACATACGCAGGCCTGTTAGCAGGCCTGTGGCAACAGAAGCCAGGTTGATAGGGACCTCCATTTTAAACTAGTGAAGCTGAATGGGCAGAAAGGTATGCTATAGCAAGGAATATAATACATTGTTAGTAGCCTGAGGCCTACAGCTACATAAACCTTGAATAATTATTAACAGGCTTTGCCTTTGGCAATATAAACAGTGAAAATTTGTTAGTAGGTTGAGTCTGGAGAAAGAGAAGGATCTACGTGATGGAAACAGCACCTGATTGTATGTGTGTGTGTGTGTGTGTGTGTGTGTTGGGGGGGTCACATGTCAACAAACTTTGCTTTATGATGTTTCTAGCCCTTTGTTGGCAACACTAATCATCTTCATGTACAAGTCTGGCTCACCTGTCCTTGAAAACTAACAAGTTGTTTGGATATGCCAGTTGGGTACAAAACATCATTTTAGTTCAAGTTTACCATTCCACATGCATACTTTTGGATTATTTTTGTGCATTTTGTTACTTCTTTCTAAGAACTCAGTAATATTGGTTGACAACACATAGAAGAACTAACTAATTTAATTGTTTTAAGAACATGATTAGTACTAGTGGAAGTGGTGGTGCCAAAAGTTATGTGGGACTCTATAATTACTGTCGCCTCCAACTAATCCTTCTCCATGCCTTGCATTTGCACAATGGCAGTTAAAGAAGTAAATGTTTTCCCACTCCCTGAGATATTTAAAACACTACTATTATACCCTTCTTGGCCTTATGCACTTTAGGAGAGCTGCTGCTAGTTGGTGCACCTCTAACATGCTGCATGTGTGATTCCCAATCAGACCCATTATTGTGTTTCAGGTGAATTCTCAATGAGGATGTTCCTAGATGAGGTCCAATTACATATTATTACACAACAAACAGATACCAACATATTTCACTTTTAGTCTCCAAACTGAAGGGGATTCTACAGGGGTCTAGATGTTGCAGTATAACTAGCAGGATGTGTCACTGGGGCTGCACTTTGAACAGCAGCAGAAATACTCATAGCTAAGGTTGTCTGTGTTGACCCGTGTGCCTGCGTAATCAGTAATAGTGTGTGTGTGACTGGATGGGGGTTGGAATTGGAAGTGGTGATGCTGCTGCTGCTGATGATGATGACCAAGATGATCCTTGTGTATTTTTAGGCATGTTTTCTTGTCTAGAATCAGACTTTCCAGTTGATCTCTCAAAGAGTTTATAAACTCTTCCAGTGGTGTAATACTGAATCTCTTCCTTTCAACTCATGTTTTGGCAATATCATATACTTTATCTATATCAGAAAAAGGAGAGAACAGTGGGAGCATATATTCTAAATCAACATCATCAGTAAAACTTTATTTTTACTTTTATTTATAGATTGATTAATAGAACATTGAACACTAGTTTGCAGTGGGATGTAACTGTCTAATGCAGCAACTGATCTCACTGTCTCACTGCTAAATCCTCCTTTGCTAGGGCAGCAGCTATAGAATCTGACTAGTCATCTTTAGTGTTGTTAAAAGGTTTAGTACTACTACTACTGGTGGTGGAACTTTTCATGTCACTTTTACAAAAGGCCTCTCCATTATGATTATCATCATTTATTGCACAAACTTCAGCAACCATGGCTGTAGGGAGTTTTTGTAGCTTGACTTTTGTACCATCAGTATGTTCATGCACCCCTCCTTCTCTGTTCCCTTTACCCCAGCCCCTGGCATCTTTGGTGGATATGAAAGTAGCATGAATTTTACTGTAAAGTACATGAGCGTGTGGAGTGATGTTTTGCCTGTCTGAACATAATGACTATCTGTAACTGTCCCTCCCAGTCTCAGCTCAGATGTGTGACACCTATCAGTCAAAAGTTTTTCTTTTTTGTAGATTAGTTTACAAATCACACCCAAACTGCTTGCAGCTGCAAACAACTTCAGTTGCTCCTCTTTCCGTGATTGAAACTACCTACTAATGTAGAGGCAAAATTCAGCAGGACTGCAGTGTTATTTTATAGTATCATATAGGATAGGCCTGTTAGGTACAGACTCAGCAGCTTGCATGGATTAAACACACAGCTTGTCCCTTTTGTTCTTGCTGGTGTAGTAGTGAGTGTGCGTAAGTAATAATGTATGTTAAGTTGTACCTGCTTATCTTGTCTTGAATGTATGATGCATTTCTGTCTGTGTAGTATCTGTCACTATGTCCCAGTAGAGTCTGAAACTCAGACAATCAGCTCAGATACGAAGTCACCTGCCTGTTTGACAGTCAAAACGTGTAATTAATTAATTACTATATGTAGTTATTTATTACAACACTCATTTCTCTATTCATACACACACCAATTAACAACTGGCTATCACCAATATTCCTGTCAAGCAACTCTTTCTCTCTTTGCTTGTCCGCCTACTCTAGTTAGCATAAAAAATTCAGTTGCTTTCTCTCTATCTCCCAAGCACAGACTGACAAACTGGTGGTCCCTTTTATCGTTTACATGGATGGAATACATAAGGAAAACTAGCCATGTGGGAAAGGAAGGAAACACATTGATTCAATGCAGTGGAAAAAGTGGAAAATTGCACTTTTCCTTGGAATTGCCATGGAAGAAGGGTGCTTTATTTTTGCATGTCTCTCTTTTAAGACAAAATGTTTTGCCCATCCCTGTTTATGTCCTGACATCTCTTACACAAAAAATTAAAATAAAAAATGTCAATAAGCTATGTTGCTATGACAATGATGAAAGTCTTTGCTCTCAATTTTTACTAATCTGGTGATGTCAGCTGCTCAAATCACACTCAGTCCTCCTGTCAACTTAGTATTATTTTCTTCAAATCTTCTTCATTGTGGCTGGCCTTTGTAGGGTTTCAAAGTAGAAATTTTGCAGAAGGAAGAGACAACCAGGTTAATTTGGAGGCACAAGAAAAATTCAGATAATGGGGAAAATATAAAAAACTAATATATTTTTATAGTTTCTGATGCCATATATTTGTGTCTAGGGTAGGCTCCCCAGTGCTATTTTTATTCAGAAAAATAGTTTTTCATTTAGGAGGCACTGCCCCATTGACATATCCTCTCAGATGATGCCTATCATTACCATCCTCCTGGCTCTTTCGTTACATTTCATGCCTCCATGCCATCCTTCCTCATCTCCAATTTGATATATGGATCCCAAACAAGATTCTTGGCCTGTATTAAAGAAACTAAAATGGTGAAATCCTGGTGCAAATCAAACTGCACCATATGGTTCAAAAATGTGTGGGGCAAACTTTTATTTAAATTGGGCTTTGCAGTGCTTTGACTACTATTCTGTAATTCAAGGTGTTAAAAGCCACATTTAAATTAATAGAGATTTTTATTGGTTCCCATGCTGCAACTGGTTTCAACTAGAATTGCTCTACTTTAGGTTACTTAATACAGCCCTTATTTCTAACAGTGTAAAAGTCTTACTTATGGACACCAATCTTAGTTTCTTCCTCTGTTCCATAATGCATGCCTTTACTATCTACCCCCACCCCAGGAAATTTTCCTATAGAGGCCATAGATCTTACAAAAAAATTACTACTCTGCATATATGTTAACTAGAAATGTATAGGGACTCTCTTAATGTATTAATAATAAGAAACAACAATGGTGTAGGTTTAGGTTACTCACGTGCCAATATCTCTGGTTTGTGTATCAAACAAACAGGATAAACGCCTCAGGGGAATGTATACCACCCTTGTACGGGAACACAACCTGGACAAAAAAAAAGACATGTATCTGGTATAAAAAGATCTTTATAATAAAATACTGAAATACATTGATGCATTTCTAACTGACTAGAGCTCCATCTCCAGACTCAGTGAGGCTTTTATATTAAATGGAAACTATGGCCTATAAGCTACTCTTTTAAACACTGATTTACCTATGTGTTCTTTATACAGCAGTAAGTTATATCTGTCTATATATATTTTGCTTTGCATTTGCGTTTTACTGTATATAGCGATCTCTACTGAAGGCTGCACCTAGGTCAAGCTTCACAACAAAAATGTGGCTGTAACCTTCCCTCCTGTTGTCATTAGATGTGGAGAAGGCTTTCGATCGAGTGAATTGGACTTACGTGACTGAGGTTTTGAGGTGGATTGGTCTCCTTGATAGGGTTTTGACGGTGATCCTTCATTTATATGATTCCCCATCTGCCCAGATCTCCATGAACGGCACGCTTTACTCCTTTACTATCAGCAATGGAACCCATCAAGATTGCTTGCTTTCCCCTTTGCTATTTGCACTTGCGTTGGAACTCCTTTTGTCTTCCATTCGATTTAACAAATCCATTTCTGGCATCCAAGTGGCGAATCGGCACATCAAAATCTCATGTTTTGTTGATGACATATTGGCTTGCCTAACCAGTCCTTCTAAATCTTTGAAAGCCTTGATGTCCCTTCTGGACAGTTATGGCTCCCTCTCTGGCATGAAAGTAAAACTTCAGATGTTGGAAATTTTAGGACTGTGCATTCTATCTGATCTGAAATCAAACCTACAATCTCGTTTCCCCTTTCCATGGGCCAACTCCTATCTGTCCTCAGACAGGACATTATGTCCTGGGACCACTTATTTGTCTTCTGGACGGGCAGGATCAATTCGTCTAAAATGGTCCTGTTACCTAAGATACTATAGTACTTAGGTCGCTACCCCTACATATTCCACAATCATCCCTCAGACGTCTTCAAAGTCTCTTGCACTGGTTTGCGTGGTGATCTAAACAGTCCAGAATTAATGCTGCTATCTTGTCTAGGCCACACTGTAAACGGGGTTTGGCAATGGCCAAGATTCAAGATTATTGGAGTGCGATTTCTCTGCAGTTCATTTTAGAACTGTGTAGCACCCGCCCTTGGAAGGACTGGGCTATGATATTTCAATCTATATGCCCCTCAGTCTCCTTTCAGCAGCTACTTTGAGCCCCAAGACACTCCATCCCTAAAGCCCTCCTTAACTCCTTAAGGACCGGGAAAATCTTAGGTCGTTTTCTCATAAGGACCGGAACAATTCTGACCTTTTTGACTATGTCTTTGTTAAAAAATGTTTTCCCTCTAAGTCTTTTATTCCACCCCAATAAATTATATACTGTTTTTCTACGCACAAATAGAGCTTTCTTTTGATACCCCACATATATGGATAACCCACCATTTACTTTATGATAAAGTAAAAAAAACACCATTTTTGTTTTTTCCTTGGGATCAATTGGGCACAAAGGGTTAAATTTTTATGGAGACTGCATGAAATGTACAGTTTAAAGTGGCCACTGTCCCCCCTGGGTGAAAATAGGGTCCCACCCTATTTTGACAGTTTTTTATCCCTGACATGTGGCGGTGTGTATAAGTTTATTACATGGCTCCACAACATTCACACTTCCAATATTGTTAATTGATATGTTTTATTTAAATAAAATATTTTTTTGGAACAAAAAAAGTGTGTTGTGTTTAAAAAAAAAAAAAAAAAAAAAAAAAGTATATCATTGCAGGTCAAAAATTGACCTGCATTTAGCCAGCCTCCTGCACCAGCAGTGAAGGGGTTAATACCCCCAGCTGCTGTATTTTTTTTTACCACTAGGTGTCTCCTCTCTACTTCTCTCTCTCCCTTACTTTGATAGCAAGGGAGACAGAGGTAGAGGAGACACTCAGAGTCAGCATGCTTTGCATGCTGCCTCTGTCTGTCACTATGCCGGTACATGTGATCGCTGCTACGGCGATCACATGAACTGGCACAAGCAAGAAGGGCTGAGACTGAACGTCTCGGAGCACTCAGTCTCAGTGGAATTAATGATAGCAGCGTGCATGGAGGCACGCTGCTATCATTTAAGCCATGACGGTCCTGGACCGTCATGGGTCCTTAAGGGGATAGCAACCCATGACGGTCCAGGACCGTCATGGGTCCTTAAGGGGTTAAAAATGCTGTTGTGGGGCACCTCCTGTCACTGTGGCATGCATGGTCATCACCGTATGTCCTTTCACCCTTCCCGTCGCCTTTATTTTTGATACTTGAGAATCCTGCCTTCGAACCGGGTTTTCAACAGAACCAGTTTGAATGGTGGCTATTAGCAGGTCTCATGGATTTAGAACACCTCTTATCTATGCCTCCCTTCCCATCATTCTTGGACCTTCAGGCACACTTTCACATCCTGAGCAGTGAGGCAAGGCTCTACATTCAGATTAGACACTTACTACAGTCACCTGGCCTAACGGAAATCACCCCGTGTTCTCTTACTCCTTCTGAGAAGCTTAAACTTGACAATAAACCCCTTTGTGGTGGAATCTCAAAACTCAGAACACTCTTATGTCCTTTGTCCTCCACGTGTCCATCCTTTCACAGGAGATTATGGGAGCAGAATCTCAATATCACTATATCAGACGTTCAGTGGTTCCGTTCTTTTCAACTCCGCAAGTCCTTTCTGACTAGTGTGGCGTTCAGGGAGGTGAATTACAAGATCTTGATGCGATGGTATCTAACCCCATCATTTTTAAGTCATTTTAACTCCAGTGTCTCTGGGGCCTGTTGGAGGTACGATCGAGAGGGGGCTCCCTACTTCATATTTGGTGGGGTTTCACTTTGATTCAACAATTCTGGCGGGAGGTCCATGCTCATTTGGTTACCCTGTCTGGACTTCAACTTCCCTTCCTACACCAAGTTTTATTGCTGGACATATGGCCATTTGAGGGGAGGCTACATGGAACCCAGCAGGGGTCACATCGCTCTTGGCTTTTGCTTGCAACCACCACATGAGCATGCATTCCTGTGCTTTGGAGATCTGAAATTTCCCCTTCTTTGTCGCACTGGAAAGTCCGCCTACGAACCGTGTTTGAAATGAAGAGCATTTTACTCTTATTCTGTGGGAAGTCTCTCGCATTTTAATGAACATTCCTCCTCATGACGCTCATTCTTGTATCCTTGAACCCAGTGCGTGACTTGGGACTTCACCTTGGACTGGCTCTATTCACTATATTGCCAGTTAATAGACCATCACTCCCTTCTCCTTCCCTTTTACTTCCTTACCTACACTTTGTTCCACTTCCCCCTCCATATGTGTTCCCCCTTGTCCAGATTCGTCTGCTTTCTTCTCTTGAAGAGTCTCTGCTGGCTGAGTCATCTGACTCCCTTTAGAGCTGGTGTTAGGTTTTACCTGTCCTTCAGTTGTAGGACTGGGGAGTCTTCCTCCCGCTGGTCATAATATTTCTCTGAAGACTCTTCTTCCACTGGCCTTTATTCTCCCCTCTTAAGTCTCTCATATTTCTCATCTCACTTTTCTATTCTTCCTTCCTTACTCATCTTTCGCTCTTTCCCGTCTTTATTTCTTGTCAAGCCACTTTGGGGGCATGGTTATTTTACCTAATGGAAGTAATTGTATTCAGGGTACTTGTTTTACCTAGCAGTTGCACATTGTACTATCATTGCTGTATCAATTTGAACTTTAATAAAACTCTTGAAATGAAAAAAAAATGTGGCTGTAAAAAACACTTGAATGAATCATAAGGGACCCTAGCTGTTATCAGATTGAAACTGACTAGAACAAAGATCAGATACGTGCGAAAACAGTATTTAGAAATGATTGCATGCCATTTGAAGTACACCTACTTATGCAAGATGTTCTGATGAACACATGAAGAACGCTTTATTTTTAGGGTATTCAAGAAGTAAAGAGCCTCATGTAAAGAAATTGGAATTTTATTTGTCTTGATTGGTTAAATTGCCTTGTCTCACAATGCTCTATTTGTTAGTACAACAGCCTCAATATGTTTAATGTTCAGTTTAATCGAAGGGTTAAAGCCAGCATTTCCAAATCCTGTCATTCGTTTGATTGTGAGCAATCAGAGCAGTTGCCTTTCAAGTAGACTGAAATATTTTTCATCACAAGCGTTTAGCAGGCCTTGGGGATTGTCCTGTCAACATATCTTTCTGCTAATTTGCTGGGAAAGAAAAAACAGAATCTTGTATTTTTTTGGTTAAATAATTACAGCCCCAATGAAAGTTCAGGCCAATCATCTTTCTAAGCTTTGAGTAACGTTGTTGACCCCGAGGGCTTGGCAAGTCTCTTTAAATTGCAGCGAGAAAACTCTCAGACTTTTATCTACAACAATAAGAATGCATTCTTTAACACTTTGAGTGCCAAAGGGGATGCAATGCATTGCTCTGCAATGCTTTGCGTACCCCTCTGGCACTCAAAGTGTTAAACCCTTTAAGAAACAGAAAGGCATGCATTGCATTGCAGGTATGTTTTGCTATCTACTGTTACTAATGCCTCCAGAGGGATGAGCAATGCTTTATTTCTACAACAATAAGGTTGCATTCTTTTAACCCTTAAATAACCAGATGGGTGTGCAATGTCCACTATTATTAACTCCTTTAGGACCAGAAGGGTGTTTGATGCATTGCACTCCCCTGTGGTCCTCAATGAATTAAAGGATAACTATCACATTAAAATAAGTGAGTCTTAATTTGCTTAATAAAAGGACTTGCTTAGCAGTCACTTATAGCTATTTACTATTTTTTTTTTTTTGCATTGAAATGTTGTTGTAGTCTAAAACCTAATAGGAGCATACTGCTACTTTGAGAAGGCCATCATGCCCCATTAGAATCATGGGCTGGACTTCCTCTATGGCTAATCTCCTTCAGAAGTATAAAGTCTATTGTTTATTGCATGGAGGTGAAATGTAAATGCAGACCTAAAATGGAGGACAGCAAATACAAGCAACTGCAGATGCAGCCATCTTTAACTGCTATAATTCTGAGTTAAGCCATCTTGATCTGATAAGCAGCTTTCATTGATCTGCATGGGGATCTTTGTTTACTTAACACACAAGGTTACAGTTAAGAGGGGGAAATCATGGAAAATAAGTATGGTTACCTTTATGCAGTAGTATGTAAAAATTATATAAATAAATATATATGACTTCAGTATGAAGAACTCCTATGTGGGTAAGTCATTCTTTTAAAGGGATAGTAATACTTAGTTTTATCTTTATTTTATTTTGTAGGCTTAAAAAAAACATGAAGAACGATATAAGTCTTATCTCTCAAACCTAAAGGTTTGAGAGATATTCCCAAGCAATGTTTCCCCTCCCACCCCTTTTACCTAGTGTAAGCCATCTCTTCTCAGATGTGGAATCCAGTCCATAGACCAGACAGATAACAGAAGGGGACAATCTTCCTATGAGAACAATGAAAGCCCTGCCCCCTTGACAAGTTTTTCAGGTTTTTCCCTTATCTTAACTGAAGATTGTCCCTCTCTGCAGTCTACCTGGGCACCTCCCTTCTGATCTGGCTGAATAGTGTTACATCAGTAAAAGGGCTGGGAGGGGGATACTTTATCATTGAATTACTCTTGAACTACAACTCTGACAGAATTGAAATAACACTCTCCAAAGTCCAAATACTATGATGATTAATTAGAGCTGCTTTTATTATGAAACATTACTATCCCTTTATAAAGATCTGCTTGTTCTTAAAGGTATATTTCCTTTTAAGCAAAATAGACAAACTAATCAAGAAGTGTCCCACCATGAAACAATAGCATTCCAAATTCATCACAAAATTTTATATGAATACTAACTGACCTATCTATTCAATTTATTTTCTATTTTTATGCAAAACTGTTCAGAATTTACTGTAATATGGCATGGGATAAACAGAAATAGATAGATTGCTTATAGTGGTAATTACAAGGTTAGTGAGAATGGATCTGTCTATTTTTTTTAAATACAGAGCCAACGTTGCAATGATTGTATTGAAAATGCTGGTCTTCATTCGGTCTTCAGTTTCTCTGACTAGTTCTCTATGAATTCTATTTGCAGTTTGCATGAAAATGGGCCTAGAAATCTACCACTAGATTGTGTGAAGCTCTGTCCATCTGACAGCTAAGAGGACAGACATGTGAAAATGTGACAATGCATTTAGCGACAATTTACAGGGCGGGCCTGTGTATTTTTATTTTTTTACTAACTGTGCTAAATAATGTGTAGACATTTCTGCTTTGAAGTCCTTTGTATGATGGCTAATTAGGCAACATTTAATTTGGCCTAACATTTGTGTCAACTTACTGAGAGTGAGACTTTATAATTAGTGGCTACAGATCAGGTTTCTGTCAGATTTCTAACCTCTCACTCTAATTTATTCCTGCTTCGGCTGTGTAATGTCAAACTTGCAAGGGCTGAAGACTTGTATCCACTGCCTTTTCACGCTTGCATGGTTACAAAGTTATTCCTTATCACCCAGCTGACAGGAGAGTAAGATCATTCACATACATGGATAGGGAAAATTAGATTGCTTGAGTTTCTTAACTCATTTTCTGCCAGAAAGTAGTATATACTATGTGCATTTTAAGGACCTTTGAAGCACCTGGCAGAACTGTGGTTCAAGGCCCCCAAATATGTGTTTAGAATCCCTTTAACAATTTGAGTGCCAGAATGGGCGTGCAATACATTGCTTCTCCATGTGTTACACACCCCTCTGGCACTGAAAGGATTATGTTTCATGACTGACTTCTTTAGACACCTTAATTTTTGTGGGAAAATCAGCCACCTTGGTGGCCTAATTCACATGTCTGACTGCTGAAGGAACTTTGTTGCAACAACAAGTGGCACAGAATAGATACAATTTTCTTCACTGGTGAATATCACATGGGTGGTTTTATACAGCTACTATTATTTTTCAAAGGCAGCATTGTGTTGCTGCAATATCTTGCACCAAAGTTTCTGCAACAAAGTCACCCATGGGAATTAGGCCTTAAATGGTTCAAGGCTAAAAATCTTGGATCTTTGGGATAGGTGAGGCCATCTGAAACCATAGGCTGCTAGTCTACTTATCTGCAAAGTTATTCACAATACTTTGCACACAACCAAAATTCAGCACATCTCTAAGAAAAGGTTCAAAATGCTGGGTTACACAGTAAAGAGAATTGGTTGTGAGGACTGGAGTGCACTCAAATGCACAGTTTAGATAAAGTTTAAACATCAGGCTGTCTGAAGTTGGCTCATCTTTCACAAACCTGCTGCTTATTCCTGCAGGTTTATATAAGCTATATATCTCTTCCCATAATACATATTTTACATAGAAAGAAGTATTATATTGAAGAAAAAGTTAAAGCATATGAGCTGCTAATCTGAAGACATTCACATAACTTTAGTGGATACAAGACTGAGACACAACAAAGGCTGCAACTCAATAGTGCACTCAAGAAGGACTAGGGTCACAATGTATGGGGTAAGAAATATTATGAATTATCCCCCTCACACCCATTTTCATGAATCCAGGCCACCTCCCCATAAATCTGAAGTCCGGTCAACAGCTACGAGGCACAAACTGCTTCCATTCAGAATATGTAAATCCCTGCCCCCTTGATGAAGGAGGGCAGTGTTTTCCGTATACTGAAAGAAGATTGTCCCATGTCGCCATCCTCTTGCAGGCTCGAAGGATGACGTAAGTATAAGGGGTGTGAGGGGGATAATTCATAATATTATTTCATAAGATATATAACGAATGCATCATTACTAACAGAACAGATTAGTTGTATGTACTATAAGAAAGAATTGCAGAGTTCTGGAAATTTAAACATTACTATCCCTTTAATAAAAATCTTAATTCTGGCACTACTCATTTTTGAACAATTTTTGTAACCTGCCTCATAGAGTTTACAAACTAATTTTTGGTGCCTGAAAAAGTGGAGCTAAAATTACCTACTTAAGATCGTGAGAAGATGAAATGGGACATTAACCAGGCTAACCTGTTTCAGAGTTGGTGGGCCTAATGTGAAAAGGCAAAGTGAATCAATACTGGGCACATCAACTGCACTTTAGATAACAAATAAAAAGTCATAATACTGCCATTGATTTAAACATTTAAATATTAGAGCAGTTTCCAATGCATGGAGTTGAAGACCTCTCCAACAATCAAGAGTTTAAATCAATAAAGCCCAATGTCTTGGCTTCAGAGTCAGCAAATTAACCAGTTGAGCATTTCCTTATGTTTTTATTCCAATTTGAATTAAAAAAGCTGCCAGCCTCAGATGTAGGTTACAGCCATCTTGAGACACAACAGTGAGGTGCAGCTGTTCTCTCTAGGTACTTGTAACTAAAGAGCCCACTTCTGAATCCTCCTATTACTTTTAGGGTGACCAAGTCCAAGGGATATTTGCATATGTTTATTTATATCCTGCCTATGTTTTTTTTTTTTTAGTATTTGGAATAAAACATTTTTTTTTATTGAATCATGGACTTGATCAGAGTTTCTTGGATTGCAAATTCTGATGAGCATCCACTTCTCCAGCTCCAGCATGTTTCAGCATTTGTGTGATACCTATGTTAGTTTTCCTTTTATTTATCCAGTGTAAATAGGTTATGCCTATTGCCATTTAAATCATATAGTGTTGACAATAGTTAGGAATAATAATAATAATAATAATAATAATATTATTGTATATAGCTCTGTTCAGGCATAGAACTTGCTATCTACTTTTCAGTGCATGTAGGACCGGGAGATAAATGACAAAGATCACAAGGAGCTGATAGAGGACTAGAACCAGATTTTCATAATTCACAGTCAGTGTTTTGGATTCAGAGGCAATGCTTTAGATTACTATACAACCAAATAACTCCTTCCGATTACTTTATTTAAATAGGAAACGTAGGGTCAATATGATTCCCTTTTTAATTATTGCCAGTGCCCTCACTGATATGTGAACCAAGTTCCCATATCTTGGATTTCACTCACTCTCTCGCATTTGCCCTGCAGATCATGATAATCTGGAGGACTGTTTAACATCAGCTACTGATTCAGTACCTATGGTATAGAAGCATTATGTTTGAAAAGCCATCATCAACTGGCTTCTATGAAGAGGAGATACATCTCCAGTTCAATGTGGAAGCAAATGAGTGAGTTGTGAGCTATGAGAACTTGGTTGCCATAGCTGTGAGAACACTTGCAATAGAGTAAAGAGGTTTTATATTCATCGTTTACTGTCCCATAATATTTCTGGACTCTCATATGCTCTCTTAACATATGGAATTCACAAGTAATGCCCTTTTTAAAAATAGAACAAGATCTTAGTCTGGATGTTACAGACCTACAAGCTTAACATTTAAAGCTCATGCACAAAATAAAATGTTCTCAACAGTGCCTCCATGAATAGTTGATCAAAAATAATTCACTGTCTCATTAGGTCATCTGGAGTAATATAAAAATCCCCTAGCACAATTCCAGTGGATTACCTTTGGACGAAGTGAGTTAACAAAAAAACACTTTGAAAGACATTGTAATGAAATTATAATATGGAAGGAAAAACTACTTGCACATATATCCATACTGTTTAATTTCAGTTGTGCTAGCAAGAATTGAAGCATACAAGCTATGGAAGTTGCAGTGACTCGGAAAGCAATTCAGCTTCCGATGAAGGCCAAATGCAATGGTGGAGAGCCAGGGGAGAATGCCATCTTCCAACTGAGGAATAACATCAAAGTTGGTATTGTTTGTAGATATTGCTGGAAAGCAAATGCCCAGGAGATGAGTCTATACTGCTGAATAGTAAGTGGCTTGTATATCTGAATTTAAACTGCTGAACAATCAGTTATGTGTACATGTTACACTTATTTGATATGAAGATCCACAGTTAAATGTTAAGTGCTGCTTCACGAGATTTGATCTAGATCCAGTGATAATTTTTTCTGGACATTATGTAGGAATGGACATTTGGGTTTTATCAATTTGTTTCTCCTGCTGATACATCATTTTTGGGAGATAGATATATAAGAAGAGACTATTATGTATATCAATTGAAGATTCATATGCAGTGCTATTACAGCTATACTTGTTAACCAGCCTGAAGAAGGGGCCTTAGTGTCCTGAAAGCTTGCACTTTCTATGTCCTCAGCCATTAAAACGTATCACCTTTATATCACTCGTGAATTTTTTTGCTACAAAAGTACGCTGAATCCCACTGAAGATTCAGCAAAGCTTCCTTCCTGTATAATTATTTATTTATATATGTTTTATTCTTTTTAGGTACCGGTACCTTAGATATTTTTTATCCACCTGCAGTGGATAGGAAGTACGCATGTTTTAGTTTTATTGTCAGCTTTTTAGTGTTATAGGTTTCTGGTATAATAGTATTTATGCCAAGTTTGCTATAATATCCATACTTTCCACTTAATCAAGTTACTGACCGATATAAAGTGGTTGGTATATGTAACCTGCAACTGCTGTGGGCAATACTTTTATGCTAATATATGTACTCTGACATTATATGTTGGGAAACATATTAATTAAAGAGGACATATACCGTTCTTGTAAGTGATTAAGTGATCAAGCGGACATTCACCACTCGTGTTCAGTGATCAAGTGATTTAGAGGTTTTATGAGCCTCCAACCGGTGAGCCATTATAGCGTTAATTCATAAGCATATGCTCAGATGTTAAAATAAATACATTCTTTTATGTAATTAGTAGGGGTGGGAGAAAAATCCTGTTGGGTTCCAGAGGAAAAAAAATCAACGAAAACCATGTGCTTGTCTGCTTTGAATGAAGCGATTAACATCTTTGCCGTTTTTGCCATTTGCTGAAAATGTTTTGCTATTTTTCAGTGGCTACAAACGTTTAGCTCTTGTAATTACATGTTTTTTGCCTTTTCTCTATAAAAATGTCATGTTTTCCAGGAAGTGAAACACAATACAAGCAGCTACAGAGAGAGAGGGTGCTAGCTGTTGTGCTGTGAGTAGCTTTTCAAAATTGAGGCAGGAGAGGCTCATAGTGACTGCTATCACTATGAGCAAGTGGAATAATAATAAAAGGAGGAACTAGAAAGACAGTTATGTATCCAGTGAGTCTGAGGAGGAAGAAGTGACCAATACCAACGTGAAAGTCCCTGGGTACCCTGATTCCCGAGACCCAATGATGGTCAGTCTCCCTACATCACCCCTAGGGATCTTGGGGAAATTTGTGTCATGGGCAAAACAGTTCTAAATCACACTTGCCATCCCCAAACCACCCCACCGCTACTACTTCTACTACTACTACTACTACTAAGAAGGTACAGCAGCTGCAGACTCAGTGTGTTAGGCGTGAGGGAGGGGTGATCATACTACTAGTGAGGAGGAAGACTCAGGGACTGAAATTGATGTGGTTGGTGTTAGTGGTATTAAGAGTGATGATGAAGCAGCTGGTGGGACTAGCATTACCACAGTAGATTCTCCTACTGAAGCTGAGGTGGTAGGAGATGTAATGCAGAGCAGCCAGACTAGCGGTCAAGGTAGCCCACAACATTTCCCTGGCTGGGACTCATGTTACCCCCAAGGCATTGTCCAGATGGAACATGATCCTGAAGAAGGCAGAACTGTTGCCTAGTAGCAATAATACCACCATGACCATAAGCACAGATTGGCTACCTGTGTTTCTAGTGCCTCCAGTCTGCCTTCTTCAGCTCAACAAGAGATGGCAAGTGTGACCATAGGGGACCCTCTGTCAAATAACTCATCAGCTCCTCCAACTGGCGAGACATCTGTAATAGAGCAGAAACAGCAAGGAGGGACTGTTGGTGGTGATAATGATGGTGGAGAAGCTGAGGTAGAAGAGGCAATAATGGCCTTTTTTAGCCCAAACCAAGAAGAAATTAAAGGTAGATATGGGGATGGGCATCACCCCCACCACCAGCTCCACCTTTCCCCTCCACCCAGAAGTTCTGGGTGTGGAACTACTTTTTTCTTAGGGCAGGCACAGTGCAATCATCAGTGATGGCACTGTGCTCAATTTGTGAAAAATCAGTGAAAAGGGGAAAAGAGGGAACACCCATTGGCACAACTGCCCTGATAACACACATGGAACACAGACACCATGACATTTATGTAAAACATGTTAAAACCAAACACCCACCACAGAAATCAGGTACCACTATTGCTGTACTCCCTGACTCTCCCTGATGGCAACAAGAGGTGAGGTATAAATCAAAGAGGAGGAAGAATAGAGAAACCCATCCAGAGCCTGAAAGTTTGATGGCAACCAAAATGCCTGACTCAACATCACCTTCTTGCTCTAGGGTCTGGGCACAGGAAGATCCTGTAACTACATCTTCTGGTGATCCACTGTGTTAATCTTTACCTCCTCTCACCAGCTGATAGCCATTCAGCAGATTTCAAGATGTGGCAGTTTGTGTCCACCCACTGCACACTGTGTGGTGAGCTGACTACACATGGCAGTGTGGTGGAAGAGAATTGCAAGCAGGGCATCAAGAGGACCCTGAGGAGATTCCATCCCTCAAAATATGCTAAGATGGTGGCAGGGAGGGTTATGTAGTAAAATAGTAAATTAGGTTGAAAAGAGAGTCAAGTCCATCAAGTTCAACCTTTGTCTCATAAGCCAAAGACATGAGGATCATAAATCTTTCCTGTTTTGCCTACGAATAAACAGTGTAACCCTGTATGTTCCCTTTTAAAATAAATATATCTAATCTTCTCTTAAAAGTATCCATTGTATCTGCCATAGCCACATCCTTTGGCAAGAAATTCCATAATTTAACAGACATCACTGTAAAACACCCTTTCATCTGCTCAAGTAGAAACCTCCTTTCCTCTAATCTCAAGGGGTGGCCCCTGGTTATTTGATCAGACCTTAGAATGAATAGCTTTCCTGAGAGATCTTTGAATTGACCTTTCATTTACCTGTACATTATGATAATATCTCCTCTTAGTCGTTTTTTCTCTAGATTAAATAAACCAAGTTTGTCTACTTGTTCCTCATATATCAAGTCCTCCATTCCCTTAATAAATTTTGCTGCTCTTTGCTGTACTCAGTTCAGTTCTAGGATATCCTTTTTCAAAACCGGTGCCCAAAACTGCACTGCATATTTGATGTGAGGTCTTACCAATGATTTGTACAATGGCAAAATTAGGTTATTCACTCTTGTTTCAAAACCCCTTTTATGCAAGGCAGGACATTGTTTGCTTTTGCTACTGCTATTTGATACTGGTCACTATTCCCAAGTGTGTAGTTTACAAGGATTCCCAGGTCTTTCTCTAGCAACGAGTCCCCTAAAATGATTAAATTAAGTTCATAAGTAGCATTGGGATTTTTTCTCCCCAAATGCATGACTTTTCACTTTCCCACATTAAATTTCATATTCCATTTGCCATTTTATGTAAATACCTCTGTAAGGAACAACTATCCTGTTCTGAATTTATTACCCTGTATAATTTAGTGTCATCTGCAAATATTGATATTTTGCTTTCTATATCTATTTCCAGTTCATTTATAAACATGTTATAAAGCAGTGGCCCAAGTACTGAACCCTGATGTACTCCACTCTCAACATTAACTGTATTGAAGAATTGTCCATTTACAACCACAGACTGTTCGCTAATCTTCAACAGGTTTTCGATCCAATTGAAAAGGTTGTCCCCTACCCCCAATTTCCTTATTTTATACCCCAGCCTCCTGTGTGGCACTGTATCAAATGCCTTTCCAAACTCAAGATATACTACATCATCTGCCTTACCATTATCTAGGTTTCTACTAACTTCTTTATAGAAGCTGAAAAGATTAGATTAGCATGATATATAAAACCTTGTTCATCATTATTATCAAACTGCAAGTTGTCATGTGTCCTTAGTGGGGAGTAGATAAGGGGCATAATGACAGCAGCAGTACTTGATTTCTGCCAGGTGATTTCACATTGGGGACCCTAAGCATCATGGTGTTTAGTTACAATTATGCCAAGTGTTTGATGTGAGTGCAGATACGCCCATTGTTCCCAGTCCTTCCCTTATTTATCACACACACTGTGCACATTGTAGTTAGAGATGAGAGGCACAGTTCCTCTAAAAGGAAACATTTCTATTCTAACAACACATCCATTATTTTGAAGGAGGGGCAGGTAGAGAAGCATTATTGGTCCAGCTTCTTTTCTCCACATATAACTGAAGTGGTGGGTTCTAGTTGTGAGGCTGCTTATCACGGTGCCCGTGATTTGCTGCAGTTACTTGTCTGTCACCAGTAGGGGGCTTCTATTGGCTGTCTGCAGATAGCCCGCCTCTTATTGACTATTTAAACCTGGATTGGGCACCCTTTGAGTGCCCTTTCGTGTTGTTTCTGACCTTCTTGCTATCACTATGCTAGTGATAGCTGGGCCTCTGTTCCAGTGTTCCTGAGTTCCTGATCTCATGTGTTCCTGAGTTCCTGATGTCTACTGTTCCAGTGTTTCCTGCATGCTGAAGTACTTCCAGTCCTGGTTCCGGCCTAATCTCTGGTGTTGCAGTTCCTGCTGAACTTCTCTGCTGTTTTCTGATCTGACTGATCGTTGCTGGTTCCTGTCATCTCATCACCTGTCTTCAGTATCCTGGCGACCTTCTGCCTGGTCGCGTTGGTGACATTGATACAATTCCGTGTTGGTCCCAGCGTGCGGACGCTGGTTTGCTCCCAAGCCTTGCGGCTATACAAACTCGCTTGTTACACCAGTGTACGGTCACTGGTTTGCTCCAAAGCCTATCAGCTATACAAATCTGTGTTGGTCCCAGGGTGCGGACGCTGGTTTGCTCCTAAGCCTTGCGGCTATACAAACTCGCTTGTTACACCAGTGTGCGGTCACTGGTTTGCTCCAAAGCCTATCAGCTATACAAATCTGTGTTGGTCCCAGCGTGCGGACGCTGGTTTGCTCCTAAGCCTTGCGGCTATACTAACTCACTTGTTACACCAGTGTGCGGTCACTGGTTTGCTCCAAAGCCTTTCAGCTATACTAATCTGTGTTGGTCCCAGCGTGCGGACGCTGGTTTGCTCCTAAGCCTTGCGGCTTTACTACTCGCTTGTTACTCCAGTGTGCGGTCACTGGTTTGCTCGCTAAGCCTAACGGCTATACTATTCAGTGTTGTTTCCAGCGTGCGGACGCTGGTTTGCTCCAAAGCCTTGCTGCTTAACGATTCTGCTAATTTGCCAGCTCCATCTGACTGCTGCTATTATCTCTGGGCTGCCCTGCCCGGTATTGGTAAGGCCGGTAGAACCTATTGCCACATTCCATCTGAGGTTGCCTTACCCGGTATTGGCAGGGCCGGTAGAGCCTACATTGTGTATCTATTGAGGCTGCCTTGCCCGGTAATTTGGTAAGGCCGGTAAAACCGTTATGCTATTCCATCTGCAGGTTGCCTTACCCGGTATTGGCAAGGCCGGTAGAGCCTAAAGACTGTCCTGTCCGGTATATTGACAGGACCGGTAGAGTCTGCCTTCTGTCTGTGCTATATTCTGTATATATATATATGTATGTTATTGCCATCCTAAGTTATCATTTATTATTTCAATAAAATTGATTTTTTTTACCTAAAACTTGTGTCTGAGAGTCATAATAAACCGTGACAGTACGAAAGGGCCATGACCTCAGACAGCAAGGTTGAAGGTAACGCACAGAATATCCATTGGAGGATGGATGTGCTCGAGCAACGTTTGGATCAGTTGGCAGTTGCAATTCAAACGATCCTTGAACGCACGGTACCTGCTGACCAATCTAGCTCTAGCCCGGTGGTCTCGCCAAATCAGACACCGGAAAGTGATACCAGACCCCTAGGGGGTACTGTTAAAGGGTTAACGGCTTCTGCACCCTTGCCGCTAAGATATGATGGTGACCCTAGTCTCTGCAGAGGGTTCATCAATCAACTCGAAATCTTTATGGAATTGACGGCACACGCATTTCCCAATGATCGTAGTAAAGTGGGGTTCACGATATCACTGCTCACTGGCAGAGCATTGGCTTGGGCTAACCCCTTGTGGGAGAATGCTAAACCTTGTACTAAGAACTTTAGTGAATTTGTGCGTTCCTTTCGAAGAGTGTTTGAGCCTCCTGGTAGAACCACCTCTGCTGCCAAACGCCTTATGGAGATACAACAGGGCAGGCGTACAGTGGGCGACTATGCCATCGAATTCCGCACATTGGCAGCAGAGGTAGGTTGGAATAACGAGGCATTATTGGCAGCCTTCTCTCAAGGCCTGAATGACCACATTAAAGACGAAATCGCTGCTAAAGATCTACCTATTGATCTAGATGATTACATTGAGTATGTTATGATAATTGACTCCAGAATACGTGAGAGATCAATTGCCAGAGATCGTAAGTTACGGTCAAAAAATAATGAGCCTAGTAGCATGTTTTGCCCACCCATCCCTCCCTTGGCATTGAAGTCTAGTGAACCAGTACGGGAAACAAGTGAACCTATGGAAATAGGCTTCACTAGACTATCCAAGGCAGAGAGACTATATCGCAAAAAACAAGGGTTATGTTTATACTGCGGTAAAAAAGGGCACTTGCTAAATTCCTGTCCGGTACGTCCGGGAAACGCACACACCTAGGGTATCTTGGGGGACAGGCCCTAGGTGGTGTACAATCGTCCCCAGTGTCGGGCATAATGAAACCCACCATACAGGTGGTATTGTCTTGGGCACAACGCTCTGTGGAGGTTTTGGCCTTGGTTGACTCCGGTGCAGCAGGGTATTTTATGGATAATACCTTTGCTGAATTGCACGGAGTTCCACGCATTGAAAGAGAAAACCCCTTGACTATTGAAGCGATTGATGGTAGACCCTTAGAACCGCCTCAGGTTATATTTGAAACTATGCCATTGTCTATGACTATTGGGGCACTTCACAGAGAAGAGCAGCAGTTTCAACTGATTAATTCCCCGCACCATGCGGTGATATTGGGATTTCCGTGGTTACAGTTACATAACCCACAATTCGATTGGAAAAAGTGTGAAATTGCTGCTTGGTCCCAGTTTTGTATGGACAAGTGCGTCATCCAGCCTATTAAGGTCATGTGCACCTCCTCTGCTATGCCGGATGTGTACCAACAGTTTGGCGATGTTTTTAGCAAAGGAGAGGCTAGTATGCTACCCCAGCATAGACCTTATGATTGTTGCATTGAATTGCAGCCTGGTGCTGTACCTCCGAAAGGACGCACTTATCCATTATCTTGTGATGAAAATAAGGCTATGGAGGATTACATTTCTGATGCCCTTGCTAGAGGGATCATACGTAAATCTACCTCTCCAGCTGGGGCTGGGTTCTTTTTTGTAAAAAAGAAAAATGGCGAATTAAGACCATGCATTGACTACCGGGGCTTGAATAAACTAATGGCAAAAAACGCATACCCAATACCACTCATCACCGAGCTTTTTGACAGGCTTAAGGGCGCTTCGATATTTACCAAGTTGGACCTACGGGCCGCTTACAATCTGGTTCGCATTCGAGCAGGTGATGAGTGGAAAACTGCCTTTAATACTCGAGCTGGGCACTACGAGTATCTAGTAATGCCTTTTGGGCTGTGTAATGCACCCGCAGTTTTCCAGGAACTGATAAATGATGTTCTGAGAGATATGTTACAGACATGTGTTGTGGTGTACCTCGACGATATACTGATTTACTCCCAAAACATGGCACAGCACATCAAAGATGTATCCGCAGTATTGCTACGACTCCGTGAGAACAAATTATTTTGTAAAATGGAAAAATGTGAGTTTCATAGAACCAGTGTGCCATTCTTGGGGTTCATAATTGGCAATGATGGCATTGCCATGGACAAAGAAAAGTTGTCAGCTGTCCTACAATGGCCAAAACCCAAGGGTCTTAAAGCCATACAGCGTTTCCTGGGTTTCGCTAATTATTATAGGAGGTTTATTAAGAACTTTTCTTCCATTGTCAAACCTCTGTCCGATCTTACGCACAAGGGTGCTAATCCTTCTTGTTGGCCGGTATCTGCTGAGAAAGCCTTTGAGAATTTGAAGCTGGCATTTGCTGCGGCTCCTGTGTTATCCCACCCCAATCCTTTACTTCCATTTACGTTAGAGGTTGATGCCTCAGATATTGGGGTCGGGGCAGTACTTTCGCAGCGACACGAGAAAGGTGGAACTCTCAGACCTTGTGGGTTTTTCTCTAAAAAGTTGACTGTCACTCAAAGCCACTATGAGATAGGTGACAGAGAATTATTGGCCATTATCCTTGCTCTTAAGGAATGGTGTCATTTGCTTGAAGGTACTAAGAATCCTGTCTTAATCCTAACAGATCATAAGAATCTGACCTATCTCTCGGAGGCCAAGAGATTGTCCTCTCGTCAGGCCAGGTGGGCACTGTTCCTGTCTCGATTTAATTTAATTGTATCATATTTACCAGGGTCAAAAAATATCAGGGCTGATGCACTGTCAAGACAATTTGAGGCCGACAGTGACAGAGTGGAAGCACCAGCTCCTATCATCCAACCTGATAGAATACTGGCTACTATACGCACGAGTATCACTTCTCCTCTAGGGGAGGAGATCCTGGCCTCTCAGGGGTCCGCTCCCCATGAAACCCCAGTGGGCAAATGTTTTGTCGCTGAATCATTTCGTACTAGGCTGCTCGAAACCTACCATTCCTCTAAGGCTGCGGGACATATTGGTAGAGACCAATTGTTATGGTCCCTTTCTCAGTTATTTTGGTGGCCTTCCATGAGAAACGATTGTGCCGAATTTACGAATGCCTGTGCCACCTGCGCCCGCGCTAAGACCCCGAGACATCTCCCTGTGGGCTTGCTTCAACCGGTGCCTAATGGCGAACGCCCCTGGTCTCATGTTTCCATTGATTTTATGGGAGAGTTGCCTATGTCGAAGGGGTACTCCTTTATATTCATGGTGGTGGACAGGTTTTCTAAAATGGCTCATTTCGTGCCCCTCCGTGGTCTTCCTTCAGCGAAGGAATTGGCAATGGTGTTCGCCAGAGAAGTATTCCGGTTGCATGGAGTGCCTAGGGTACTGGTGTCTGACAGGGGGAGCCAGTTTGTGTCTAGATTTTGGAGGGCATTTTGCCAACAGATGGGCATACAGCTGTCCTTCTCCTCTGCCTACCATCCCCAGACCAATGGAGCCGCTGAACGAGCTAATCAGGGCTTGGAACAATTTCTCCGTTGTTTCGTTACTGACCATCATGATAATTGGTCCGACTTGTTGCCTTGGGCAGAGTTCGCCAGGAACTGTGCGGTCAATTCTTCATCTGGGAGCTCTCCGTTTCTGATTAATTATGGGTTCCAGCCCTGTTTGCTTCCAGACTCATTACAGACGCAACAGATTCCAGCTCTGGATGAGCATATCGAGCAACTCCGTTCCACATGGGCACAAGTTCAGAGGGCACTTGGTCAGTCATTTCAGCGTCATCAGCGCCATGCTAATCGCAGAAGGCTTCCAGCGGTTTCCTTTCAGGTTGGGGATAGAGTATGGCTTTCCTCCAGAAATCTCAAGCTGCAGGTTCCGTCTAATAAGTTGGCTCCTCGGTTTATTGGTCCATACAGAGTTATTCGCAAAATTAACCCTGTCTCCTATGCACTAGACCTACCTGCATCCATGCGTATCCATAATGTGTTCCATGTGTCCCTTCTTAAGCCTCTGGTTTGCAATCGCTATACTACCACACCTGTGGTGCCAGGACCTGTTGAGGTCGAGGGCCAGGAGGAGTACGAGGTTCAGAGCATTATTGATTCCCGTAGGCTTAGAGGAAGGGTACAGTACCTGGTACATTGGAAAGGGTATGGTCCTGAGGATCGATCATGGGTGGATAGTACGGACCTTCATGCACCTAGGTTAACTAGGGCCTTTCATGCCAATTACCCGCAGAAACCTAAACCCTATTCTAGGAGAGGGGGTCTTTGAAAGGGGGGTACTATCACGGTGCCCGTGATTTGCTGCAGTTACTTGTCTGTCACCAGTAGGGGGCTTCTATTGGCTGTCTGCAGATAGCCCGCCTCTTATTGACTATTTAAACCTGGATTGGGCACCCTTTGAGTGCCCTTTCGTGTTGTTTCTGACCTTCTTGCTATCACTATGCTAGTGATAGCTGGGCCTCTGTTCCAGTGTTCCTGAGTTCCTGATCTCATGTGTTCCTGAGTTCCTGATGTCTACTGTTCCAGTGTTTCCTGCATGCTGAAGTACTTCCAGTCCTGGTTCCGGCCTAATCTCTGGTGTTGCAGTTCCTGCTGAACTTCTCTGCTGTTTTCTGATCTGACTGATCGTTGCTGGTTCCTGTCATCTCATCACCTGTCTTCAGTATCCTGGCGACCTTCTGCCTGGTCGCGTTGGTGACATTGATACAATTCCGTGTTGGTCCCAGCGTGCGGACGCTGGTTTGCTCCCAAGCCTTGCGGCTATACAAACTCGCTTGTTACACCAGTGTACGGTCACTGGTTTGCTCCAAAGCCTATCAGCTATACAAATCTGTGTTGGTCCCAGCGTGCGGACGCTGGTTTGCTCCTAAGCCTTGCGGCTATACAAACTCGCTTGTTACACCAGTGTGCGGTCACTGGTTTGCTCCAAAGCCTATCAGCTATACAAATCTGTGTTGGTCCCAGCGTGCGGACGCTGGTTTGCTCCTAAGCCTTGCGGCTATACTAACTCACTTGTTACACCAGTGTGCGGTCACTGGTTTGCTCCAAAGCCTTTCAGCTATACTAATCTGTGTTGGTCCCAGCGTGCGGACGCTGGTTTGCTCCTAAGCCTTGCGGCTTTACTACTCGCTTGTTACTCCAGTGTGCGGTCACTGGTTTGCTCGCTAAGCCTAACGGCTATACTATTCAGTGTTGTTTCCAGCGTGCGGAGGCTGGTTTGCTCCAAAGCCTTGCTGCTTAACGATTCTGCTAATTTGCCAGTTCCATCTGACTGCTGCTATTATCTCTGGGCTGCCCTGCCCGGTATTGGTAAGGCCGGTAGAACCTATTGCCACATTCCATCTGAGGTTGCCTTACCCGGTATTGGCAGGGCCGGTAGAGCCTACATTGTGTATCTATTGAGGCTGCCTTGCCCGGTAATTTGGTAAGGCCGGTAAAACCGTTATGCTATTCCATCTGCAGGTTGCCTTACCCGGTATTGGCAAGGCCGGTAGAGCCTAAAGACTGTCCTGTCCGGTATATTGACAGGACCGGTAGAGTCTGCCTTCTGTCTGTGCTATATTCTGTATATATATATATGTATGTTATTGCCATCCTAAGTTATCATTTATTATTTCAATAAAATTGATTTTTTTTACCTAAAACTTGTGTCTGAGAGTCATAATAAACCGTGACACTGCTACTGCCTGAGGCACATTACTAGAGCTAGTAGTGGCAAGTGTAACCTTGATTATCCATCACCCATGTTACTGCTGTTGTTGATCCCATTCCCTTTGAGCTGCCTAATCATCCTGCTGTTTAAATAACTCAGCAACATCAGCAACAACAGCAGTTGCAAATTCCACAATTACTCCAGGATATTTGACAATGACCAGTCACTGGCCACCACAACATGACCTACTGGTACTAGACATTTCCCCTCCTACTCCTTTTCCCTACATCAATCACATTTCCCTCAGATTTGAAAGCCTGTCACTTGACCAGATGGATAACAATGAGGGACGATATTGTGTGTGTCTGTATAAGGAAAACCATGCCCCCCTTGACGAAGGGGAGCAGGATTTTCCTTGTGTTGACACAATATTGTCCTTCATTGCAATCCATCTGGACTGGCTTTCAGATCTAAGGGCACTATGAATGATGTAGTAAAAAGGGGTGGGGAGGGGAAACTTTAAACTCAAATTACAAGGAAAATACAATGATAAAGACATTGAAAATGGTAGAGTGCATTATATAAAATTATAATGAACAATTGAATATTACTTTATTTGTTGACACTAATATCCCTTTCTATTTTGGACATTAAGGAACTAGGTTTGTCTCCACTACACATAGACACACATATATACAAACACACACACACATATTCACACACACACACACACACACACATTTACAAACACACACAGGCATATACACAAAGACACATACAAATACACAGATACATACGTATATGATGCACACGCATACATACACACACACACACATCCATCTGCACAGAAGAGCCATTATAGTGTGGAAGCTAATTTACGGTTATATAATTGTACACAACAAGACATGCTAAATTACACAATGTCAGTAAGGTATATCCAAAATCCAGAAAGACATTAGCAGGCATAAAAAAGTGTATAAACTTATAGGAATAAGAGTACGTAATAAGAACTCACTTTAAAACTGCAATAAAAGTATACAACTGCTCACAAAAAGAAATGATGGAAGTGGAAATAGTTCAAAGATGGACATTATTATAATTAAGTAAACTGAAAAACAAAAATCTTTCAAATTGGGTTTGTTCGCTCTGGAAAAGAGCAGCTTATGACACAGTATGATTTTTGTTTATACTGGGGCAATACAAAGAAACATAGAAAATTGGAAACATAGCTTTTGACAGTAGATAAAAACCAAGTGGCCCATCCAATTTGTCTTTTTTCATATCCAGCCAAAATATAGTCTTATCATATCCCCACCTTTCCCTTCTCTCTTCCAAGATATACATACCAAGGTCAATAGTCTATCATGGTAAGTTTTGCCATAAATATTTTGCACCATTTTAGTGGCCTTCGCTTTATTAATTTCCTTCTGGAGATAACTGTATACATTACTCCAGGTGAGGCCTTACCAATGATCTATAAAATGTCATTCATACCTTACTGCTTCTAATACCTCTTCATTCATGTATGCCCAGTATCTGGCTAGCTTTTCCCTCTATTTTACTCCATTGCTTGCCTGAATTCAAAGAAATATTTTTTAATTAATAGGACTATGCAAAGAGATTTCACTTTCTTCAAAAGAAAGGGCTGAATTTTTTTTCATCAAAAAATAACGTTCATATATTGGTGCATAGACTAATAGAAAGTTAATTCATGGAAGAATCCAATTGCCTTATGTAGTCAGGAAATATTTTTTTTAGATTTTGAGCTGGAATAAAATGGCTTCAATTTTATTTAATTTTTTTTTTTTCAAAAAAAAATAACCTGTGTTAAGAGGTTATATGCAAGAAGTGTTTGTATGCTCTATAGTAAGGTATTCATGAAAGGTATTCATTCTTGTGACGGCAGGGCCGGAATTACATCTCAGGAGCCTGTAGGCACAGAAATCTGAAGCCATCAAAGCCCGTGCAGTAACTGACCTGTAAGCTCTAAGTGGGTCTTTTGTCTCCTCCTCTGGCTGCTGCCTCCTTGATCTGATGGATTCATTTGGGGGTGAGCGAGTCCTGGGTCATGTCCACCTTAGCGGGAAGCGGGAGCGATCTGATCTCCTCTGACTGACAGCCTCTCACCCATCATCACGCACCCCTGCAGGCCATGATGACATCAATTCATGTGGTATGCAGACCAATAGGTCACATAGGCATGTGCAGAGGTAAGAGTACTCACTTCTCTTCATTGAGTCTCAGTAGACTCAATGAAGAGAAGTGCTTGCTGCCAGACAGTAACGCAACCACGCGAGTGAGTCTGGCAGCAAGTCTACACATTGAAAATAAAAACAATCCCAATGACAGGAGCCCCTCTGTGGGGTGCGCCTGTAGGTACATGCCTACTCTGCCTTATTATAAATCCGGCCCTGTGTGGAGGTCGACATAACTGGGCTCAAAAATTGGAAATAGTTAGAAATCCAATATGCAAACAAATCAATTAACATGGAAAAGTGCTACATTTCAACATTTGCTATTTGAATATGAATAAGAGAATATACCAAACCATAATTTAAACTACACATCTATATAAGAGTGATATGCTGTATCTATAGACCCAAAAACCATAATGAAATAAAGAGTCATACACTTAAACTTGCAAATGTTGTTACTAAAAGGAGTTAATTGCTAATCAAGTACCATTTATGTGAATGTCCTTTAAATGTTATCATTTCGTGTCTCTTCGTTCCTGTAGCAATTTCCATTTGATATCTTCAAAGCATAAGGTGAATTTATTTTCCTGTTGCATAAGTAAAGTATTTATAAAAGGATCTCAAGGTTGACAACATGTGAAATCTTTAGTCTCTTTTTGCTGCCAATAAAAATGTATGAATCTAAAGTTGTAATGTAGGTTCTTTATCTTTATCACCACAATATTTCCCAATAGCTTCTAACACTTGTACAATACCATAAATTATGGTAAAAAAATAGCATGCATTTTGTAGCATTTGGAACAAACACTCTCTTGAGTGTAACCCATTTGTTTTATGAGCTGCAGGGACACATATGTACAATGGAACAATTTATACAATGTTTCCTGAAGGTAACCAGGTAAATTCACTTTCAAGCATTTTAGAAAGAGTGGATGCCTATTGGAGTTTTGATTGGGAGAATTGTGATTTGTTCAAAATAATTTTTAAATGTGAGAAATTCTATATTTTAGTGGCATGGAGGCATTGGTATATATTTCTAGATCCATTGGATTATGTCCATGGGAAGTAATTTTATGAATATAGTGACCTGTTTGCAAATAAAATGAAAACATATGTTTATCTATTCATTTCTCAAATTGCCTAATGTCTTTGTTGTCTGAAGATATTATGTCACTCACCATTTCTATATCTTTATCTGCCCACATGCAGAATCCGATTCTCCTTTTTAGAACTTCAGTTTTTCTGCAAAAGGTAAATAGAGCAAAATTGTTTTCATATCATACAATTTGTGTTATGTAAATTGCCAGGTTTTGCAGACATCCTATATAATAATTTGCTAATTCGTGTGTAACGCAGCGACATGCGCAGTAGACACTGCTGCGCATGCTGCAGTCATGCGCAGTAGAGACTGCCCGCGCTGCGGCTGATACAGAGCCAGGCGCTCTGAAGGAGCGTCCAACTCTGTATCAGCCGCGGCGCGGGCAGTCTCTACTGCGCGTGACTGCCCCGCGACTGGGTGGCAGTGGCACTGTGGCCCGTGTAATGGGCTGTTCAACTAGTCCAGTATGAAGCAATAATCCGATAATGTGGGTGGAAGTTTTCTAATGTGTACATGGAGAAAGTATTTAAGGTTTATGGGGCATTCTAATACTTGATCTCTAAAGGTGTCTGTAAATATGTTGGTACTAGTGAACAATCTATAGCTGTACTTATCAGACTGTTAATGATATACAAGCAGCTTGTAGGAAGATTCAGTTATACTTGGGACATGGGTTGCTATACGTTAGAGTAGCTGATTTGTGGGTATTGTTGTTTCTATATAAAAGAAGTTAAAGGGATAGTAATATTTTATAATAAAAACAGCTAATTAATCATCATATTACTTGGGCCTTGGAGAGTGTTATTTCAATTCTGTCAGAGTTGTAGTTCAAGAGTAATTGAATGATAAAGTGTCCCCCTCCCGCCCCTTCTACTGATGTAACACTGCTCACCTCAGAGCAGCAGGGAGTGTCCAGGTAGACTGCAGAGAGGGACAATCTTTAATTAAGATAAGGGTAAAAAGCTGAAAAAAACTGTCAATGAGGGCAAGGTTTTCATTGTTCTCAGAGTAAGAAGATTGTCCCTTGCTGTTATCAGTCTGGTCTTACAACCAGATTCCACATGTGAGGAGAGCAGTGTTATACTAGGTAAAAGGGGCGGGAGGAGGATACTTTATCATTCAATTACTCTTGAACTACAACTCTGACAGTATTGAAATAACACTGTCTGTGGCTCAAATACTATGAAGATTAATTGGAGCTGCTGTTTTTGTCAAACATTACTAACCCTTTAAAGCTCTGCTTAATTTAGAAGAATGGAAGAGTCTGGATGAAATATAAAAGTGTGGGAAGCTAATCATTTTAATCAAATTACACCTACCTATGAAGGGAAAAGGAAGATTCACCTACATATGTAATTCCCTAGCTATTTTTCAGTAAAGTAAAGTCTATGATGAATATTTTGGATTTTTTTTTCTTAGCTAAAATGTCAGCAACTGATTGATGGAAATTATGGATCCATAAAAATGGAGAATTCGGAGATTGGTGTACATTGCAGAAAAGTATACTGTAAGAAAGCCCCTCCTCCAAAAGAGAGCCAGAGGGCTAATAGTATTTGGACAAATAAATAGCAGAGTATGTGTAAAATGGGCAATCATGGGTTACGTTTACGGTATGACACAATCAGAAGTAAATATTATAACCAATAAAGAATGATATATAGCACATAAATACCGTAGTTGAATCTAATAAAATACATTATAAATGGCATGCACAACAACTAGGTCCCACATAGATAGTTTTGAGAGGCATGTGAGACATATAGTTCCCACAAAGCAAATAAGTATTCAGCACAACAGAAAAATTGTATCTTAACCCTTTGAGTGCCAGAGGGGTACGCAACACACTGCAAAGCAATGAGTTGCGTACCCCTCTGGCACTCAAAGGGTTAAAGATGACATCTCAAATAACCAACTTTGGTGAGTAAAGTCAAGAGAGCAGGCCTCTCTTTTGAGTATAGCTCAGAACTTAAAGGGATAGTAATACTTCATTTTAACTTTATTTTATTTTGTAGGCATTAAAAAAACATGAAGAACGATATAAGTCTTATCTCTCAAACCTTTATGGTTTATGAGATATTCACAAGCAAAGTTTCCCCTCCCCGCCCCTTTTCCCTAGTGTAAGCCATCTCTTCTCAGATGTGAATCTGGTTGTATGACCAGACAGATAACAGCAGGGGACAATCTTCTTTGTATAAAAACAATGAAATCCCTGCCCCCCTTGACAAGTTTTTCAGGTTTTTCCCTTATCTTAATTGAAGATTGTCCCTCTCTGCAGTCTACCTGGGCACCTCCCTTCTGATCTGGTTGAACAGGGGGGGATACTTTGTTTGTGAATATCTCTTAAACCGTAAAGGTTTGAGAGATAAGACATATCATGCTTCATGTTTTTTTAATGCCTACAAAATAAAATAAAGTTAAAACGAAGTATTACTGTCCCTTTAATTATGAGAATATGTAAAAGAAGCAGCATTCACTGTGAATAGTAAAAGCAATGATGGGTTCAATACCTTTGGAAAACAGATGAGAGAGCAGGATAATGAGATTACTAAGTAGTAGGGATGAGCGAGCACCCCGATGCTCGGGTGCTCGGGTGCTCTGACCGAGCACCCCCTGATGCTCGAGTGCTCGGCCGAGCACCCGAGCCCCATTCAAATGAATGGGAGCACTCGAGCATTAAACCAGGCACCCCCTGCTCTGATGAGCGGAGGGTGCCTGGTCAATGTCCCCCTTCATCTCCGCTATGCCCCTCTTCCACAATGTCCCCCTTCATCTCCTATGCCATAGCGGAGATGAAGGGGGACATTGTGGAAGAGGGGCATAGCGGAGATGAAGGGGGACATTGTGGAAGAGGGGCATAGAGTCTATGCCCCTCTTCCACAATGTCCCCCTTCATCTCCGCTATGCCCCTCTTCCACAATGTCCCCCTTCATCTCCTCTATGGCATAGGAGATGAAGGGGGACATTGTGGAAGAGGGGCATAGCGGAGATGAAGGGGCACATTGTGGAAGACGGGCATAGCGGAGATGAAGGGGGACATTGTGGAAGAGGGGCATAGAGTCTATGCCCCTCTTCCACAATGTCCCCCTTCATCTCCGCAATGCCCCCTTCATCTCCGCAATGCCCCCGTACCTCCATTCCCTGGTGGTCCAGCGGAGCGTCTTCGGATCTGTGCCTCTTCCGGCACAGATCCTCTTCACCCGAACATGTCGGGCGAGCACATGGCGGTACTCGTACGAGTACCGCCATGTGCCGAGCAGAGCGATGCTCGAGCCGATCCGAGCATCGGCCGAGCACGCTCGCTCAACACTACTAAGTAGTTTTAAAGCGATAGTAATGTTTCACAAAAACAGCAGCTCCAATTAATGTTCATAGTATTTGAGTCATTTAGAGTGTTATTTCAATACTGTCAGAGTTGTATTTCAAGAGTAATTGAATGATAAAGTATCCCCCTCCCGCACCTTTTTCCTAGTGTAAGCCACCTCCCCTCAGATGTGGAATCTGTTTTTGAGACCAGACAGCTCACAGCAAGGGACAATCTTCTTACTGTGAGCATAAGGAAAATACTGGCCCCCTTGAAACGTTCTTCAGGTTTTTCTCTTATGCTAACTGAGATTGTCCCTCTCTGTGATCCATTTGGACACTATCACAGTGTAACTTGGCATCCATGCTGCCAGTTACCCTTGTGCTTCTTCTCAGCTCTATCTGGTGGTCACAGGGGCAGGCGTGCTTTGCTGTGATGTTGCGCTTGTTTATACATACGGATTTGATTTGCCTAATTGATTCCCACCTTAGAATGTGCCTATTTAAACTTCCCTGGACTTAATGTTAATTGCCCTTACATTGTGTTCCTGTTGTTACTCGTTACGTTTGCTCAGTCTTGTTGTGACCCTTGCCTGGCTTCTGATTCCACTTCATGTTGACTCCGGTTTGTCTGACTACCCACAACAGTTCTACCTGTGGCTCGGGCTGACTACTCGTTTTGTGGTCTGGCTATTCGCATGAGCGGTATTGTGGCTCGTGCTATCCCTGCTCCGATTACCACTGTCTGCATTTAAGTACCGTGTGGTAGTATGCATATACCTCTGGGCTCTTGGTCCCTACCAGGCATATAGAACCATAGGCAAGGTTCTTTATTCTGTTATCTCACTACAAGTAGTGCAGGCCTCTGCCCAGTGTGCATTCTGGGTAGTGGACTGTGGGCTGTCCACTTATCAGTATCTGGGGCTCAGCTGGGGAATTGCTTATTATCTGTGTATTATCAATAAAGGTGGTTTTATCTCAATTTACCTGTGTCTGACCTTCTTTTGTATTGCTCACTGTGACAGACACCATCTTGCTGCTCTGAGGTGAGAAATGTTACATTAGTAAAAGGGGCAGGAAGGGGATACTTTATCATTCAATTACTGTTGAACTACAACTCAGACAGTATTGAAATAACACTCTCCATGGCCCAAATAATATGAAGATTAACTGGAGCTGCTTTTATAGTGAAACATTACTATCTCTTTAAGATATTTGATGACAATAACACTTGTGGAAAAGGACCATGTTAAAAACCATGTTTTAAATCATAGTATCATACAGAAAGTCCATGAATAGTAAATTAATTATGAAATCTATAAAGAAGTCCATTTCTTGCAAAGATTCCAATGTCTTAGGCAATGCATTTTGAAAGATCTTCACTTTAGCTTGGTATAGCAAAGTGAAGTTAACTTCATGTTCAAAAAGTCTTTTGCAAGATGTGAAGGCTATCCATTGAGTGGATAGGAAAAAAGAATAGTCCTGGAACATGATTATTGGATGTCTTTAATAACAAAGTAACAGTATCTTCCTCTATGCTGATAGAATTTCCACTTTATCCATATAATTATGCAGTTTAAAGATTATTGTTTGTGGTTTTGCCCTCACATACTTTTATTCCAGACCCAGTCTATGTGCTCTTTCTCTAATGAAGTATTTTTCTGGCACATCAGGAAAGATTTGCTGTGGTAGCTAGTTGTGAGGAAGATCATTGAGATCCTTGGGTTTGAGGTTTGACTCACTCAAGATCAGGAATGCTTGTCAATCTTAAATGATTCCTTCTGCTCCTGTTTTGTAAGTCATTGAGTTTGTTGAAATATTCTTGACTTGTAGTTTCCAGATTACTGATTTTACATTTACATTTCTATTTCAAGTCTTTATGAGATTTAAGTTCAGCCATATCTGTTTTTACAGCATTATTAATTGCTGTTCATTTTTGGATTATAACTGGTAAAAAGAAATTAGCTAGAGCTTTAGCTGTTTCTATTGGCCTTGATCATGGATCCTCTCACTAAGGCGAACTTTGTGGTTATGGTCTAGCAGAAAATGTACTTTTCTCTACACTTTTTTAGTATGGTGATATTGGAGAGTTTGGGTAGTGCCCCCTTTATGAGTTGAAAAATTACCAAGTTTTAAAATTTCTTTACATGCATAAATCTCTAAGGTTGTTTGTCTGGAAGCCTGTGTGTTGAGATATGAAATTTTGGCACAGGCTAGGGGAAGTACTCACTACAATATTAGATGTAACATACATGTGAGAAGTCCAGTTAAATAAAGTAAAACAATAAATATATAATGTAAAATGTCTGGCAAGATTAAACGTCTCTCCCCACATACAGCAAAAATGCGGTATATAAACATAGGAGCTGATGGTTATCCATGCACTAGGTAAAATGCAGATCAGCAGTGGGACAGATGCCTACCACCTACTTCCCTGAATGGTGTTTATAGAGGTATTACAGATGTAAAGCTCAGAATTTCATCTGAATGTGGCTGGTTGCAGGCAAAAAGTGAGGACACAGCTTGTCCATGGCACTAGGCCTGAAGGCAGCTGATGGCTGAAAAATTGCGTAAGATAGCCAAAATGATTTCAAAATGCTCCTTATAGGTTTCTGGGAATAAAAGTTATAACATCTTGTCTGTATTATAGCTTGTTTTAGAGGCTTCCTCTGGAGTGCAGGTCTGCCTTACAGAGATCTCAGAATCGTATGTCCTTGCAGTTTGATGTCCAGTCATGACCCCTTTAAAGGGATAGTAATGGATCATTTTAAGTATATTTAATATTGTAGATAGTAAAAAATTAAAGTAATTGAGGCCAATCTGATCTCTCAAACCTTTATGGTTTGAGAGATATACGATTACAAAGTTCCCCCCTCCCTCCACTTTTGCTGACGTCAGGCTCTAGCTTACAGCAGGAGATGCTGGTCCCAGGACCATCCTGTGGCTCTTCATCAGAGCCAAAATAGCACACTATAGAAATAAATACTTCATTGGAAAGGTCTACAAAGTGTGCTTGCAAACCAGGCTAAATTTGATGGACATCAAACACATCAATGATAGACCTCTCAGGTAACAAAGTCATTAACTTTGTGTACTGTAGGTGTAGGGAATATTGTGGCATGTTTCAATAAATAAAAATTATTGGTTTCAAGTTTCTACATGAAAGCTGATTTTACTGAATATTTGATGTAAATGATGTACTAAGGAATGAATCAATTCTGAGGAAACTAACTTCACCATAGGGTCAAAGAAAAATGCACATTCATATAAATGGGGCTTTCAACCACTTGGATCCTGGAGATGTCTCCAAAGCATTGTTCTGCAATGCAATGGAGACTACTCTAACATTAGAACTTTGAGTGCTAGAGAGGCATCCAGTGTGTTACTCTGCAAAACCTTACATACCTATCAGGTAATCTAATGGTTAAATTAGTTAAAAGCACAGTATAAATAAAACTGAGTTTGGGGAATGCTTAAAGTGATAGTAATGTTTCATAATAAAAGCAGCTCTAATTAATCATCATAGTATTTGGACTTTGGAGAGTGTTATTTCAATTCTGTCAGAGTTGTAGTTCAAGATTAATTCAATGACAAAGTGTCCCCCTCCCGCACCTTTTACTGATGTAACACTGCTCAGCCAGATCAGAAGGGAGGTGCCCAGGTAGACTGCAGAGATGGACAATCTTCAATTAAAATAAGGGAAAAACCTGAAAAACTTGTCAAGGGGGGCAGGGCTTTCATTGTTCTCATAGGAAGAAGATTGTCCCCTGCTGTTATCTGTCTGGTCTATGGACTGGATTCCACATTTGAGAAGAGATGGCTTACACTAGGTAAAATGGCGGGAGGGGAAATTTTGCTTGTGAATATCTCTCAAACCATAAAAGTTTGAGAGATAAGACTTATATCGTTCTTCATGTTTTTTAATGCCTACAAAATATAATAAAGATAAAACGAAGTATTACTATCCCTTTAAAGGGGTTATTGCACCATATAAATCAAAGGGAATTTGTGTAATATATAACCCTTTGAATTTTAGAGAGGTATCCAACACATTGGCAGAGATTCACTAAGCGATGATAAAGAGGTGGTAAAGTGGAGATGGCTTCTCCAGTGATATCACTTCTCCAGTTCCTATGTTATTCTATGGAGCCTATGCACTAAGATCTCCAAAGTTGAAGAAATCTTAGTGAATAGGCTCCATAGAATAACATAGGACTTGGAGAAGTGATAAACTGGAAAAGTCATCTCTACTTTATCACCACTTTATCACCTCTTAGTGAATCTCCCCCTTTGTGTTGCAATGCTTTGGATACCTCTCCAGCACTCAAAGCAGGGTTAATATTTGTTTATTGAGACCTATGATTAAGTGCAACTAGCATGAAAGCGTTAGGCAATTTGTGCACTGACCCTTATTTTGTTATTTTGAGAGTATTGTTTAATACTACAACATGGAGTTGTTTTTTAAATTTGTATAAATAAATTGAAATTTTAACGTAAGAATTTGCTGTCGAGTTGGCTGTTTGGGATTTGGCCAGTCCGTGAAGCACTTCCTTCCTGTGTCGTAATATTTGTTTATGGACCAGTTATTTTGCCCCCGAATTTCTCCCGTTCTTCTTATATCTATCAACCTCAATGTGTACAAAATAGAATCCATTTTATTGAGGTGAGTCTCTATTATCGAGTCACATGATTTACATATGAAAAAGCAGAGCTGATTTTCAGCCAGGACATTCCAGGTCAGTGACCCATTATGTTTGTTTTAATTTTTTTTATTTTTTTGTCACGTTGTCTTCCAAGAAAATGGGGACCTTTTTTTTGTTCTGTGGTATTTAAAAAAATGCCTGTATGTGCCAAAGAAAATGGCATTGTTTGCTCCTTATTTGGAAATGGTCACTTTGTTTTAACCCCTTGATTGCCAGAGGGGTGCACAACGCATTGTAAAGCAATGCTTTGTGCACCCCACTGGCTATCAATGGGTTAATACTCCTGATGCATCAGTTATTTAGTTTATTCATTTATCTAACCTTGGATGCATTACCTGGGTTCTGCTCCTACTGATGTATCTGCTCCACAGACTAGTTTAACATTCTACTGCAATGCAAGGTAATGTTCCCTAATGAGGGGAGATGAAAATGTATTGAGCTTTTGGCTGTTAGATCTATGCACAGCCCATCATAAGGAAATTCACTGGGAGGCTGTTGAATTAAGAGATAATGGGCAAATAAAATGCATTAATGAAAAGCTACTTGTACTACATAATTTATTACCCATAATTGCATGGACGTATTAACAACCACAGCTCACCTGCAGCTAAAGTCAAATGTTCAGTAGACTAGCAAATGAAAACGAAAATGTATAAAGCAGTACCGTTCCCTGCCAGAGCGACATACACTGCATCCACATAAAGGGTTAAAGTACAAAATGGTTACTGCTCTCAGGGCCAGATTTCCTAACAGACAAAGTAGGCAACTGCCTGGAGCTTAAAGGGACACTAATGTCCAATACATTTTTTTTCTGGTTTTGTAGATTTATAAAAAAGAAATTATGTGGCACAAATCCCATCTCTCAAACCTTTACAGTTTGAGAGATATTCACATTGAAAGTTCCCCCTCCTTCCCCCCTCCTGATATTAGAGCTCTGCTGACAGCAGGAGATCCTGGGCCTGGGACCAGCCGGCGGCTCTGCAGCAGAGCCAAAATAGCGATATTTGAAAATAATTACTTAACTGGAATGGTCTACAAAGTGTGCCTGGATTGCAAGCACACTTTGTAGGCTGTTCAAGTGAAGTAGTTCTTTTCCAATATCGGTATTGCGGCTCTGCTGAAGAGTCGACTCGTGTCGGCTGACATGGATTTCCTGCTGTCAGCTTTACAGCTGGCATCAGGAGAAGCAAAACTTTACATAAAGGTTTGAGAGATGGAATTTGTGCCATATAATTTATTTTTATTAAACCTAAAAAACAAGAAAAATGTTTATTGGACATAACTATCCCTTTAATATTTGTTGGGGCTCCTCAGCTGTGATAGCCACACCCACATTCTGAATTTTGGGTGTGGCCAGAGCAATATCAATGCCCCTGCACTGGTTTTACACTGCATTTCAAGCTATTATTTAACCCTTGGATACTAGTGAGAGATCTGCTATGCACTGTGGGGCAATGCATTGGAGATCTCTCTAGCAGCCAAGGTGTTAAAGCCTTTTTTGTTCATGTTTGCTATGGCCAAGGGTATTTTTATGCCAGGAAAGACCAGATGGGACTGGGGTGGGGTCATGCGAGGACTGGAGGTGTGGCCATGGGTGGAGTTAAGGGTGCCTTGCCTAGGGGCTCCTGGAATGTAAATCTGGCCACTCAGTGCTATTCAGTATTGCAGAACTTTAGTTTGGTTTGTGTTATTTTGCCATTATACAGTGGCTCTGAATACAGTTCTATTCAATAATCTAAAAAGGTGCAATTCTAGAGCAAGCCAACTGCACCACAGGGGAGATATGAACATTCCTCATTTTTTTAAAGGGAAACCATAACTTATATATACGTGGTTCTCTATATACAGAAGACTGCAAATGTATGTGTAATACAAAAATAAATAGCTACATATACCTGACTGTTGTATGACAGGCATGTACCTAGATAAATTAATTGTTTAAAAAAAGAGCCACTTATTAATATTGCAGAGATCCCATTTGAATGGGGATTTGATTAACTCCTTTGTCGTGCAACATTCCTGCCCGTGTAGATATAACAACCTGTTGGATAACAACATTAGTTAGATATACTATATACGTTACTATCCAAGCACACAGAGTTGTGGAATATATTTGACTGCTTATTATATTGGAGCATTGGGTAATCTCAGCTTTAGATGGATATGACATTGACAATCCACCACTAATGATAAGAACTGGTGACATTTAACTTAAAGGGATAGTAATACTTCGTTTTAACTTTATTTTATTTTGTAGGCATTAAAAAAACATAAAGAATGATATAAGTCTTATCTCTCAAACCTTTATGGTTTAAGAGATATTCACAAGCAAAGTTTCCCCCTCCCACCCCTTTTTCCCTAGTGTAAGCCATCTCTTCTCAGATGTGAATCTGGTTGTAAGACCAGACAGATAACAGAAGGGGACAATCTTCTTTGTATGAAAACAATGAAAGCCCTTCCCCCCTTGACAAGCTTTTCAGCTTTTTCCCTTATCTTAATTGAAGATTGTCCCTCTCTGCAGTCTACCTGGGCACTTCCCTTCTAATCTGGCTGAACGGGGGGGGGATACTTTGCTTGTGAATATCTCTTAACCCCTAGAGTGCCAGCTACTTACGCCGTACGAGTGGACACAGCTGTACCTGCTGTGCCACGCTCGTACGGCGTAAGAGTGAAATGCGGTCACTGCATGAGCCGGTATAACCGGCATGCAGTGGCCGCATTAAAAAAAAAAAAGCCCCTGGCACTCATGGGGAGGCATGAGGATCACTCCTCATGCCTCCCCAGTTATTGATCTCCCAGCCGATCGGGCTGGGAGATCAATAAAGACAAAGGAGAAACAAAGTTTCTCCTTCCCCCTCTCTCCTACCCGAACTTCCGGGTAGGAGTGGGCGGGACCGGGGGAATCCTCCAAACGTCATCGGTGACATGGTCACCGATGACGTTAGGGAAGTTTCCCCGATCCTGTTCACTCCTACCGGTGGTAGGAGTGAAGGGCAGGAGAGCTCTTGCTCTCCTGCGGTCGCATCATTGATCTCCCAGCCTATCGGCTGGGAGATCAATGACTGGGGAGACACCAGGAGGGGTCCTGATGTCCCCCACGAGGTCTGAAATGTCTAAAAAAAAAAAAAAAATTAATAAAATTAAAGTAACCCTGTGAGTGCCACAGGGTCCCAGCACATTGCTTTGCAATGTGCTGGAGACCCCTGTTGCACTCACAGGGTCTATTCTTTGGGGGGGATTTTTTTTTTTTTTAAGACCTCATTGGGGGGATCAGGGGGGATCCTGATGCCCCTCAATGAGGTCTATAATTAGAAAAAAAAAAAAAAAATGTTTTAACCCTGTGTGTGCCACAGGTGGGGGTCCAATGCACCCCCCCCTCCTGTGGCACACACAGGGCTTTTATCATTATTTTGTTACCAGAGATTGTTGGGGGGCCATCAGGATTGCTCCTGATGGCCCCCCAACAAGCTCTGATTACAAATTAATGATAAAAAAAAAAATAACCCTCTGAGTGCCACAACGGTCCAATGCATTGCTTTGCAATGCGCTGGAGACCCCGGTGGCACTCACAGGGACACTTTTTTTGATAACTTTTTTTTTTTTTTTTGTAAGACCTCATTGGGGGGATCAGGGGGGTTTGTATACCCCTCAATGAGGTCTATAATAAAAAAAAGTAAATAAAAAAAAAAAATTAACCCTGTGTGTGCCACGGGGGGGGGCAATGCAGCCCCCCTTCTGCGGCACACACAGGGCTTTTATCATTACTTTGTTATCAGAGATTGTTGGGGGGGTCATCAGGATTGGTCCTGATGGCCCCCCAACAAGCTCTGATTACCAAGTAATGATAGAAAAAAAATTAACCCTCTGAGTGCCACAAGGATCCAATGCATTGCTTTGCAATGCGCTGGAGACCCTTGTGGCACTCACAGGGTCACTCCGTTTGTGGACATATATATTTTTTTTTACTAAGACCTCATTGGGGAGGGATCAGGGGGTCCTGATGCCCCTCAATGAGGTATATCATAAAAAAAAATAAATTAAAAAAATTTTATCCCTGTGTGTGCCACTGGGATAGGGGTTCAATGCAGACCCCCTTCCTGTGGCACACACACAGGACTTTTTATTATTACTTTGTGATCAGAGCTTGTTTGGTGGCCATCTGAATACAAAGTAACGATAAAAAAAATTAACCCTTTGTGTGCTACAGGGGCCCAATGCATTGCTTTGCAATCCACTGGACACCCCTGTGGCACCCAAAGGATTATTTTGTTTTCCCCTTTTATTTTTTATTTAGACCTCATTGTATGGGTTCTGATGCCCCCAACGAGGTCTACACAAAAATATTGGGGGAAAAGCCCCAAAAAATGCACGTGCCACAGGGGGGGGTCCGACGCAGTGCTTTGCAATACGTTGGACCCCCTGTAACACACACACACACACTTTTTTTTTTTTTAATTATTCTGTTTTTAGACCTGGATGGGGGACACCAGGAATGTTCCTGACACCGCCTCCCCAACGAGGTATGAATACAAAATAATAATTAAAAAAAAACAACTCTTTGTGTGCAACAGAGGGTCCAACGCATTGCTTTGCAGTGCATTGGGCACCCTTGTGGCATGCACAAAAAATGCCTCCGATTCCCCCCCACACATACACATGTACCGTATTCCCCTGCCTGGTTCCACAGCCAACTGGCAGTCCCATTCCCCAGCCTGACCCCCAGCCTGTTTCCACTGCCTATTGGTAGACTCAAAGTACCAGTATGCACTAGATTCAGGCTGGGAATCAAACTTTGTATGAGGGGGACATACAGTGCACACTGGTAGTCACAGATCTCCCATACACACTCTCAGACACTGCCCCACCATCTCCACCATCCTTGCTCCTCTGCTCATACCCACACACACTGCCTAATCCCTCACCCTCCCACACTGTTACACTGGTAGTCACAGGTCCGCGCGTACACTGGCTGACGCCCTAGCTTCTTTCATCTGTTAGCCATAAAATCACACATACACTGTTTGCTTTCCCATTCCTATTTCACTGGTAGCTACACTCCTGTCACTCAAATTGGTATGTCAACCCACAGCAGTTGAGTACCATTTTTCTTAGGCTGGCAAGAAGTCCTCCTAGGAAATCCCACGCCATTGAACCATTTTAGTATCTTTGAAGTGACTGAAGTGTAAAAGAAATGTTTGTTTGTTTTCCTGTAGCACTACATTCTGGAAATAGTTGTGCCAACTAACTTAGGGGTAAAAAGGCAAGTGACCCCTCATTAGATGCGGCATGTTGTCTTCTTTCCAAAATGGTATAGTTTATCTACCTTTTCTTCACTTCTGAAGGTGTTATAGCCATTTTCGTAGAGGCAAGTCAGGTTTGAGAAAATGTTAGAAACATCAGTTTGTAGTAGGTGTAGTTTTCTACTTCTAGCACTCCCTAAGGTAGTTCAGCTCATACCAATGGGGTGTCATTTGACTCCTAAGAGCTTTAGCTAACGAATGCAGTTGAAAATTCCATGGTTTTCACAGAGCTCCATACATTTGAAGGGGCAGAAATGTAAGAAAATGCCTTTTTTTTCATTAGCGCCACCTCCTGGAAGCATTTGTGCATGCCAGCCTTTGGGTATGAAGGCAAGTGACCTCTCATTAGATGCGTCAGGTTGTTTTCTTTCCAAAATGGCATTGTTTTCTACCTTTCCTGCATATCTATTATGGTTATAACCATTTTAGTGCAAGCAGATAATTTAAGAAACAAAAGTGTCAGGTTTACGTACGTGTTCCTAGCACCCACATATTGTATGTTAAGCCACACAAATGGGCTACCATTTTTCTCATGTTGGTAGCAGGTACTGAATACAGCAGGAAATGTTATGGTTTTCAAAGATTTTAGTATCTTTGAAGTGGTGGAAATGTAAAAAAAACATGTATTTATTCCCATAGCGCCACCTTTTGGAAATATTTGTGCACTTCAGCCCAGGGGTAGAAAGGCAAGTGACCCCTCATTTGATGCGGGAGCATGTCTACTTTCCAAAATGGTATACCTTTTATACCTTTCCGTCATTTCTCTAACAGTTATGAACATTTTAGTACAAGCAGCCATTTTCGAAGAAGCAAACAGGTAAGTGTAGTTATGCTTTTCTGGCACCCCTAAGGTATGTCGATTCATTCCAATGGGGTGTCATTTTTCTCCTAAGAGCACTAGCTAATGAATACAGTTGGAAATTCCATGGTTTTCACAGATTTCCATACAGATGAAGGGGCAGAAATGTAAGAAAATGCCATTTTTTTCCTATAGTGCCACCTTCTGGAAGCATTTGGGCACAACAGGCTTGGGGTAAGAAGGCAATTCACCCCTCATTAGATGCGGCAGGTTGTCTTCTTTCAAAAATGGTATGGTTTGTGTAGCCTTTCTTCACTTCTCTAGTTGTTATAACCATTTTTGTACAGACAAGTAATGTTTGAGAAAATGTTAGAAAAATAAGTGGTTGCAATAGGTGTAGTTTGGTACTTGTAGCGCCCACTAAGGTAGGGGAACTCATACCAATGAGGTGTCATTTTTCTCCTAAGAGCACTAGCTAATGAATACAGTTGGAAATTCCATGGTTTTCACAGATTTCCATACAGATGAAGGGGCAGAAATGTAAGAAAATGCCATTTTTTTCCTATAGTGCCACCTTCTGGAAGCATTTGGGCACAACAGGCTTGGGGTAAGAAGGCAATTCACCCCTCATTAGATGCGGCAGGTTGTCTTCTTTCAAAAATGGTATGGTTTGTGTAGCCTTTCTTCACTTCTCTAGTTGTTATAACCATTTTTGTGCAGACAAGTAATGTTTGAGAAAATGTTAGAAAAATTAGTGGTTGCAATAGGTGTAGTTTGGTACTTGTAGCGCCCACTAAGGTAGGGGAACTCATACCAGTGAGGTGTCATTTTTCTCCTAAGAGCACTAGCTAATGAATACAGTTGGAAATTCCATGGTTTTCACAGATTTCCATACAGATGAAGGGGCAGAAATGTAAGAAAATGCCATTTTTTTCCTATAGTGCCACCTTCTGGAAGCATTTGGGCACAACAGGCTTGGGGTAAGAAGGCAATTCACCCCTCATTAGATGCGGCAGGTTGTCTTCTTTCAAAAATGGTATGGTTTGTGTAGCCTTTCTTCACTTCTCTAGTTGTTATAACCATTTTTGTACAGACAAGTAATGTTTGAGAAAATGTTAGAAAAATAAGTGGTTGCAATAGGTGTAGTTTGGTACTTGTAGCGCCCACTAAGGTAGGGGAACTCATACCAATGAGGTGTCATTTTTCTCCTAAGAGCACTAGCTAATGAATACAGTTGGAAATTCCATGGTTTTCACAGATTTCCATACAGATGAATGGGCAGAAATGTAAGAAAATGCCATTTTTTTCCTATAGTGCCACCTTCTGGAAGCATTTGGGCACAACAGGCTTTGGATAAGAAGGCAATTCACCCCTCATTAGATGCGGCAGGTTGTCTTCTTTCCAAAATGGTATGGTTTGTGTAGCCTTTCTTTACTTCTCTAGTTGTTATAACCATTTTTGTATAGACAAGTAATGTTTGAAAAAATGTTAGAAAATTTAGAGGTTGTAGTAGGTGTCTTTTTGCACTTCTAGCATCCCCTGTGGTAGGTGAACCCATACCAACGGGGTGTCATTTTTCTCCCAAGAGCACTAGCTAATCAATATAGTTGTAAATTCCATGGTTTTCCCAGATTTCAGTACTGTTGAAGTGGCAGAAATGTAAGAAAATGCCATTTTTTTCCTATAGTGCCACCTTCTGGAAGCATTTGGGCACAACAGGCTTGGGGTAAGAAGGCAATTCACCCCTCATTAGATGCGGCAGGTTGTCTTCTTTCCAAAATGGTATGGTTTGTGTAGCCTTTCTTTAATTCTCTAGTTGTTATAACCATTTTTGTATAGACAAGTAATGTTTGAGAAAATGTTAGAAAATTTAGAGGTTGTAGTAGGTGTCTTTTTGCACTTCTAGCATCCCCTGTGGTAGGTGAACCCAAACCAATGGGGTGTAATTTTTCTCCCAAGAGCACTAGCTAATGAATACAGTTGTAAATTCCATGGTTTTCACAGATTTCAGTACAGTTGAAGGGGCAGAAATGTAAGAAAATGCCATTTTTTTCCTATAGTGCCACCTTCTGGAAGCATTTGGGTACCACAGGCTTGGGGCAAGAAGGCAAGTTACCCCTCATTAGATGCGGCAGGTTGTCTACTTTTCAGAAATATATAGTTTTATATAGTTATTCCACTGTTTTAGGGTAGTTTTACCACAAAAACCCTAGAATGTGCATTTTAGTTTATAAAGTTGAAAATGTCATTTTGCGCTGCTGGTGATTAGGGCTCTGCGCTAGCCTTAGACTTAGGTAAAACTATACAAATTTGGTATTTTTTTACTCGGGGGACTCTGGGCTTTTTCAAATAATTGAAACTTTTTCAATCAAGGTAAATGTTTTTGATACATAGTATGTGATTTTAGCAAAATGAGTAAATTTTCACTTTTTTTTGTCATTATGACATCATAGCTTTTTGCACGATGTAAAAGTCTCTTCATGTAAGGTATCACGAGAAAGCTCAATTCGTTCTGAAAAAAACAATATATAGTTTTCCATATTTAACTAAAAATCCCCAGAGGAAATCAAGCCTAAACGGAAGGATAGCAAAAATGTTGAAAAAGTGTCTGGCCTGCAGGGTTCAGAAAATGGCCCGAGCCTCTGGCACTGAAGGGGTTAAACCATAAAGGTTTGAGAGATAAGACTTATATCGTTCTTCATGTTTTTTTAATGCCTACGAAATAAAATAAAGATAAAACGAAGTATTACTATCCCTTTAATATATTAGATAAGGATTCTTTTTGTACTGTGCACAGTTATTATATGCTCCGGAGCTTTATTACGATATAATATCTAGTTATAGGTACATTTCCATTCGTATATTGATTGCTAATATTATGTATTGATTTTAATATATGTTTTAATAAATGTGTTATACATTAGCAGTGAACTGTAGCACTCCCCCTACATATTTGTATCTATTTTTTCCTTAGAGCTTGTACCACTATCAAGCCCAGGGATGGTAGCAATACTGCACACTAATTTTTATTGGATTTAGAGGTTACTAGATCAGCTGGGCACCATGATCACACTAAGCTTTTTTATGTATACACACACAAATACCACAATTTTAATTTATTTTAATTTGCTTGATTTTTTACAATGTTGCAATTTATCTTACAGCAATACTTAATACAAATTACAAATTATGTTTTACCAATTTCCCTATGCCCCTTGATAATCATCCCAATGAACCTCACCATTATTGCTTGATGGAGGTGAAACTGGTGCTGTAATAGATTTGCTTTCTCTTTCTATCTATTCAGTCTGCCTAATACCTAATAAGGCATTGTAAACTCAAATATAGTTAAGGGCCATGTGTGCAATGATCCCTTCTAAGAAGGATTACATATTCAACATTTCCTCCTAAGGAGGGCCACAAGCATGGCTGCCAATTTATCACTATTATTTTGTTGGAGAAATCTGGAGACAGATGAAATAAAAAAATTGTTTGCGGCTGTGCTGTTGCAGTTCTGATAATGAGCCTCTATCTGTGCAATCTTGGGCTCTCAAACTGTTGGGAGAAAACTACAACTCACATCATCCTCAACCAGCTAACAGCTAGAGAGCCAAAGGTTTCCTACTCTTTCTCTAGAATATGACAACAAACCAATCTTATCTAAAGTGGAATTTTGGCCAGAAGGGCCATACTGCAATTAGAATAAAAATATCCTGCTGGGGCTGCAGTTTATGACTGGCTGGGGAAAAAGAGAATTGTAGCCCTAAACAGCTGGAGGGCCTCAGGTTGATGGAGCTTGCTCTGTGTGTGTTCCCATATGCCTGGATCAAGACAGCCATAGTGGGGTACAAGCTTTCTTTGTTCTCTGCTTGACTTTAAAGGGATATTATTGCTTATTATAGAAAAAAAATATAGAGATGTCAGGGTTTAACCTGAGTAAAACAAGGGATTTCCAAGTGCTGAGAGATGTTTTATTCAAAAGTCACTGCAGCTAAAACAAGCTTTTTTGATGCAATACTTCCACAGCCTGAAATTTTATGATGATGCTGTTGCTTCACCAGTATATGGACACATTGCCAAAGACAATAATCCTCTATAGGCTGTTGTAACAACAGTGTCTCTGTATACATTTAATCAAAATAAATACCTAGGAAGTACACAGATCTGCAATTAGAATGGTTATCGTTTAACTTTTGAATGCCACAGAGTTATGCAACGCATTGCAACCCAATGCGTTGGATAGCTCTATGGCACTAAAAGGGTTAATATAAAAAAGGAAACAGAGTAAACAGATGACAGATCTGCATTATATCATACAAATTACTTCAATGTGAATCCTGAATAAAGAATCCATTATTATCCACATATTAATTCACTTCTTTCAAGTTGACATTATGTTCTATAGGTTGGTCAAAATATGTTTAAGCTCATGCTATTTTAGTCAAGTTCTAACAAATACATTTTACCATAACATATGGCGTACACAGCTTTATATTTAACCCCCTAAGGACCATAGACGTGCCAGGACTGTCAAGGTATTCCGGCATTAAGGACCAGTGACAGTCCTGGCACGGCATGGAGTTCAGGGCTCTCTGCGTGGCTATACACCACTCCGTAAGCCCTGAACCGAGACTTAAAGAAAAAAAAAAGCCCCGTGGTCCTCAAGTGCCGGCCGCGTGTGCGTGCTCTTGTCCTTAAGGGGTTAAAGCTATAATTAATGCCCTCATGTATTTAGAGTGTGCAAATATTTGTGGTTGGCCCTAAAAGGATGAAAGTATTAACAATAATAATGATAAAATAATATACATCGATTGTGATATTAAAAGTGACATACATAGCAATATAGTTGCCTCATAACCCAGAGAAACTAGCACTGTATTTAAGAGTTCCTGCCACCAAAATTAGTGTTAGTCTGTTTACAGAACTCCCTGTTTTACCTACGAATACATAGTATAACCCTGTTTCCTCTTCTCTTAAATGTATCCATTGTATCTGCCAATATGACATCCTTGCTCAAAGAATATCACAGTTTAACAGGTCTTACTGTCAAAAATCCTTCCTCTGCTGAAGTTAAAAACCTCCTTTCTTCTAATCTTAAGTGGTGACCCTTACTAAAACCTTTATAGAAAAATAGTTAAAGAACAGTTAATAGTAGTGTAAATTGTGCACAAGTATACAAAAAATCTTCTATCCCCTTTCAACAAACCCACAAAACGTATAGCTAGGCAAAAAAAATTAAAAATATTCATTAAGGGGGCACTAATGTAAAAATTGTGTAGTGTAGTTTACTTTGATAAAAAATTATAGCACATGAATATGAAAGTACAATTAAGTACTAAAAATGTAGGATGGTGAAAACACAAAAAGTAATTATTATATAAAAAGATATTTCTTAATATTTAAGCAGAAATAAGGAAATAATACTGGAACGTCTGATAAATGATATGCCAATAAAATAATAATATGATCAAAAATAAAATGTACTTACAAGAGAATATGTGTGATGACCATAGGACATATGACAATTGAGACAGATAAAATGAAATGAGATTTATGATGAAATATGTAAGAGAGTGGGTAATGCTGATTCTCTCATGAACTACATAAAAAAGAAACAAATACATACAGAGGTCTGCAGTATAGATATGCAGGTACAATGTAGCAACTACATTCAAACAAAAGTACAAGCTAATTGACTGAACCACTGATTGATAAAGCAAAGCGATAAAGCTGTGGTTTAGACATTACAATGCATCTAGAGAATAATAAATCTCTGAATATTGGTAGTGTAATGTCTGTGAACTATACAATTCATAGATACAAAGTAAAGAAATTATGTCTCCCCACACCTTGAACAGAGTTCACATTTGTAACTTGTACAAGAAAATAATGAAGGAAAATATATGTACTGTACTCTGACACTTAATGTATGAATCCCATCCTGTCTGTTTTGAGTATGATTCTGATCACATGTGGAGAAAATGATTGTACTGTCCCCACTCAGTGGTAGACTTCATATTGTTGTGGATAATGCCTCTCCTATTTGTACTATAGTACACACATATGGATACTCGCAAGGAAGTGTTGCTCTTGGGTGGTAATCAGCTAACCTGAGTATGATAGCTTGTGGATGTGTTTCTTATTCTGCCTCCACTCCAACACCCCCAGAACTTGATATATCTTAATGCTTTTATGGTTATTCCCAATATCATGAAGCAATAGTACTCCAAATTAGAAAATACATAGAAGTAAAGCTAAAAAATGCTCTGACATTTGAAACAATATAAATAAATATAAAATAGTTTAATAAAATAAAAAAAAATGCTATATAATAATTCGCTAAAATGTGTGTAATGATGCAGTCATGCGCAGTAGCGACTGCCCGTGACAAGGCTGATACAGAGCGGGATGCTCAGAAGGAGCACTGTATCAGCTGTGGCGCGGGCAGTCTCAACTGTGCATGACTGCACCGCGACCGGCTGGCACTGTATCAGCCGTGGAGCAGGCAGTCTCTACTGTGCATGACTGCACCGCGACCGGCTGGCACTGTATCAGCCGTGGAGCAGGCAGTCTCTACTGTGCATGACTGCACCGCGACTGGCTGGCACTGTATCAGCCGTGGAGCAGGCAGTCTCAACTGTGCATGACTGCCCTGCAATCGGCTGGCACTGTATCAGCTGTGGCGCGGGCAGTCTCAACTGTGCATGACTGCCCCGCAACCGGCTGGCACTGTATCAGCTGTGGAGCGGGCAGTCTCTACTGTGCATGACTGCACCACGACCGGCTGGCACTGTATCAGCCGTGGAGCAGGCAGTCTCTACTGTGCATTACTGCCCCGCAACCGTCTGGCAGTGGCACTGTGGCCCGTGTAAGGAGCTCTTCAACTAGTTATTTAATAAAAAAATTAAAATACAAAAAAATATAATCACCATGGTGATGTGAAACTACCACATAAAACTAAGCTGGAGAGGACCACAGAAAACTATATAACACTCCTTACATTTATCACCACATGAGTGGATGGGGACCTCAAAAACTGGGATACATTCACAGACAATTTTATAGAAGTCTGCCCCACCCATTTTCTGATTCCTATGTTATTCTACTTTGAGAAAATGCATTTTTTTATAGTTATTGAGCTACTAGGTTAGTTTGACCATGTTCTCAGGGCATTCAAGACATCCTATATAATAATTCGCTTAAACGTGTGTAGAGACTGCTGAATGTGCTGCAGTCATGCGCAGTAGAAACTGCCCGTGACGAGGCTGATACAGAGCTGGACTCTCCGAAGGAGCGTCCGGCTCTGTATCAGCCTTGGTGCAGGCAGTCTCTACTGCACATGACTGCTCTGCGACCGGTCTCTATTGCGTATGACTGCCCTGCGACTGGCTGTCAGTGGCACTGTGGCCCGTGTAACGGGTTCTTCAACTAGTTTAAAAATAATTGAATCTTTCTCAACCAACATAAATACGTTTTATATTTAGTGTATGATATTAGCATTTATTTTGTATTTATGACATCATAACTTTTTTTTACAATACAAAATTTACTTTATTTGAGACACCATGAAATTGCTGAAAAAAAATTATGCTATATATGTTTATCATAAATGGGGCAGCATATTGGTGCTGAAACGCTGACAATCATTTTTTGCTGATTTACTAATACATTTATCATTACCAAGACCAGTGGGTACTGCCCCATTTATGATATACATCTACATTCTCTTTTAGGGATTGTGCACCTGGGCAATTGTTTCAATTGTTGCAATTAAGTGCTTTCACCCTCTTTCATAGATATATATATATGGCATCCAGGGGGAGGCAATCTCGCTTAAGAAAAATATAATACGTTTGACACATTCAAAAATGAATAAACATAGGGAGATTATGGTGTACTATAACAGGGTGCCATCAGATCCAAAAATGCTAACCATAAACAAAAGAACTGCATATAGATCATATACAGGTTCTCAACGCCTCAAAAGTAATTTACAACAGTAAATAAATAATAATAACTAATATCTCAAAAGTAGAAAAATAAGTGTATTAAAGAACATTGCAATGATCCTCGAAATAGGAAATGCTCCCACACCCTGAAATCTCTCTCCTCCCCCTCTCGTACCCACACCCACAGTAAAAAACAACATTGTGGTTAAAAACAAAGCTAAATCCTGTTGCTAGGCGGCAACTATGCACTACTATTAGTAGCCATTCACCACATTGATAGTAAACCATAGATTATATAGATAAGGAGGGATAGTTGTATAATAGCTTACTAAGGTTCCTCAATAGAAACATGGGATAGCTGAGTCACTCAAGAAAATCTTATAAACACTCAACATCAAGCATTTTCCAGATAATCCGTGTCTCAGTAAGCCCACCAGTGCCTTGGATTCATCATAGCTGTTTGTATATCTATACCTGTGTAAGGTTTTCTCTTGACATCATCATGATTGTGTGCCAGTGTCACTTAAGCAGGACCACAGTTTTCGAGGCATATGTTGCTGTAGGATTCCCAACTTTGACTTTCAGATACTTATTTCGTCACTGCAGCTCTCAGAAGAAGTTTGTGGTGGCAAATGTTGCTCCATAGGAAACAGAGGAGAAAAATGTGTTGGAATTAGTGAAAATGTGGAAAATTTTGTATTGGAGAAAAGGAGAAAACTTTCACGAATCGTCCATTTTTCATGAAAAGTCATGCAGGAAATTTTTCTGCCTCTTGAGTGTGATTTTTTTCCTTCTTTTTGCTATTTTATATATAAATACATATATATATATATATATATATATATATATATATATATAGTAACTAGTTACCTATGGGAATCACATCTAATCAGATGGATACCATAAATGATGAAAATGTGTCCCTCCTCTGGGGTACTAAAAAAAGAATCCCCCAAGCTTCTACAGCTAAAATGGTTAACCCAGCACTTAAAGGGATAATAATTTTTCATAATAAAAGCAGCTCTAATTAATCATCATAGTATTTGGACTTTGGAGAGTGTTATTTCATTTCTGTCAGAGTTGTAGTTCAAGAGTAATTCAATGACAAAGTATCCCCCTCCTGCCCCTTTTACTGATATAACACTGTTCAGCAAGACCAGAAGGGAGGTGCCCAGGTAGACTGCAGATAGGGACAATCTTCAATTAAGATAAGGTACAAACCTGAAAAACTTGTCAAGGGGGGCAGGGCTTTCATTGTTCTCATAGGAAGAAGATTGTCCCCTTCTGTTATCTGTCTGGTCTATGGACTGGATTTCACATCTGAGAAGAGGTGGCTTACACTAGGTAAAAGGGACGGGAGGGGAAACTTTGCTTGTGAATATCTCTCAAACCATAAAGGTTTGACAGATAAGACTTATATAGTTCTTCATGTACTTTTAATGCCTACAAAATAAAATAAAGATAAAACGAAGTATTACTATCCCTTTAAGGACCTGGCACGTCATGGAATACTGGGATGGCAGAACAACTGCACGCTGTTCTGCCATCCCAGAATTCAAATTGCAAAAAAATAAAGCTCTGTGGTCCTTAACGACCATTCGCTGGATCGGGCGGTTGTTAAGGGGTTAAATATGCACCATGCTGATTACTGCAGGAGAGGTTTTAAAGACACAGTACATTACATTATTTTGGTGAATAAAAGATAATTATTAGAAATGGATGTTGCAGACTGTGCCCACATCCAGTTATTAAGGTCCTCAACCACTTTACTGCAGATGATGTCCTCTAAAGGCTGCTCAGTAAAGCCATGGGGTCATTAGTTAGCACTTTTAATAGAAAGCAGTCTGTAAGTCTTATAATATGGTCATACATAATAGATAAGATTTGCCTAAAATGGAGTGCCTTGGCATGGCTTGCAAGATGAAGCATATTTTGGCCAAATTAGGCAACAAAACCACAATGTGAAATAAGTGAATTAATATGTGGTTAATTATGTATGCTATACAAATAGTTCACATTTAAGCAATTCATATGCGGGAGTGCAGGTTTGTCTTTTGCTTGCTTTGTCTTTAATTTGGGAATTGTGGAGGGGCCCTTCATTTCTCACTGAACTTCATATTTTGTGAACTTAGATTCCCTTTTTTTGCATAAGTACATTATGGCGTTCTAGCTCGGATTTTTTTCTTTTAATCTAAAATATTCCTTTTTAAATATTGTTAAAAAATGCAATTCTCCTTTGTGAAAAATGACATTTTTAAAATCTTTCTCTTTATTGGTACCAGGTCTGGAAATTATCTCCATCATATAAAGTCTTGTTCTTTATTCAAAGCATGTGGATTAACCAATAACTGATACTTTCTCTATTGTTTTTGGAACCTTTCCCCTCTCTTTCTCTCTCCCATAAAACACTTTGACTAATCATGTGGAGAACAAAAGGCCTCAGCTTTTAACAAAGAACAAACAATGCAACTGTGAACCCGCAGTGCGTTCAAACAATTGACATTTCTGGTGCCAGTATAGACAGCATCTGTTTTGAGTACTAAGGAAAAAAAACTGTGAATTCCCAGCCTTAACACATGGGATGTGTAACAGGCAGATCCACAATAAGCTCTGCGCAGACTCTCTCCTTATAAAGGAGAAAACTATAATAATCTTTCTCTCATTCAAAAACATATGGAGACATAGTATCAGGTTTTATACAACCTAACATGTCTGACTTTGCTTAAAAAACTAAAGGCACAAGCTTAGCTATGTAGCAAAATTAGATTATTATTATTAACTGTTTAAGGACCACAGGCTTGTAAAACACTTTTCAAAGAAATAAATTGAACACTCCCTGTTCTTTAATGTGTTAAGCCAGGGGTGTCCAAGTTTTGGTCCTCAAGACCCCCCAACAGTGCAAGATTTAATGATTTCCCAGTCTGAACAAAGGTGGGCCCATCAAAATGAATTAATCACTGGTTAGCGCACCTATGCTTAATCAGAGAAATCCTTGTATAAGAGTCAAGCACTGATATTACCTTCTGGAATGGATCAAGCCATACTGGTACAACACCCATAAGTCACATCAGTAGGTAAGTATAGCTGAGCTAAGATGCTCAATTAGATTGAAAAGTGAGAATAAGTCAAGATAGAACTAAATTCCTAGTGTATATATATAGTCCTGTCATGTTGGCAGATATAAAGAGCACATTAACCATTTAGAAAAAGAGTTAAAATACTCTGCATATCTGCTCACTGGTCTAGATTTACTAGAAATGTTGTTCTATCATGACTTATTTTCACTTTTCACTATAATTAATTGAGCATCTTAGCTCAGCTATCCTTACCTACTGATGTGACTTAGGGAATGTGTATCAGTCAGAGGCGTAACTAGAAGCCACAGGGCCCTGGTGCAAGAATTGCCATGGACCCCCCAAACACATTGGTCACCTCCACATTTCCCCCCAATCTCCACAATGCCCCTCAATCTCCACATTGCCCCTTCCACAATGCCCCTCAATCTCCACATTGCCCCTTCCACATTGCCCCCAATCTCCACAATGCCCCTCAATTGCCACATTGCCCCCATCTCCTACCTCCATGGTGGCCCAGTGTTGTGGCAGAGGGAAGGTCTGTGCCTCCTTCTGCACAGACCTCTTCTCCCGCACAGTCCTCTTTAGTAATGAAGAGCATTGAGAGATGATGATATAATCTTCCAGCTCTCTGCATTACGAGAGTGACGGTCTGCTGGAGGGAGATCTGCATATTGCGGGCATTGCGGGCACCAGGCAGGTGAGTTGCACCTGTATTCCTCTTTGTGTGTTTATATTCACCCCAGGGACCAAGCTTCGATAGCTGGCAATGCTGATGGAGTTCACGGTCCAAAATTCTCCAAACGTGGTGAAGTTGAGATCTCCCCATAGCTTCTTGTGGTTGCAGCAGAGGAAAGTTTGCTAGCTCTACTGGAGAACAGAGACAGTAGTTGTCATCCCTTGATCCTTTCAGCACCATAGGGATATGCAACACATTGCTCTGGAATGCGATACAACACTCCCCCCACACACACCCGTGCTACTTAAAGAGTTGTAACATACACAATTCCCTGCCTCATGTAAAAGATGATTCAAATACACACAGATCTGGTAGATCAGCTGTTACATGTAACAACTGCTTTGTCTGTACTGTTTACCTGAACCAGATGATCCACTGTTTCATATACAGACTCATCAGCTAATTCATGTAAACATAAGACTCTGCTACACTCTGCCTTGTGGAGTGTAGCAGAGCCTTATGCTGCGATGACCTTGAGATTCCCTTTCCATAGATTTTAATAACTGTCTTTAAATGTCACTGATTAAAAATGGACCATGATACACTATCGATAAATCCACCTCAATATAACATAAGAGACCATACATGTTCCTCACTGTGAACTGGATTCCGTTAACTATGATGAAGTTAATCAACTGATTTTAGCTCAGAAGTGCTCATTATACTCTTTGGAAATAAATGGAAATAAGTTATAAATTTACAAGTTATGAGTTTGAAACTTTGCATAGACAAAAGAATATTGCTCTGTGTTGCAAATACTCTACAATCACTAAACACTTTACAGCAGGCATGTCAAACTCAAGGGCTATGTTCTCAACAGGTCCCTCAACATTGGTCTCTTTTTCCTCTTCTTCTCTAGCAAGGCTCTCCTTTTCCCTTGCAAACCAGAAAACAACTAAAAGTCATTCTAAAGCTCTAAAAAATATACAGATTCCATACGAGCTCAATGCTATCAATAGATTTCAGTTAGTTACATATATGAGCAGTCAGGAGAGCAAATTTAACTATATCTTGGCAATGTATACACAAAGTAAACACAAATAATCTGTACATCAAATCCTGACTTTTACAAATCAATAACTAGAGATTGCTCTAGTATTTTGGGGTTATAAGCCTCATTTAAATCAATGGGAATTTTCTGAATGTTCATTCCCCCTATTGTGCAGTTGATTTGCTCCAGAATTCCTTGTCTTGATGAATAAGGCCCAGTTTGATTTGAGGAGGATGAAAGCTGGTGTACCAGGCAAAAGTGGTGCCATTCTGGGGCAAACCAAGTTCGCCAATAAATAAAAATGCCCTTTGATTTAATTTTGGATTTTTACTCCTTGAATGGTAGACATGAGTCTAGTGCAGTTAGAAGACCTCCATAATATTTAAGAGGACAGAAACCAGGTGGCAAACTAGCCTATGATAAGGAGGATTGGGGAATATGGAGGACTGTAGGACATTTAAAAAGTTTCTATGTGTGCCGGCCTCACGTTTGACGTCAGCTGACCACGCCGTTTTTTTTGGACCATGAGTCACATGCGGCCTGTAGGCCACATATCTAACATGTCCACTTTACAGTTTCAGAATTAGAACTTCAAACGTTAGTTTTGAATTAGCTGGGTTATTGTCAATCAACGAAAGGTAAAATTTAATATTTATGCTCAAAGCGTCAATGCAATGCACACAAAATCACTGTGTGAAGATTTTCAGCCATTAAAGTGGGTCCCTAACTCATGTTTCTGCCTGAACACCTGGAATTGAATGGGAATATTAGACGTGTTTTAAAGGGTTCCAATAGGCACTATATTTAGCACCCAATGTGCATTTTTTTCCAGCTGTATTTTTTTCATTTTTTCAATGGCTGTTTTTTGGCTGATGGGGTCAGTTGAATTGTGGCCTGAGTCTTGTTCTGTACAGCCTTTTTCACACAACGGCACCACATTAATGTTGGGTTGGGTATATTGTCCATTGTGAAATGCTTACTGTTGGGCAATTTGCGTCATTACTGTGTCCACACAAGAAAGCAGTAAACTTGTAGTAAGAAATATCTCCATGCTGCAGACCTTTCATATAAGTGTTTTTGGTGGTTATGATACTCATCGTAGTTAACGGCTGACCACATGGGTGCACAACAATAATATTGACTGACACTCATTTGCGCTGGGCATCCAACACTCCACTTCTGTGTTCATATTTTCAGTGGAACACAGGAGAAAAGTTAGTCAAAAACAGAAAAAGCAGCAGAAGATTGGCATTGTTCTGTCACCCATACGAAAGCAATCTGATAATCTGTGAGGTAATAAAATACTTTTGTAATAAAACAAATGAACAAACGTCTTTTAATGACGACACCTTAAAGTGTAACTGTCATTACATAGCTTTTAAAGTATCTATCGATGCTGCATATATCTTGTGCAGTTGTTTTTCGATCAGTATAATGATTTTACAGATTTCTGGTTTAGTAATTATCAACTATTTAACCTCAGCAGAGCAGAGTTATGGATCATTTGTGGCACAGTCTGCATATTTCAGTATGCCTGAGCTAAAATGGCCTCCTTTCTCCTTCTGAGTAGCGAGGCAAACTAATGTAAATTCTGTCAAAATTATTGCTCCCTCTGACGTAAGAAAAGATGACGGGTCCTATTTAAAGGGATAGTAATACTTAAGTATTACTAATCCCTAAAGCAAAGTACTACTTAAAAAACATATTGCCCCCAGTGTCATCTCTCAGACCTTTATGGTTTGAGAGATGATCGCTTCTAAAGTTGCCCTCCCCTTTCCCCGTAGTCAGCATGCTAGCTTACTGAAGGGAAGAAAGTTGTACGACTTTCAGACGGCTCTCCAGCACAGCCGGATCGCGTTCCTAAAAAAGAAGACTTTCACTGAAATGGTTTTCTACGTGTGCTTGGTTTGCAAGCGCATGTAGAAGACCGTTTTAGTGAAAGGTTTTTTTTTTAATTAACGTGATCACGGCTCTACTGCAGAGCCGTCTGATGATCTAAGACCGGATTTCCCTTCAGTCAGCTAGCATGCTCACTACGGGAAAGGGGGAGGAAGAGGGCAACTTTAAGAGCGATCATCTCTCAAACCATAAAGGTTTGAGAGATGACACTGGGGGCAATACATTTTTTTTAGTAGTACTTTCCTATAGGGATTAGTAATACTTAAGTATTACTATCCCTTTAATGACTAACTGAGAGAAAGGGGATTTCCATATCTTAGGAGGACCAGTTATTTTATGTTTCCTGAAATTGTTGGTCTCTCATGATACAATTCGTTTGCCCCAGATTTTGAAACATAAGTCCCTCGTGTATTGGAGTATCACTCACGTACAAAGCTAAACTCAAGCCCAGCAGGTTAATAGGCTGGCACAAAGTAAGATTGAGAAGGAATGATGATGTTGTTTTGGATGAGTCTAACATTAGTAATTCTGTGATGAACTGCAAAAATAGTAAACAAATGTTTAAGAAAATTCGGTGTACAATTAACCAAGAGTCCTTCCACAGTTTGACAACATGTATCGAAAAGACAGAGTATGAGTACTTAAGTATATAAATAGCATAATACATAATAAAAATGCTGGGGCAGACAAAGAGGGAGTTTAAAGGGATAATAATACTTAAAATATAAAAAATGTATATTGTAGAGTTTATCCCCCTGAGTAAAACAAGGGTACTCTCACTGCTGAGCGATATTTTATTAAAAAATTATAACAGCTCAAACTTGAATTTTTTAGGTGCAATATCACATTGGCCTGAAAATTTACAGTGGTGCTGTTACTACACCATCCTATGGACTGCTCTGGTCTGTAGACCATCGATCTTCATAAGATGGTGTAGCAACAGCTGTTTGAGCTGTTATAATTTTTTAATAAAATATCTCTCAGCAGTGGGAGGACCCTTGTTTCATTAGGGGACATAAACCCCTAATATATTTTTTTTTACATCTTAAGTATTACTGTCCCTTTAACAGTTTTAAATTTTTTTTGTCAAGAAGATCTTATGGGTTGAATAAGTGATACTTATGTTATAATATACATATATATATATATATATATATATATATATATATATATATATATATATATATAGACCAAGAAATGGGAGGCAGCACCAGTGGGACTTTTTCAAATATTATTTTATTGAGCTCTTGATAAAGATCCTGCTATAGGATCGAAATGTCGACCTTCACATTGACCTATTAGCTCAATAAAATAATATTTAAAAAAGTCCCACTGTTGCTGCCTCCCATTTCTTTGTCTACATTATGATTTCTGAGGATTGTGCACCTGGGCAGTTTATTTAGAAGAGTGCCTCCATCTCTGGATCTTGATATATATATATATATATATATATATATATATATATATATATATATATAATATATGTCCCTTTGAGTGCCAGAGTGGTAAGGAGTGGTAACAGATATATATATATATATATATATATATATATATATATATATATATATATATTATACAGTTTAGCACACATACTCCTGTTTTTGTGCAATTTTACAAAGATTCTTTGTAGTACTATTGGGGACTACAACTCCCATCATCCCCAAGCAGATGACCGACATTGTAGTGTCCAACAGTCTTACGGCTAAAGCTTGCCTACATCTGTTGTAGTACATAAGATGAATATTTTAACCTGGAAAGCAAAGGGGCCCTGATAGGCACTCTGCATGAGGTAGGATAATATTAATGTAACACAACGCAATGAAAATTAAGATGAAAAACTGAGCCAATCAGGAATCTCATGTGGGCTCCCATTTATATGGCGCCTTTAATCCAGTTTGTACAGGCACCAGGGGAACTCTCTGCTGCTCATTAAGAAAGGTCTATGGTTTATAGAAGGTGATGTGATACAAACAGGAAGCTGTTAAATCTAAGCATTTACTTTAATATTTAAAGACTTTTTGGTAAAAACAGAATTGGCACAAGAATCTCTAGTAAAATCTGGTTTAGTGATGCACTGCACTCCATTATGTTAATTTATTGTGCTTTTTCACACCATAATTCCTCAGTTTCTTCATTATTACGTGTGCATGTTTGTAGTCAAAGAAGGAAAAGTCTAGCATAGAGTAGTATATGTTCTAAAGACAAGTGGAAACATTCTGGGGCAAACCAACTGCACCAGAGGGGAAAAATAAAATTCCCACGTCTTTAAATGGGGGTTTTAACCTCTTGAATACTAGAGTGGTCTACAGTGTATTGCTTTGCAATGCATTGGATACCTCTCTAGCATTCACAAGGTTAAATGCATTTAAATCAATAGGAACTGTGCGGTTGTTTTTTTATTTGTCCTCTCTGGTGCAGTTGGTTTACCTCAGAATGAGGTAACTTACTTTTGAACACAAAGCCCTTAGTACATGTTGGGCAATCTGAAACTCTCTAGTTGTTTGACTGGCTGGGGGTGATAAGAATTCTGGTCTTAACACTTTGAGTGCCAGAGGAGTATGCATTGCACTGGCACTCAAAGGGTTAAAAAACTCCAGAGCCTCAGGGTTCCCACCACCGCCTTAGAGAAAAACAACAGCAATAACACATGTTGCTCTGATTTGGTAACGATGACAATATATTTAAAGTTTCCACACTCCATATATTGTACAACAGATGATTTTACATAGGATTTTTTCAGCAGGCTGCTGAAGCACTTTTGCTCTTGCTGTCACTTACAGAGTACAGCTCCTGGACAGAAATTGTTGAGTGCAAGGGAATATGTCTTCCCCAGCCTTGTGAAAAACAGTAAAAACAGAACATGCAATATATATGCCATGTTATGTCACAGTACTGTTACATATAATATATTTATGTTTATTTAAAGCAGAACTTTTATTAAAATTAAAGTGGCCTCCAAATCATTATTTACAAATCGATATGCGTATCAATACTTTTATTATCCTGAATAGGTCCAACATTACTTGAGAAGTCCAGCTTGTTGGGAGACTCACTGGCAGGCATCTTGCTGTAGACACATCTGTGTGCCTGCACCGTCAGTCCCTTCCTGTACCTTAAGGTACAATGTAACTGCCTCTCACCAATCCTGGAGGAGACCAGGAAGGATAGCGTAGACTCACAGATGCCTCTTCTACAAGATGTCTGCACTGATGCCTGCCGAATAAGTTGGATTTCTCAATAATGCTGGACTTATTCAGGATAATACAACTATTGATATGCGTATCCCTATTTGAATAATGATTTGAGGCACAATTTAATTTTAATGAAAGTTCCGCTTTAAAGTTTAGCCAGTCACAACTAACTTTAGATTCTAGGCCTGGATTCATTCAGTGGTGATAAGAGCAGCATATCAGAGGTGCAATTTATTAACCCTTTGAGTGCCAGAGTGGTACGGAATGCAATGCAAAGCAATGCATTCCGTACCACTCTGACACTCAAAGGGTTAAACTAAAGAGCAGCAATTGTACAGCAAACCAACTGCTTTAACCTCTTGAATGCTAGAAATTCTTCAACAGATTGCAAAGCAATGCATTTGAGACCTCTAGCAATGAAGGGGTTAAAAGCCCATTTTCAATCAATGGGTATTTGTGGAATATTTATTTCCTTCCTGTGGTGCACTTTTCTTGGTCGAGAATTGCACCTCATATAAGATTATTGAATTGTACCTGAGATACACTGCTCTATGCCTTCATCATTGATGGACACCAACATGTATTCATTAGTGATCAGCCACATTTCCTTGCCTTGCACAGGCTTCGTAATCAGTTGGGGACCTCATTTATTATTCAAGAGGTTAACAGTACCATTTCAATCAATGGGCATTCTGGGAATTTTTATTTTTCCCCAGTGTAAGGAGAGTGCACAACCCTTTAAATAACATAGGGACAGGAGAAGTGATATGCCTGGAAAAGTCATCTCCACTTTATCACCTCTTTATTGCTGGAGCAGTAAATTACACATTATAGTAAAACAAGGGTATCTCAAAAAGATATTGCAGCTCAAACATATTTTTTTAATTCAACCGTTCTCAGCAGTGTTTGCTGATGAGTAAAAGGCATTTATATAATTCATGCTTTAGGAGAGCTTGAGTCAAATGCTACTTCTATCCACAGTGAAAGGAACAGCACCACCATGTGACCGCAACAGAAAATAGCAGCATCCTTACAAAAAAAAAAGTTTGGGCTGCAATAACATTTTGAACAAAAAAAAACCTCTTGACAGTGTTCTAGTCAATAGAAAAATAATGACAATATATATTTTTTATTTTACTAGGCTTACTTCGCCTTTAGCAGTGTTGGATTAACTCTTTGAGTGCCAGAGAGATATTCATTGCATTACAAAGCAATGCAATGATACCCCCTGGCACTCAAAGGGATAAGGGCTTGCTAGGCCTGGAGCTGGAAAAGTGTAAAATATTATGAATTAACTAGCTCCTGGAACACAAGCACAACTATTGTGTTTCTTCATTTATTTACAAGCAGATTAGGGAATGATGTTCAAAAAGACTAACTGAAATTGTTGGTAATAAGTCTGAAAATGTGTTTATGCCATGGTCTGTCAGTTCTTAAACGTATTACCATAATTGTTTTGCATTAAATTCAGCCATCTCCATCAAATGGAAAAATCAGTCTTAAAAGTGGGCAGGGTTCAATCTTCCATCATATTGTAAGATTTTTTTTTATGTTTTCAATCTTTTCTAGTGGTAATATTTTTGTCTAATTTCTGTCATTTTTTTTGGTCCTGAAAATAAAAATAGTCTAAACTTGCTAAAGATGGTTTAAAATTATTTTGCAGATACATAGTAACATAGTAACATAGTTGATGAGGCTGAAAAAAGACATGTGTCCATCAAGTCTAGCCCATGCCAAAATACCCCTGTTGATCCAGAGGAAGGCAAGAAAACCCTGTGGAGCAAGTGGGTAAAAAAAATTCCTCCCTGACTCCAAATGGCAGTCAGATAGTCCCCTGGATCAACATCCTGTCTGCTTTGAAGCCATCTGTCATAATTTTCAATATTGTTCTGTGCTAGACAGGTACCCATTGCTTTTTTGAAAGCAGTTGCATTATCTGTAAGTACAAGATGCTGAGGCAAATAATTCCATAGCTTTACCTCCCTTACTGTAAAGAATCGCTGCCTTTGTTTTATTGGAATGCGCCTTTCCTCTATTCTTATTGGACAACCTCTTGTTCTTAGCTCATCTCTTTGCCTAAATAATTCATTGGCTAGTTCTTTGTATTGACCTTGAATGTATTTGTAAATGGTAATCATATCACCCCTTAGAAGTCTCTTCTCTAATGTAAACAAACCCAGTTTTGCTAGTCTCTCTTTATAACTCAGATCCTCCAATCCCTTTATCAGTTTTGTAGGAGATAGGATAGGAGAGAGAATTATGAATATCACAATTTGCTAAAAAAAAATCTTATATACGATCTAATGTCAAACTCATCTTATTTCTGTTTTTAATTCTTCAGGATACATTTTAATAAATTATGGATCTACTGATGAAAATACTATCCTCCTTTTACCACCAACCCACAATCCAACATTTTTCATTACAACAGCTTCTCTTGAACATTGTGCTTTTAAATGCTGTTGTACTTAAAATAACTGGAGCAATTCTTGGGCAAACCAACTGCACCATGCAATATATATATATATATATATATATATATATATCCTATATTATAATTCACTAAGGAATGTTTGTCAGAAGCCATCATGTGCAGTAGAGACTGCCTGCATTTGGGCAGGCTCTGCTGCGCATGATTGCATCGCGTGAGTGAGGAGATGCAAGACTGCATCGTGTGGAGCAGTGAGGTAGGGGCCACTTAACCCTTTGAGTGCCAGAGGGGGTAAGCAACGCATTGCAAAGCAATGCGTTGCATAACCCTCTGGCAAACAAAGGGTTAACATCACCTGAGCCTTTTACACTAGTGTGTGTGTGTGTGTGTATATATATATAAATATATATATATATATATATTTTTTTTTTTTTTTTTTTTTTAATTAAAAAAGATCACTGCTCCATTAGCAGTGCTGGATTAAGGGCATACAGGCTCCTGACATGAAAAATATCAAGGTTCTGTGAACAAGCTAGTTCGTAAAACAGACACACAAATATTGTTTATGAAAATACACCTGCAAAGAAAAGATTACCTGCTTCTTATAAAGGGAGCAACACAGTGTTTTATCACTAATACAGAGAACAGGATTTCTATTGTTTACTGCTACACAGAGCTACATCACTTCTGATAACCTCTTCCTTACCATACATTTAGAAGACATATTTTAATGTAGTTAACAAATTGTTTGTAGATTAAAATATATGTTCCAGGAGGGCTCACAGCTTTAGTAAGCCATACCCAATTTTTAATTTTTAACAATTCATTAAATAAAATAAAATATTAAAGACAGCTGGAGTGATGGGCTTTGTGCAAAAAGAAAAGATGGAACATGCTTGGAAAGATTATTTGAAATGTTCTCATGGAAAAGAGCACTTGGTACTTGAGAAATTGTTAAGGTTAAGGTGAGGGTGATGGCTGGTCCATTCATGGAGTTTCCATGCAACCATATTTTTTGTTTCACACTAGGGACTCTGTGATAATATAGAGAGGCTCTTTGTGTTGTGACATACACTTTGACAGAACTAGGGAGATGATTTGGAATTGTAGTAAAGCAGCCTTCCTGGACATAAACATGATATTACATTTTGTCAAACTGATTTTATATGTTTCCAAGTTAATCATAGGTGCACTTCTGACATCTTATAGATTATGAAGGACTCAGTGTTCATCTTCAACCTAGTCTCCAGTCTGTAGCCCTCTGCTGCAAGTCATGCTAACCTCGTAATGTGATAGTGACCAGACCAGCTTCAACCACTTTGCCATGCAGGATCTGTATCAGTTGTCCATAACCAAGCAATTCCTCCTCTGTCCTGAAGGTTCACATCCTACAGGACTAGTTGGCAGTAGAACCTAGGGCCATATTTATCAGAAAACCAACTGCACCAAAGGCGGAAATGAAAATTCCTATACATTTAAAATGGACTTTGCACCCCTTGAATGCTAGGGATGTTTCCAAGGCATAGAGGAGCAACGTGTTGCAGACCTCTCTAGCATTCAAGGTATTAAAGCCCCATTTAAATTAATGGGAACTTGCACTTTTTTTGGCTTGATGAATAAGGTCCCAGGTGCTTAATTTTTCTTAAGGTTTTCCAGTCTCTTTTGGACTTTGTCTTAAGCCAACAGTTTATTTATGTAATTCTTATTTGTTTAATCTGAACTGTTTGAGAGTGAAAGGGGTAGGCAAACCATACCAAGTCATAATGATTTTGAAATGTTCCTTTACAGATTTAAGTTTTTATATCTATTGAAATGATTATTGTTTTTAAATATTTATGCTGTATTTAACCTTTTGAATCCAGAGAGGGGAGCAATGCATTTTAAAGTTTCTCATCCCTTCCCAGAGGCCTAAAAAGTTATTTTTTCCAGTTCCTGCAGCTCATTACCCCATGCCAAAAGGGGTGAAGGGCCCCTCTTGACTTATGTTCCCACAATGCAAGTGAGAGATAACATTCTAAAAGACATTCTAAGATTTCTAAAGCACCCTTACTTGTTTTATTGCTTTGACAGCATGACTTGTGGCAGTGGAGTTGGTGGTTATGGCGACGGCAGGTGTGGACACTTCATGACTCTTGTTATCTCTTCCATCAAACTCACACTCAACAAACTCACATAGCAGGAGTCATGGGTGTTAGTGTATATGAATGAAATCTTGACACACTCTCCAACACATCAACAACACTACTATTATATGCCCCAGAGCCCTAAGTAACTTTTAAGAGTGCCTGTATTGCCTGCTAGTCATGGCAAAACTGAGATGCTGCAGGTGTGCCTCCCATTCAGACCTGTGGTTGTGCTTCAGGTAGGATCTCAATGAAGATATGCCTAGGTGTGATTAGGGATGGGCGAAAATATTCACCTCAAAATGAAATTGGCGAATAATGGCACTTCCCGCTTGGTGAATAATTTCCTGCAAAAAGTGCTGTTTTTCCACTTTTTTTCGGCTAGATCATTCCATTGAAATCAATGGGAACATTGAAGTTACACACAACATATAGCAAATAGTATTTTATTTCCCAAAGGCATTGTATAAAGGGGGCATGAGGGTGCCTGTGTTGGTGGAGTGTGGAGAAAGAATCAGTTGAACAGGGAATGTTTTTTGGGGGGGTTGTTTACTGGGATTGGGGGGCAGTTAATAAAAAATAAACCCTAAATACAATTAAAAAAACCCATAAGACATGGTGTAAAAGGGGTCTGAGGAGGGTGCCTGTGTTGGTGGGTGGAGTCTGGGAGATGAATAGGGAATTTGTTTTTCTTTTAGGGGGGTTCTTGACTGGTATTGGTGAGCAGTTAATATAAAAAAAATTATAAAATAAAAAGAAATTTGAATGTAAAGTGCTAGAGACAGGAACCCCCTGACATAAGCTGCCACTGGGGTAGACTGATACTTGACTTGATAGAGTATTTTGTAGACGATGATTTGTTAGATTTGTTGTTAGAGTCCCAAGCCCTGAGGAAACATTGATTTGTAGGACTTGTTAGAAACTACAATTTTTTAAATTATTTTTTTGTATTTTTTTAAAGCACATGCCGTGAGAAAAAAAAAATGTCCTATTGGCTTAGTGCCAGCAGGTCATGTTGTGTTGGCCAGTGGCCAACGGCCATTGTCAAATGTCCTGAGTCTATAATTGCAGAATTTGCAACTGCTGTTCTTGCTGCTACTGCTGCTGAGAAGCAGGCTGATTAGGCAGCTGAAAGGGAATGGTATCAACAACAGCAGTAACAAGGTTTCCTTAAATTAAGACTGACAAAGCACCGGGTCCTGATGGTATACATCCAAGGGTTCTTAAAGAACTCAGTGCAGTGTTGGCAAAACCCCTATATTTACTCTTTAAAGATTCTCTCACCACAGGCTCAGTGCCACAAGATTGGCGAAGAGCCAATGTAGTGCCTCTATTTAAGAAGGGAACTAAAACAGAACCTGGAAATTATAGACCTGTGAGTTTGGCCTCTGTAATGGGAAAACTTCTAGAAGGGATAATAAGGGACTATTCAGGATTACAAAATAAAAAATAAGATAATTAGCAGGAATCAACAAGGATTTACGAAGAATAGATCATGCCAAACTAATCTTTTCAGCTTCTATGAGAAGGTAAGCAGCAACCTTGATAATGGCAAGGCAGTTGATGTAGTAAATCTAGACTTTGCAAAGGCATTTGATACAATGCCACACAAAAGGCTGAGGTATAAAATAAGGAAATTGGGGCTAGGAGTTGACCTTTGCAATTTGATACAAAACTGGTTGAAGGCTAGGGAACAGTGTGTGGTTGTAAATTCTCCAATACAGTTAAAGTGGAGAGTGGAGTACCTCAGGGTTCAGTATTAGGTCGCTGCTGTTTAACATGTTTATAGATGACCTAGAAATAGATATAGAAAGCAAAATATCAATATTTGCAGATGACACTAAATTATGCAGGGTAATTAATTCAGAACAGGATAATTGCTCTCTACAGAGGGATTTATATAAAATGGCAGAATGGGCAAACAAATGGAATATAAAGTTTAATGTGGGGAAGTGTAAATAATCCCAAGGCTACTTATGAACTTAATGGAATCATTTTAGTGGACTCGTTGCTACAGAAAGACCTGGGTATCCTTGTCAACTACAAACTTTGAAACAGTGACCAGTGTCAAACAGCAGTAGCAAAGGCAAACAAAATCCTGTCTTGCATAAAAAGAGGTATTGAAGCAAGAGTGGATAACATCATTTTGCCATTGTTCAAATCTCTGGTAAGACCTCACCTTGAGTATGCAGTGTAGTTTTGGTCACCAGTTCTGAAAAAGGATATACTAGAACTAGAGAGGGTACAGCGAAGAGCAACAAAATTAATTAAGGGAATGAACGACTAGACAAACTTGGTTTATTTACTCTAGAGAAAAGGCGGCTAAGAAGAGACCTTATCACATTGTACAAATATATGAGAGGTCAACACAAGGATCTCTGTGGTGAGCTATTTATTCCAAGGCCTGATCAGGTGACCAGGAGACACCCCTTGAGATTAGATGAAAGGAGGTTTAGACTTCAGCAGAGGAAGGGTTTTTTTACATTAAGGGCTGTTAAATTGTGGAAGTCTTTGCCCAGTAGGTGGTTATTGCAGATACAATGGATACATTCAAGAGAAGATTAGATACATTTCTTTTAAAAGGGAACATACAGGGTTATACTGTTTATTAGTAGGCAGATCAGGAAGGTCTGAAAAAGACTAACTTATTTGGTAGCAGGATAGCTATACAGTTTTCATGTCACTAGGGTATGATGCAAAGATTGAACTTGATGGACTTGTGTCTTTATTCAACCTAATTTACTATGTTACTATGATGAAGGTTCCACTTGCCACGACTTGCTCCAGTGATGCTCCTGAAGCAGCAGCAGCAGCACAATAAGTAGCCCTCAGTATATGTGGAGAAAAGAAGATGTTGGCCAATAATTATTCTTCACATGCCCCTCCTCCAAAATCATGGGTATGTGGTTATTAGAATAGACGTTTTTCCCTTGAGAGCAGGAACTGTGCCTCTCATCAGCAACTGCAACGTGCACAGTGTGTGTGTGGTAAATAACACCTGGGGGCACAACTGTATACCAACACCATGACACCAGAACCAAAGTGCTGCCGCTGTCACTATAGCCCTTGTCCATACCACACTAAGGACACATGACAACTTTCTGATAGTTTAATAGTAATGATGAACCCTCCCTTCCACCATCTTAACATATTCTGTGGGATAGAATCTCCTCAGATGACGCTTGATGCCCTGCTTATGATTCTCCTACACCACACTGCCATGTGTGGTCAGTGCACCACACAGTGTGCAATGGGTGGACATGAACTGCACATCCTAACATCTATAGAGTGGAAGCAGGTGATGGCAAGCTAGTTGTTTCGCTCGTCATGGAACTTTCAGTCTCTGCCTGGATTTCTCTATTCTTCCTCCTCTTTTATCTCCACCATGCCTCTTGTTGCTTTTCTGGAGAGTCAGCGGGTACAGTAACAGTGGTGTTTGATCACTGTTACTACTACTACTAACACCAACCACATCAATTTCAGCCTCTGAGTCTTCCTTCTCACAGTCACTAGTAATATGATGATTGCCTCCTCCTTCACTCCTAATGTTAACAAGCTGCTGGACCTTCTTAGTAGTAGTACTACCACTTGCAGGACTGCTTGGAGATCACAAGTGTGACTTATGGTCCACTGCTGTCACACTTGGCATCATCTTCTCCTTCCCCCTCCTGAGTATTACAAGACACACTAACAGCAGGTTCAACACTGGTGGTAGTAGGTTCAGCACTGGCAGCTGGCACAACACTGGTGGCAGCAGCGGAAGCACTGGCAGCAGATACAACACTGGTGACAACAGGGGTAGCACTGGCAGCAGACACAGCACTGGTAGCAGCAGGGGCAGCACATCTGACAGCAAGCACAGCACATCTTACAGCAGATGCAGCACGTCTGGCAGCAGGCACAGCACATCTGGCAGCAAGTGCAGCATGTCTGGAAGCAGACACAAGGAGCTGACTTGTCCTGCTCTCACTACTACTACACTTTGCTTCCTCCCTGGATATTAATTTTCCCCAGATCCATAGGGGTGATTTAGGGGGACTGGCCAGCATTGCTTCTGTAGTGCTCACTTCCGACTCAGACTCAGTGGACACATAAGAGTCATTCCTTGTCTTCCTTTTATTACTTTCAAACTGTCTTATAGTGATAGCAGTCACTATGAGCCTCTCCTGCCTCAATTTTGCAAAAAGATCACAGCAAAACAACACAGCACATCTATCTCGCTCTGTAGCTGCTTCTGTTGTGTTTCACTTCCTGGAATATGCCACTCTTTTATAGAGAAAAGGCAAAAAATACTTAAATCAATGGGTGGAAACTTTCGAGCCATTGAAAAAATGGCGAAGAATTTTGGCCAATGGGTAAAAAATGTGAAGATGTTAATCGCTGGTTTTAAAGCTGATTTTCCAGTGAAAAAGTGGACAACAACGTGGTTTTCGTGGGATTTCTCACAGGAACACGGAGAGAGATTTCACCCACCCCTAGGTGTGATCCTGCTTTCCACCTGCTCACATGTTTCATACACAGAAAACAAAAATTATCATTGTTCCTTTTAGATCATGAGTGAGGTATCTCCATACTGTAGACTTCATAGACTGAGAGCTTCTTGAGGGGCAACTACTACTATTACTACTGGGCCTAGATGTTGCAATTGTACAACTAGGTGTCAAAGGTGCTACATTTGAACAGCAGCAGAAGCACTCATAATAGCTAGGTTTGTGGGTGTTGATGACCTATGTGGCTGATTATGCAACAATAATGTGTGTTTCTGTTATTGAATGGTTGCTGAACACAGGTATTCTTATCATTTGGTATTGGTTTTCTGCTTACTGTACCTTATTGAAATGATCCCTAAATGGGGCTTTTAACCCCTTAAATGCTAAAGAGGTCAACAATGCATAGCTACAGTGATAATAACCTGTATTTTGCATTTAAATATTCTGCAAATGCATAATATTTAAAATCAAATTTCCTGTGTTTTTTATTATATTTATCGTCACCTATTTTAAGACTTTTATAAACCTGACAATGATCTGTCTGGATCTGTTTTCAGAAAGATTTCTGCTTAGTAGCCCTAGTCCCAGAATTATTACCTTATTCAATAGATTTATACTTTCTTCCATGGCTGACAAGCAGGACGGAGAGCAGATTTCTTGCCATAATGACATCTGCGCGCCTGCTCTCTCAGTCCCAGCCGGCTCTAATAGGCGTTGCTAGGAGCCGTTTGGCTCCAGAAGGGACTGACAGAGCAGGCTTGCAGATGTCACTATGGTAAGATGTCCGCGATCTGTCCTGCCTGACAGCCGTGGAAAAAAGGATAAATCTATTGAATAAGGTAATAATTCTGGCGACTAGCGCTACTAAGCAGCTAGTCGCCAGATGGGGAGTTATTTAAGCTAAAGTTGTTTTGCGATGGTAGTTCCACTTTAAAATAAAGGGGGGTTACTATTACTTTAAACATGCATTTGATAATTTTGTCAACTCACGGTGAAAATTTCCAAGTACAGTTAAAACAGTCATTCACGGAGTGCTGTCTTCAAACTATTTCTGATTTAATCCATCCTTTCCGTGGACTTATAGAAAAAATAACATGCCATACATTAGACACAAGGCACCAAAAGTACAACACACAATTTTGATTGATATGAAACAGATCCAGAGGTACAATTGCCTTTGAACTTAGCTAAAAGCAGTAAAATGATATTCACGTTTAAGGCAAATATTTTTTTTACGGGCACAGTGAGCTAAGAACAGATATCCTCTTAACCTCTTCACTGCCTAAAACCTGCCTACTTGAAAATAACTATTTTTCTACCAGGAAAGTAAACCTGCAATTGAGTAGCAAACTGGTCTAACCCTTTGACCTCCAGAGGAGCGTGCAGAACATTGTGATGCAATGGTGTGTAAAACACCCCTCTGACAATTCAAATTATTAACTTTTTCAGTGCCAGATGGGTACGGAACACATTGCTTTGCAGTTCAGGGTGTCTAGTGTATAATAACTGTAGAAAATAAACAATCTATCTCCTAGTTTAACCCTTTCAGTGCCAGAGGGGTACGGAACGAATTGCTTTGCAGTTCAGGGTGTCTAGTGTATACAAACTGTAGAAAAGAAACAAATCTATCTCCTGGTTTAACCCGTTCAGTGCCAGAGGGGTACGGAACACTTTGCTTTGCAGTTCAGGGTGTCTAGTGTATTAAAAACTGTAGAAAATAAACAAATCTATCTCCTGGTTTAACCCTTTCAGTGCCAGAGGGGTACGGAACACATTGCTTTGCAGTTCAGGGTGTCTAGTGTATAAAAACTGTAGAAAATAAACAAATCTATCTCCTGGTTTAACCCTTTCAGTGCCAGAGGGGTACGGAACACATTGCTCTGCAGTTCAGTACGCATTGCTTTGCTGTAAAAAATAAACAATCTATCTCCCGGTTTAACTCTTTCAGTGCCAGATGGGTACAGAACACATTGCTTTGCAGTTCAGGGTGTCTAGTGTATAAAAACTGTAGAAAATAAACAATCTATCTCCTGGTTTAACCCTTTCAGTGCCAGAGTTTATCTCCTGGTTTAACCCTTTCAGTGCCAGAGGGGTTCAGAATGCATTGTTTTGCAGTTCATGGTGTCTAGTGTATAAAAAACGTATTTCCAATGCTTTGCAATGCGTTCCATACCCCTCTGGCACGGAAAGGGTTAAACCAGGAGATAAACTCTGGCACTGAAAGGGTTAAACCAGGAGATAGATTGTTTATTTTCTACAGTTTTTATACACTAGACATCATTAACTGAATTAATTGTGCTGATTACTAATGAATGTCTTAGGACCATATGTGCAAAAGAAAAGGGGATCAATTCTGGGGCAAACCAATTGTACCCATACCATAGGGGACAAATTAAAATACCGATTGATTTAAATGGGGATTTTTACCACATGAATGTTAGAGATGCCTCCAGTGCATTGCTTTGCAAGGCATTGGACACTTCTCTAGTATTAAGATTGATAAAAGCCTAAATTAAATCAATGGAGAGTTTGGGAATATGTATCTGTCCCCCATGGTACAATTGTACAATTGGTTTGCACCAGGATCTTAAACTGTAAAATACTACTATGCTAAAATATTTTGGACCATGTTTCCATGTAGCTGAAGCCAGATCTAGTAGTTTGTGTTTTATATATATATATATCTATATACACGTTTCTGTGGAGGTGGCTGAGCTAAACAGTGTTGCAAAGAAAAATGATCTCTATATGACTTTTCCAGGATATATTTAATTGTGCAAAGAAATATGATGCAAGGGGGTTTTGGGACACCCACAATTCTAATAATATTTACTAGTTTTTTCCCCAGACATTAAAATTATTGTCCAATAGGAAGCTCTGTATGTGTAAGTAAAAATTTCCTATAGGCTCAAATGACTTGTAAGAATTTGGCAGCCATTATGTTTTCCCAACAGAGAACACATACATTGGTAACACCACAATTAATTATCCTGGAAATCAGGAGGCTGTTACAGCAAAAGTAACAATGTTCAGCTCCTTAGGACCTCGCTGCTTGCAAGCGATAAACAAAATACACACATACTTAAGTGACCCTGGAACTAACAGTTTAATTTGTTAAGTCAATGCAAAAATAACATAGAAGGTGTTATATGGCTGACTGCTCTTGGTTTATGTCTGCTTGCTAAGTGGAGCTGCAACTTTAACTACAGTGAGAAAAATTTTGCACACTCCCGGAACTCCTGTGTTCTTTTATGTCAGTAACTTGAGACTCTCAAGTTGCACTAATAAATCAGGTTTGTTATAACAGCTGCCATGAAAGGTTCGCCTGCAATGCACTAGGGCACCATATATATAAATGCATTATGTGTTACAGCAAACATTCCTGGCTCTTGCATAATGTATAATAGGCACAAGCTCCAAGGAAGAGGGTTGTTTTTTTTTTCCTTTATTTTTTGTTATTGTAAGCGGAAGTCAGCATCGGAAGAAACTATTATGATTAAATATCTAGTGTTGGCCTTGGGATTTTTTTAAGAAATAGTGCAGTGCCACTTACAAAGCACATAGACAGATGTTTAGTACAGAAAAAGGTGTGTTGTGCCGAATAATGCTATCTCATTTTTTGCCAACTACAGCAAACTTTTAGTTAAAGCACCATTTTCTAAAACAGCTTCCAACAGTGCATAATTTCAGTTTATCTTTGAATGATCCCAGATTGACCATTTAAAGTGACCGAAGGAACTGCCTGCATTAAAAACATGCACTTATGTTTTACTGAGAAGGGCCTGACAACATGCATTATTGGTAACTCTTGAGCACCAGGGTTGGCTAACCATGTTCTCTTTAGGTTGATTGCAACAAAAAACATATAGAGCTTTATAGACACAATAAGGAGTATGAACTAAGACAGGTACACTGAAGCCCCCCAAAGGTGCATTTTTCAGGATCTTCTCACAGGAACACAGGTGACTTAATCAGTGCTTCAATCATTCTGATGGTTTTTATTTAGAAAATGTTTTACCAGGAAGAATACATTGAGATTTCTCTCGTTTTCGATGGTTCTTCCTGTTCCTGAGGTAATGACATCCGCTTGTGTTTTACTGAGGTGATCCTGACAACATGCACTGTTGTGGGGCGTGAGGACACGTTTGAGCACTAGTAGATGTTTATATGAGAAATGGGAGGGGATTGAGTGGCTGGAGCCATTTTATAGCAAATCCACAGCACCACATGGGGCAAATCAGTCTAAAAAATTTCAACTAATTTAAATGGGGATTTTATTTCCTTGAGTGCTAGAGAGATCCCCAACGCATTGTTTATGAATTCAATAGCTACCTCTCTAACATTCAAGCAGTTAAATGCCCTGTTTAAATCAATGTAAGACTCTTATTTGTCCCCTATTATGCAGCTGGTTTACACTACAATTGCTCCACTTTCTCAGTATATCAGCCTTTTTATTTTGTTTTCTTTTTCATATCAGGCAATATTTCATTTTTTTCAAGTTCACAATTTTTTCATTAGGTGCAAGGGACCTTGAAATTAAATACTTTTCAGGCAACTTTTTTGCCTTTTTCTCTTGAGATTTCAAGTAGGGGTGAGCGAAAGGTCCTGTTGTGTTCCTGCAAAAAATCCCCGAAAACCACGTGGTTGTCCACTTTTTCACAGGAAAATCTGTCATAAACAAAGCCCTTAAAATGTTTTTGCTATTTTTTTCAATGTTTACAAACTTCACACACCTTTACATGTACTTTGTGTTTTTGCACCAAAAACAGGACATTTCCAGGAAGTTAAACACAACGCAAGCAACTAGAGATATAGAGAGGGTGCTAGGCTGTTTTGCAGTGATTTATTTAGCAAAATTAAGGCAGCAGAGGCTCAAACTGTTGACTAATAGGATGAGCAGCCATCTGAAAATAAAACAGAGGAGCTGGAAGGACCATGATGTGTCCAGTGAGTCTCAGGAGGAGGAGGAGAATGTGACCACCACCAGTATAGAAGGGTATGGAAGTCCTGATTCCCCAGACCCAATGATGTCCAGTCCCCTGACACTGTCTCTTGGGATCTGCGGAAAATTTATGAGCAAACCATCAAAGGCGCATGAAGAACTGGGTAGCAGTGTAAGCAATGTGAACAGCTCGGGTCCTCTACCTGTGCCTGCTGCTACAGCTGCCAATGTGCCTTCTGATACTCAAGAGTAGTAGTAGGAGGAGAAGATGATGGCAAGTGTGACAGCAGGGGACCCTAAGTCACACTTGCCTTCCCAAAGCAGTCCAACTACTACTATCCCTCAGCAGCTAGAAAGTGTTGGCGGTGAGGGAGGGGATGATGATGGTGAAGCAGCTTGTGATGGTGCTAGCAAGACTGCAGTAGATCCTCCTGCTGAGGTGAAAGGGGAAGTGAAGCCAAGCAGCCAGACTAGCCAAGGGAGTCCACAGCATCCCCTTGACGCTGTTATTCCCCTTGCCCCAGCATTGTGCCTCTGTGACTTGATGCTGAGGAAGAACTGGCTAGCAGCAATAGTAGCATCAGCACAGATCAGCTGCCTGTTCCTGCTCTAGTGCTGCTACTCTGCCTTCTTCACCTGTAGAGATGGCAAGTGTGACAGTAGGGGTCTCTCTGTCACATTTGTCATCATCACCACCAACCAGTGAGACTTTCATAGAGCAGCAGCAGCAGGAGCAGCAGGGAAGAACTGGTGGTGGTAGTTGAGAAGGTGATGGTAGAGCAGCTGGGGTGGAAGAGACATTAATGGCCTTTTTAGCCAAAAGCAAGAAGGAATTGGAGACAATTCTTTTTGCAGCTGAGTTGCAAGGGCAGCATGCTGATGAGGAGCAGGCTAGTATGCTACAGACCACTCTGGCCACTGTGGTAATGGGGTCCAGCAGTAGTTGTGATGAGAGACTAGGACAGGTTCCACTTGCCTGCAGAACCCTGAGGTCATGGATTTGGGACTATTTTTCTCTTGGGGCAGATTGTGCACAATTTGCAATAAGTCAGTGAAAAGGGGAACACACCTTGGCACAACCGCCCTCAGAACACATATGAAATACAGACACCATGACATTTATGTGAAGCATGTTAAAGCCAAAGCCCCACAAAGGAAATTGGGAGCTGCTGTTGCTGTACCCCCTGTCTCTCTCCAAGGGCACTAAGAATCAAGGAGGAAATTGAAGACCAGGAAAAATAACGAAACCCAGGCTGAGCCTGAAAGTTCGATGGTGAGTGAAACACCTGGCTCACCAATAGCCTTCTGACACCAATGTCTGGGCTTGGGAAGATGTAGCAATGTCTTCTCATTATCCACCTTTGGCATCATTACCTCCCCCATAAGCTGATAGCCAGTCTGTAGATGTCAAGATATGGCGGTTTGTGTTTACTCATTTGCACTCTGTGTGGTGCGCTGACCACACATGGCAATGTGGTGGAAGAGAACTGCAACCAGGCTATCAAGCAGCATCTGAGGAGATTCCATCCCACAGAATATGCTAAACTGGTGGCAGGGAGGATTCATCATCATTATTATTAAGACTGCAATTTTTAATATGTCCTTAGTGGAGTACAAGGGGCATAATGACACAGCAGTTCTTGGTTTCTGGAGGGATGATTTGACATTGCAGACTTAAGTGTCATGGTGTTTGGTCAGAGTTGTGCCAGTTGTTTGATGTGAGTGCAGATGTGCCCATTGTTCCCAGTACTTCCCCTATTTCCTACACATTGAGGTTTTTTCTCAGGGCTTTTTCTGTAAATATACAACAGAGGCCTAAAAAAAACTTTTTTTTTTTTTTTTTTTTTGGGTGGGCTTGTTTCCAACAATCCTGTGTCCTATAAATCACTGATTCCTCAGGGTTTGTGACTCTAACAATACAGAGTGCAAAAAAGCATCACTGATTTCTCAGGGCTTGTGACTCTAACAAGCCTGAGTGCAAAAAATGATCACTGATTCTTCATGGATTTGTAACTTTAACAAGCTTGAGTCCAAAAATGATAACTGATTCCTTTATATATGGGCAGTCTCTGTTCAAAAAGACTCACAGCCATTGGCTGAGATGTGTTCTTACACATCTCCAAGTAAATTAGCTTCTAGCAGGTTCCGTCAATCCCCCGCTCAAAGCTGATTGGCTGGGAGGTGCGTAAGCACAAATCTCTGCCAGTCGCTTTGAGTCCTTTTGAACAAAGATTGCCCATATATACAGGCAGTCTCTGTTCAATATTCACTGACAGTGGAACGGGCATCGACCCATCAGCTACTAAGTGGGGAAGTCTGCTCATTTGCCTTTTCTCCTTGCCGCCACCACCACCAACAGCAGCAGAGAAAACAATGGGGCCAAATGGATATCAATATTTTTTGGGCACTTCATTTAACTTTTTTGGTAGCACATATTTTGATTTTAACTGGGTTTATGGGGCAATTCATTGATTATGTTGGCATTCTCTATCTACCTAACCCTGACATCTGTACCTTGTTTGCCAGAGAGGTATGCAACACATTGCTCTGCAATGCATTGCGTACCCCTCTGTCACTCAAGGAGTTAAGCTGTGCGCATATGTCAGGGTTATATGGACAACAATAATTTAATATTACTTTTTTCTTTTTTCACAGGAATGACAGAATGGAGATAAAGAAGAAAGAAGAGAAAAGAAAGAAGATGGACAGTAGCTGACCAGGTGCTGAAGATTACTGGTATATCAATACATTCATTGGGGACTTACTTTTTTTTTTTTTTTTACTTTTTTTTTACTTTCAATTCATGTGTCACCACTTTTTAGATGCGATAAGGGACTCTGAGCAAAAAACAAAACTGGGTGCAGAATTTCCTACGATAAAGTGGGTCACTTAACAGATCTTAGAGCTAACGCATGTAATTGAATTGCATCTTACAACTTTTTTTTTCAGTGCGTGAAAGTGCAGCTAAATTTATTGCCCAACGTGTTTTTTTCACCGGCATTTTTTCATAATACAGGTTATTGAATAGATTATCGTGCTTGAAAAAATGGCGTTGGCTGTTTTTTTAGCTGTCGGACCTAATCAAATTGAGGCTTAGGTCTGGTGAATTTCTTTAGTCGATATTTTGTTGCAAACATTAGAATGATAAATCACCAAATTTTGGAAATCTCTCCCTAAACATTGCAGATACAGCAGGAGAGAACAAACCTGATCCCAGAGCAGAACTTGGATGACTACATGGGTTATTATTATGCAATATAATGCAAAAATCCTTAGATATCTGCATCCCATGGCTGAATAGGTATTTTGCTCCAAAACCCACCAGTCCTCAAATTACTCCTACCTCTCTGAACAACTGACAAGGATAGTAAATAACATAGTCACATTTTAGCAAATCAACTCTCTGACACACTTTAGTCAATCCACTGCTAAACATTTATTTTTCAGTAGATGCTACAAACAAACTTACCACCTCATCATATTTCCTCTAATTAGCCTTTTCTCCTTTTTCTTTTCCCTCCCATTCATCCCTAGGTTTCTGTTGGCTGTTATATTTATTTCTTACTGTTTAATTGTTTTGACTGGATTAGACATGTTGGGCCTCACCTCAAAACCTCAAAACAAAAACATGCGAAAAATAGAAATTGCTTCTTTTCTTGGAAATTCTCATGAAAAGTGCTGCTTGTCTGGATTTTTATTCACTTGTATTAAATTGAATTCAATGATAATAATATACACAACACACTTAGCACTATTACCCCAGTGTATCAGCAAAATATAACCTGATGGGTATTAAGGAGTCCTCAAATAATCCTCCACACAGCAGTGCAGCTTATTCCTTAACGACCTCAGGCAAAGTCCCCACAATGCATGTATAGAAAACACAAAAATGAAAAAGCACAAATAATCTAAGTGTAGATTATATTATTCTTGTTTCATCTTTCAACACCTTCACCATACGTGGTCCTATCAATTTTCCCCTCCTCCACCCTGGAGATCACCAGATATTAAGGTGTGGATATCCCACTCACCTTTTTCTGAGGCAGTCTAGCCTCAGGGTTCGATCACATCCACTGGATAACCCCCAGTGATAGTGTCTCTCTCAGTACCAGCGTCCTCAGTTCCTACTGGTAATCACAGCATCCAGCCTCTTCCTATGTTCCGATTAGTCCAAGATGGAGACAATTGTCCTCTATCTAGGGCCCACCATATACACGGCCTTTGGGGGACACTGTTTGGGCAAGCTATGTAATAACTCAGGAGTATAATTGTTCCTCCCTCAATTACTCCACTTCTTTAGTGGAATTTGATGTGTTTTGGCAGCCTTAGAAGGAAGCAGTTTATAGACACATGCGTAATTAATTATGCAGGCTTTGTCACACTGGTCACATAGTTCAGCTCTGCTGAGATTAAAGAGCCACTAACTACTAAACCTAAAATCTCCAAATCCATTACACTGATTTTAAAACAAAAAACACATGTTTATACACTAAGGTGTGATAAAGAGGGGATAAAGCAGACATAACTTCTCCAGTGATATCACTTCTCCACTTCCTACGTTATTTTATATAGCCTATGCACTAAGCTCTCCAAAGTTGGAGAGATCTTAGTGCATTGCTCCTTCGAAAAACATATATAAACTGGAGAAGTGATATCACTGGAGATGTAATCTCCAATTTATCATCTCTTTATCATGCCTTAGTGCATATCCCCCATGTTATACATGCCTTTAATGAGTCTAAAGCCTGACAGTAGATATACCCACAATAATATCAGTCTACCAAACAGCTACTATTAGTGGGAACATAAGCGCTAACATAATGGTGAGCTCCATTATCTTATCTCCTGTTTTATGTTCCACTGTCTGTGGTCCAGCTTTTGACACATCTGTTTAGTCTACACCTTACATGTTTATTTATGCACACAAATGTTTTAGATAGGTTCACATTTGCTTTACTTCAATTTAAGAGAAACAGTGGAACATATAGTTATTAAAATTCAGATCTGGGACAGTAATAAAAAAATAAATATCAAATTAAATGTGCAGTATCTGACTAGATATAACCAAAGTATGTTATAGTACCATCTGGTAGTGAAAGGGTCATTATACATTCTAGCCACACTTGGGGCTCCATCCCTACCATGTTGCCATTCATTTTAATGTTTAAGTAGGTAGGGAGGCATCAGTGTTACCAGCATCCAATGCTCAGTGAAGCCTTTCGCATATATAGAATACTGAATATCTCAACCATTATTTAGAATCAGAATCAGTTCCGCTTGTCTGACTGATGGACAATTTTTGCCTGGCCCCGGTCTCTCTGCGTGTGACCTGTAGAGTCTAGACTGATGCATATTATTTAGAAATTCATTTCATATTCTTCTTCTTAAGAGCTGAGCTGGAGGTATGTGTGTACTTACTATAAAACTTCATGGCATAGCAGTCTAGTGAAATTGTTAAATGCATAGCTCTTAACTCTTCAGTTAATCTGTATTTGGTAAAACCAGCACTGGGTGTTTTAAAATGGCCAGCACTGCAACTGATTTAACACTTTCACTGGCAACTGCAATGCACTGCAAAATACACTTATTGCGGAACACTACTGCAGCCATTTTTGCTTTCAATGCATACTGTCTCCTCAGAGACCACCTTGTTTAAAACCAAAGGGAAGTGATTGTGTAACTCAGGGCTCAAAATTTCCACTCACCAGTAGCCAATGGCGAGTGAAAATTTTGCCCTGGCGAGTAGAAATTCAGCCCTGGTGGGTATGTTTTGGCTTGCAGTGGCGAGTAACTTTTCAGGTCTGGCTAGTAGCAAAGGACTTCAAATTATAAGCCCTGGTGTAACTTATCATATAACGGTTTTGAAAGACAGTACTTTTACATCTTTTGATACGTCTGTTTCAATATATTTCCCAGTGAGGGAATGAATAGTAAGTGGGAGCATCAATAAAGGGGAATCACTGCTTAGCATTATGAAACACTTTAAAGAGGTACATAGAAGTGACCACAAATATATGAATTCTATGGGCACAAACCTATTTAAAACACTATGGAGAGGGAGTATAATATAGATCACATCTTATTACAAATTACATTATTCTGGAGGTCTCATTTAAATGAATTGGGCCCTATGGTTTCACTAATGACTATAATAATTAGTGTCCTTATACATTAACATTTTCTTCAGCTTTGATTTTTTTTAATACGGAGAATAGACCTCTATTGTTTCATGTTTTTCGGGGTTTTAAGGGTGTGTGTTTGAACTGATGAAATATGAATAAATACTTAGATAATTTGTATACCTCAACAAAGTACAAGCGTGGGTATGAAACAGCTATCATTGTCTCCTTCCCAGTAAAACATACTCTGATCACAGATGCATGATGTTTTACTTATTTAAGTCATTCTTAAGTATTTTTTTGCATATAATGGAAAATTAACCCCTTTATTTGCTAGAGACTAGGTATGGGTGAAAAATTTAGCCGCAAACTGAAATCGGCGAATAATGGTACTTCCTGCTTTGCAAAGAATTTCCAGCAAAAAGTGCAGATTTCCCACTTTTTTTCACCTAGCTCATTCCATTGAAATCAATGGGAACACTGAGTTTACACATAACAAATGGCAATATTGTTTTATTTCCCAAAGGCTTAGTATAAAAGGGGCGTAAGGGTGCCTGTGTTGGTGAGGGGTGGGGAAAGAGTCAGTTGAACAGGGAATGTTTTTTGGGGAGGTTGTTTACTGGGATTGGGGGTCAGTTAATAAAAAATAAATCCTAAATACAATTCAAAAACCCCATAAGACATGGTATAAAAGGGGTCTGAGGAGGGTGCCTGTGTTGGTGGGTGAGTCTGCGGAATGAATCAGTTGAACAGGGAATTTGTTTTGGGGGGGTTCTTAACTGTTATTGGGGGACAGTTACTAAAAAAAATAAATCAATAAAATAAAATAAGAAACTTGTATGTAAAGTGTAGGGGTGGGCGAAAAGTGTGAAAAACTTCCTGCATGACTTTTCGTGAAAACCTGCTGATTTTTCGCTTGCATCTCAGCAGTAGCAGCAGGAATTAGAGCAGTTGCAAATTCCGCAAATTCCAAAAGCTCACTGCTGGTGTTGGTGGTGATGCCCATCCTCATCCCTGTCTCCCATTCCTTCTCAGTTTCTGCTAAAAAGGCCATCAATGTCTCTTCCACTCCTGCATCTCCATCATCATCACCACAACCACTAGTCCCTATGTGCTGCTGCTGTGCTTTTACAGACATCTCACTACTGCATGGAGGAGGTGACGAGCAATGTGACAGAGGGTTCCTTAATGTCACATTTGTCAGTTCTTGGTGACATGAAGAAGGCAGATTGGTAGCAGTAGCAGCAGGCACAGGCAGCTGATCTGTACTCCTTCTGGTGGTGGTGGTATTAATTCTGCTCCTGCTGTACCCCAACACCAGTTCTGGCCTTTTCAGGATCATGTTCCACTTGGACACTGTGGAGAAGGGAAGGGGACTCCCTGCTACTACTACTAACACCAATCACATCAAGTTCAGCTACAGAGTCTTCCTCCTTAGAGTCACTAGCAATATGAGGATATTGATTAAACCCTCTTTCACTCCTAACACTGAAAAGCTGCTGGACCTTCTTAGTAGTAGTAGTAGTAGTAATAGCACTGGTGGGACTGCTTGGGAATGGCAAGTGTGACTTAGGGTCCCCTGCTTTCACACTTGGCATCATCTTCTCCTTCCCCACTTCCTGAGTATTACAAGACACACAAGCAGTAGGTTCAGCACTAGTGGCAGCAGATTCAGAACTTGCTGCAGGCACAGCACTGGTGGCAGTAGGGGCAGCATGTCTGACAGCAGGCACAGTACTGGTGGCAGTAGATTCAGCACTGGCAGCAGGCACAGCACTGGGGGCAGCAGGGGCAGCTATGGCAGCAGGCACAGCACTGGTGGCAGCAGGCGCAGCACTTCTGACAGCAGGCAAAGCACTAGTGGTAGCAGGGGCAGCACATCTGATAGGAGGCACAGCAATGGTGGTAGCAGTAGCAGGGGCAGCACGTTTGGCAGCAGGTACAGCAATGGTGGCAGCAGGGTTAGCATGTCTTGCAGGAGGCACAGGCAGCTGACCTGTCCTGCTCTCACTAGTACTACCCTTCTCTCCCTCCCTTCCCATTAAATTCCCCAAGATTCTTAGAGATGATTTAGGGGTAGTGGACAGCATTGGTTCAGTAGGGCTCACTTCCTCCTCCTCAGACTCTGAACACATAAGGGTCCTTCCGGTTCCTCCTTTTACTTTTTTAAACTTTCTCATAGTGAAAACAGTCACTGTCTTGCCTCAGTTTTCCAAATAAATAACAGCAGAACAGCACATCATGTCTATCTCGCTCTGTAGCTGCTTCTATTGTGTTTCCCCTCTGCAAATACATCACATTTTTATAGCGAAAAGGCGAAAACCATGTAAATCAATGGGCAAAAACTTTCTAGCCATTGAAAAATTGGCAAAGAATTTTGAGCAATGGGTGAAAACTGAAGATTTTAATCACTGGTTTAAAAGTGGATTTTCCCATGAAAAAGTAGACAATAACATGTTTTTTGTGGGATCTCTCATGGGAACACTGAAACAACTTTCACCCCCACCCTTACTAGAGACATCAAATATTGCTTCACAGTCCCATCTGCATTTCAACTATTGTTTGACATTTACCTTTAATGCCAAGTTTGTAGTCCAATGAAACTTGTAAACCTTTTTCCATCAAGGATTCTTCTAGAACAGTCCCAATAAATGTTCCTGTAGTGTGTTTATTTATGCATCACGTACAATTCTTTACTTTTTTCTACATTGAACCTCATGAAATTTGCCTTCCTAATACACCATTTTATCCTTCTGTCATGGAAAATATACCATACAAAGAGCCTCTAGGCAATAAAAACAAGGAGACGTATTCTGTGGCAAATAAATAGATGATTGCTTTATGTAAATGAGTTTATTCAACTTAGAAAGTAACTATCTGAGATACACCATGTTAAAAGACTCAGTGTGGACGATAATTTCTGCCAAGCTCTCTGCTACATTTGGGAGGAGGGATGTTCATGCGCACATTTTGCTATGTGTCCATGTCCTCAGCTGTGAAAGCAATCCAGTGAGATGAAAAGGAGCACTGACTTCCAGTCCCTGCCCCCAAGGACCATCTAGTCCTTACCCCTGTGCAGAAATGGCAATAACACCCCAAGTAGCAGACAGGCCTGACTGCACAGTCAGTGCCTCCTGCAATGCTGGAACTGTCTTTTCTGTACTGGTTAAGCCTGGGAGTATTTGAGTCTCTGGGGTAACCTGATGAGCTAAGCATGAACTATTATGTAGCTAGAGCTACATTGCAGCAGTTCTACTGGAAAAAAAGGCAGAAAAGGCACGGGAAGAATGATTATATTGTGTGCACTGTGAAAAAAACAGTGTAAGTTTGGTCTAGATTACATTGATGTGTAATGGTTTATCATGATGGAAATTCCTTGACAAGCACACATCAGATGTTTTTTTGTTATCCAAGCCCTAGAAATTCGAAAGCTCAGCTTCTTTGGGATTTTACTTCAGGATTGTTAGGGAGATGAGAAAATGACCCATAGAATAGCATAAGACATAGCCAGTTCGAAATTAACTACAGTTTATTGAGATTTCTAGGTGAAGGTGGTGGTCCAAGTTGAAACAGGAAATCCTACATTTAGAGGAATCTTCTGAGCCGGTTTTTCTTCTTTGTTTTACTAGTGTCACTTTGTCTCACGATAGGACAATTTCGACTTTGACAGTTTAATTCTGTTGAAGAGGCTTTAGCTTATTTGGAGTAAAATTTTATCCTTTACCATAAGCTGCGTGAACTAGTATATAAGAAAGTCTTACATGCAATATTAATCCATTAAGGACCAGCAATCAAGGGAAGATACCTTCGAGCGGGGGTCTGAGATTGATCTCTCTGGTCTTGGTGCAGTCAATTTCAGACCCTGTTTTTACAGATTTGCTGTAAGTAAAAGGTATGTGACATGCCAGGACTGTCACCGGTCTTTAAGGGAGAAAACTGTGATGGCCTTGACACTACACACAGTCCTTAAGAGGTTAAACAATGCTCCAAATTGAACTAGTCTTGATTATTAATTTCATGCATCTATGCAATATTTAATGTTATACAGGACTATAGCAGTGTACTGACCTTACATATTTAACACCTTAAGGAAAATGCGGTCCAGGGTGGACGGATCTAAAGGACCACAACAGTGATGCATGCATTCGCCCTGCAATCCCAGAATTCTATGAATTGCAAAGACCGTCATAGGTCACAGATGATGGTCCTGGCACATCATTAGTCGTTAAGGGGTTAAAGACTGAGCTGTAGGGCGGTGAGATATATTAATGCTTCTGTGTTGACACCTATTATAAATCCTTGTGTATTTAACCAATACATGCATTGGTTACAGCACACAGCATATTACTGAGTCACCTCAGACATATAAAGATCCAGATTTTCCAATTGCAGTATTTTAGTGAAAAAATTAGGCTTATTTTGGAATCCAACTTTCTATCTGTGAATGGTGTACATCAGTATAATAGCCCATTGGTCTATTATCAGACCTCTGACAGTAGATTTCTACTATGTAATTTGTATTTATTCAGTCTCTAATCCCATAATCTCATCATAAAAATATGTAACTGAAGAGAAGAAAAGACAGACACACTCTAACTGCTTTTAAATTCAGGACTGTATTTTAACCCTTTGAGTGCCAGAGGGGTACGCAACACATTACTTTGCAATGTGTTGCGTACCCCCTGGCACTCAAAGGGTTAATACCTTCCTACCTTGATCATTAAAATTAACACTAGCATAGCAGAGAGTAAAAATGTGAGGTCAATTGAAGCTATTAATGTCTGAGATATTAGCAATCATTGCTCTTCAGTCATAACAGTTTACAGTCAATGTCTCACTATGAAAAAAATAATGTGCAACTCTACTGTATGGCTGAATGAATAGCTGGAACTCCATATTATTTTATGCTACAACTGTTGACAAATTCATTTGTTTGTGTACGCTGAAAAACCAGGTTAAAAGGTTAAGGCCTAAAAATGATTTGGTATAATAAGCACTTAATCCTTTGAGGCCTGGATCCAACTGAGGCTGGTAATACAGTCGGTAAGGCAATATTGGCTAATGGCCCATTAGCAAAAAGTGCTAGCGGAGCTACACAATTGCCCTATGAGCTGAAACGAAAATGGACGTTAGGCCACAGAAAATGACTTGTGGCCAAACACCCATTTTGTGTGTTAAGTTCCCAAAACTCTTGCTAAGTAGTGTGAATAATGGGACCACCAAAAGAAAAGAGCTAACAATCTGGGCCTGACACACAGTCACCCTCCCAAACACTAACCCTATACTAACCCTAACAGTAAAGTGCAACAATACTAACTCTAACACTAGCCTAACACCCAGATCTGTGTAACAGTTACCTGTCACCCACTGTTCATCAACTTCTTCTATCTTCCTTCTTCTGTTTTCTCAAATCTTCTTTCTTCTGTGTCTTCTTTCCTAAAAAATAAAAGAAAATGTCAATGTCATTTTAAACAAAAAAGATGCCCCCAAGATATGCTATAGTTAACCCTTTGAGTGCCGGAGGGGTGTCTCTCTGGCGCTCAAAGGGTTAAAGGTAGTGCTGTATAATCTTCAAAAATGAAATGCGGCCAGTCCTTGTACAATAAAGAAGTTACACAGTGGGATCCATAGTTACAAATGTTTTTGTATTCTAAAATAAAATTCCACTGCTGCAGCCTCTGCTAGCTGGCAGCAACAGCAATGTCTACCAGTGCAGACCCCACTTGCCTATGTACTGGGCCATTGCCCTAGTTCCAATGAGGGGATTTTGATAATAGACTGGCTTTTTATATGGCCAGTCTCTGTTCAAAATGGATGCCATCCTGTCATTGGCTGGGAGTGTGTTTATGCAATCAGCTTCTGGGGGGAAGATGACAAAAACCACTAGAAGCCGATTGGCTGGGAGGTGCATAAGCATCCATTTTGAACAGAGACTGGCCATATTAAAAGCAAGTCTCTGTTCAAAATTCCCTCACTGGGACTCAGGCAACTGCCCAGGATGTATGTAATGGGGGGCTGTGCTGGTAGACATTGGCTCCACCGCCAGCGTGGCTAGCGGAGGCAGCGGCAGAATATTATTTGCGAATACAAAAGCATTTGTAATTATGGATCCCAATATTTGTCTTCTTTATTGTACAAGGGCTGGCTGCATTTTATTTTTGAAGAATATGCTGCACTGCATTTAATCCTTTGAGCACTGGAGGGGTACCCTTCCAGCACTCAAAGGGTTAACTATGGCATATCTTGGTAGTATCTTTTTTTTTATGACATTGACATTTCCTTTTATTTGATAGGAAAGAAAACACAGAAGAAAGAAGATTTGAGGGAAAAAAAGGATGATAGAAGAAAAGGAAGAGTAGCTGCCCAGGATGTTGAAGACTCAGTTAGACATCAGGATTACTGGGAAGAGTATATTTTCAGGAGATTTTTTTTTTTTACCTTAGTCGGATTAACCCAGTGAGTGCCAGTGGGGTAAGCATACTAACTTTTGACAACATTTTTCAGTACTTTGGATGTATTGGAGCCCATATCAATACATCCACTGATCATTTAGTTTTTTCTGTTTTTTTTTTTCTTTTTAACTTTAAATTCCTGCATCAGCACTTCGGGGATTCATTAAGGAACTCTGTAACCAAAAAACTAGGTGTAGATTTCCACATGATAAAGTGGGTCTCTTAACAGATGGAATTGAATGGCATAATTCAGCTTTTTTGGTATTTTTTTAACTTGGGTGAAAATGCAGCAACATTTATCGCCTGAGGTGGGGGCTTTTTATGGTATTCTTTTATAGTACAGGTAATTGAATATAACTTACCGTGCTTGAAAAAAATACAGCTGGCTGTTTTTTTTTTGTTGACGCGGCCAATTAAATTGAGGCCTGTATGTCAGAGAGGTACCCAACACATTGGTTGGATACATCTTTGGCACTCAAAGTGCCACATGTGCAAAGAAGTAGCGAAATAGCTTTTGTTGTTTGTAACGACTTTTCATAGTAAAGTATCGTTGGGATCATTAATATTTTCAGAGAGTGTCGGTTGTGATATGTTGTTTGTCCTGACTGAAATTGACGTATGTAATGACAAAAAATGTCTTAACTAACGACAAAAATGTCTTAAAAAATGTCTTAACAACAAAAATGTCTTTAAAAATGTCTTAACTAAAGACAAAAATTCTCACATTCAGAACACATTTCCTCTACTTTTTTCTTAACGTACAAATTTTGTCTTTTGAAAGACTTTATTTTGGCGTTAATTACAACAAATTTTCTTTTCCTCTATACGACACTGGAGAATAGTTTAGCCACGCCCTTGTCCCGCCCCTTTGCCCATCAATTCTGGAGTTGTGTCATACACAACGGACATTACTATTTTTTTGTTGTATACTCTATAGAAAATATGTCGTTCATGCATTCAGTGACTTATTTTTGTTTTTCATACAACAATTTTTTGTCTTTATCCCTTTTGAACATATGGCCCAAAGTGTTAAATACCTTGTACTCAGTGCCAGCATCTGTACAAATTCTCTATTTGCTTTCAGAGGCCTAAAATTTAGGGCTACCATTGCAACAGCAATCTTGATAGGTGTTGCTGGAATGATAATGTTTTATAGTCTGTTAATGGACATGTGCTAAGATATCAGCATTTAGGAACAGAAGATCAGAGGTGTATTAGCAATGCACATACAATTCAACAAATTGTGACTCTATAGGATAGCTTACACATGCAATAGAATGCAAGTTTTAGAACATTTTGTTAAATCTAACATAAAATAACCACATTTTACAGATTCTATATGGAAATACATGATATTTCAAATTATAAAACCTAATTTAATTTTTTGGCATTAGTGCTCCTTGAAATGACCCAGGCAGAAGTTTGTAAACACACAGTGAACCTGCCACTTAGTGATTAATCTCTTGGGTGTGAGAGATATCTCCAATGCATCATGAGACAATTTTTAGAGATATTGCTAGCATCCAAATGGTTAAAAATGGCCCTGGATTTTACCAAGAGCATATGGAGATATTTTTATACTTGCAAGTAAATTTTCAAGCAAACCACATCTTATGGATTCAAATTACAAGCATACTGATATTATGTGTGTGTGTGTCTGGGGGGGACTTGGGAGCTCTGTTAAAAGAAGTGTATGAAATGAGGAAGTCATAGGAAAGATACCTCAACCTAATCTGAATGTAAATAGGATTGATGCTTTCTTATTAGGACCTGGAATGCAATTTAAAGTTCTCACTGTCTGGTCATTCTCAAATAAATATTTTAGCATATACACTGTTGCATAGAATTCTAATTTTGTGAATTTGTTGTGGAAGAAAAATACCTCAATACCCAAGAAAATCTTCACCCTGAGAATTGTACACAGATATACCAACCATCTCTTATTTTCCATTCCCTACATTTTTAATGCAAATTTAATTCGCTACATCACATTGACAACCCAAATCTTGAGAAAACAATATGGTCACTGGGCAAATAGCTCCTGCCACTGGGGTCATATAATGTAATGTTGCTGTTGTCTATTGGAAATCCTGCCTGCAGTTTTGTCCAAAGTAATGTAAATTAATATGTGTGTTCTGATTTAAAGGAGCAGTAAACTTTTTTTATGAAAGCACATATTTTACAGAACATTTCCTGCTGAATAAAACAAGGTCACTCCCATCGCTGTCAGATCTTTTATTCAAAAATTATAGCAGTTTAAATAATCAGGAAGTGAATTTACTGTGTTTACGTCCTGATAGTTCTAACTGACAGGAAGTGACAGGCAGTTTCTATCACATTCTATGGAGAACTGTATGTCTCTGACTTTTCTGACTTTCCTCTCCATTAGAATCTAACAGGAAATCTAATTGGAATTTGACCACTAGAGGGCACTGCTAATGTAAAAAAACATGGGTTAAACTGTAATAACTCTGGAAATATAAATCTCTCTGCAGTGGGAGTACCCTTATTTTACTCAATAGGAAAATCCCTACAATATATATTTTTTTCATAAAAAAGTTTACTGCTCCTTTAAATTGTGAGATTTCCAGATATAGAAACTTTGAGGGACCACCCAGGACAGGTAATTTTTAATTATTTTCAGCTCTTTCACCACAGTATTACACCAACACTTTTGCACTGTCTGTGTGTGGTCCATTGTACCGAAACTGCTCCCGAATAGGGATGGGCGAAACTTTCCGCCTCAAAATGAAATTGGCGAAAAATGGCACTTTCCTTTTGGCAAAAAATTTCCAGCAAAAAGTGCCGATCTTCCACTTTTTTCTGCTTTTTTCGCCCATTGAAATCAATGGGAACATAGAAGTTACACACACACCACATTACAAATAATATTTTATTTCCCAAAGGCATAGTATAAAAGGGGCATGAGGGTGCCTGTGTTGGTGGGGTGTGGGGAAAGAATCAGTTGAACAGGGAATGTTTTGGGGGGGTTGTTTACTGGGATTGGGGGGCACTTAATAAAAAAGAAATCCTAAATAAAATAAAAACCATAAGACATGGTATAAAGGGGTCTGAGGAGGGTGCCTGTGTTGGTGAATGAATGAATCATTTGAACAGGGAATTTGTTTTGGGGGCTTTCTTGACTGCTGTTGGGGGGACAGTTAATAAAAAAATAAATCAATAAAATAAAATAAGACGTTTGTATTTAAAGGGATAGTAATACTTCGTTTTAACTTTATTTTATTTTGTAGGCATTAAAAAAACAAGAATAATGATATAAGTCTTATCTCTCAAACCTTTATGGTTTAAGAGATATTCACAAACAAAGTATCCCCCCCTGTTCAACCAGATCAGAAGGGAAATGCCCAGGTAGACTGCAGAGAGGGACAATCTTCAATTAAGATAAGGGAAAAAGCTGAAAAACTTGTCAAGGGGGGAAGGGCTTTCATTGTTTTCATACAAAGAAAATTGTCCCCTTCTGTTATCTGTCTGGTCATACAACCTGATCCACATCTGAGAAGAGATGGCTTACACTAGGTAAAAGGGGAGGGAGGGGAAACTTTGCTTGTGAATATCTCATAAACCATAAAGGTTTGAGAGATAAGACTTATATCATTCTTCATGTTTTTTTAATGCCTACAAAATAAAATAAAGTGAAAACGAAGTGTTACTATCCCTTTAAAGTGACAGAGACAGGAACTCCCTGACATAAGCTGCCACTGGGGTGGACTGATACTTGACTTGATAGAGTATTTTATAGAGGATGATTTGTTTGATTTGTTGTTAGAGGCCTTTGTAGGACTTAGACCCAAACCCTGAAGAAACATTGATTTGTAGGACTTAAGCTTGTTTGGCACAAGCCCTAAGGAAGCATTGATTTTGTAGGACTTAGGCTTATTAGGCTGCTTGAGGCAGTAGCAGCAGAATAAGTAGCCCCCAGTTTTTGTGGTAAATAACATCTGGGGGCACAACTGTATCCAAACACCATGACCCCCGAAACCAAGTACTGCCACCGTCACTGTACCCCTTGTTCAGACCCCGCTAAGGATACGTGATAGCTTGCTGACAGTTTAATAGTAATGATGAACCCTCCCTGAATCCATCTAAGCATATTCCGTGGGATGGAATCTCCTCAGATGCGTCTTGATAGCCTGATTTCGATTCTCCTCCACCACACTGTCATGTGTGGTCAGTGCACCACACAGTGTGCAATGGGTAGAGACGAATTGCCATATCCTAACATCAAAAGAGTGGCTATCATTTGGTGGGGGAGGTAACGATGAACGAGGTGGATTGGCAGGAGACGTATTTGTTACCCTAGAGGAAGAAGGTAATGTTGATGGTGATCTAGTTGTTTCACTCATCATGGAACTTCCAGTGTTTTTTTGGGTTTCTTTATTCTTCCTACTCTTTAATCTACATCTTTCTGGAGAGTTGGGGGTACAATAACAACGGCGCTAGATTTATGTAATGGGTGTTTGGCTTTAACATGTTTGACATAATTGTCATGGTGTCTGTGTTTCATGTGTGTTATCAGGGAGGTTGTGCCAAGGTGTGTTCTCTCCTTTCCCCTTCTCACTAACGTGTCACAAATTTTGCACTGTACCATTGTTGATGATGACTGCACTGTGCCTGCTGGAAGAGAATAATAGTCCCACATCCATGACTTCTGGGGAGAGGGGTAGGTAACAGTTGGAAAAGAATGACCTCTTTCTTCTTCTTCTCCACATTCCCCTTCACTTTTTGTGGCAGTGGATAATGTTGCTGCTACTGCCTCAGATATAGCACTGCAACTAGGACCAGAAGTATTGCTGGCTCTGGCAGGTAGAACCTGTCCTAGTCCCGCATTACTTGTTGACCCCATTCCCACTGTGTCCACGGTGGTCTGTGGCACACTAGCTTGCTCATCAGCATCCTGCTGCCCTTGCATCTCAGCAGCAGCAGAAATTAAAGCAGTTGCAATTTCAGCAAATTCCAAAAGCTGATTGCTAGTGGTGGTGGTGATGCCCATCCTCATCCCTGTCTCCCATTCCTTCTCACTTTCTGATAAAAAGGCCATCAATGTCTCTTCCACCCCAGCTTCTCCTATTCCACCACCACCACAAGTCCCTATGTGCTGCTGCTCTATTCCAGACATCTCACTGCTGCTTGGAGGAGGTGACGAGCAATGTGACAGAGGGTCCCCTGCTGTCACACATGGCACAATTTTCTCCTTCCCCCTCTGAGTACTACAAGAAACACTAGCAGCAGGCAAAGTATTGGTGGCAGCAGGTTCAGCACTGGCAGCAGGTTCAGTTCTAGCAGCAGGTTCAGCACTAAAACAATAGTAAAACAATAGTGGCTGCAGGTACAGAAATGGTGACACTGGCAGCAGGGGCAGCACGTCTTGTAGCAGGCACATGCAGCTGACCTGTCCTGCTGTCACTAGTACTACCCTTTTTTCCCTCCTTCCCATTCCCTTTTCTCCCTTTCTTCCCTTTTCTCCCTTCCTTCCCATTCTCTTTTCTCCCTCCCTTCCCATTAAATTCCCCAAGATCCCTTGGGGTGATTTAGGGGAACTGGACAGCATTGGTTCAGTACTGCTAGTCACTTCCTCCTCCTCCTCAGACTCAGTGGACACATAAGGGTCCTTCCAGCTCCACCAGTGATTATTCTTCACGTTGCTCATAGTGATAGCAGTCATTATGAGCCTCTTCTGCCTCACTTTTTGCAAAATATCACAAGAGAACAGCACAGAATGTCTATCTCTCCTTGTAGCTGCTTCTATTGTGTCTGCCTTCAGCTAAAACAACGTTAATCAATGGGCGGAAACTTTCTAGCCATTGAAAAAATGGTGAAAAATTTTGGCCAATGGGCGAAAGATGCAAAAATTTTTACCGCTAGTTTTAAAGCAGATTTTCCCGCGAAAATGCAGATAAAAATGTGGTTTTTGCAAAATTTCCCACGGGAACACGGCGACAAGTTTTGCCCAACCCTACTCCTGAAGTCTGCTTTATAAAACAAACATGGAGAGGACAAAACAGGAGAATGCCTCCTTGCATGATAACTTATGGATCAAAACTTCCACCACAAAGCACCCAAGATAAATGGATACTCACAAACCAACTGGCTGAAAACCTACATATGTAATACACATCAAATATGCCTCTTTGGGAGTTGCAACTTCCCCAAATTCCATATCAAACCAGATCTCTGGACTGGGCTGCTCACATAATGCACTCTCTTTCCAAATGGCCAAGGTATCCAGTCATAAAACACAAAAAAACACGGAGCGCCTCATAGTGTGATAGTGTTGTCAATCATAATACAAAAAATAATAGAAGATAATACTCACAAACATGTTGGTCAGACCAAACTGACTTCAGCGCAAATGGAGATATTTCCTCATCGCTACTTGGGTTCCTCTAGTGGAAAAAGATGCAATATTGTGCAGCAACTGTTCTTTGAACAATGTGATTGTATAATCGAAAAGAACAAAGGTAGTGGCTCCAGGAAATCAATATAAAAATATCTCTTTATTCTAAAATATCCATGCCATGGATAATATACATTTAAAAGGGTCTAACGCATTTTGTGGTGCTAGACCACCACTTTATCAAAGACAGAAAGACTTTCTGTTCACTAAAGTGTGATAAAGCACTGATAAAATGTAGATGACTTCTCCAGTGATATCACTTCTCCAATTACTATGTTATTCTGTGGAGCCTATGCACTACGATTTCTCAAGTGGGAGAGATCTTAGCACATAGCTTCCCTAGAATAGTTTAGGAATTAGAAAAGTGATATCACTGAAGAAGTCATCTCCAATTTGTCACCTCGTTATCACATCTTAGTTAATAACCCCCAATGAGCAACTTTTCACTTGGTGTCATAGGAAAATCCTTGTCTACTATAGGCTCTTTAGGTGAACATGATGTAAATTTTTCACATGCATAGCGTTTTTTGATCATTGTCTCAATGTTATCATTCATGTTTGACCAGTACAAATATCTCTTTCTCTTAATTAACTTTTTTGTATTCATGAATTCATGCAGTCTTTGCAGTATTTGATATTTAGAAACATAGAATTTGATGGCAGATAAGAACCATTTGTCCCATCTAATCTGCCTATTTAGATTATTAAAGAATATTTGGAAATATATGGTCTTAGTGATTTTATCTTTCCAGTACGTGTGCTTTCTTCAGTTCCATTGTTTCAAAAGGGAACAAGATCCAAGCCAGGAAATTATAGACCTGTGAGCTTGACTTCCATAGTGGGTAAGATACTAGAAGGGTTACTAACTGACAGTATTCAGAGCTATGTGAAGGCAAACAATATTATTAGTAGGAATTAGCATGGTTTCATGAAGAATAGATCATGTCAGTCTAATTTCCTTGCAGTTTATGAAAGAGTAAGTAGAAATTTGGACAAGGGAATTGCTGTTGATGTAGTATACTTGGATTTTGCAAAAGCCTTTGATGCAGTGCTTCACAACAGGTTACTGTGTAAATGAAAAGGCTTTGGTTTGGACAGTATTATCAGTACATGGATTAAGAACTGATTAAATGATAGATGGCAGAGAGTTGTTGTAAATGGAACCTTTTCAAATTGGTCTAAAGTTATAAGTGAGGTGCCACGGGGTTCAGTCCTGGGTCCAATGCTTTTTAATTTATTTATTAATGAAATAGAAGTGGGAATTGAAAGTAGTGTGTCAGTCTTTGCTGAAGACACTAAGCTATTTAAGGAAATACGTACAGAACTGGATATTTTTTCTCTGCAGAAGGATTTAGATAAACTGAGTAAAAGGGCAGAAAAGTGGCAGATGACATTTAATGTAGATAAATGTAAGGTTATGCATTTGGGCTATAGAAACAAACTTGCCACATATACTCTAAATGGAGTACTGATACACGATAGAATTCACAGCAGTGTTCAGAGTCACTCAGCTGCTGCAAGAGCAAATAGGATACTAGCCTGCATAAAAAGAGGTGTAGCTGCAAGGGATGCTAATATTATCCTGCCTTTGTATAAATCCTTGATTAGGCCTCATCTTGAATATGAAGTACAATTTTGGTTGCCAGTTCTTAAAAAAGACATTGTTGAACTTGAAAAGGTGCAGAGACGTGCAACAAAACTGATAAAGGAATTGGAGGATCTGAATTATAAAGAGAGATTAGCCAAACTGGGTTTGTTTACATTAGAGAAGAGACATCTGAGGGGTGATAGAATTACCACTTACAAATAAATTCAAGGTCAATACAAAGAACTAGGAAATTAATTATTTACGCAAAGAGATGAGCTAAGAACAAGAGGTTCACTGTTAAGACTAGAGGAAAGGTGTTTTCGACTAAAACAAAGGCAGGGATTCTTTACAGTAAGGGCTGTAAAGCTATGGAATTCTATGCCTCTGGATGTTGTACTTGCAGATAGTGTAACTGCTATCAAAAATGCAATGGCTGCCTATCTAGCACAGAACAATATTCAAAATTATGACAGATGGCTTCAATGCAGATAGGATGTTGATCCAGGGATCTCTCTGACTGCCATTTGGAGTCAGGAAGGAATTTTTTTACCCACTTGGTGCTAAATTGGAAATGGCTTCACAGGGCTCTTTTTTTTTGCCTTCCTCTGGATCAACAGAGGTGTTTCTGGCATGAGCTGGACTTGATGGACGCAAGTCTTTTTTCAGCCTCATCGACTATGTTACTATGTTACTTGGTTTAGTAGACCCTCAATTTCTATGGCCTGTTGTATGCCTGTACACACTACATGATTGAACAGACTTGTCTTCATGAACAGATTCACCTTTTTCTGTAACTCCTCATTAAAAGGTAAAAATGCATTTGAGAAAGCATCAGCAGCATTTTCAGGTTTTATGTCTAAGGTAAAGTCATATTTTTGGAGTGTCAGCAAGAAGCTTTGAAATGTCTGTGGAGCATCTGCCATGTATTTTTTGGTAGATGTGAATTAAAGGATTGTAATCTGTTTCTGCCAAGAATACTCTCCCATACAAGTGTTTTCTTTCAATTTGAACATGTGATTTTTCAGTGTCAGTTAATGCTCTATGTGCATAAGCTACAGGAAGCCAGTCTGGATCATGACTTTAAAATAGAACTTCTCTCAGTCAATTCTGTGATGCATCTGTTAACACCTAAGTTTTAACTTTTGGATCAAATAATTCTGTAGTAGTAAGCATTTCATTCAAAGATTACCAATTCCCTGACTGTTCCCAGGCATATTTTTATTTGTCCAGTTGCTACATTAAAGCAGGTTTGTCTAGCAAGGTAGGAATGCTTGGTAAGGCAAATCACCATTCACAGCATGTATTGTACATCTTCTTTGTTTTTTGGATATAAAATAAAATTAAATTAAAAAAATATATATTAAAAAGGAAGTGCTAACCCCAATGAAGTTGATCCCTGAGGCCAGTAGTATGGAAAGAATATTGAGGACATCAAGTGGGTAAATCAGAAATCTTGAGGTTCTTTGCCAATAATTTTGGGATGCCTGTCCCCTAATGTTATATGGATTATTGAATTTTGATTTTGTGACCTGCAATATCTAAGGTTGTTCTTTTATTACAGTTATAATAATTGGGGTTGTTAAAAACCATGATGTATCAAATCACTAGAATTATTAAAATTTTAAATGTATACCTTTGTATAGAAATTAATGTTTGATATACATTCTACCACTGATATCCATTTAATTATTGGGGCTTTCAATAATTATCTGTCAATATCATACTACACCATATAAATGTAGGTTACTTAAGGCTCTCTAATATTTACTTGATATTTCAACATGATATAGCACCATAAAAGAGAATGGTAATACTATATGGATGTATCCTTCTGGATAGTTATTTGACGCAACAATAATAGATGGTAACATAATGGATAATGGTAACAGTATGTGTATGTCTGCTTTCGTTTTAGTACTCATTTGATGTAGCAATAATAGATTGAAATTCACTGAATAATGATAACATTATGTGTATGTATCCTGTTTATACTTTTAAAAATATTGTCAAAGTATAAAAAGTATCTCTGTGGCCTCACGTTTCACTAATTTCTTATTGGCTCTTGAAGCTATTTATTCGATCCCGCTATATGCATTTCCTGAGAAAGGGTCATGGAGCCTGAAACTCATTGATATAGGTGTTTTTGTATCCTTCTAGAGCAGGACTGTCCAAGTTCAGTCCTCAAGGGCCACCAACAGGCCAGGAATTAGGGATTTACCTGATGAAGCACAGTTGAGTCAGTCAAAATGATTGAGCCAATGATTAACTCACCTGTGCTTAATCAGGGAAATCCTTATATCCTGGCCTGCTGGTGGGCCTTGAGGACTGAACTTGGACAGCCCTGTTCTAGAGAATCCCTTGTCTGAGATTGCTCCATGCATTATGGGAGTTCCCAGGTGAAGAGACTAGGAATATTATTACCGGGATCTAGAGGTTATCGACGAGTGGACTGACAAAGAGTATCTCCAGTAAAGGTAATGAGTTTTCACTGTGGAGGGATATTGTATATCATTTTATCTTTATCCTTAAAGAGATACTTTTTGGGGTTAATTGTCTCTTATGGACATGTGGTTAATCCTATCATTCCCTAGTTTACCAGCTTACATTATTTCTCTGTTTGTATTACTATACCAGTCTTTTGCGCTATTCACCCAGACTGCATTAAAATTCATCTCAATTAAGTACCTCATAAGTACTTATATATAAGGGTATCTTAACTACCATATTATTATCCTTAATTGTCTCAATTTTAATTTTTTTATTATCATATTACCAATAAATGATTTACACTTAAAGGCAGTTGTGTGCTGTCTTTTTCTTTTCATTTTATTTTCTGGATTTGACATTTCCGTAATTGCATTAATGCTTTTCACATCTGGAAAAACACCATCTCCTCCATAATATTATATATTGATGTTTTTTCTGAATTTGTACTTTGCCTTATTCAACTTCAAACTGTTCTCCTTAGCAACATCTAAAACCATCTCCAGTCTTTCCTTATGCCCTTGATTTGTGTTACCCCAGTTTAGACTTACAGGAAACCAGATCTGAATATTGTTGTGCTTGTTATTTATTAAAAACATTGCTGCATGGTGCTATGAGACAGTTGTTGTAATGAGCAGTAAAAAGACCAGTCTTCACAGCAATATCTCCCATATGAAGTAATAAATGCATGGAGCTTCATGCTTTCCATTCCCAACGTGATCTAGATAGAAACCGAAAAGTATGGCGCGATACTTATACTTGTTTTACTCGGTGAAAATCACATCCATAAAAAACATGAAAAAAAAGAAGAACAAAGAGAAAATATATAGTGTAGTATATATTATAAATCTTGATAAGCGTCTTGTGTGCGCCAAATAACCACTCACTTTGTATTTCTCTTGTGTGTAAAGCCTTCAAGCTAATATCTCCCATGAATCTTCAATAATAAATACCTCCAAAAAAGCAAGTATAGCATAAAACTGCTCATGTCAATCAAGGGACACCTTTCCCTGCACTTTCCCTGTGGATAAAGTCACGGATCTAAAAGCTTCCCAGCTGATTTAGTTATGATGACCTCTCAAAGCTTGTCAAATGGTATTAGCCATGATGATCTCTCGCACCTTCCGCCAGTTCTCGGGATAGTGTGATCTCTCTGAACTCCGGTATCCAACACGTTTTGACACACAGGTGCCACTGGTAGATTTGGAATGTCGATTTGTATGACGTCACATATCCCGCTTTTTTCTGTTTCTTTGGCGTGTTCTATACATTGACATCCAAACCTCCGTCTGGATCTCACAGACTAGCAAAAACTCACAACAAACTTTATTAGAGTCAACATAAATCACAATAGTATCAATATGGGAACAAATAACCCCATATATGGAAAACATAGACCCAGTAATAAATATACATATAAAATGTATAGAAACATAATATATATATATATATATATATATATATATATATATATATATATACATATATATATATATAAATGAAAAATATAAATAAAAAATGTAAATATAAAAAATAATAAAATTATAACATTATTCCAGACACAGTCAATACATATATACAGAAGTATGTTAAACCACATAATCCTATAAGACTATTGCAAAAATATAAAATATAAAAATATAAAATAAAAACACAATTTGTAAATTGTAAATAACAAGATGATGCATCCAGTTTGTTGAACACAGTTGCTCCCCTGGCAAAAGGTGTTCTTTTATGATGTTGTTACTCTGTTCCTTAGGCTCAGCGTAGACCGGCAAGACCCTAGAATGAACCCATTTGGTAAATGTTTATGAGTGTTCTGTCCAAGAAATCCTTGTCTGCTAGTATTTGCATGATTTGCCTGGTTACCAGGACACACCCATTTCACTTACTCTTGTTCAGTAATCCCATTTGTTCCTTTCAGCTTTCCAGGACATACCCTTAAAGGGATAGTAATACCTTATTATAATACTATACTGCAGGGATATCTGGTCTGACTTTCGTCATGCGGCTCTGCAGCAGAGCCATGATCGTGTTAGTGAAAAATAATTATTTCAATGAAACGGTCTTGTACATGTGTTTGGTTTGCAAGCACATGTAGAAGACCGTTCCAGTAAAATAATTATTTTTTACTAACACGATTGCAGCTCTGATGCAGAGCAGCATGATGAAAGTCAGACCGGATATCCCTGCTGTCAGCACAATGCTGACTTCAGGGAAGGGGGAGGGAGGGGGGAACTTTGCCTTCGGTTGTCTCTCAAACCATAAAGGTTTGAGAGATGAACCTGAGGGCTATTAAATTATTTTACAAATATCTACAATATGGGGGATAGTAATAATAAAGTATTACTATCCCTTTAAGGACTCTATCAAGCAGCCACACAAGCACAGTAATTCACATGTATAGTATTCATGTGTATAGCATTCCTGAGCTTAGTTTTCTGTTTTGACCTTTGCTTATTTAAAGATGCCAGTAACTCTCTATTTGCTTGCTTGCTTTTCTGATCTGTTCCTGTATCTCTGATATCTTGATAGTTCTTTTTTCAGGACGCAGGCCTTTGTTGATTGGTTGGTGTCCAATCATTCAGCATGACATGTCTTGATTTTCTTTACAAAATCCTTTTAGTTCATTCTGGAAAGTTCGATTCCCGATAATATCTTAAAGCAACAGGCACATTTCTCATGGCACAAGAACTATCTTTTAACTGTATATTATATGGTATTGGTAGATATCCAATTCCTTCATATGCTTCTACATTGTCTGTTATCTTCATTATTTGTTCTTTAAAGAAGCAGTAAACGTTTTTTTATGAAAACCTATATGTATAGAGCTTTTCCAGTTGAGTAAAACAAGGGTACTTCTAACACTGTCAGTTGTTTTATTCAAATGTTATAACAGTTCATATAATCAGGAAGTGAATTTACAAAGCATTTACTTCCTGTAGGTTCTAACTAACAGTATAACTCATGAGGTTCTTTTACATTCTATGGAGAACTGTTTGTCAGTGACTTTCCTCTCAAATAGAATGTAACCAAATAACCAAATGGAATATGACCACTAGAGGGCACTGTTAATGTGAACAATCAAGAGTTTTAAGCTGTAAAAACCATACCTGGGAACTTCCTCCTCTTGGCCCCAGAGAGGGCTCATGTGCTGCTGACCAGTTGATGTAAACATTGAGATTTTTGTCACAAAGGGGGTGGGGTTTAATCAGATAGGCAGGGTCTACTGCCCTTGTGTCATAAAGTGGGTGGGAAGTGGGTAGAACAGAGTGGGAAGGAGGAGGAGTGGGTGGGAAATATGAGGAACATAACAGAAAGGAGGAGAAGTGGGTAGAGTTTTAGGAGATACTCACCAGCAGTGGAAAATCAGCATATGTCCCCGGAGACCTGGTAATTAACATCTTAATGACCACCAGATCCGGGCTTGGGTGGCCATTGAGGACCACTGCACTTTTTTTATTTACTGCAATGAATTATATGACATTCCAGGACCGTCACAGGTCCTTAGCATCCAGACTTGCGTGCCGGTCCTGGCATATCATACGTCCTTAAGGTGTTAATTGTAAAAAACTGAGTTTGTGGGGCAAATCTGGAGAGTTCCTAGGTATTATAATGCATATGGAAATATGCATTTCACAGCAGTAGGAGTACCCTTATTTTACTCAACAGGAAAAGTCCTACAATGTATATTTTTAATAGCAAAGTAAACTGCTCCTTTGCAATGTGTTACACACCCATCTGGTGTTTATAGGGTTAAGTGGCATTTACTCTATGGATTTACCTTATTATTTCACACATTTGATGACAACCAAGAGCTTGTCTTCTGGTACAGCCAAAATGATTATCTCATCCGATTCCCATATTCCAGCAATGATTTTCTAAGCACTCTGATAAAGTCTGCATTGAAAGTTTTTAGGCAGTATATCAGACTGAATCAGTATCTACTTTGTAACCAAAAGCAATATCATTTGATATTGTTTCAATGACCCACTACTTTTCTAGTGATCTGGTTAATTGTATTACTCCAATAATGAATTCTACTGATTCTGTACTTTTCTTCTACATTTATTGCCCAAATGCAGGATATTAGCCCATATCTATAAAGCAGAGACACCACAGGGGATGTGCAAACGTTTACTCAACTGTCATTAATCTAAATTTGTCTCTTTAACCTCTTGATTGCTAGAGAGGTCTCCAATGACTTGCTTTGCGGTGCTTTAGAGACCAGTCTAGCATTCAAGGGGTTAAAGCCTTCATTTAAAATTAGTGGGACATGTTATTTGCATATTTTAGCAGTGCATGAAAAGCTGGTAATTTATGAATGAGATATACATTGCTCCATAAGTACAGATTTTAACCCTTTGAGTGCCAGACGGGTATGCAACGCATTGCAAAGCAATGCGTTGCATACCCCTCTGGCACTCAAAAGAGTTAATCTTCAGTTTTAAAGGGGAATTAATTATACCCTAAGTGACTCTTAATTAGTTAATTAGTAGAACTTACCTAGGTATGTGTCCTTCACAGCAATCATTTATTTCTATCTACTGTTTTTGTTGCATTCAGTCTAGTGCTAGTTATTTCCTTTCCAATCTGATAACAACCAGGGTCCATTTTTTTCAACTGGGACTTTTAAATCCCCTAAAGATGTCTAAACAATACACTGGGAACCTCTCTAGTAGTCATGGGGTTAAAAGTTAGATTTAAATCATTGTGAATTGATATTTGACCCCTATACTGCATTTGGTTTTCCACAGTGTAACTCCAGTTTGCCTTTAAGCGTTAGACCCGATGGGCCTTATGTATGAAAGCAAAGTGGATTTATTCTGGCACTAACCAACTACTCTATAGGGGATAAAAAATGTACAGACTTTCCATTGATTTAAATGGTGTTTTTAACCCCTTGAACTCTGGAAAGGTCAGCAATGCATTGCTTTGCACTCAGGTATTCAAGAGACTAAAAGCCCTATTTGAAAAATTGGTTTGCCCCAGGGATACTCCATTTTCCTTTTATACAGGCCCATTGTGTCTTGGAACAAAGGGTGGAATGCAAGAAGGTGGAAAATTAGATATTTTTTAAAAGCCATGCATTGGGCTTATGTTTTGATGCTAAAAACATACTCACACCACCTCAATGCTGAATAGCATCTGCTCCTAAGTTAACAGCACAATTGGCACATGCTCCTAAATTAATTGCTAAACTAGCAAATGATCCTAAATTAACTGCACAGTTAGCACATGCTCTTAAATTCACCACACAGCTTGCACATGCTCCTAAAGTAACAGCACAGTTAGCACATGATCCTTAATTAACAGCAGAGTTAGCATATGCTCTTAAGTTCATAGCACAGGTAGCACATGCTCCTAAATTCACAGCATAGTTAGTACATGCTCCTAAATTAACAGTACAGTTAGCACATGCTCCTAAATTCATAGCACCGCTAGTAGTGTTGAGCGAGCATGCTCGGCCGATGCTCGGATCGGCTCGAGCATCGCTCTGCTCGGCACATGGCGGTACTCGTACGAGTACCGCATGTGCTCGCCCGCCATGTTCGGGTCTCCTCCCCGCACGTTTCGCGGCTGCTGCGCAGCCAATAAACGTGCAGGGAGGCTCTGACATCAGTGTAATGCCAGCAGCCATGTTGGCTGCTGGCATTACACTGATTGGCTGGCCAGAACCCGTGGTCGGGTGCTGTATAGCACCTGACCAGCGAGTTCGGCTCAGTCTTAGCCAGGGAGAGATGAGGATAGGAAGGGAAAGTCAGTGTAGGGAGAAAAAAAGCAAATTTGTAAAAAAAAAGACCCAAAAGTCCTTTTTAGGACTACTGTGTGTGGGGGCAGCAGTTTATTTTGTGTGTGGGGAAAAAAAACAAAAAAAAAAAACTTCATATATTCTGTTTAGTGTGCAAAGTTGCAGATTAGAGCACATTCTGTTTAGTGTGCAAAGTTGCAGATTAGAGCACATTCTGTTCAGTGTGCAAAGTTGCAGATTAGCAGCACATTCTTTTTAGTGTGCAAAGTTGCAGATTAGAGCACATTCTGTTTAGTGTGCAAAGTTGCAGATTAGAGCACATTCTGTTTAGTGTGCAAAGTTGCAGATTAGAGCACATTCTGTTAAGTCTTCAAACTGTAAAATATCAAAGTCACATATTCCATTCAGTGTGCGTCGCCGCAGTTTAGCAGCACATTCTGTGTACTGTGCACAGTTGCAGAATAGGAAAAAATACTGTTAAGTCTTCAAACTGTAAAATATCAAAGTCACATATTCCATTCAGTGTGCGTCGCCGCAGTTTAGCAGCACATTCTGTGTACTGTGCACAGTTGCAGAATAGGAAGAAATACTGTTAAGTCTTCAAACTGTAAAATATCAAAGTCACATATTCCATTCACTGTGCGTCGCCGCAGTTTAGCAACACATTCTGAGTACTGTGCACAGTTGCAGAATAGGAAGAAATACTGTTAAGTCTTCAAACTGTAAAATATCAAAGTCACATATTCCATTCACTGTGCGTAGCCGCAGATAAGCAGCAAATTCTGTTTACTGTGCAAAGTTGCAGAATAGGAAGAAATACTGTTAAGTCTTCAAACTGTAAAATATCAAAGTCACATATTCCATTCAGTGTGCGTCGCCGCAGTTTAGCAGCACATTCTGTGTACTGTGCACAGTTGCAGAATAGGAAGAAATACTGTTAAGTCTTCAAACTGTAAAATATCAAAGTCACATATTCCATTCAGTGTGCGTCGCCGCAGTTTAGCAGCACATTCTGTGTACTGTGCACAGTTGCAGAATAGGAAGAAATACTGTTAAGTCTTCAAACTGTAAAATATCAAAGTCACATATTCCATTCACTGTGCGTCGCCGCAGTTTAGCAGCACATTCTGTGTACTGTGCACAGTTGCAGAATAGGAAGAAATACTGTTAAGTCTTCAAACTGTAAAATATCAAAGTCACATATTCCATTCACTGTGCGTAGCCGCAGATAAGCAGCAAATTCTGTTTACTGTGCAAAGTTGCAGAATAGGAAGAAATACTGTTAAGTCTTCAAACTGTAAAATATCAAAGTCACATATTCCATTCACTGTGCGTCGCCGCAGTTTAGCAGCACATTCTGTGTACTGTGCACAGTTGCAGAATAGGAAGAAATACTGTTAAGTCTTCAAACTGTAAAATATCAAAGTCACATATTCCATTCAGTGTGCGTCGCCGCAGTTTAGCAGCACATTCTGTGTACTGTGCACAGTTGCAGAATAGGAAAAAATACTGTTAAGTCTTCAAACTGTAAAATATCAAAGTCACATATTCCATTCAGTGTGCGTCGCCGCAGTTTAGCAGCACATTCTGTGTACTGTGCACAGTTGCAGAATAGGAAGAAATACTGTTAAGTCTTCAAACTGTAAAATATCAAAGTCACATATTCCATTCAGTGTGCGTCGCCGCAGTTTAGCAGCACATTCTGTGTACTGTGCACAGCTGCAGAATAGGAAGAAATACTGTTAAGTCTTCAAACTGTAAAATATCAAAGTCACATATTCCATTCAGTGTGCGTCGCCGCAGTTTAGCGGCACATTCTGTGTACTGTGCAAAGTTGCAGAATAGGAAGAAATACTGTTAAGTCTTCAAACTGTAAAATATCAAAGTCACATATTCCATTCAGTGTGCGTCGCCGCAGTTTAGCAGCACATTCTGTGTACTGTGCACAGTTGCAGAATAGGAAGAAATACTGTTAAGTCTTCAAACTGTAAAATATCAAAGTCACATATTCCATTCAGTGTGCGTCGCCGCAGTTTAGCAGCACATTCTGTGTACTGTGCACAGTTGCAGAATAGGAAGAAATACTGTTAAGTCTTCAAACTGTAAAATATCAAAGTCACATATTCCATTCAGTGTGCGTAGCCGCAGATAAGCAGCAAATTCTGTTTACTGTGCAAAGTTGCAGAATAGGAAGAAATACTGTTAAGTCTTCAAACTGTAAAATATCAAAGTCACATATTCCATTCACTGTGCGTAGCCGCAGATAAGCAGCAAATTCTGTTTACTGTGCAAAGTTGCAGAATAGGAAGAAATACTGTTAAGTCTTCAAACTGTAAAATATCAAAGTCACATATTCCATTCAGTGTGCGTCGCCGCAGTTTAGCTGCACATTCTGTGTACTGTGCAAAGTTGCAGATTTGCAGCACATTTTCCGTGTAATATGAAGAAGGCGGGTAAAAAGGGACGGGGAAGTGGACGTGATCCTGATAGTTCAGGGCGCGGGTCAGGACGCGTAGAAACTGTGCCTGGTGCCAGAGCACAAGAAAGAAAGACATCCACCATACCTAGCTTCATGTCTCATTTTACAGGGCGTCGCAGGACATCACTCTCGAGGTCCGACCACTGCGAACAGGTGGTCGGTTGGATGTCAGCTGATACTGCTTCCAGTCGGTTAAGCACCACCCTGTCTTCCACCAAGTCCACTCTCAGTAGCCAAGAGTCTGGTCAACATAATCCTCACTCTGATCATCCTTCCTCCCACCATACACGGTCTGGTCAAAGAAGTGATCCCACACTGGGATATAGTGAGGAGCTCGTCTCATCACCAATCCTTCATTTGACCCTCTCTCCAAGCACGCTTGCAGAGGAACATGACATCTTGTGCCCTGATTCACAACCTCTAGAGGGTACCCAATCACAAGAAGATGACAGATGTGAACGGCATTTAAGGTCAAAGGAAGTAGTGGATGATGATGATGATGAGACACAGTTGCCATTAAATCAACCACTATTACTGTCTCAAGACCTTGATGAGGAGGATGATATACAGTTGTCAATGACTGAGTATGTGGTGGGATCAAGACATGAGGAGGATGATCAGAGTGAGGAAGTGGAGGAGGACTTGGTGGACGATGAGGTGACTGACCCCACCTGGGAAGGTGTAGAGCCGAGCGATGACAGCAGTCCTGAGGGTGAGCCATCTGCAGCACCGCAACAGGCTGGAAGAGGCAGTGGTGTGGCTACAGAAAGAAGGCGGACCGCACCAAACCGGCCCGCAAATGTTCCACGGAGCACCCCCTTGCGTAAATCTCCCTTGCCAAGGGGTAGGTGTTCCGCGGTATGGCGTTTTTTTAAGGAAAGTGCGGACGACAAAAGAATTGTAGTTTGCAACCTGTGCCACACCAGAATGAGCCGAGGCATGAACACTAGAAACCTCACCACCACCAGCATGATCCGACGCATGGCATCCAAGCACCGTAATAAGTGGGAGAAACGCCTGGATCGCCCATCTGTGTCTGCAGGCCACACCACTGCCTCCTCTTCCCCTGTTTTCGGTGCCGGCCAATCGCCTGTCGAAGGCACAGGCCCGCATACCTCCCGCCCTGCACCTGTACCATCTGAAGCACCATCAGCGACCACATCCACTTCCCTGTCCCAGCGCAGCGTCCAAATGTCGTTACCCCAGGCATTTGAGCGCAAGCGAAAATACCCAGCCACCCACCCACAGGCCATAGCACTAACCTCACACCTTTCCAAATTACTGGCCATCGAAATGCTGCCATTTAGGCTTGTGGAGACTGAGTCCTTCCGCAGCCTGATGGCAGCAGCTGTCCCTCGGTACGCGGTCCCCAGCCGCCACTACTTTTCCCGGTGTGCCATCCCCGCATTACACCACCATGTGTCCCGTAACATCACCCGTGCCCTGACCAACGCAGTTACTGGGAAGGTCCACTTAACGACTGACACATGGACAAGTGCTTGTGGCCAGGGACGCTACATTTCCCTGACGGCACACTGGGTGAATGTCGTGGAGGCTGGGAGCGACTCGGACCCTGGGATGGCACGGGTGCTACCCACGCCGAGGATTGCGGGCCCTACCTCCATCAGGGTTTCCGCCAGCACCTACGTTATTGGCTCCTCCTCCTCTGTTTCCACCTCCGAATTCTCTGCACGCAGCGCCACTCACCCATCAGCCGGTAGCTGGAAGCAGTGTAGCACTGCAGTGGGGAAGCGTCAACAGGCCGTGCTGAAGCTGATCTGCCTTGGGGACAAACAGCACACGGCCTCAGAGCTGTTGCAGGGGATTAGTCACCAGACCGAGCAGTGGCTCTCGCCACTCAACCTGCAACCAGGCATGGTTGTGTGTGATAATGGGCGTAACTTGGTGGCGGCTTTGGAGCTCGGCAAGCTCACACACGTACCATGCCTAGCGCATGTATTTAATTTAGTGGTTCAGCGATTTCTAAAAACCTACCCCAATGTGCATGATCTCTTGACCAAGGTGCGCCGCGTGTGTGCACATTTCCGTAAGTCCTCAACAGCTTCAGCCGGCCTGTTGAAGCTGCAGCAGCGCTTACAATTGCCAGCTCACCGGCTGCTGTGTGACGTGAGCACGCGCTGGAACTCCACCTTCCACATGTTGGCCCGGCTTTGTGAGCAGCAGAGGGCAGTAGTGGAGTACCAGCTGTTACACGGTCGTCGCCTCTCCGTTCAACTTCCTGTAATCAGAAGTGAGGAGTGGGAATGGATGTCAGACCTCTGTGAGGTTTTACGCAATTTTGAGGAATCGACACAGATGGTGAGCGGCGATAACGCTATTATCAGTGTAACCATCCCACTTCTGTGTCTACTGAAACGCTCGCTGCTCACAATTAAAACCGACGCTTTGCATGTGGAAGAGATGGAAATGCGGGAGGAAGAGCTTACACAAGGTGATAGCCAGAGCACCCTCACTTCGTCTTCTCAGCGACAATTGGAGGAGGCGGAGGAGGAGGAGGAGGAAGACACGGTTGCCTCAGCTACAGAGGGTAGCCATGGAACTTTAGTTCCATCTCTTCAGCGTGGGTGGGCAGAAGAGGAGGAAGAGGATGAGGAGATTGAGAGTCATCCTCCTGGTGAGGACAGCGAAATCTTGCCTGTTGGTACTCTGGCACACATGGCTGACTTTATGTTAGGCTGCCTTTCCCGTGACCCACGCGTTATACGCATTTTAGACAACACGGATTACTGGGTGTTCACCCTTCTGGACCCCCGCTACAAAGAGAATTTCTCATCTCTCATTCCTCCGGTGGAGAGGACAAGCAAAATGGTGCAATACCAGAAGGTTCTTGTCGAAAAATTGCTCCAAAATTTTCCATCTGACAACGCTGGCGGCAGAGTACGTGCTACCTTGGCCAACCGAGAAGGGGAGAAAAGGGGAGCACACAGCAGTTCCAACAAAGGCAGGGCAACACTCTCCAAGGCGTGGGACACCTTCATGACACCCCGCCAGCACCCTCAACCTGATGCGCAGCCTAGTGTCACAAGGAGGGAAAAGTTTTGGAAGATGGTGAAGGAGTACGTAGCAGACCGTGTCAGCATCCTCAATGATCCCTCTGTGCCTTACAACTACTGGGTGTCCAAGCTGGACACGTGGTATGAACTGGCACTCTACGCCTTGGAGGTGCTGGCCTGCCCTGCCGCCAGCGTTCTGTCTGAGCGGGTATTTAGTGCTGCTGGTGGCATCATAACAGATAAGCGTATCCGCCTTTCCACCGACAATGCTGATAGGTTGACACTTATAAAAGCCCCGGGGGAACATAAAGTCACTTTATATATGTTATTTACAATGATGGGAATACTCTGTATTCCCATTCACCCCTTCCACCCAAAAAACGGGTATATGGTTGACTCTTAATCTTCTCATCCTCCTCCTCCTCTTCCATATGCCCTGTGATATAATTTTTATATAGGGCCAGCTCACCAGCGGGCCCTGTGATATAATTTTTATATAGGGCCAGCTCACCAGCGGGCCCTGTTTGACAATTTTTGTATAGGTCAGCTCACCAGCGGGCCTTCTCATATAATGTTTTATTGGGTCAGCTCTCTAGCGGGCCCTCTCATATAATGTTTTATAGCGTCAGCTCACTAGCGGGCCTTCGCATATAATGTTTAGGATGGTCAGCTCCGCAGCACACCCTCACCCATAATGTTTTAGATGGTCGGCTCAGCGCACGTTTCCCTCTTAATCATGGCCTCAGTTCAGAAAAATCAAGGAAATTTTTGGGAGAATTTGCCTCTGCGCACGTTTCCCTCTTAATCATAGCCTCAGTTCAGAAAAATCGAGGAAATTTTTTGCAGAATTTGCAGATGATATACAAGTAAATATACAGCAAATACTGTTTGGTAACAATTTTTCGCCTAAAGTCGTTTTTATCTGCCTTTTTGTGTGTTTTACGGTCAGTCTGTAAAAATGGCGTACTACGGGCGAAAGATCGTTCCCAGCAGCGACGTTGGAGTCCAAGATGCATCCAGACATCCTCCCTATGCTGTCCCTGAACCATTTCTGTGGTGTTTCCATAATTTTCTGCCCTTTTCCTATGGACCAGGCACCCTCCCCTCATCAGAGCAGGGGGTGCCTGGTGTAATGCTCGAGTCCTCCCATTGACTTCAATGGGGCTCGGGTGCTCGGCCGAGCACTCGAGCCTCCGGGGGTGCTCGGTCAGAGCACCCGAACACCCGAGCATTGGGGTGCTCGCTCATCACTAACCGCTAGCACATGCTCCTAAATTAAAAGCACAGCTAGTACATGCTCCTAAATTCATAGCACAGCTAGCACATGCTCCTAAATTAAAAGCACAGCTAGTACATGCTCCTAAATTCATAGCACAGCTAGCACATGCTCCTAAATTAACAGCACATTTAGCAAATGCTCCTAAATTCACAGCACAGTTAGCACATGCTCCTAAATTCACGGTACAGTTAGCACATGCACCTAAATTAACAGTACAGTTAGCACATGCTCCTAAATTCATAGCACCGCTAGCACATGCTCCTAAATTAAAAGCACAGCTAGCACATGCTCCTAAATTCATAGCACAGCTAGCACATGCTCCTAAATTAACAGCACAGTTAGCACATGCACCTAAATTAACAGTACAGTTAGCACATGCACCTAAATTAACAGCACAGCTAGCACATGCTCCTAAATTCATAGCACCGCTAGCACATGCTCCTAAATTAAAAGCACAGCTAGCACATGCTCCTAAATTCATAGCACAGCTAGCACATGCTCCTAAATTAACAGCACAGTTAGCAAATGCTCCTAAATTCACAGCACAGATAGCACATGCTCCTAAATTCACAGCACAGCTAGCACATGCACCTAAATGCACAGCACAGCTATCACATGCTCCTAAATACGCAGCACAGCTAGCACATGCTCCTAAATGCACAGCACAGCTATCACATGCTCCTAAATTCATAGCACAGCTAGCACATGCTCCTAAATTCACGGTACAGCTAGCACATGCTGCTAAATTTAAAAAAAAAAAAATAGTCAAACGTGTGAAAATGTGTGCTAAGTGCTTTGCTGAATTATGTGCAATCGCTAATCCACACAAAGTGGTAGAAATTTTAGCCACGCCCACTTTTTGAAATACATTTGCTAGAAAAAGCAGAAACGTTCACTAATTCACAAAATACAAAAGTGCAATTCAGTACCATTTCTCCATAAACAGTACATTGCAAATAGCAATTGCGCACATTTCTCGCATTCCACCCAAAGAACCTTATGTATAAAAGGACACTAGAGCAACCATGGTAAACAGTGAAAAAAGAAAAGATCCAACTGGACTAAATGGGGCTTTTAACCCCTTTATTGCTAGAGAGGGTCCCATCACATTGTTTCACAAAATTTGGCTATCAAGTTTTTGAAGACTACAACTCCCATCATCCCCAACCAACTGTGGTAGATGTAATCTCCAGAAGCAGGAGAGCCAAAGGTTGCCTGTGTCATGCCTAGAAGAAAATCTGATAATCATCCTTTTATTTATCTATAAACCTGAAGTTGTTATATATAACTACTTCTTATCCAGCTACTGTCAACAGCAGTGCAATCTTTTGTTCATCATTGTGATCCTGAAGTCCTATAGTTCTGGCATCCATCAGAAATCTTTGCTTAAAATACATGTTCCATATCACCAGACATTTTTAGTTCTGGTGGAGGATATAAAGGTTTCATCTTTTATAGTTCCAGTCTAAAAATGTTCATATTTTGCTGTCAGTATTGCAAAATGAATGTGGCAGGCTTGCACGCTCCTCTACATGGGATAACAGGATATATAAAGTATTATTGTTTACAGTCTCTGTGACACCAGTTCACTCTGTATCTCTCTGAGACTTTGTAAAGATTAATTATCAACTTGCTGCTAATATGTTTTGTGCTTTAATAAGTGTCTTCAGGACTAGTGGAGACAGGAAACTCCTTATTCATACACCATGTTTAATCAATTATTGCAGGAGATCAAACTGTATTCATAGGTAACTGATAAGTTTTATTTATGAACATAAGGCAGCTTGCTGGAAGGAAGGAATTTATTGTAGATCCCTGCATATGAGTAGGTTGGAACTGGATCATATCAACCGATAATCAAAAAAATGCAAAATAATGGTCTATAATTGAAAGAGATCCTTCATGCAAAACACTTTGGACCCAATATATTCCCCTGTATCATTACTAGTGTATAGTCTTTTGTAATGTCCTGTTTATCTGCTGAAGTAAATTTTTCGTTTTATGTTCCTTTTTCTGGGAGTAGTTCTGCCTTTTTCTAGGCCAACTTGCTTTTAGAGATCCAAGCAATTGTCATAGATATGTAACCAAGATTCAAACATAAGTAATCAAATCAGAGAGGAAGGACAGAAAGCTAAGAGATAAGACAATAATTCAAAAAGGGGGCAAGATCTAAACCAGGAAATTATAGACTTGCAAGCTGACTACCATAGTGGGTAAGATGATAGAAAGGATACTAGCTTATAGTATTCACAAATATGATATGACCAATAATGTTATTAGTAGGAGTCAGCATGGCATTATGAAGAATAGATTTGTAAAATGAATTTATTTATGCTTTCTTAAAAGTTAAATAACAACTTGTAAAAGGGTATCGATGTTGATGCAGTATACTTGGATTTTGCAAAAACTTTTGACGCTGTGCCTCACAATAGGTTACTGCATAAATCAAAATGCTTTGGAAGGTGATACCTTTACATGGATAGAGAACTGGTTAAATAATAGATGGCAGAGAGTTTTTTAAAACATTTTCAAATTGGTCTGAAGTTGTAAGTGGGTTGCCACAGAGTTCAGGCCCTGGGACCAATGCTTTTTTAACTTGTTTATTATCTAGAAGGGGTTATTTAAAGTAGTCTCTCTAGCTATGATGATGACATTAAACTTTCTAAGGAAATATATACACATACATCTGCAGATATATTTCGATAAACTGACTGAATGGGTGGAAAAGTGGAAATATAGATAAATGTACGGTTATATATATTTGGACTTCAGAAACAAACATGGTACATATACACTAAAAGTCTCTTCAGGAGGAGGAGGATCATTGTCTACTGTACGAGCTGCAGCAACCATGATCACAGTTAGTTTTTGTAGTATGCACTCCTTCTAATCCTTTCCCTTCACCCCTGCCCTTAGAACATTTCACAAACACGATAGTAGTGTTGCTTTTTACTTTAAAGTACACTACAGAGCTGTTACAATGTGGAGTGATGCTTTTCCTTGTGTTTCAAAATAATGTGTGATGTTTTTTTCTGTCTGTAGAATCTCCCACTGTCACTCTCAACTCTCATGTTAACGATCTCTCCCACTAGACTATCAGTCAAAAGTTGTTTGCTTTTTTAACTGTACCTTTCTGTCACTGTCCGTGGCACTGTCTAGAAATGATACAAACACTCCCTGTAATGCAGCAAGCAACTCCAGTTCTCCCTCCTTGCCTGTCTGCTTAAACAATAATATGGTGTATCAACATTTCAACAGCTTTTGCTTTTTTGCCCAAGAACTGCATTGTTATTTATTATAGTACAGTACAGGACAGACCTGTTAGCATCAGAATCAAATAGTTTCTTTCCCCAGTCCCATGGCACTTGAATGGTTTAACAGAGCTAGAATATGTGCAAATAATTACAGTATCATAAAAGATGCCAACATCTTCTTATTATGGCAATTTTTTCATATATAACTATAAAGTTACATAAGGGATTCATACCTAAAAAATTTGATAGCAAAGTGCTGAACATGTGTCCGGCCTCCAAAGTATAACTAATCCCCAATACTCTAGCATGGAAAGTGTACATAAGGCTAGAATAGGTGCAAACAATCATAGCTTCAAAGATATGCCAGTTTCCTCTTAGTAACATATTAACATAGTTGATTAGGATGAAAAAAGACATGCATCCATCAAGTCCCGCCCATGCCAAATCACTTCTACTCATCCAGAGGAAGGAAAAAAAAACATATTGAAGCCATTTCCAACTAAGACCCAAGTGGTTATAAAAAATCCTTCTTGACTCCAGATGTCAGTCAGATATTTCCCTAGATCAACATCCTATCATGAAGGAAACTTTCATAATTCTCAATATTGTTCTGTCCTACATAGGTATTCATTACAATTTTTGAAAATACAGTACAGTATCTGCAAGAACAACATCCCGAGGCATAGAATTCCATAACTTTACTGCTCTCATTGTAAAAAATACCTGCCTTTGTTTTAGTCTAAAGCATCTGTTCTCTGGTCTTAATGATGACCTCTCGCTCTAAGCTCAGCTCTTTGAATAATTATAAATATTGACCTTGAATATATTTGTAAATGTTAATTTTATGTAAACAAACCTAGTCTCACTTCATAACTCAGATCCGCTAATCCCTTTCTCAGTTTTGTTACACTTCTCTGTACTTTTTCCAGTTCAGTAATGTCTTTTTTAAAGGGATAGTAATACTTCCTTTTATCTTTATTTTATTTTGTAGGCATTAAAAAAACATGAAGAACGATATAAGTTTTATCTCTCAAACCTTTATGGTTTAAGAGATATTCACAAGCAAAGTATCCCCCCCCCGTTCAGCCAGATCAGAAGGGTGGTGCCCAGGTAGACTGCAGAGAGGGACAATCTTCAATTAAGATAAGGGAAAAAGCTGAAAAACTTGTCAAGGGGGAAGGGCTTTCATTCTTTTCATACAAAGAAGAATGTCCCCTGCTGTTATCTGTCTGGTCTTACAACCAGATTCACATCTGAGAAGAGATGGCTTACACTAGGAAAAAGGGGCGGGAGGGGGAAACTTTGCTTGTGAATATCTCTCAAACCATAAAGGTTTGAGAGATAAGACTTATATCATTCTTCATGTTTTTTAATGCCTATAAAATAAAGATAAAACAAAGTATTACTATCCCTTTAAGTACTGGTGCCCAAAACTGTACTCCATATTCTAGATGAGGTCTTACCAAGGCTTTATATAGAGGTAGAATTATATTAACATTCTGTGCAGCTATAACCCTTTTTATGCAGGATAGCAGCTGTGTGACTCTGCACTACTGTGAAGTCTATGGTCTATCAGTACTCCCCAAGGATTCCCCAGGTTGGTTCCCATTTAGTGTATATGTAGCATGTTTGTTTCTACAGCCAAAATGCATATCCTTACGTTTATCTACATTAAATGTCATCTGCCACTTTTTTTCCCATTCACTCAGTTTATCTAAATCATTGTGTAGAGAAAAAACATCCTGCTCTGTATGCAATTCCTTACACAGCTTAGAGAAGGCAATACTTTCAGTTCCCTTCTAGATCATTAATAGATTAAAATGCATTGGACCCAGGACTAAACCCTGTGGCACCCCACTTACAACTTTAGACCAACTTGAAAATTGTCCATTTACAACAACTCTGCCATCTATCATTTAACCAGTTCTCTATCCATGCAGAGATATCACCTCCTAAACCAAAGCCTTTTAATTTATGCAGTAACCTGTTGTGAGGCATTGTATCAAAGGCTTTTGCAAAATCCAAGTATACACAACAGCAATTCCCTTGTCCAGATAACTACTTACCCTTTAGTAAAATGTAAGTAAATTAGTTTGGTGTGATCTAGTCTTCATAATAACATGCTATGTTGTTGCATGCAAATGAAATTTGGTCAGCAGCCACATTGGTGCTTCAATGCATAATTCTAATAATTAGGACAAATAAAAGATGCATAAACTGCTGTTGAATTGTATGCCTGCTGACTTCAGACTTCAGCATTAAGTCTTACGGAATCTGTAATTAGCTATTGTAAGCTATCTTCATCTTGACAGCATCAAGATGTATGTCTACCTTCAAAAGGTATGGTTCAATTATAACAGTTGTTTCATCGTGTAAATATAAAGCTACCAGGATACATTAATTAGCATCAAACCCTTAATGTCCAAACAGATGAGTCAATATACACATGACACATCACAACAACATACTGTAACACTAATACTAATGAAATTAATACAAATAATGTTGATGGCAAATCAAACACTGCTATTGCACAAATGGGAATACATGATATTTTTTATACCAGGGAACAAAAATAAATATATTATTTATTTTGACAGTATAAATACAGTGAGATGTCTGATTTTTGTAAGTATGTCTTGGAGATGATATATGCAAAAATTATCACAATACATTCTTAAGTGATTATACTAAAGCCAGTACTATTCTTAAAGATAACCTAGCAGGAGGCAGTTACAATTTGTTACTTGACACAATCAGACTAGAAATGCTGATTTAGCTGGTTCTTCACTGTGCATACTACCGGCTCTTCAGGTACATCAGGCTTTTTGCTAGCTCCTCTTGTACACATACTGTAGCTTCATAGTAAATTAATATGAAAAAAAGACACATCCATTAAGTTCAAGCTTTGCTCCAGAGTAACCCAGAAAATTAGAATTATAAAAGCCTTCCCACATCCAATATGGGTGTTAGCCTATTTACCAGAACTTCCTGTTGTACCTACTAATTCACAGTATAATCCTGTATGTTCCCTTCTGCTAGACATTTATCTAATATTCTCTTAAAGATATCCATTGTATCTGCCATTAACACATCCATGGGCAAAGAAATCCACAATTTAACAGACCTTTCTATAAAAACAAATCCTTCCTCTGATATATGTCTCTTACAATTCTTGGATGGACAAAATCATCACACATCATAAACAATCCTCAAAACATTTGGTGTTGATGTGTAGGTGCAGTACATAGAAAATTCCCCATGTTTCCAGTAATATTTTCCACTGGGTGCATATCTTCTCACTGAATATAATGCTGAGAGTCAAGTCTTGGTCATTATGGTCTAAGGCAGGGCTTAAAATTTGAAGTTCTTTGCTACTAGCCAGATCTGAAAAGTTACTTGCCACTGCAAGCCATAGCATAACCGCCAGGGCTGAATTTCTACTTGCCAGGGCAAAATTTTCACTCACCATTGGCTAGTGGTGAGTGGGAATTTTGAGCCCTGGTCTAAGGGATTAGTTACCACATGTGAAACTGAACACAAGGGAAAAATCTCCATTAAATTCAATGAGATTTTTTTGTTTGCTCTGTACAATGTCATTGGTTTGCCCCACAATTGCTGCACATTTGGCTTTAGACTTATTCTCCAGTGCTTAAGCCCCTGGAATCTATATTGAAGCGGTTGAGACTTCTTTATACATAATTTTCAACATGATCCAGAATTAGTGAAAGACCCAGTGAAGAACCATTACGCTAACTGATTTTTTACCATCAAATACCAAGTGTATATAGCTCCCCGAAGTCTGGAGGGTGAAAAAACTAAACAAGCCTAAGAAAAAGAACATGAAAGGTAAAAAAGGCTACAAATTCAGAAGTGAAAAATCTGGGAGATTCTATGCATACAGAATAGACCAAAGTGGCCTTGAAACCTAGGGCTTTAAAGCTACTCAGCTACTACATTTGGTAAAACGTCTGACACCAAAAACCTCCAGCAGGAAATGAAAATGTTTAAAGATGGGTTTGCTTTTAATTATTTAATTTATCATGCCTGTAGTGTTAGGGTGACATGATGAAAACAGGATCATTAAGTCTGCATTATAAGGAAACATTTCTGTAATTGGTATAATATACTTGCTGTGTAAATCTCTCCATAGACAGTATTTACAACACCTACCTCAGGCCACAAAACATTAAACTCTAAAACAATGCACTATTGCACTGTATTTTATTTTAACTGAACCATCTCCCAGCTATAGGGGTAATGCTTTATTTGCTTAGCAAAAATTATTGCATAATTGTCTTTTTTTCAAAATAAGATTTTACTACCTCTTTAAAATGGTAAAATATAATAAATACATAACAAAAAAGTAATGGATACCTTTCTAACTCAGAGCAATATTGAGAGTTGTGACAGTTGGTTTCAAAGCAGATAGAATGCTAATCCAGGAAAATATCCGACAGTTAATTGGAGTCAGAAAGGACATTTTTTACTCTTTTGAGATTTAGAAATAGCTTCAATTAGTTTTTGTGCCTTCCTGTAGATGAACAGGTGTGATGGCATGGGCTTAACTTCATGAATGCATATATTTTTTTCAGCCTATGTTACTATGTTAATGAATGTTTTGCCAAGGGATACAAATCATGAGTAAATATATTAAATTAGGGTTTCCACTTCTGATGGAAAAATACTGGCCATTCTGTTGCTTCTATAGCATTATTATTGGCTCATTGTCCAAGTTTTAACAGCACGGATTAGTAGCAAGTGTCAGCCCTCTATTTGTTTCATATATTGTCTCTCACTTTAAAAAGGCAGCATATAGGGTCAATACAAGACTCCTTTAAGCCACTGACAGTGCTCTCAGAGCTACGGCAAAATAGTCACCTGTTCTCTTCCACTTGCTGTGAAGAACAATGATATCTGCATGTCTGGGTGATGTCAGCACCTTACACAGTACTCAGCGAAGCTTTTTCATCTCCACATAAAAGCCCCATGTTGGCAAATCCACAGTCAATCAGATTCTATGGAAAGAGGAAAAGACCTCCCATGAGCACCAAATATCTGCACCAAGCCATGCAGATATTGGTGATCTGTCCAGCAAATTGGTAGAGAATGGAAGGGTATAAGCTATGAGAAGTCTGTTACCATATCTCTAAGGCCACTAGCAGTGGTTAGAAGGGCATAGTGTTGACCTTATACTGCCACTTTAAGACAGTAGAATCTCTACAGTTCTATGGTGTGTAAAGAAAGGGTATGCTTGTGACATAAGAGAATACTACAACTCATATACAAGAAACAATAACAACCCACAATCTATGTATTGTATAAGATGGTCTTCAGCCCAGTGAACCTTGACTACAAACAAGAATAAGAGATGGAAGAGGTAAAAATCCAATTACTCAGAAGTAATTGGTAAATAGATGTCTAGTGACAGATGCTAAATGTTGTGCTGGGTGTGAAGGTATCTGAGAAGAATTAAACTGAAACACACCACACATGGGATCAGGGTCACCTTGTTCTATAGGAAGGTTGAAGACGTAACAGGGATAAAGAAATAAGTCAGTTTTCACTGTACAGCGGTGATCCATAAACTGTAAGAGCCACAATGCAAATCACATTGAAAATCTAATTACAGGATAAACACAGTCACTTAGCTAAGAACAAACCGTGCATCTGTGTGAGCTCTTATCTTACAAAATCTCCATCTTTTTTGATAATTAACAGGATGAAAATATTCCTGCTTTGGAAAAAAATTGACACATTATCTTAATTGTTCTTCTAACTCAGGTAGAATGCAATTATTTCAAAACAAGTCTCAGCTAATATGTGAGATTTTAACCTTCCTTCGTGAAAGCGGGATTAATCCTTGTTCACACTTTGATGTGTTGTTGTGATAGCTTTGGACATTTCCTCATTTGTTTTTGCATTTTATCTCAGCTTATAAGACTATTGGAGAGGATTAAATGGATTGAAACTTAGTACTTGAAGAATGACCCCTTTTTTCAAATGTTAACCCTTTGAGCACCAGACAAGTACCCAACGCAACGCTGCAATGTGTCGTCTACCTCTCTGGCACTCAAAGTGTTAAAAGGGGATGCAAAGAAAAGGGTACAACTTTGGTGCAAGCCAGGGCAGCAAAGACAATAAATAAAAATTTCAGAAATTCAAATTGAATAATTTTAGTATTTGATGGATTTCTAACACCAAAAAATAGGTTGATAGAATTTTAAAGCGGACCTATCATGGAGATATAAGTGCCACTCTATTAATAATAAGTATAGCAGTAATCATTTAAACACTGTTACAATGTTTATTAAGTGCCGGCATTATATGGAAACATAAGATCTTATGAGACTCACCTCAAGATGACAGCGCAGGGATCTTTGCACCTGCGCTCCATCACTACTTGTACCATATGGTACAATGCAACTCCCCCTTTGTCAAATAACCTATCAGTGAGAATACATTAACAGGTAGCACAGGTGCACAGATCTCTCTTTGGCAAGATGTCTGCTCTGTCGTCTTGGGGTGAGTCTCAGAAGAACATATGTTTCCATATAATGCAGGCACTTAATAAACATTATAACAATATTTAAATGATTATCACTATACTAATTATTAAAAGAGGGGCACCTATATCTCTGTGATAGTTTTGCTCTAAGTATCATGTATTTAGCATATGTTACATCACTTAAATATAATCCTAAAATTGCTTTTTAATGCTTTTGTAAATTGTCCTGGTCAGACAGCATTGATTTAACCCTTTGATTGCCACAGGGGTTTCCAACAAACAACTGGAGATTAGGGAGTTAAATGCATGGCTAAATATTTGGTGTAAGCAGGAGTGGTTTGGGTTCCTAGAACATTGGGCAGCCTTTTCCCTTGGGGGCAATCTTTATAGTCATGATGGATTGCACCTTAGTGGAAGGGGGGGCCAGGGTGCTGGGCGTTAGGATGGTTAGAGGGCTGGAGGAGACTTTAAACTAGAAAGGGGGGAGGGTGCTGCAACTCAGGATGGGGAAGGCAGTATAATTGAGCAAATGGGATTAGAGAATGGGCATGGGGGTGGAGAGGGGGAATGGACTAGATCATCTAATAGGGAGTTGCCATTGTTGCAGCCTGATAAAAGGCAGATACATTTGACAAAAAAGGAAATATTTCAGAATGGCAAAATTATAAAATGTATGGATGCAAACGCTCGTAGTCTGGCTGGTAAGATGGGGGAACTAGAAATGATTGCAACACATGGGAGGTATAATGTGATTGGTGTGTCTGAAACCTGGCTAGATGATACATATGACTTAGCAGTCAATATAGAGGGTTATTCACGTTTTAGGAGGGATAGGGTTAATAAAAGGGGAGGAGGGGTATGTCTATATGTAAAGCATGCTTTAAAACCTAGTTTAATGGAAAATATAAATGAAGGGTCCAATGAAAAGGTAGAGGCCTTGTGGGTTGAAATACACACTGGGGGAATACATAATAAAAAAACTGTTAGTGGGGATTTGCTACAAGCCACCTAAAATTGGGGAGTTGGAAGAAGCCCAACTTTTACTGCAAATGGAAAAGGTTTCTAGGACAGCAGAGGTAATTATAATGGGAGATTTCAACTACAGTGTCCAGATGGAACATGATCCTGAATAGGCCAGAACAGATGTTGGGAGAGGAGAGCAGGCTCAGAATTAATACCAACACCACCAGCAGGAGAACAGATCAGCTGCCTGTGCCTGCTGCTGCTAGTGCTAGTCTGCCTTCTTCTTCAGGTCAAAAAGAAATGCCAAGAGTGACATTAGAGTACCTTTTGTCACATTGCTCGTCACCTCCTCCAAGCAGCAGTGAGATGTCTGGAATAGAGGAGCAGCACATAGGGACTAGTGGGTGTGGTGATGATGATGCTGGAGAAGCTGGGGAGGAAGAGAAATTGATGGCCTTTTTTGCAAAAACTGAGAAAGAATGGGAGACAGGGATGAGGATGGGTATTACCACCACCACTAGCAGTGGGATTTTGGAATCAGAGACATTTGCAACTGCTCTAATTCCTTCTGATCCTGAGTTGCAAGGGCAGCAGGATGCTGAGGAGCAAGGTAGTGTGCCACAGACCACCGTGGACACAGTGGGAATGGGGTCAACAAGTGCTGCGGGACAGGTTCCACTTCCCAGAGACAGCAATGCTCCTGGTCCTAGTTGCAGTGCTAAATCTGAGTCAGTAGCAGCAACAGCAGCAACATTATCCGCTGCCACAGAGAATGAAGGGGAATGTGGAGGACAAAGAGAAAGAGGCCATTATTCTCCAGATGTTCCCTTCCCCCTGAAGTCATCATGGGTGTGGGACTATTTTTCTATTGGGGCAGGCACAGTGCAGTCATCAGCAACTGCACTGTACACAATTTGTGACAAGTCAGTGAGAAGAGGAAAGGAGGGAACACACCTTGGCACAAGCATCCTGATATCACACATGAAACATAGACACCATGGCATTTATGTCAAACCTGTTAAAGCCAAACAACACATACACAAATCGAGCACCGCTTTTGCTGTCTCTGACTCTCCAGAAAGGCAACAAGAAGCGAGGTGGAGATCAAAGAGGAGGAAGAATAGAGCAACCCAGGCAGAGCCTGGAAATTCCATGATAAATGAAACAACTAGCTCGTCATCACCTTGTAGGGTAACTACATCATCTGCCAATCCACCACATTCATAGTTACCTCGCCCGCCAAATGATAGCCACTCTGTTGATGTTAGGATGTGGCAGTTCGTCTCCACCCATTGCACACTGTGTTGTGCACTGACCACACATGCCAGAGTAGTGGAGGAGAATCACAAACAATGCATCAAGAGGCATCTGAGGAGATTCCATCCCATAGAATATGATAAGATGGTTGCAGGGAGGGTTCATCATTACTATTAAACTGTCAGCAAGTTGTCATGTGTCTTTAGCGAGGTCTGGACAAGAGGTATAGTGACTGTGGCAGTACTTGGTTTTGGTTGTCATGCTGATTGGATACAGTTGTGCCCCCAGATATTATTTACCATAGAATCACTGTGCACATTGCAGTTGCTGATGAAAGCCACAGTTCCTGCTCTCAAGGGAAAAAATTAGATCTAATAACACACCCATAATTTTTGAAGAGGGGCAAGTGGAGAAGAATTATTGGCCAACTTCTTCAATGGAGAATATTCGGATGAAAGGAGTGTTACTAGTGGGGTACCTCAGGGATCTGTACTGGGGCCCATTCTTTTTAATAATAATCTTTATTTATATAGCACCAACTTATTCCGCAGCGCTTTAAAATAGGGAATAGACATATAGAGATATTAACTAGTAGAAATTATGTGTGGAGAACATAAGGATCAGAGGGCCCTGCTCATGAGAGCTTACAGTCTAGAGGAAGGTGGGTAGGATACAGAAGGTGTAAGTGCTGTTGGGTGTAAATTTCTCCTGCCACATAAGCTGCCGGTCAGTGGATGGGGGAGAGAAGTGCTAGCGAATGCAGTGGTCCAGAGAATGGTTGGTTCTTGGTGATAATTTTTATGGAGGTGGTTGATATGCTTCCCTGGAGAGGTGAGTTTTCATGGAAAGCCTGAAGACCTGAAGGCTAGGGGAGAGTCTGATGGGGCGGGGGAGGGAATTCCAGAGGTCGGGTGCAGCACGGGAGAAGTTCTGTAGGCAGTAGTGGGAGGATGTAATAAGAGCTGTGGAGAGGAGAAGGTCATATGCAGAACGAAGATGATGAGTGGGAGTGTATTTGGAAATGAGAGATGAGATATAGGGGGGTGAGGTGTTAGTAAAGGTTCTATAGGTGAGCATCAGGATTTTGAATTTAATTCTATGTGCTAATGGGAGCCAGAGTAGAGATTGGCAGAGGGGACTGGTGTTGGAGAAGTGGTTGGTGAGGTAGATTAGTCGTGCTGCTGAGTTCATTATGGACTGTAGTGGGGTTAGTCCGGCGAGAGAAAGGCCATTTAGTAGTGAGTTACAGTAGTCAAGATGGGACATGATGACTGTTTGGATTAGAATTTTAGTAGTGTCTTGGGTGAGGAAGGGCCGGATTCTAGAAATGTTGGGGAGGTGGAGGCTGCATGATTTGGAGATTAACAGGATGTGAGGAATAAATGATAGGGCAGAGTCAAATGTGACCCCCATGCAACGTGCTGTAGGTGTTGGTGTGATGGTGGTGTTGTTGACAGTGAGGATAATGTCTGGGGTAGGGTTGTTAGGAGAAGGAAGGAAGATAATTAGTTCGGTTTTGCCAAGGTTAAGTTTAAGTTGATGGGAGGACATCCAGGAAGACACAGCAGACAGACAGCCAGATACCTGGGACAGGAGGGAAGGGGAGAGATCTGGGGAGAAAAGACAGATTTGAATGTCATCAGCATAGAGATGATGGTGAAACCCAAAGAGGTTTATTAGTTTGCCCAGGGATGCAGGGATGCAGTGTAAATTGAGAAGAGCAAGGGGCCCAGGACTGAGCCCTAAGGCACTCCAACAGACAGTGGGAGGGGTGGGGAGGTGGAGCCAGAGTAGGACACTGAAGGAGCGGTTGCAGAGATATGATGAAAACCAAGAGAGGGCAGTGTCACAGAGAACTAGAGAGTGGAGGGCTTGGAGGAGGAGTGGGTGATCTACTGTATCAAAGGCAGCTGACAGGTCCAAAAGAATGAGTAGGGAGTAGTGGCCTTTTGACATGGCAGAGAGCAAGTCATTGGCCACTTTAGTGAGGGCAGTTTCAGTGGAGTGATGAGGACAGAATCCAGATTGCAAGGGATCAAGCAGGGAGTGGGAACAAAGGAATTTAGTGAGCTGGTTATATGCTAGACGCTCAAGGAGCTTGGAGGTGAACGGGAGTAGGAAAATGGGCCGGTAGTTTGACAGTGAGTTTGGGTCCAGGGAGGGTTTCTTTAGAATGGGTGTGATTAGTGCATGTTTGAAAGAGGTTGGGAAGGTGCCAGTTGATAGAGAGAGGTTGAATAAGTGAGTAAGGGGTTGCGTTAGTAGAGGTGAAAGTTATTGAGTGAGTTGAGATGGGATTGGGTCAAGAGGGCATGAGGTTAGGTTTGAGTGAGTGAGGGAAGGGAAACTTCGTCCTAGGTGACTGGTGAGAAGGAGCTTAGTGAGTGTGTGGGGGAGGTGGCGGGGCTAAGCGGGCTGGGTGGGAGTGGAAGTGATGAGATATCATGTCTGATGGAGTCGATCTTGTCCTTGAAGTGGGTGGCGAGATCTTGGGCAGAGAAGTTAGTGGAAGGGGTTTGCATTGGTGGGCGTAGAAGTGACTTGAAGGTTGAGAAAAGGCTTTTTGGTTTTGAAGAAAGATTAGACATTAGAGAGTAGAAGTATGACTGTTTGGCCAGGGAGAGTGTAGAGCTATAAGAACGGAGAATGAATTTGTAGTGTAAGAAGTCAGCTGTGGAGTGCGGTTTCCTCCAGTGCCTTTCGGCAATGCATGAGCACCTTTGGAGGTATCGCGTTTGTCTTGTGTGCCAGAGTTGTAGTGGGGTTCTGCTGGGGTGACGTAGAGTTGCAGGCGCAGCTGTGTCAAGGGCTGTTGTGAGAGTGCTATTGTAGAGAGCAATAGATTGTTCTTGGCAAGCAAGTGTGGGGATGGGGTTTAGAAGAGGTTGCAGGGAAGTAGAAAATTGTTTCAGGTCAAGAGTATGCAGATTTCTCCACATGCTCTTGATCACGGTGGAGGGGATGGATTTACGTGGTATGATGAGGTTTCCAGTGAGAGGTGGTGGTCAGAGAGGGGATAGGGAGCATTAGAAAAATTAGAGACCGAGTAGAGTTTAGACCAAGTTAAGAGAGTGACCATCACTGTATGTGGGAGTGCAGGTTCATTGTGATAGGCCAAATGAGGTTGTTAAGGAAAGGAGTTTGATGGCAGGGGGGTGTTATGGTTGTCAACAGGGATGTTGATGTCCCCCAGGATGAGAGTGGGGACGTCATAGGACATGAAGTGAGGGAGCCAGGAAGCAAAGTGATCAAGAAATTGTACAGTGAGACCAGGTGGTCTGTATATGACAGCAACACGCAGGGGGAAGGGAGAGAAGAGGCAAATTGTGTGAGCTTCAAAGGTAGGGATGGAGAGAGAAGGAACAGTGGGGATTATCTGAAACGTATGGTTAGGAGACAACAGGATGCCCACTCCACCCCCCCTTACTGTTGCCAGGCCTAGGTGTGCGGGTGAAGTCCAGGCCACCATGTGAGAGTATGGCTGTGGAGGCAGTGTCTGATGATGTGAGCCAGGTTTCAGTGATAGCTAGGAGGTTTAAGGAGTGAGAAATAAACAGGTCATGAACAGCTGTTAGTTTGTAACACACAGAGTGGGCGTTCCAGAGACCAAAACAAAAGGGGGGAGGAGGTTAGGTAATGTGGTACAGTTATTAGGTTGTGGATGTTGCGTGTTTGAGTGGGTGTTGCGTTACAGGAAAGAATGGAAGGGGGGCCTGGGTTAGGTGAGATGTCACCTGCAGCAAGCAGAAAGAGAAGGGACAGGGAGGCAAGATGGGAGTGAGATTTGAATATTTTTATTACTGATATTGCAAAAGGTCTTCAAGGTAAGTTATGCCTTTTTGCAGATGATACAAAGATCTGCAATAGGGTAGACATTCCATGGGGAATAAGTTAAATGACAAATGATTTAGATAAATTAGAAGAATGGGCAAGAGTGTGGCAGCTGCAGTTTAATGTTGATAAATGTAAAATGATGCACTTGGGACATAAAAATCCAAAAGAAAAATATACTGTTAAGTGTACTGTGCTGTCAGAGACTACAGAGGAAAGGGATTTCGGAGTAATTATTTCTAATGACTTAAAGGTAGGCAGGCAATGCAATAAAGCAGCGGGGAACCCAAGCAGGGTGCTGGGTTATATAGATAGGGGCATTAGTAGCAGAAAAAGTGAAGTGGTCATGCCACTCTACAGATCTCTAGTTAGACCTCACCTAGAGTATTGTGTACAGTACTTGAGACCCCATTTCAAGAAGGATATAGATACTCTAGAGAAAATTCAGTGAAGGGCTACTAAAATGGTGACTGGTTTACAGGAAAAGACATATCAGGATATACTAAAGGATCTGAACATGTATAGCTTGGAGCAGAGAAGAGAGAGAGGGGATATGATAGAAACATTCAAATACATGAAGGGATTCATCAAAGTGCAGGATGGAAGTACATTTCAAAGGAATAAAAATGTTAGGACAAGAAGCCATAGTCTATAACTAGAGGGACACAGGTTTAGACGTAATGTAAGAAAGTTTTACTTCACTGAGAGGGTAGTAGATAAGTGGAATAGCCTACCAGTGGTAGAAGTTAATACAGTGACAGAATTTAAGCATGCATGGGATAGGCATAAGGCTGTCCTTAACATAAGAAAAGATCAAGGACCAAAAAAGGTTTGAGGTTTTTTACAGTAGGAAAATGAGCAGACTAGATGGGCTGAATGGTTCTTATCTGCCATCATATTCTATTCTATGTTTGTTTTCTCCACATAGAATGGTGGCTACTTATTGTGCTACTTCTGCCACAGGTGCCTCACTGGAGCCAGTCGTGGCAAGTGGAATCTTCATCATCCATCTTCCATGTTACTGCTATTGTTGATCCCATTCCCTTTCAGCTGCCTAATCATCCTACTGCTTAAACAACTCAGCTGCAACAGTAGGAACGGCAGTTGAAACTCAGGACTCATGAGGACATTTGACAATGGCCAGTGGCCACTGGCCAACATGACCTGCTGATACTAGGCCAGTAGGGCATTTTTATTGTTTTTTCAGGGCTTGTACTTTGAAAAAAATATTAATAATAATAAAAAAAAAAACATAGTCCTACAAAAAGATAAACCATTTTTTTGGGGTTTGTTTCTAACAAGTCTAACTCCTACAAATCAATGCTTCCTCAGGGCTTGCGCCTCTAATAAGCCTAATTCCTACAAATCAATGTTTCCTTAGGGCTTGGGCCTCTAACAACAAATCTAAGTTATCCTCTACAAAATACTCTATCAAGTCAAGTATCAGTCCACCCCAGTGGCAGCTTATGTAAGGGGGTTCCTGTCTCTATCACTTTAAATACAAACTTCTTATTTTATTTATTTTTTATTAACTGTCCCCCAATAGCAGTCAAGAAACCCCCAAACAAATTCCCTGTTCAAATGATTAAAAATTGAATCACAGTTCTCTACTGAATATATGAGTATATACCAATGGCTGAAAACTTATCATAAGCCTGTCCCAACATGAAACCTGTCCTTACCTGCGGTAAGATTCAAATGAGCACAGGGACCAAGGGGCATACAACCATGGGCATTTAGAATACTTATCTCAGAAACAGACAAACAACTATATATAACCTTCAGGAATACTCCTACATTAGGAATGGTAACATAAGGTTGGAGAAAAGTACAGTAGTGTCTTTACTAAAAAGAAACATGATCTCAAGCTGGTAATTGGTAAACATGAAATCAATAGTAGTGAAACTGCTTGAAGGGTTGTTAAAATTGTTTTCTTGGATCTGAATTTCAGTAAAATGACTTGGGAAAAAATGCAGCTTTTATAACCTATGGAAAGTTTCAGTTTCATTTGCTGATTCATAATGGATCAAGTAAACCGAATTATTTTATGCTGTTTTGGTTCATTTTTGAACATGTTTTGTTTTAAAGCTACTTTTCTATATAATTAGACAAATCTTAGCATGCAAGGGGTTAAGAAAGCATATACTCTCTTGGTGGGAAAATAATTGAACAAATACTCTAAAGACTCAGTCTGAAAAAAGCATGCAGATAGGAGATGTTTCACATACATGTTACAAGGGATCAAGCAAAAACACTCTCTTGGTAGAATGATTTTTCTAAAATAGTTACCTAGAACTACCAAAATGAATACAAAAAAGGAGGTAAACTTTTTTTTATTTTATTAAAAGTCAGAACTTGTGGTGGGGCAATCAGGACCCATCCAGATGCCCCCAGCTACTGATCTCCCAGCCAATTTGGCTGGGAGTTCAATAGTGGGGATGCAAGAGAGCAATAGTGCTCCCCTTCTTCCATTTTCCCTGGAGCTGGGAAGGTGTAGGCGGGATTGGGAAAAGCTTTCACATCAATGAGGGTCTTGGAAAACAGGCATTTCATTTTTATATTTTGTTTTCCTTTTAAACCAATCAGAAATCAGAAAAAGTTTTCATGTGATATCCATTATCTTCAAGCGGAACTATCAACAAAACTAAATTGCCACCAAAATCCTTATTAACATAGAGATAGGCATATACCTACTTTTATTATGTTGAATAAGTCCAGCATTAGTGAGAAATACAACTTCTTCAGCAGGAATCAGCGGGCAACAGCGTAGACATCTTGCAGAAAAGACATCTGCGAGTCTGGATTGGTGAAAGGAGTTCCTTGGTACCTTCAGGTAATGGAAGGGATTGATGGCGCAGGTGCAGAGAGCGCCTATAGCAAGATCCCTGCTGCTGATGCCTGCAGAACGAGTTGTATTTCTCACTAATGTCAGACTTAGTCAGCATAATAAAAGTATACATATGCCTATTGGTATATTAATAAGGATTTGGGGGGCAATTTAATTTTGATGATAGTTCTGCTTTCAGTTGAAAGTCACAGCATATTCCTGTTTGGGGACTCATATGAGCAAAATAGGTGAACTTATTCAGGCTGATCTGCTGATATATCTCCCCTTTCCACTTTTATCTGCTTTCGCCCATGTTCCTTCTCTTTGCCATGCTCCCATTTCTATTCTAAGTAACTCTCTCCTTTCTCCCATCCTCTGTGCCTTCTCATTCTCTTGCACCCTAACCCATGCTTCTTCCTGGCCCTCTTTCTTTCTGGTACCCTTCTCACTCTTCTGCACCTTGGACCCCTGTTGCTCCTGTCCTTTCTACTCCTCTTCCCCTCTTGCTCTCATCCATCTCCATTTCTAGGCTTCCCTTGTCCCTCCATCACGACGTTCCCCTTTTCCTCCTTTCCACTACTATTCAATAATTCTTGGTTGATGTGGATTTAACCAGAATTTTCTCCAGGGCCCCAATATTGATTATGAAATCATCAGAGGACATTTCACTCATCTCTGGTACTGGATATTAGTTTTCTTTTACTTGTGGTGTCCACTGTCTAATAGATATTTGGAAGCACAAGCAGTGAACACAGATTCAGGAGTAAGGATGGGTAAAACGTTGCACCCCAAAAGAATAAAAAATCAGCACTTCACTCCATGCAGAAAATTTCTTTGAAAAGTGCTAAATTAACACGTATTTCCTCTGTAGTCATTGCTTTGAAATCAATAATAATAATACATCACTGCTTCCCCCCACATAGTTTTTCCTGTGTAAATGCATCACACTAATGTCAGTGTCTCACATGCTGTCAGTCTGTGCTTGGGAGAGATACATTTTTTAATGCTATCTACAGTAAGCAGACAGGCAAAAAAAAGCATGAGATGGGGTTGCTTGATAGGAGAATGGGTGGCAGCCACTGCCAGTTTTTTCCTAGGTATGAGTGTAAAGGGAGAATTTTAAAAAATAACATTTTGACTGATAATTGGCAGAAAACCAAACAGGTAATCGCTCCTACCTGACCTGGTTGAGCCTGGCTGAAACTCTACTGAGTGACAAACAAATAATACAAGACAAATTGACAAATGGTACAACTTGACATGCTATGCTACTTACACACACTGACTCCAAAATTCACAAGAACAAGAGAGGCAAGCATATACTTTGTGGATGATGTTGCACCAGGCACCTTCTGCATGCTTTATTTGTGTATTGCAAGCTTGTGGTGATCCTGAAGTTGTACTGAACTGTAAGAACTAACACTGATGTCATTGAGAGAGAATGAATGAGAAATTTGATACTAGCTAGTAGTGAAGAATTGGACATGCAAAGAAGGAGAGCTGGAGCTGCTTGAAAACTATAAAAAAAACTCCTTTTGACAGATAATTGACACAGATAGAGACAAGCAGGAGATTCTTCACCTGAGCTGTGACTGAGAGAAACAATGACAGATAGGGACTCAGATAAAGCTTCACTCCACGCTCAAAAACCTGTGTGGCATACTTAACCCTTTGTATGCCAGAGGGGTACCAACACATTGTAAAGTAAAGCATTGTGTACTCTTTTGGCACTGAAAGGGTCAACAGTAGAAATCAACACTACTTTGATTATGTCCATAAAACATTTAAGGGACAAGGGTAAATGGAAATGAGAAGAAGCTGTGCATGGACATATTGGTGGTAGTAAAGTCATACTTCAGAAACTGAATGTGACAATGGTTGCTGCAGCTTGTGTAGTAAGTGATGATCCTCCTATTCATAAGGAAGCAGTTTGATAAAGACAATGATGATGATGATGATGTCCCTCCACTTTCCTACCCTTTTTCTTCAGATACAGATAAAGTAGGGTGTAAGAAAGATGGGGATTTGTCCCAAAATGTAGTTGGAATGGTGCAAGATGCCTGTTTATAAACTCTTTGGGAGATCATAGGGAAAGTCTGGACAATGAAACATGCCTAAAAATTCGGAGTCATCCCCATCATCATCAGTGGTCACCCCCACCCAGTAACGCTCATTATTGTGAACTACTAAGCAACAACAAGTCAACACTCTCAACTCTAGTTATGAGTGCTGTTGATGCTGTTTAAAATTCAGAGCCAATAGACCTCTTGTACTAGCACTATTGAAACATCTAGCCCATTTTGTAGTAGCAGACCATGAGAAACTCCTCAGCCTATGAACTTTATAGTATGGAGATACTTCACTCTCAATCAAAAAGCTAAGTATGTGATCTTTTTTCTGTGTAAAATGTGAGCAGGGTAAAGAAGAATCCCATTTGGCACATCCTCATTAAGATGCCATCTGAAGCACAACCACAGGTCTGATTGGGAGATATGATTAGCAGCATTAGAGGCATGCCTAAAATTTTGTTTTCACTAACCCAGATAAATTGACTGTGAAATCTTTGCCTGTGCTTTCTATGTCTCAAGAGTTCCTGCTGCAATACTTATATGCACTATTTGTGGTTCTATGGCTACCAGTGCAGTATGGCAAGGAAGAGAAACCAGAGGTCAGCCTGAGATGGATCAGTTGGTTAAGACACCGGCCGTGGAATCGCTCAGACCTTGAGGTTGCAGGTTCTAGCCCTGGCAAGGTCAGCTCAGCCTTTCACCTTTCTGAGGTAGATAAAATGAGTCCAGGACATACTTGAAAACAAGATTTAATCTTAATGTATTCTTCCTGGTAAAATACTTTAAAAAAAGAAATGTGTGATTCTCTGTCTACCAGTGGTATAAGGCTGGGGAGGTCTATACTTTCAGCAGCTTTCTCTCTACCAGCAGACTTACAATGTGGTAAACTGTTACTTACTCCCTTTCATATGCTTAGAGTACATAAAGGTGTATAGCCACCAGGAAATTCTCCCTCAAAAAAAGACTCATAATAGACTTCTCTGCCCCCCTTTAATCCCCTATCCCCAGTATCAATTCCCTTATCCCTTCCGATGAATACTCTCTAGAATATCACTCCATTGAGCATGCCATATCCCAGATGCAACTAGCAGGGCAGAACGGTTGGCTTTCCAAAGTTGATATCGAGGATGCCTTTAAGTTACTTCCCATTCACCCCTCTCTTTGGCACATCCAAGGAGTCAAGTGGAGGGACAACTATTACTTTGCCACCTGTTTGGCCTTTGGTTCTAAAAGTAGTCCCAAGCTTTTTGAATTTTTTTGCAGATACTAGTGTTGAGCGAGCGTGCTCGGCCGATGCTCGGATCGGCTCGAGCATCGCTCTGCTCTGCACATGGCGGTACTCGTACGAGTACCGCCATGTGCTCGCCCGACATGCTCGGGTGAAGAGGATCTGTGCCGGAAGAGGCACAGATCCGAAGACGCTCCGCTGGACCACCAGGGAATGGAGGTACGGGGGCATTGCGGAGATGAAGGGGGCATTGCGGAGATGAAGGGGGACATTATGGAAGAGGGGCATAGACTCTATGCCCCTCTTCCACAATGTCCCCCTTCATCTCCGCTATGCCCGTCTTCCACAATGTGCCCCTTCATCTCCGCTATGCCCCTCTTCCACAATGTCCCCCTTCATCTCCTATGCCATAGAGGAGATGAAGGGGGACATTGTGGAAGAGGGGCATAGCGGAGATGAAGGGGGACATTGTGGAAGAGGGGCATAGAGTCTATGCCCCTCTTCCACAATGTCCCCCTTCATCTCCGCTATGCCCCTCTTCCACAATGTCCCCCTTCATCTCCGCTATGGCATAGGAGATGAAGGGGGACATTGTGGAAGAGGGGCATAGCGGAGATGAAGGGGGACATTGACCAGGCACCCTCCGCTCATCAGAGCAGGGGGTGCCTGGTTTAATGCTCGAGTGCTCCCATTCATTTGAATGGGGCTCGGGTGCTCGGCCGAGCACTCGAGCATCAGGGGGTGCTCGGTCAGAGCACCCGAGCACCCGAGCATCGGGGTGCTCGCTCATCTTTAGCAGATACCTTAGCATGGTTACTGCTGAACTACTGCAAATGCCCCATGGTTCTGCATTACTTGGACGATTTCCTCTCAACTGACCCCGCTAGCAGCCATTCCTCTAGTCTAACCAAACTCTCCAAACTATTTCATGATCTAAGGATTCCAGTAGCCCCCAACAAAACTATTGGCCCCGCTACTACTCTCGAGTTTCTAGGGATCACCCTAGATTCTGGGAAAATGGAAGCCCGGCTTCCTCCCGATAAAATAGCTCGTATACATTACACTGTCCTCGAGATTTCCTCCTGAAATTCATGTACTAGAACAGAGCCCCAGTCCCTCCTGGGTTACTTGAACTTAGCTACTTGGATTATTCCACAAGGGAAATCATTTATCACTTACCTTTTAGCCCTTCTCTCTGCCCCACTAGACTCATCTTCCTCCATATCATTTAGTCCAGCAGCCAAGTCCGACCTAGACATGTGGTCCACCTTTTTTCAGCATTGGAATGACCGATCCCTTTTTCCTCATCCCCTTTCCTCTTCTTCACCTGTCATCTTTTTAGAATCATATCCCGAATTTGGCTACGCAGCCATCAACGGTTCTGAATGGATCTCTGAACCCTGGCCCCCCCAAGTCCTCAATTTCCCCCTTTTCTTCCAACATTCTACGTCAGCAACACTCTACCCATAGTCTCTGCAGCAGTCTGTTGGGGTCATCTCTGTTCAAACCAGTCACCTTCTGTACCACCAACCCTTCCACTCATCAAGTCTTTACCAAAGGAAGATCCCTGTCCTCCACTACCATGCTATTTCTCCATAAACTCACTTGGCTGTCTCTTTATCATAAATTCACCATCCTGAGTTCACTCATCCCTATTCACTCTAATCAAGCAGCTAATGCACTGTCCCATTTTCAATTCCAGGAATTTTTCAGCCTATGTCCACACGCCAATCAACATCAGTCTATAGTCCCAGCATTCCACAAACTGACCCAGGAATGACGCACCTCAGCACCTGTACAGCCACCGTCATGAACCTCGCACTCCCACTCAACACCAAACGAGTATACAGCAAGGCTTGGTCTGCCTTTTCTCAATTCCTTCTGTTATCACATACTCCATCAAATTATTCAATTGAAGCCATCTTAGCCTACACGCCACACTGCCACATGTCTCTAGGCTACTCCGCCGTCACCATCAAACTCCATCTAGCAGGCATACGTCACCATCTGGCTTTCCTACAACCCTCCAGACCTTCCATAATGTCCTGTTACCAGATAAAGCTGTCTCCAAAATTTCCAACCCTCCCTCCAGAACACGCTTACCCATTACTGGCTCACTCTTCAGACAGTTGTATGACACACTTTCAGAAAACCCTTTCAACTCTTTCCTAAGTTGTGTTCTCCTAGCTGCCATCAATCTAGGGTTCTTTGGCTTCTTAAGGCCAGGAGAATTCCTGGTCTCTTCAACATCTCCAGGATTCCCCAAAATATCAGACCTGCTAGTTCATATGGACCACATTATACTCCACTTACCACAGTCTAAAACAAACCAGGTTGGAATCGGAGCTAACATTCCATTCTATCCCATGCAGGACCGTTGGTGCCCTTTCAAAGCACTCATATGACTCTCTAACCTATTAACAGACCAGCCTGACAGTAGTCCACTCCTGCCCACTGCTCATGGCCCCTTGTCTACAACTGAATTTATTAATAGCATAAGACCTATTTTGGCCTGACCGGGAGTCGACCCTAAATTCTTTTCAGGCCACTCCTTCAGGATAGGTGCCGCATCGGCAGCATCCCACAATAAAGTACCTCCGCATATAATTCAAAAATTAGATAGGTGGAAATCTCACTGTTTTTCTCGATACATTCCAGACCCTCAATATGAGATCCGCCTAGCCCTTTCTTCACTGTGAAAATTATTTCAGTTAATAAAAAGGTTTTTGTCTATAGTCTCCTGGTGTTTTTGGCCTCCAATCAGGCCGGCCGTATCGTCATCTATCCTGGGTCTTTAGGACTGAGTTTATGCCACTACGTTTCTTATTTGCGTACCATAGCCCTATCCAGGCTATGCCACTACATTTATATTTAGCACACCGTAAGCCCTGACCACAAGTGAAGAGGCTGGGCATGTATCTGTGGGAGGGGCTGCAGGGTTTATAAGTCTAGCAGCCTCTCCGACGAAGTGACGCCTTTTTGTTTGTCCCCACCTATATCCCCACCCCTTTTTTCTAATCTATTCTTACTTGGCCAGCCCTCCAATCAGGCTGGCCGCATCGTCATCTATCCTGGGTCTTTAGGACGCAGGTTATGCCACTACGTTTCTTATTTGCATACCATAGCCCTGTCCAGGCTATGCTACTATATTTATATTTAACATACCGTAAGCTCTGACCACAAATAACAGTCTGGGGACCTTTTCATTGCTAGAGATGTACAGGTGGCAAGATGTCATCCACTGGAATTAGAAAAGAAAGGTGTTTTATAATGCAAGAGTAGTAAAAATATTAATTTCACTGAAAAGTATATACATAATCTTATTTTTTGTTATTTTTTTTTCCTTTTTTTCAATTAAACTGTGGCAAACATTGAACTTTGTAGCCTTTCTTCAGTTAGTGCAACTAGGTAAATTTTAAAAATTAAAGATGGCACTTGTAGAATGTTAATCCAAGGAGTAATAAGATTGCTCTCTGAAGTTAGAAGTCTACCTTGCCCTTCATTGGGGTTGCCAATCCCTGAAAATATTTTTTACTGACAGCCTTGAAAGTAATTGCTGATACACATTATTTTTTTTTTTACTGGCACATTTCTTTAAAGTACAATATAACTACTGAAGAGTCAATTTAAACACTCAAGGGACTTTGCATACCCACTTCTTCTAATAAAGAAAAAAAGTAAACATTACAAAATACATTAATGTCTTTACCTGGGATTTTATCAGTATATTTACTAACCTCACATCTAACGTGAGCAAATTTTTACTGTTAGTAAATTAATAGATAATTTACAACCCTCCCCCCAACTCTCCTTTTCGTCACAGACCTAGAAGTGGATTTGTTGGGTTTTTATTGCCCCTTCCTGGGTCAACAGATAGTGGATTTGAGAATGGTTGAACTTGATGTATGTATGTCTTTTTTCAAACTCAATAACTATGTAATTAGTAAACAGTGCACTTTAAAGTTTTTTTCCTTTTCTTGCCTCCTTGAGAAGATCAAAGAGTAATGCATTGCTATTTGTTTCAGACTGCAAATACACTCAAACAGAAGTTTTCTTTGAAGCCAAAGAACCACACAGAAAGTTCAAAATCTAAATGAAAGTGTTAGGATTGTGTTATCACTTAGCTATGTTTATCTGGGGTAAACCACATTAATAAATGATGCCATAACAGATAACTTTTATAACAGATTTATAGAATACATAATCAGTGGACAATTAGAAATAGAACACCAAAAGGTTATTATATGATATGATATTGAATAATCTGACAAAATTATTTGAACTATGATGTGTGAATTACCCCTAATATTGCCATGCATAAAAGTCATCATTTTCGTTTTGTTATTATGTATAAATGGTGAAAGTTAACCCTATGAGTGTAAGGGTTAATACCTAAAATATTTAGTGGCTTTGCATCTACTTCATGCTTTCTGTAACTGTAAATACCAGTATATATTTTGTTTTCGTTGGTAATGGTGTTGTTTTTCCATCTTGAAATCCTTAACATTCAAACAGCTGAGGATTTAATAAACATACTCTTAAAAGGATTAAGGTAAGTGTTCTACTTGGAGCACTGAAAAATTCCAAAATATTTGCTTTAAAGATCCTTAACGCCTTCAGTGCTATGTCATTTACGTTTTTAACCTCATACATGTAATGTACAAAATAAATATTTTATCCTGCACTACCAAATATGTTTGAAAGTATAGAATATTGTTTTATATGCACTTAAATATCACGTAATGTTAGTATCTATGAAGATCCTCTGTATTCTGAGTCCAAAAATCTAGTCGTATGTGCATGCTCTGAGGGGAGCAGACATTCCTGCATTTTCTATGGATCCAGAGCTCCCATTGATTGTCCAGGATAAGATGTAAATGGCTGCGATAAGATAACATCCTTTCTGAATACAAGAGCAATAGGCACTAACCACAATCAGTTAAGTGATGTTAGTCTTTCCTATCAACACAAATAACCCTTTGAGTGCCAGAGGGGTATCCAATGCATTTTCAAAGCAATGCAATGGATTCCCCTCTGGCACTCAAAGGGATAAATATAGTCACTCTGAATATGGCATTTTGCACATATTAAAAATCAAGTTAAGATTATATTTTAGGGATATACCATATAAATAATGAATGTTCAAATATGTGAGCTATAAGTATGGGATGTTTAAAGATATATCAACCTTTTTCTTTTTAATGGTTTAGTGTTTCTTTAAATGTGAGATTTCCAAAGGATGAGGCCATAAAAGAGCTTTTATTTGTTTGTATATTTTTTATCCTAAGAGGCTAAGATGCTTGACTAATCCTATATAATAATTCGCTAGTATGTTTGTCAGAAGCCATCATGCGCAGTAGAGACTGCCCGAATGCACAAAATGCTGGGAGTTCTGGGATGGGAGCATTCTCTGCTTTTGGGCAGTCTCTACAGTGCATGACTGCATTGGCAGCAGGACACAGAGCAGGACTGACCTCTTAATCTTTTGAGTGCCAGAGGAGTACGCAACGCATTGCAAAGAAATTTGTTGTGTACCCCTCTGGCACTCAAAGGGTTAACATCACCCGGACCTTGGCCCGTGTACACAGGCTTTTACACTAGTATAGAATATAATACCAAGTTAAATATATTTGGGTCTCTTGAAACAAATGCTATTTGGTATGGGTTGTTATATCTTAGGGAGCTCAAGGTGCACGTAACTTCACCTATCTCAATCTTTAGCTCTTTTTTCAATTTTGTTTTAAATAACATGACCACTTAAAGCTGTGTTTTCATAACAGCTGGGAGGGTGATAAAGTAGATAAGGCATGCCATTTTGAAACTCAGACACCCATCCACATACAAAAAAGAATTCCTTTACTTTTGTGAAGATTCTTGTTTGGATTGTAGGAACAGACATGCTTACTTGTAAATCCATAGAAGGAGCAGTTTAATAACCTTTTATCACACAGTGTAAAAGTGCAGCTTGACTTACATGTACATACTATAAATAACAAAACAAGAGAAAAATGGGAAAAGCGCCTCCTTGTGTAGTATCTCACAACCTCAGGACCACCACCTACAGTAAAATTTGACAAATGGATACCCACAAACAAGAATGTTGTGCCGTTACCTATGTAATGTATAGCTAATACACTTCATTGGGATTTAAAACTGTCCCAAAATACAGTACACAATCCAGACCTCCGGACTGGGCTGCTAGTAATGTACACATTCTCTTCAAATGGCCAAACAATATAGAGTCATAGAAAGCAAAAGAACATAGAGAACTTCATAGTGTAACACTTAAAGGGATAGTAATACTTCGTTTTAACTTTATTTTATTTTGTAGGCATTAAAAAAAACATGAAGAACGATATAAGTCTTATCTCTCAAACCTTTATGGTTTAAGAGATATTCACAAGCAAAGTATCCCCCCCACTGTTCAGCCACATCAGAAGGGAGGTGCCCAGGTAGACTGCAGAGAGGGACAATCTTCAATTAAGATAAGGGGAAAAACCTGAAAAACTTGTCAAGTGGGGCAAGTTTTAAAAGGGGCAGGAGGGGAAACTTTGCTTGTGAATATTTCATAAACCATAAAGGTTTGAGAGATAAGACTTATATCATTCTTCATGATTTTTTAATGCCTACAAAATAAAATAAAGTTAAAACGAAGTATTACTATCCCTTTAATATTCTCAGTCTGCAATATAGTGAAATTGTACTCACAAGTGAGTTGGTCAGATCAAACTGACATTCAGGCTGATGGAGAAAATCAACCATCTCCACTTGGAAATATCCAGATGGGCAAAAACTACTTCCAATAGTAAGAAAAAAGTGGCAACTCCAAATCACAGTAAAATATATATTTACTATAAAATTACCATGTCATGGTTAATACATACCTATAAAAACTATATAAAAATGGACTGTTTCTTTTTATAGGTATGTATTAACCATGACATGGCAATTTTATAATAAATATATATTTTTACTGTGATTTTGAGCCGCTACTTTTTTGTTACTATTGGAAGTATTTTTTGCCTATCTGGATAGTTCCTGTGGTTGAAGAGATCAGAGGATTCCTGTTCCACTGTGTATACCCGAGTGGAGATGAGTGATTATCTCCATCAGCTTGAATGTCAGTTTGATCTGACCAACTCACTTGTGAGCATCGTTTCACTATATTGCTGATTGAGAATATTACAGTGTTACACTATGAGGTGTTATATGTTTTTGTTTTCTATGACTCTACATGTACATACTATGGCCACAAACCACATAGACCAGTTTCAGTGGTGGTAGAATGTTTCTTAAACCGAACATCCATTAGTATCGCTTAAAGCGACAATACAATATACTACATCTCCCCATCTAGTTTCAAACTCCTTTTTGAATAGATTTCAAGCAAATAAAATGTTATGTACAGCATAGTTCAGTACAACATAAAGTTGTAAACAAACTATATACAGTACACCTCTACATTCCCTGGCTTCAACACTATAACCAGTGATCTAAATATTGATATTGAATAAATCAACGATGAGCATTATGAGCTGCTCAGTACCTCAATCATATAAAATATTGTAAGTAATATGAAAATGTGCATCAGTGGGCGCTTTGTATAATATTTGATAAATATATAAATCACACTGAAAAAACATGTTATAAATATGCAAATAAAATAAACTTAATCACAAACCTTTCAGGACTTTAAGAAAATTGAAAAGATATCCAAGAGAATTACTCCAGGGAAAATGGTGAAATCGATGATTACATGCAATTAAAGCACAAAAAAACATACATAGCATGATCTGTTTCATCAAAGTATATATTTATATATTTATTTATATATATTTATAAGAATAGACTATATATCATATATATATATAAATATATATATATATATATAGTCCCAAATAAAATATATATTTTATATATTCTATGACAATAGATATCTTCAAATAGAAGTCTTGATAGTAATTTCAGTAAAATATCTGCTCGGTCTCTCCAGTCCAAATGTTCTAATTGTTGGTAAAGTATAATAAATCTTGTTGTAAGTGTAACTGACTTCTAATATGTAGGGAAGTACAATCCGGGTGTCAATTAAAAATTACATATATTTATTTATTAAAAAATAAAAATGAACATTAGTTATGATCATAACTAGGGGTGTGTGAAAAGTGAGAAAAATTTCCCGCATGACTTCACATGAAAAACTGACCATTTTTTGTTTTTTCACAAAGGTTTTCTCTTTTTCATCTATGCAAAATTTTCCTCCATATTGCTAATTCCAACAAATGTTTCACCTGTTTCCTATGGTTCAACATTTACCACCACAATATTACTTCATCTAAGGGCTGCAGTGGAGAAAAAGTAGCTGAAAGTCAAAGTTGTGAGTCCTGCATCAACATATGCCTTGAAGATATTGTTCCTTCTTAAGTGACACTAGCACATATTCATGATGATGTCAAGAGATGAGAAAAAAAAAAAGTACAACCTGCAATGGGGCAGATGTGTATGGTAATGGTGGTGGGAGATTGGCATTGTGTGACTGATGCTTGTGTATATACACACACACACATTTATATATATATATATATATATATATATATGCATTATATATATATATATATATATATATATATATATATATATATATATATATATATATATATATATATATATATATATATATACAGTATATGTACTGTGGATTAAAAAGTTGAGTTTAACACAAAAAAATGTACCATAGCGGTCTAAGAGATATCTTCATTTAAAGTTTGACATCTCCTGCTGTCAGCTGTAAAGCTGTCAGCAGGAGATCCATGCTTGGTTTGCAAGCAGTAGCACACTTAGTAGACCATTGGAATGCAGTCATTCTGGTTAAAAAAATCGATTCCGGCTCTGCTGAAGAGCCTTGATGTCGGCCGACACGTATCTCCTGCTGAGAGCTTTACAGCTGACAGCAGGAGACGTCAAACTTTGAATGACGATATCTCTCAAACCATAGCGGTCTGAGAGATACTTTTTTTTGCGTTAAACTCAACTTTTTAATCCCTACAAAATGAGAAAAACATGTTCTGGGACATTACTATCCATGTAATACATTTGACCTGGCTTTCTCTGTCATAGATTTGGATCCTGAGTAAAGTATTGCCATACTGTAGCCTTCATGGAGTGAGGGGTTCAAATGCTGTTCTATTGCTACTGCTACTAGGTGTCAAAGGTGCAGCACTTCCAGCAGCAGCAGCAGAGGCACTCGTAGCTAAGGTTGTGGATGTTAATAACCTGTGTTGCTACTGGTTACTCAACACTAGTGTGTGTGCTTGCGTGGGACTTAGAAGCAGCGATGATGCTGTTGATGACTGACAGGATGACTGTGTACTTTTTGCTATCTTTGCTTGTCTAGGGTCAGCAATTCCAGTGTTTTTTTCAAACAGTTTATAGACAGGCACATTGTTCCTTTTCTGTGGTGGAAGTTTGAGCCTTTTCCTTTCTGCTAACTGTTTGGCCATATCATCATCTTTCTTAATCTCATCTTCATCTGTATCTGAGGAAGATGCTGGAGGGGTATATTCTAGAACTTCATCATCATCATCAGTCATCATTAGGTCATCCTCAGCATCAACATCACCCACCACTTCATCCCCTTTACTCTTACATTGCTCTAAGCTTTTAGAGGTGTCAAACAGTGTCTTTTTACTCTGAGTCTGGAGTACATAATAGAAGTGCTATTGATGTATTAGAGAGTGTGCTAAGATTTTCTGCTCCTGCTGAAGAGGAATATGGCTCTCAGGGTGTTTTTGGAGATGACAGGAGTCATAGAGTGCCTACACATACCACCACCACTCCCACCACCTCCAAAAGCCATGTTATTAAAAACAATACATTTACACAGTTTTTCTACAATGTATTTCCATACCACACTTCCTAAGTTCTTAGAAACAAATCAAAACCTGGACAAAAATAATGCAAACGTATGACTTTGGAATAGTAATCTCGCCAAAATGTTGGTGGTTGACGTGCTGCCCTTTTATTTTGTTGAAAACAGGGACTTTACAGAACTGATGTAATGTGTTGCCCCTCCAGGGTTTGGATTATCCCAGGAGGTGCAACACATGACATTAGTTCTTTCAAGCCTCTGTTTTCAACAAAATAAAAGGTCAACATGTCAACCAACAGCATTTTGGCAAAATTACTATTCCAAAGGAATATGTTTGCATTATTTTTGTACAGGTTTTGAATTCTTTCTAAGAACTAAGGAAGTATGGGATGGCAGTGCATTGTAGAAGAACTATGTAAAGGCACACAGCCTGCTAACAGGTTTTTCAAGGTATTTGTTGCTGTAGGACTTGCAATTTTTACTTTCAGCTGTTTATTTCTCCCCTTTCAGACCTCAGAATAAATAATATTGTGACAGGAAATCTTGTAGTCATTGAAAACAGAGGCAAAATATGGCAAATTTCTAGCAGGAAATGCCTTGGAAGTGGTGAAAAGGAGAACATTTTATGTATTTCTATGGGCGAAACCATTCACAAAAAAAGTTACAAATCATTGTTTTTTTGGGGAAAAGTCCCGCGGGAAATTTCTGTGACTTTCCACCCATCCCTACTACCAAATGCCATTTAGTGCCCCGCTTTTCCCCACAGTTTCTCTTCTTATTCTATATGACTGATCTTATAAATAAAGACTCAACAGATTCCTTTTTGGCTTTTCTTTATAAAGTGATCTGCAGCATATAGTATATAGAATTATAGTTTAGGTTGAAAAAAGACTTGAGTCCATCAAGTTCAATCCTTTCCTATTCTTGTTGTAAAGAGGTTCATTTAATTGCAAGTATACGGATGCACCTGTCCACACTTGAGGCATGAGTCCTATTGCAGATCTTTTGCATACTGACTCCTCTTATTGCTGTCTTTCTGCTTGTTAGAAACTGTTTAGATTTCCAGTGTGAATAGTCTGATTTGTGCATGCAGACATAAACTTGATTTGGGCTTTTGTGGCTTCAGTTGCTCTGCACACCTCACAGCATTTTATAGTGTGAAGTCAGTCTCTGTGCAGTCATCCAGTGTGGCTCCAAACTCACAACCTCTTTCATTCTCAGCTCAGTCATATACCTCTCAATAATAGGCTTCTCCAGGTTTGAATGTAACCAGAACTGATGCCTTTCAAATAAAATATATTTCCTTGGATTACAATAGTGCCTGAATGTCTTTCAAAAACAACATGTTTCATTGCATTATGATAGTCCCAGAATAATGATAACACTGAAATTAGTGTATTATTTTGCTGGTAAGCCTGCTTCTCATGTGCTGAAACCGTGGTTATTATGATCCTCATCTGTAGTATAGGAATAGCCATACATACTTGTAAACTAGTAGAAGGGACAATTTAATACGTTTTTATCACACAACAAACTGCAGCTTGAAACATGCACTGAATATGGCTGCTAACCACAGAGACTAGTCTCAATGGTGCTAAATTTGTATTCTTAAAGTGACACTACAATTAGGGCTGGATTTACATTCCAGGCTCCCCTAGGCAAGGCACTCAGGGCACCCTTAGCTCCGCCCATGGCCACTCCACTCCTCACATGACCACGCCACCAGTCTCCTCCACTGTTTCCTGGAACAGAATATACCTTTGGCCTACAACAAGCAAGGACATAAAAGCTTTAACCCTTTGGTTAATGCGTTGGAGATCTCACTAACATCCAAAGGGTTAAATAAAAGCCCATAAAGGTGTGATAAGCTACTGCATGGATACAAAGATTGCTCTGGCCCCACCCACAATTCAGAAGGTGGGCGTGGCCAGTGCGGCTGAGGTGCCCCTCCAAAATTTGGAGCTCTAGACAGGTGCCTAGTCTGCCTATTGGGAAATCCGGTCCTGACTACAATTTACTACAGATTTCTACCCTTATGCTTGAGTCTACAAAAGATTCCAAATATGTCAGATAGCATAATAAAGAAGCAAACAAATACATACATAAAGAAATAACATTTGTTTCATTATGTTCCACAATTTCAAAGATAATTAACTGACAAAATTGTCACTGGCAGTCCCCTTCCATGTAGATGTAACATCATGGGAGCAGTTGTCTTTCTTGAGCTCAGATCACCAGTTCTGTGGAGTGGAGCTGTATACTGCAGGATGTAAGTTTATAATGCTACTTCTCCCCAAAATTGTCTTTTTTACAATTGCAAATAGCACATATATTTATGGCTTTCAAAAAATAGCTAATGCTCAGCTTTCCTGCATTCCACCCTAAATGTATTAATACATCCTAAACCACACATTGACTGTAGTATTAACTAACATGATGAATAGGCAGGTTTAAAATATGTTAACCTTTTTTCAAAGTGGGCAGGTCCACTTTAATGCATCTATTAATTTCAAATTGCCAGATAATCAAGTGATCACCTTTCACCGGTATCTCATGATAAAATTGTTTAAAATATAAGACCATAGGAACGGAGGACCGAGACAGTCGCTTTGAGCACTCCCTTGCTGCTAACCTCTTTTAAGTGTTTATTTTTGTGTTTTTTATTTCTATATATTAGATAATTGTAAGGGTGAATTAACTCCAAGGCCCAGTCAGTGCCCTGTATAACCCCCACCTCACAGCCAATGTGAGTGTGGAAACCAGATTTAAACAGTGATTGGCTGTATATAAGGCAAACCCTGCTTATCCTTCACCAGTGGCATCGCCAGGGGGGGGGCAGTGCCCCCCCTACATTCTACTGTGCCCCCCCAATTTTCTTCACCTGCCAGCGTTTTTTTTTTTTTAAATATATTTATATATGCCGCCCTGGATGTCAGCCTGCAAACGGTGTGTCACATCATGGACGCCGCAAGGAAGCGTAAATCAGTGCTCCCTTGCAGTGTCCATGATGTGACACACCGTTTGCAGGCTGACATCCAGGATGGCAATCCAGCTGATCTCCCGGAGGCAAGCGCTCTAGTAATAAAGAGCGCTAGGAGATGACATCATCTCCCAGCGCTCTGCATTACTGAGCATTGCGCGCGGGAGCTTCAGCTCTGTGCCGGTGGAGGCACAGATCACTTTCTCCACCGCTAGACTACCAGGCACTCAAGGTAGGGCATCAAGGGGCAATGTGGAGATGAAGAGGCTTTATGGAAGGGCACATTGTGGAAGGGAGCAATGTGGAGATGAATGGGGCATTGTGGAGATGAAGGGGGCATTGTGGAAGGGGCATTGTGGAGATGAAGGGAGCATTGTGGGAGGGGCATTGTGAGAGGGGCATTGTGGAAGGGGACATTGTGGAAGGGGCATTGTGGAGATGAAGGGGGCATTGTGGAAGGGGCATTGTGGAGATGAAGGGGGCATTGTGGAGAGAGCATTGTGGAGATGAAGGGGGCATTGTGGAGAGGGCATTGTGGAGATGAAGGGGGCACTGTGGAGGGAGTATTGTGGATATGAAGGGGGCATTGTGGAAGGGAGCATTATGGAAGGGGCAATGTTGAAATGAAGGGAACATTGTTGAAGGGGCAATGTGGAGATGAAGGGGGCATTGTGGAGGGAGCATTGTGGAGATGAAGGGGGCATTGTGGAGGGAGCATTGTGGAGATGAAGGGAGCATTGTGGAGGGAGCATTGTGCAGATGGAAGGGGCATTGTGGAGATGGAAGGGGCATTGTGGAAGGGGCATTGTGGAGATGGAATGGGCATTGTGGAGGGAGCATTGTGGAGATGAAGGGGGCATTGTGGAGATGAAGGGGGCAATGTGTAAGGGGCATTGTGGAGATGAAGGGGGCAATGTGGAAGGGGTATTGTGGAGATGAAGGGGGCATTGTGGAGGGAGCATTGTGGAGATGAAGGGAACATTGTGGAGGGAGCATTGTGGAGATGGAAGGGGCATTGTGGAGATGGAAGGGGCATTGTGGAAGGGGCATTGTGGAGATGGAGGGAGCATTGTGGAGATGAAGGGGGCATTGTGGAGATGAAGGGGGCAATGTGGAAGGGGCATTGTGGAGATGAAGGAGCAATGTGGAAGGGGCATTGTGGAGATGAAGGGGGCAATGTGGAAGGGGTATTGTGGAGATGAAGGGGGCATTGTGGAGGGAGCATTGTGGAGATGAAGGGAGCATTGTGGAGGGAGCATTGTGGAGATGGAAGGGGCATTGTGGAGATGGAGGGAGCATTGTGGAGATGAAGGGGGCATTGTGGAGATGAAGGGGGCAATGTGGAAGGGATATTGTGGAGATGAAGGGGCAATGTGGACGGGGCATTGTGGAGATGAAGGGGGCAATGTAGAAGCGGTATTGTGGAGATGAAGGGGGCACTGTGGAGGGAGTATTGTGGAGATGAAGGGGGCATTGTGGAAGGGGCAATGTTGAAATGAAGGGAACATTGTTGAAGGGGCAATGTGGAGATGAAGGGGACATTGTGGAGGGAGCATTGTGGAGATGAAGGGGGCATTGTGGAGGGAGCATTGTGGAGATGAAGGGAGCATTGTGTTTTGGAGCATTGTGGAGATGGAAGGAGCATTGTGGAGGGAGGTTGTGGAGATGAAGGGGGCATTGTGGAGGGGGCAATGTGGAAGGGACATTGTGGAGATGAAGGGGGCAATGTGGAAGGGGTATTGTGGAGATGAAGGGGGCATTGTGGAGGGAGCATTGTGAAGATGAAGGGGGCACTGTGGAGGGAGTATTGTGGAGATGAAGGGGGCATTGTGGAAGGGAGCTTTGTGGAGATGGAAGGGACATTGTGGAGGGAGCATTGTGGAGATGAAGGGGGCATTGTGGAGATGGAAGGGGCATTGTGGAAGGGGCATTGTGGAGATGGAAGGGGCATTGTGGAGGGAGCATTGTGGAGATGAAGGGGGCATTGTGGAGATGAAGGGGGCAATGTGGAAAGGGCATTGTGGAGATGAAGGGGGCAATGTGGAAGGGGTATTGTGGAGATGAAGGGGGCATTGTGGAGGGAGCATTGTGGAGATGAAGGGGGCACTGTGGAGGGAGTATTGTGGAGATGAAGGGGGCATTGTGGAAGGGAGCATTGTGGAAGGGGCAATGTTGAAATGAAGGGAACATTGTTGAAGGGGCAATGTGGAGATGAAGGGGGCATTGTGGAGGAAGCATTGTGGAGATGAAGGGAGCATTGTGGAGGGAGCATTGTGGAGATGGAAGGGGCATTGTGGAGGGAGCATTGTGGAGATGGAAGGAGCATTGTGGAGATGGAAGGGGCATTGTGGAGGGAGGTTGTGGAGATGAAGGGGGCAATGTGGAAGGGGCATTGTGGAGATGAAGGGGGCAATGTGGACGGGGTATTGTGGAGATGAAGGGGGCATTGTGGAGGGAGCATTGTGGAGATGAAGGGGGCACTGTGGAGGGAGTATTGTGGAGATGAAGGGGGCACTGTGGAAGGGAGCATTGTGGAAGGGGCAATGTTGAAATGAAGGGAACATTGTTGAAGGGGCAATGTGGAGATTAAGGGGGAATTGTGGAGGGAGCATTGTGGAGATGAAGGGAGCATTGTGAAGGGAGCATTGTGGAGATGAAGGGAGCATTGTGGAGGGAGCATTGTGGAGATGGAAGGGGCATTGTGGAAGGGAGTATTGTGGAGATGGAAGGAGCATTGTGGAGGGAGCATTGTGGAGATGGAAGGAGCATTGTGGAAATGGAAGGGGCATTGTGGAAGGGGCATTGTGGAGATGGAAGGGGCATTGTGGAGGGAGCATTGTGGAGATAAAGGGGGCATTGTGGAGATGAAGGGGGCAATGTGGAAGGGGTATTGTGGAGATGAAGGGGGCATTGTGGAGGGAGCATTGTGGAGATGAAGGGGGCATTGTGGAAGGGAGCATTGTCTGAGAGAGAGTGTGTGTGCTTAGTCTGAGAGAGAGTGTGTGTGCTTAGTCTGAGAGAGAGAGTGTGTGTGTGCTTAGGCTGAGAGAGAGAGAGAGAGAGAGAGTGTGTGTGTGTGTGCGTGTGTGTGCTTAGTCTGAGAGAGAGAATGTGTGTATGTGCTTAGTCTGAGAGAGAGAGAGAGAATGTGTGTGTGTGCTTAGTCTGAGAGAGAGAGAATGTGTGTGTGCTTAGTCTGAGAGAGAGAGAGAATGTGTGTGTGTGCTTAGTCTGAGAGTGTGTGTGTGTGTGTGTGTGTGCTTATTCTGAGAGAGAGTGTGTGTGCTTAGTCTGAGAGAGAGAGTGTGTGTGTGTGCGCTTAGTCTGAGAGAGAGTGTGTGTGTGCGCTTAGTCTGAGAGAGAGAGAGAGTGTGTGTGTGTGTGTGTGTGCTTAGTCTGAGAGAGAGAGAGAGAGTGTGTGTGTGCTTAGTCTGAGAGAGAGAGTGTGTGTGCGTGTGCTTAGTCTGAGAGAGAGAGAGTGTGTGTGTGTGTGTGTGTGTGCTTAGTCTGAGAGAGAGAGTGTGTGTGTGTGTGTGTGCTTAGTCAGAGTGTGTGTGTGTGTGCTTAGTCTGAGAGAGAGAGAGAGAGAGTGTGTGTGCGCTTAGTCTGAGAGAGAGAGTGTGTGTGCGCTTAGTCTGAGAGAGAGTGTGTGTGTGTGCTTAGTCTGAGAGAGAGAGAGAGTGTGTGTGTGTGTGCTTAGTCTGAGAGAGTGTGTGTGTGTGTGTGTGTGTGTGCTTAGTCTGAGAGAGTGTGTGTGTGTGCGCTTAGTCAGAGAGAGTGTGTGTGTGCGCTTAGTCTGAGAGAGAGAGTGTGTGTGTGTGTGTGTGCTTAGTCTGAGAGAGAGAGAGTGTGTGTGTGTGTGCTTAGTCTGAGAGAGAGAGAGAGAGTGTGTGTGTGTGTGTGCTTAGTCTGAGAGAGAATGTGTGCTTAGTCTGAGAGAGAGAGAGAGAGCGTGTGCTTAGTCTGAGAGAGAGAGTGTGTGTGTGTGTGTTCTTAGTCTGACAGAGAGGGGGACTGTGTGTGTGTTCTTAGTCTGAGAGAGAGGGGGACTGTGTGTGTGTGCTTAGTCTGAGAGAGAGAGAGGGGGACTGTGTGTGTGTGCTTAGTCTGAGAGAGATGGGGACTGTGTGTGTGTGTGTGTGCTTAGTCTGAGAGAGAGAGAGAGAAAGTGTGTGCTTAGTCTGAGAGAGAGAGAGAGAGAGAGAGAGAGAGAGAGAGAGAGAGAGAGTGTGCTTAGTCTGAGAAAGTAGTAGCAATAGAAATCCTTACAACTTCAAACGTCTCATCAAATAAAATACCCAGTGGGATGGGGATCATTTTCTACCAGCTATTTTCTTGCACATATTTAAACCAGTAAGCAGCACTGGTCAAAAGGTGCTCTCTCTGTTGCACCCTTCCCTTTCCTTTCTTCTCCCCTTTGCCCTTTATTTCCCTTCTTTGCCCTTTCTGTCTCCACCTTTGCTTTCTCTATTCACCCATCTGAAATATAGCTCTCTATTGTTCTGGTGGTGGCATAAAAATCTGTATTGCTCTGGGGGTGGTGTATTGCTCTGGTGGTGGCCTATAACTCTGTATTGCTTTGGTGATGGCATCTAACTGTAGTGCTCTGGTTGTGGTGTTTTTCTATGGTGGTGATATAGCTCTGTATTGCTCTGGTGGTGGCATGTAACTTTACATTGCTGGGCTGGTGACATGACTTTATTGCTCTGGTGGTGGTATCTAACTGTAGTGCTCTGGTGGTGGTGTATTGCTTTGGTGGTGACATATAACACTTTATTGCTCTAGTAGTGGCATTTTACTGTGCTGGCGATATAACTTATGGTGGTGGCATATAACCTTATTGCTGTGCTGGTGACATAACTTTATTGCTCTGGTGGTAGTGTATTGCTTTGGTGACAAATAACTGTATTGCTCTAGTGGTGACATAACTCTTTAATACTTTAGTGGTGGCATTTAACTGCAGTGCTCTAGTGGTGGCATGTAAATCTGTATTGCACTGGTGGTAGCATATAACTCTGTATTGCTCTGGTGGTGACATATCTGAAGCTGATTAAGAAAGGAATACAAATGGACCAGTGATGAGATGCATCATGCTAGAGCTTTAACAATTGCTAGGAAAATAAATCAATATTTTACCAGTCTACCAATGTTTTCCATTGCTATGGTGTGCATACACACATACCCAGTGGCCTGAATGTCATCATTTTAGGTGTAAAGACTTTGTTACTTCTCATTAAATTGGCCCCCCATTTTTTCTTCTGGCCCCATGTGTGCCCCCCCTAAGTAGAAATCCTAGAGTCGCCACTGTCCTTCACACAGTGTCCTGGGCAATTGCCCTTGCCGAACTTGGGTGGCATGTTTTCTTGTTAACACTGTTTAGCCCCTGCATTGTTAGTATGGTTAATTTTAGCCATAACTGCAATTTTTTAGTGGTTGGTAGGATGTGGTGGGGAGTCTTTATTTATTTTTGGACATCATGGTTAACTTCTCTTTTGCCAGAACAATGTAATTGGTGGGATAAGACAATGGAGTGGTTAAATATTTGTATGGATGGGGTGGTCAGGTGTGGTGGATCTTTTTATTTTTTTTAAATTTGAGGTTGACCCCATCTGTTGATTGCGCTGCAAGATCAATGCAATCCAGCAATGCGTCAATTAACTGTGGGTGACAGGGATATTGGGATTGTTCTTAGGGATATGGTATATAAGGCAGGGGACTGGGGAGGGGCTTTTGACATATCCTCTGATTTCCCCTGCCTTATCTATCCCAAAGAAAGCTGCCAGTGTCTGGCTACTTTGCTTGGACTTTTAGAGCCTCACTTAGAGGTCATTTTGGAGTGTTTTTCACCACTCTATAAGTATTTTAAAAGGCAATTAGTTTTATAAGGATTTCAAAGAGAAATTTGTTAAAAGAAAATCCAAAACAGTCAATTCTGATCCTTGGTTAGAATGTGATTACAGAACTGAACACATGAAAGTATCTATCAAAATTAAAAATGCTTTTCAGCAAATACTTCCTGTTGAAATAGAATCTAGGTCTAAATAATTTTTCATTTATCTGCAAAATAGGTGCTTATGAGACAATATAAGAGCTATTTACAGACATAAGCAAGTATATGTAAAACTATTAGTGGGGAGATGCGGGGCAGTGAAGAGGATCTTAATGAATAGAGCCAAGGTATGGATCTAAGCCAGCAATATCTGGGAGGTTGTTTGGGAATGAGTCACTGTAGGAAAGATGGGGTTAAAAGTTAAATCCAGAATATTGAGGTCCATATGTATTTACTCAATATTAATCCTTACTCAATATTAACCCTTAATGCAGTGTAATTTTGTCATGTTTACTTATCTGGCCGTAGTATTCTGAGTTTGTCACCACACTAAAGGTATGTCATTATAGGCAAGTGCTGTAGTTATTGTGCTTTATCTTGTGACCAGAATGCCTCCTGCATTATTCTTTATAATAAAGGAGATACTCTCTGACTAGCATTTTAGTGTCCTAAATACAATGAATATTGCATCTGAAGGTGGGAAAGATGTTTGAACCAACAGAAGATGCCTAAATTTCTAAATATGTGATTAAAGCAGAAGTTTTTTAAGCACACCAAAAGAAAACATATGTGTACATTGTTGGACAGCAACCAGTTTTGATCAGTTGTTTTTTTTTTTTTTATTTGAGTGTGCGTACCAAAAACTTGGACTGGAAAAATATGGGTAGCAGGATTTTCAATAAGTAGCTTGAATACAGGATCACTAGACAGAGCAGATTAATTGGAACTGGGTACAAGAGGCAGGCAGAAGGGAATGTAGGCAAGGTTATTCCATTCAGAGTCAGTCTGGCAAAGCAAGCAAATATTTTATATGCAAGTTAAACAACACTGCATAGATTGGATGGTTGTGAATGTAATAATACATTTTGCTACTAACAAGCAGTGAATGGTGCTGAGGAAAACAGAGAGGAATCAGACAATAACCATGCTTGAGAATGGAGCTAGGTCTATTTTTAGGTTCTAGTGTGTTTTTAAAAATGCCTGGGAGGTGTGTTGAGGTGAGAAAAGTGGAATATAGCTAATCATTACGATGGAGCACTTTGACTGGGTAACAATAAAACACATAAAAAACAGACAGTATAGGCAACTGATATACCAGAACTGTACTGATTTTATTATTGTTTACATGCATTTTTAACATTCAGACAGTTGTTTCTGTGATAGCAATGATCAGCACTGAGTCAGTGACAGAGGTGAAAGATATGATTGTTCAGTGGAATGGATGAACGATCATAAAGAATGTGAGAGGAAATTGCAATGCTTTCCTTCATATAACTCAAATATAGAGTACTTGACCACGTTTGCTTTGAATATGCTGACGTTGAAGTACATTCAAAGCAAATCAATATTCTGAATGTAGATCTATATCGCATTACTCACATCGGCTCTTATTCATTGACATCCATGCAGAGAGAAACTTCCTCCCACCCCATAAACTGACACAAGCATATCTAGCTTCTAAAGGCTGAGAATCCAACTGTCAATACAATTCTAATGAGCATAGGTCAGTACATCAGTCGGGCCTGGGAAGTTAAACACAGCATGGTCCTTCATGATGCTTTCAAGCATATCACAGACAGTCTTACAATGAACCACAGGCTCCTGCTGTTGAATTGGCAGGTTCCTAACACATTGAAGTTTAACCCATTTTGTATGAGAGGAGTGAGCCTGCTTACTGCAAAGCAATGTGTGTACAACTCTCTGTTTCTCAAGGGGTTAAGTATTCTTATCAAAATGAACAGGATGTTAGAAAACAAATTAGGCATCTTATGTATTTTTTTAAATGGGATGGAACACATGGTAAACACCAAAACAACAACTCACTTCATTTAGTAATTAATTAATGTAAAGCAATAGTCTAAGGGGGTCTAGGTTCAAAAGTAAAAGTATAAAAAATATTTTGACATCATATTTATTTGTCTTTAAAACAACACATTTTTTAAAGAAGTAAAGATATTTAATATATAATTAATGATAATAGTATGTTAAAAAATGAAATTAATGAATGCAGTGTAAAACACCTCCAGAAGAAAAGTGAAGTAATTCTGGGGGAAACAAACTGCATAGAGGAGTGGAAAATTAAAACAATTTCCCATAGATTTAAATGGGGCTTTTAACCTTTTGAGTGCTGGAGAGGTATTCACTGCATTGCTTGGAACGTTCCAGAATCACACAATCCACAGACCCCTACTGCTATTACTATTGCAGAGCATCTAGTCATTGCAAAATCAGTCCCTACTGAAATCCTCAGTCAATGAAATCTTCAGTATATAGATGCTTCACTCATGATCCAAAAAGCTAAACATGTTGCTATCTGTTGACTATACAGAAAACAAATGAGCAGGGGGAAAGCAGGATCACATCAAGGCACATCCTTATTGAGATCCCACCTGAAGCACAACCACAGGTCTGACTGGGAGAAAAACCATCAGCACATCAGTGGTGTGAGGAATGACAGCAGTAGAAGGACACCTAAAGTGTACTGGGTCAAGTGAAACATAACACAATAACATCCATGTCTCATACTCCTGTTGTGCAATTGCAAAGCATGTAGGCGGATGGATCTGAGTTTGTTGGATATTACAATAATCTTTACACACTGTCACCACCACTACCACTGCCAGGAACTGACTACCTAAAAAAAGTAAATAAATAAACACAGTTATTCAAAAATGCCCCTGTTGAATGACAATCTTGCCAAAATGTTGTTGGTTGACATGATGGCTTATTCTTGATGTCATGTATTGCACCCTGCTGGCATATTCTAAATAATTTTTCAAGGATAGCTGTGCTAGAGTCACACAAGTGTATTGTTAGTGCCTGTTTTAAGTCCTAACCATTTTTAAAGGCTTATGTGACCATAGACCTCAGTCTTCTAAAATGCACTGGATCCCTTGAAAGAGAGTAACCACCTGCCTTATCTCCAACTTAAAGGGATAATAATGTTTCACAATAAAAAGCTCCAATTAATCATCATAGTATTTGGGCCATGGATAGTGTTATTTCAATACTGTCTGAGTTGTAATTCAAGAGTAATTGAATGATAAAGTATCCCCCTTCCATCCCTTTTACTGATGTAACATTGCTTACCTCAGAGCGGCAAGACTATCTGGATGATTGCTCAGTAAGCATAAGGAAAAACCTGTCAAGGGGGACAGGATTTTCCTTATGCTGACAGTAAAATATTGTCCCTTCCTGTGAGGTATCTGGTCCCAGGACCGGATTCCACATCTGAGGGGAGGTGGCTTACACTAGGTAAAATGGGCGGTGGACGGATACTTTATCATTCAATTACTCTTGAACTACAACTCTGACAGTATAGAAATAACACCCTCCATGGCCATGGCCCAAGTACAATGAAGATTAATTGGAGCTGGTGTTTTTATGAAACATTTCTATCCATTAAAAATGGAATTATTGACTCCCTGCCTATGTTGCTATAGGTCTCAGCCTGCTAGCATGTTTCAAGACTTATGTTGCCATAGGACACTAACAATTAATTTTATTTTTTGCAAGAGTGTCACCACCTGCTCCATCGCAATGTAAAATGGAAGTCACTACCAGCCTGCTAAAAATGTTTTAAAGGCTTTTGTTGCCATAGGGCTTAGTCTTTTAACAATGCAATATATTCCTTGCAAGAATGTAACCACCTAACCCATCACAAGCTTTAAATGTAGGTCCCTACCAGACTAATAAAACTTATGTTGATGTGTCAGACACTCTCACTGTCCAACATTTCAATCCTCATATGGACTTTCTTCAGGGACACAAAAAATACAATGTATGTGTCCCTGAAGAAAGTCCGCATGAGGACTGAAACGTTGGACAGTGAGAGTGTCTGACACATCAACATAGGTTTTATTATGTTTTAATAAAAGTTACATTTTAATTTAGATTTGTGAGTGCTCGACTTTGCAGCAAAAGAATGTATCTAAGGTTTTGAGCTGGAAGCACCATGGGAGAATTACTGAAGCGTGTGCGACAATCTTGGAGGTAAACATATCAGCCTAATAACAATTTTTAAGGTTTTTGTTGCTGTAGGACTAACCCTTCTGACAATGTATTACATTCCATGCAAGACAGTAACACCTGCTTACAAAGGAGGTCCATACCAGCCTACTAACAATCAAGGCTTTGTTGCTATAAGACTCTAACAAATGCATTACATTGTTTACAAGAGGATAAGCAACTGCCTCATCACCAGCTTAAAATTTAGGTCCATACTAGCCTGCTAACAAAATCCAGGCTTCTGTTTCCATAGGTGTCTGCCTGATAGTAATGCAAGACAGTAACAACATACTTCATCACCAGCTTACTACAGAGATCCCTGCCAGCCTGTTAATATAGTCAAGGCTTATTTTGCTGTCAGACTCAACTTGCTACATTTTTTTTAAAGCTTATGTATGATACTGTATGCCTGAGACTGTTAACACTTTTTTCAAGGTTTATGTTGCCACAGGGCTCAGCCTGATAACAACTATTACTTTCAACTGTGGATTTCCCTGCTTCAGCACTTCGTAGCAGTTGTATTACAGAGTAGAGAGCCATAGAGAGCATAAGTGGAAATTGGGCAGAAATTGGCAAAGGTTTCATGGGCATTTTATTGGACGTAGCAAAAACTTGGAAATTTTAGTGGATTTTTTTTTATCCAGAGGACTTTTTGTAAAAAAAAAAAAAAAAATGAAAAAATAAAAAAGAGTCAATTTTTTTCCCATGGAAATTAATGCAAAAAAAAGGACTTTTAGCCCATTCCTACCCATGGACCATTCAAAAAATATTTCCTGGTTTGTGCTGGAATCCTATTGCTTATTATGAAGTAATTTCAAAAAAATGTTGAGGTTCAATTAAAGTAACTTAGAACTTGTCAATATGTTACATTTACTTACATGTACGCATTTGTCAATTTATGCAAGTTAGAAAGTAATGTCTGACACAGCAATGTGTCAGATACTAACATTCCACACTGCTCTCCCTCCAAACTGCCACTAACTCATGCTGTTCCTATCACAAACTTATTTTAGTAACTGGAAAAAGGGGGCTCATAAGACACCTCTCCACAGTCATAAAACAGGTTTGAATGTATGACAGAGGCTCTGTCTCATGTTAGGTTCTGAAATTAAGACTAAGGCCATACATGCCTTCTTAATAGCAATCTACATTGCAATTTACATGTTGTTTGCCCCAAGTGGGGCTCTCTGTGGGCTTTTTGGAGCATTCCTTTACTTTTGCCTTTTGTAAGGAAATGTATTAAACAAGGTGTTGAGCAGATGGAATCATTTAATTTCAGTACCCTGTAGATGCTATGGGGATGGATGATTCTGTCTGCTGGTATGCATTTTAGTGATAATACTCTGTAGTGCATACGGTGATGTTCAGCTATTGGTGTTAGAGCTTAATGCCAGTTGACCTGCACTGGCAAATTCATTTACTCACCCCATTATGATGACATTACATTTTTAATCCTTTGAGTTTTAGATGGTTGTCCACAGATGACAGAGCTTAACATATAGGAGCTTAACATATAGGAGATTTTCAAAACTCTTTCAACCTAAGTTGTCATAATGTGTTTATTCCACTTTCAGCAAAACTCTCTTTGCCATTAGCTCATTTTTCAATGCAATCTAGGGTGAGATGAGTAGGACCCCAGGGTGCCTCATCTGTTCTGGCCACACCCGCATTCTGAACTGTGGGTAAGACCAGTGCAATCTCAATGCCCCTTTACCACTTTAATTGTAAGCCTATTCAGTCTGATGAAAGGGCCGATCCCGAAACTTGTCACATTAGGCTATTTTTTTAAATCAGTTTATTTTAAATATATCAATAAATATAATATATTTATTTTAATTTGGTGTACCCATCATCATTTGTTATTTCAAGTCATGAAGATACCTGACCAGGGGTAGGTAGTTTCCCTGTCACTTTATCTGTTGTATCGATTTCAACCGGTATCCAGTTAGCATGCGAGTAACCCTCTTTTGTTTTATTTAATACATGTTTCAATGACATTAAGAGTGCCCCTTGTCTTGGTTTGGATTCTTGGGGGGGATTCATGATAAAAGAACTGATAAATATATGTACTGCAATGGAATCCAGGACTAAATTTTTAAATACTTCACTTGCCTCCAAGTGCATTGATTTAGATTAGTTACAATGAATACAACAAATACAACACTTTACTGAATATATCCAGTTTCCTATTTTGCTAATTCTTTCTTTTTATATATCTTTAAACCCAGCTGAGCCAGAGGAATTGAACTGCCAGCGTTCCAATTCTCTATGCTCCATACCACTCTATTTTCCACCTGGGTGCCGCTGGTATGGTAGAGTAACCCTCTAGCCTTGACAGTAATTACCAACTCTGCAGAATAAAAACAATGTGAATAAAGCTACGCTGTAATTGCCTATTCATTATTTGCCAACATTTTCATTTATTGGCTGTTTGCAAATATATTGCCAAGTGATTGCTTGACAATAGGAATCTAACCCAAATTCCTCTGCTCTGTTTTCTGGTATTACACTGGTTTATTTAGATTTTGATTGAGCAACTCGAGCATTAAAATGGGATAAACATGGTCTTTGCTGCAGATTCCCTAATAGTTATTTCTAGCCCTCCAAGAAATCTGTAATTTTCTTTTGAGAGCCATGTGTAGTTATCCACATAATGGACTAAGGGTTCATGAACTAAGGGTTGAATTAAGAGGTGCAATTTTGGAGCAAACTCACTGCAACATAGAGGGAGAAACTACAATTTTGTACATTCCTATTCATTTAAAGAGGACTTTTTTACCCCATAAATGCTATAGAGGTCCATGACTTGTGAACAATGCACTGGAGCCATCTTTAGTAGGGATGGGGGAAAAACAACAATTTTGGGTTTTTTTGTGAAAGTTTTGCCCACAGAAATACATAAAATGTTCTTTTCTGCAATAAATTTAACTTTGTCATATTTTGCCTATGTTTTCTATGACTGCAAAATTTCCCACCGCAATGTTACTTCTTTTGAGGGCTGAAGTAGATAAAGTTGTGAGTCTTACAGCAACATATGCCTTGAAAAAATTGTTAGCAGGCTGAGTGCCTTTGTCCTTTGCCCACAACACAAACTTCCAGCTTAAGTCACCTTGGCACAACCATGCTTAAAAACTAACTGTGGCTTGGGATATTCCAGCAGGGTGCAACACATGACATCAGTTCTTTAAAGCCTCTGTTTTCAACAAAAGGGCAGCATGTCAACCTCCAACATTTTGTCAAGTCTACTATTCCATAGGCATACTTCTATATTATGTTTGTGCAGGTTTTGACTTCTTATAAATAACTTAGTAATTGTGGGATGGCAGTATATAGTAGAACTGTGTAACTGTATTGCTTTAACACCATCACTTGTGGAAGTGGTAGGAGTGGTGGCGGTGGTATGTGTAGGCACTCTATGACTCTTGTCATCTTCAAAAACAAATTTGGAGTCATACTCCTCTGCAGCATCAGCACAAAATCTTTGTATTATGCACCCCAGAGCCCTGGGAACATTGAGGAATAATTCTATTGTTGCTAGTTTTGGCAACTCTGACCTGTTCATAGTGTATCTCCTAGTCAAACCTGTGATTATGCTTCAGATGGGAATTCACTGAGGAGGTACCTAGGTGGGAGCCTGCATTCCCCCTGCTCATGTGTTTTTTGCCAGGCAAAAAACAGCAACATACTTAGCTTTTGGATTGTGAGTGAAATACTGCAGACTTCATGTAATGTGGTTTTCCTCAGGGGCTGCTGCTACTTCTGGGGATAGATGTTGATGCAATTCTACTACTACTACTACTACTACTACTCATCATAGCTAAGGTGGAGGATGTTAATAACCTGTGTTGTTGTTGTTGCTGTTAGTTACTTAGTGCTAGTAGTGTATTTGGCTGAGCGGGGCTTATACTTGGAAGCTGTGACAATGCTGATGATGACTGATGGGATCACTGTGTATTCTTGGGCATCTTTCTTTGTACAGGGTCAGAGTTTCCAATTGTTTTCTCAAACAGTTTATAAACATGCACAATGCTCCTTTTCAGTGGTGGAAGACTGAGCCTTTGCCTTTTAGCTAACTTTCTGGACATGTATTCTTTTCTCTTTCACTCTCAACTTCATCTGTATCTGAAGAAGAGAAGGATGCTGGAGGGATATATTCTAGAGCTACATCACCATTCATCACCATTACTCACGTATTGTGTGTTTTTACTGATGGAGAATAATGTCTTGCCTTCACCCTCAACAAAATACTTAATCTCATCTAGTATAAATCACGTCTGCCTCAGTCATATAGCTCATGTCATGGTCCCAGTCAGCTGTCTATATATATATATATATATATATATATGTATATATATATATAGAGAGAGAGAGAGAGAGGGAGAGAGAGAGGGAGAGAGAGAGACAAAGAGAGAGTGTGTTATTTTTGTTTTTTTAAATTGTTGTCCTCTGTATCCTATCATTACAAAAAAAAAATATTCAACAACAACTTCTTTCCCCAGACTCACCTATCACAGAGATAATAACAGCAAGATCAGCAAGGAACTTGGACCACAACTACCACTGCCTGCATCTATCAAATCAAATCAAAATATTGGTGTATTTTGGGTCAATCTCCCTTGCTCCCTTCTCACTCACACCCCCAGACACCTCCAACACAGAGATTATAACAGCAAGATCAGCAAGGAACTTTGACCGCAGCTGCCTGTGTCTTGCAAATCAAATTGACCAGATAGAATATCAGAGTATTTGGGGTCAACCTACTTTGCTCACTTCTCACACCCCCAGGCACCTTCAATACAGAGATAAAAAGAGCAAGATCAGCAAGGAACTTGGACTGCAGCTGCCTGTGTCTTTCAAATCAAATCAATCAGACAGAATGTTGGAGTATTTGGGATCAACATCCTTTGAAATACAAATGTCCTGCCTACAAGACTCTCTAAACTAAGGTTCACTGTCTTCTCTAGTTCAAAAATTAGCTGCTCTCTCTTTTCCTCTCACAAACACACAATGACATGATGTGGGAACGTGCCACACCTTTTATATTATGCCTGTGGGAGAATGAGTGAAATTTGCCATGTGGAGGGTAGATAATCAGTCTTCCCATTGAGTGTAATGCAATGAACTAGGTGGAAAAGTGACAAAACTGAACTTTTCTCGAAAAAGTTGCCACTTGGCAAAAAGTACTATTTTTCTCCTCTTTTGCTTTTTGAGGCAAAAACTTTTGCCCATCTCTAATCTCTAGCATTCAACGAGAATTTTCATTTCTCTCTACAGCTAATTCACTGCAGAATTGTACTTCTTTAGCCTGCTTATTTGCACACTTGGCCCACACTTATTATAACAAAAAAATGTAGTTATTCTGGAGTAAACTTACAACACCATCGGGGACAAAATAAAAATCCCTAAATTCCCCTGCACTTGGATAGAGCTTTTTAACCCCTTGAAGGCTAGATAGGTCTCCATTGCATTGTTTCACAATGAATTAGAGATCTCTCTAGAAATGAAGGGGTTTAAAGCCCAATTTAATTTAACAGGAATTTTTGTTTGTCCCCTGCAGGTTGTTTGTATACACATGGGCAATGTACTTAAGGCAGTATTCAGTAAGTTAAGGAGTACAGTTCTGGAGCAAAATAACTGCAGCAATGGACAAAATTCACATTCCCAATGATTTATATTGGTATTTAAAATTGTTAAATGTTAGAGTGGTTTCCATCCAGAGATGCCACTAAGAGGAAACAGTGGGGATTGCTGTCCCAGTCCCAGATAAGAAGGGTGGCCTGGGGTACTGTATGTAGAACTGCATCTAGGTCACCTGGAGGCTTGTACTTATGCAAATCATATGCTGTGAAGGTCTTTCTGCAGTAGTGATTTTGCTCTACGTTAATCGGGATCTTGACTGTCAGGGATGCATTACAACTCAAATATCCAATCCTCTGCAGTAATGCGCTGCATGGTGGGACTTATGGTTTCAAACCAAATTAGCATGAGTTTCAAACATGCTCTGTGACTATATTATATGATCACAACTGTCAAAATCATGTTTGCATTTGCTGAACTTGATACCAGGCGGAATTGCAGATTCCAGCTTGCAATGCATCACTGCTGAATATCGAACATTTGCTTTGCAACACAACCCTGACTGTGAAGGACCTGATTAATGTAGGGATCTGAGCTGTGAGTGAGCTATGTAGCACTACGACTGAGAGGGAGGGGGGAAATCTTTCCTGAGCAAGGTGCTAGTGGCTTATCTATGTACTCCTCTGAAAAGTGGCATTTTCTTCCTTTTTTGATCCTCTAATACTTCTCCTTTGTGACAATCCCTACACTGGCACTCATTATCTGTTAGAATGTAATTAAAATATTGATGCTAACTTACAGAACCCTTACAAATAATGCCCTCTCCTACATTTTATCTTTTGCTTCCAAATCTACTCTCACTCACCGTCTTTGCTCTTCACAGGTTCTTCTTACCTGTATCTTTCCTAACATCCTTCCATTCCAGACTACAAAACTTATCCTGTGCAGCACCTCGGCCCTGGAATGCCCTCCCTCATCCCACCAGACACTCCTGTAGTATTCACATCTTCAAGCCCTCCCTGAGAACTCACCTCTTTGGGGAAGCATATCCCCATAACCTTTATGAGCAAGCCCAGATTAACAGCCTGCCCAAACTTTACTCATTCTCAATCCCTTTCTGGATCATTCTTCTATCTATGAGGACCTCATTGCTTACACAGAGCCTATTTTAAACTGACCTCACCCGGTACTTGTCTGAAATATGCACTGAAAAGAACTTTTATCTTCCACCCACTGTCAGGCTGTTCATGTGGCATGAGGCAGTTACATCCTGTAGCGCTTGCACATGAATAAAATATTGAGAGCAGCAACGAATGAGAGGACATTCCATAGTCCCAATATTTAAAACAAACCAAAAACAGAAGACAAACCTGCTCAGCCTCATAAAACTTAAATGTGAACCTTGGTATAATTTTTCTCTACACCGGGGTCACATTTGCGCTGTATGAGTCCATGCATGTTTTTGCCTTCTGTTTTTGTTAGTTACATGGGAAATTAGGTTGAAAAAATACACAAGTCCATCAAGTTAAAGCTTTGCAACAGTACTATGCAAAATGTCAGAATTTTATAAGACTTCCTGACTTCAGAATTGGTATTATTCTGTTTATCAGATCTTCTTGTTTTACCTACTAATACACAGTATAACCCTTTATGTTCCCTTCTGACACAAATGCATTTAATCGTCTCTTAAAGGGATAGTAATACTTCCAAATTACTAATCCCCATATTGTAGCTATGCTAAAAATAAATTTATTGCCCCAAGTGTCATCTCTCAAACTCTTATGGTTTGAGAGTTAATAGCTGTCAAAGTTCCCCCCTCACCTCCCATTTCCCTGAAGTCAGCGTTCTAGCTGACTGCAGGGATATCCGGTTTTATGTTCATCAGGTGGCTATGCAGCAGAGCCAAGATCACATTTATAAAAAAAGAAATCTTTCACTGAAACGGTCCTCTGTGAAGCAGCCCACATCCAGAGACGCAGCAAGGCAGCCATGAGGGGAACAAGGAAGAGTACGGCTCTCCCTTTGCCGGCAGCCCAATGAAATCACACGGTGACAGCACCTAAATGGGAAGATATGTCTCTGGGTAGAGAGCAATTTGCAAGCTCTGTCATCAGAGGGAAAGACAGCATTCTTAAAAAAGCCTGAGAAGCATGATAGTTCACTTGGAAGAATGGACGTTTCAATCAGGCCATTTTAAACTATCCAACAACAGCGATAACATTAATAGATCTCATGTTAACAAGAGAATGCAAAAAGTTTGGAAGATTATTTCCTTTTCGACAGCGCCATCCAGACATAGTAGATGTCCTGCTATGGAAGTGAAACGTTTGGTTGCACTGCATCTTTCCTGCCTTAATGATCATTCCTCCAGTTTTGAAAAAGATCATGCAGAAGGAAGTGACAATAATCCTCATTGCTCCTTATCAGCCCAGTAGAACCTGGTTTTCCATTCGCAAGGACCTTTCAAAGAAACATCAAGTCATTCTTCCAGTGAAGCAGAACCTGCTACATCAAGTTTCCATACGGCATCATGAAACATTCAAGTCAAACCTGTTTTTTCACAACAAAATCTTGCGTAACCAAGGTTTATTCTTACAAGTGATCAAACTCTTTCTAAGTTTCAGAAAGAAATGCACAACTAGAAAAAAAACACATAGAAAAGGTTATTTTTCTGATTTAAAGCAAAGAAACAAAAACTAATCTGTCCCTCTGTTCCATGTATTTTAGTAGATGTATTTCACAAAGGTCTGTGTACTAGAATGCTTAAAATTCAAGTTTTAGCTTTAGGAAGTATCCGAGGATGACAATTTGTGGTTATCACCTAGGAGATAGGAGATTTATCAACTCTGTGAATAACCTTGGACCAAGGATGACTCCATTACATCCTCCATGAAAATTTGAATCTAGTTATGGCAGCTCTCAAAAGTGAACCTTTGGAACCCTCAGAACATTTTTTCTCTCAAATCTCTGTCGCTTAAGACAGTGCTATTAATAACCATTACTTCATAACTTAGGAAAATTATAAGTTCTTTCTATGAAAGAACCTTTTTTTCCCTTCAGAAAAGATGGAACCACTCTAGAATTCAATCCTGAATTTCCTCCAAAAAGTCTCTTCCTTCTTTCTTAGGAATCAAGAAATGTATTTTACTTTGTTTTGAAATATGAAAATATGTTGAACCATTACTGGACAGTAGAGGATTTTTGGGCATCTAAAGGTTCAAAAGCCTCAAACCACATCCAACACTTGTACCTTGGCACTAAGGCAGAAGAAAATGAGTTTCTATACTTGTAAATATCAATAAGGGAAACAGCACATGATCAAGATAAGGTATTTATTTGTCTCTTAATATAGTTATATCTATGTCCCTGTGAAAGTAGCAAATCGACCTAGTGGAGCCATACTTATTCTACGTTTGACTTTTTAATAGAGCAATGTGTATTCTACCATTGTACACTGATGCACAATAAATATTAACTTAGTCGATCAATCTCATCTTTTGTTTACTTTGGAGAGGACATATTATTGATTGACATACAAATGTCCTAATATTAGAGTCATATGTGGAAGAAGTTTTCCATCTAAAACCAATGACCTAATATTCTGCACATCTGGTGAGCATATAATACACACAGGGATTTTTGATTATCTGTATACAACATAACAGGTTTGCTCTGAACCCTTTCTTTCTCTTACCAAACGCCTCAAATTCTACCAAATCCAGATGCTAAGGTCAGATATGTTAGAAGCCTACACTACCCAAAGGAATAAAACTCCAGTGAAGATCAAGGCCCACAAAATTAGAGCTGTGGCAATATCATGGGCAGAGAAGTCTGAAGTGTTTATGGAGCAGATATGTTGGGCCAATCTCTGAAAAAGCATCCATATCTTCTGCATTACAGAGTAGGCCTTCAACCTCCTGGGGAGACTGCTTTTGTCAGTAAAGTGCTTCAAGATGCCATTACTTAATCCCCTCCCTATGGTTTAGCTATCTCTCATGTGGGCTACAAGGAGACCCGATAAAAAGCCTGAATGTTGTTACATGTCAATTCCTTCATGGTCTCCATAGGTAGCGCATGGACTTCCCTCCATTTTTGTTGATGTTTTAGTATTAAACATGAATGGTGTTCTGGTTTGGATTTGTTCACATACTTCTATTTCAACAAATTCTTAATTAAAATTGATTACAAGTGTTTGGTTGTTCAGTTTAAAAAAGTAAAATGTTTTCTAATTTATTTCAACTAGCCTGTTATTGGGTAAATGTTTAACCTCCTGGGGACCAGTGTAACAGGCAATTTATTGCATAAACCTGTGGTCCTGAAGATGTTAAAGGGGAACTGTCACCTCCTTAAAAGTTCTCCTTATCGTAATGTTCCTTTTGAGCTACACTGTAACCCATTTTTTAAAATTTAATGCAGGATATCTCTGTCCCACAATTTGTCCTAAACTGATATCACTGACTCATTTTTAAAATGTTAAATCTAGGGATATCTTTTCATTAAATTAAAAAATGGATTACAGATTAACTCAAAAGGAACATCACCATGAGAAGAACTTAGAGGTGAGAGTTCCCCTTTAAATATCTGAATACAGAATCTGTATCACTATGGATGGTCTTACCAAAGCTTTTGGATACTACTGTACCACCTAAGAGTAACTAGAATAATTCAAGGCCAACCCAGCTACATTATAGGGGCATAAAACAAATCCAATTGACTTAATAGAGACCTTTCTAGCAATCAAGAGTTTACAATTTATATTTAATGTGAATTTGGAGAATTGTTTCATTTTTATTGGTACCCTATGGTGCAGTTGATTTGCTGTAGAATTAGTTCTTCTTAGTAAATCAGCCTCTTGGTTCTAAATGTAAAGTCTTATAGATGCAAATGAAGTCATGTAATTCAGTAAGATGCAAATTCCAACATATAAAGATCCATAAAAATTACATTATTTATAATTACAGACTAAAATTACAACAGACCCAGGGTGTCCTACAAATATTCAGCAGACATGATTTAAACTCATTTTTTACTAATCATTCACGTATCACCTCTTGCGAGCTTGGATGTTTCCTATTCTTCTGTAACATTAGTACAGCATCCTTCAAAAGAGTATGACCCATTCCAAATAAGCAAGGCGTAATGGGCCTATGAACATGCACTACTTTATTAAGTTCATGCATAAACATAAGATTCTAATAACAACCCCCTTGACTAGGACTCAGGAGTCTTTGCTTTCCACTAGTATTGCTTGTAGCTGTTTGTTTTTTTCGCAGTTAGCAGCTCAGGCTGCCACTTCTTACAACTTCTTACAGAAATCCACACTTGCAGTATGAAAGCAATGTCTTAACTATCTTGATACAGAATGAAAAGATGCTGGGACTTGTTGCATTCAATTAAGCACAAACTCAAAGCAGCCTGAGCTATTTCACATTTCACACACTTGCAATAATTCTTCTGCTGTTCGAATATGCAGTCCCCTAGGAACTAATTAGGGAAAAACTCTCATCACACACAAGGGGTGAGCAAACAAATCCTTCAAGCTCGCAGTAAATGTTCAACATTAAAGGGACGTATTCTGGGAGTCACAGCAATCAGTTTGGTTCAGTTAATTACTAATCTGGTTTCCAGACTGGTTACATTACATAATTATGACACCCATTCAACACTTGAAAGCAGGAACTCTGAGTGATTGTGATGAAGATCTAGAATTCTGCAGAAAGGTAATTGGGCAAAGCTAAACAATAGACATCTAACTGTTGATGTGATGTCATCTTTGCTATTTTGGAAAGGTTTCAAATATTTTAATGCCCAGAAAATTGACGTTTCTCTTCATTAGAGTAAAAGTGTAAAGTTAATTCCTTAGTGCTGTGTGCTCTGTTTTGCATGTATCTTGTTCTGCTTTCATCTGGAGGAATAAAACCTGTTGAAATGTGATGGGCTGTCTCCATTATCTGCTGGCATGGAAGACACAAAACGATATCAAAGATCCCTTAGAGACATGCTGTATCAGATAGGTAAGAATAAAAAAGGACAGGAGTTGATATTTATCTGTAATTGTTCAATCACACTATTTTTATGAAGTTATTTAAAAAAACATCATTTTGTAAGTATCATAAATCAGTTTGGGATCATATTACAATAACATCAACACTGTAAGGTAGTCTAACACCAAGGCAAGTGTCTGGAAATTATTACTTCCTCATTTCCCTCTTGCATAACTGTTTTCAGCATTATTTCTAAACCAAGAAAGAAGCTTCTGAAGACAGGCAAAGCCTGGTTAGAAGGACATGACAAAGGTCAGGAACAAGAATATATAGCTAGGCATGAATTCACCAAAAGCAGTTGAGGAAAAAATGTTAGTGATAGGATGCCATGTCATGAATGTCATGCACTCTCACTGATAAGCCTGATGGAGCAACATTCCTTACCCACTCTACCTGTGGCCATGGGCTTCTGCTATTTTTTTACTTTTAAACAGTGGACAAGTTTAGCTGTCACAGCACTTAGAGTAGGTGAGTACTTGGCAAAAGTGCAGTTGGTGTTACTGGAACCAAGACATAGAGATAGAGATAAGGCCACAGTGTTAGGTTCATAGGTGAAAAATTACACAGACACCCATCTATGTCATTCTCAGTCTGTCTTATACTCTCTCTGTCTTTCTCTTGTGTTTTTACTGTCTTTTACTTTCCCCTCTGTGTCACTTCATCTTACCCACTCTCTGTCCAGTTGTGATTTCCATCTCTCTGTCACTTTCTGGGTCTCTTTCTGTCTCTCTTTCTGCCTTGTTCAATCTTGTTTTAGCATGTATAGATTCTAGTTGCAGGTATTCTTCAAATACTATGGGAAAAAACTGTTACTAATTTAACCTGGGTGCAGATTTTGTTTCATTTGTGCTGGGACTAGCAATTGTCTCAGATCATAAACCCCTGGTTAGGAAAGCAAGAGTATAAATCCCAGCATGCATTTTTTCAGCATTTTTCCACCATTACCACCCATTGGCTGCATTAGAGCCATGTATACTGACCAACCCCTGCCTTGTCCCACTTCATTAGTAGCTATAGAACCACATATACAGACCTCCCAGAATTGTCACATTGTAGCCATATAACTACATATATTGACCACCAAGCCTTTTCCTGCTATCTCGTAACCAGGAGGGGCACCTGCCAAACTACAACTCCCATTGTTCTTCACCAGCTGTTGGGGTTAGGAAAAAGGCAGGACATTATAGTGTTTTCTGTATGTGGAAATGTCTATAGAAAAAGTGGCAGATTTCCAATGTAAAATCATTAGATATAAACAAAAACAATTTGTTGTTCTAGAATATTCATACATTCCCATAGTGTTTTGTATTGCCATCCGACAAAGAATTTTTAAAGCAAATATGACAAATAAAGTCTTCAACTACACTGGTAAAGTGCTTCCTTAAGAAAGCAACAGAAAACACAAAACAGATAAGGTACAGATAAGGTACCCATATACCACATTCCCATCAAAACAATAACATCAAGGGCAAATTCTCCTGTGGTTAATCTTATATTGTTGTCTACCTCATCGTGTGTGTGAAATGTCCCAACATAAGGTTATATGTAGGTGAGATAAGAAAAACTAAGAAAAATTACAACTTCTCAGCTTGAACAAGAAAAGAGACACCACAGTTAGGGATGGTCGAAAAGGTCCCTTTGTGTTCTCATGAGAAGTGCAGCGAAAACCAAGTGGTTGTATGCATTTTTCCTAGAAAATCAGCCCTCAGCAAAAACTTTAAATGTCTTCATTTCGTCAACACCAAAAAATATTTCACTATGTCTTTCAGTGGCTACAAACATCCTGCCTATTTACTGTTTATTTAAAATGCTCTTATCAAAATTGTGACGTTACCAGGAAGTGAAACAGAGAAATAAAGCAGCTAGAGATACAGAGAGGGAGACTAACACTATGAGCACCCAGATTAAAAAAAATGGAGGAGCTGGAAGGACCATGATGCATCCAGTGAATCAGAGGAGGAGGAAGTGACCACTACCAGCATGAAGGGGTCTGGAAGCCCTGATTCTTCAGATCCAAAAATGCCCAGTCCCCCGGGGGAAAATAGTGTGATTATCAAAGCAGGCACAGGAAGAAGTGGGTATCAGTGTGAGTAGGACAGGTCAGCTGCCTGTGCCTGCTGTTACTGCTGACAGTGTGCCTCCTGATTATGAGGAGGAGATGATGGCAAGAATGGCAGGAGGGGACCCTAAGTCACACTTGTTATCCACAACCTGTTCCACTACTACCACACAGCAGCCAGAGGGTGGTGGGGGTGAGAGTGGGGTTAGTGATTGTGAAGCAGATGCTGGAACTAGCTCTAGTATGGACCCAAATGCTGAGGTGAAAGGGGATGTAAGCAGCCAGACTAGTGGCCAAGGGAGCCCACAACATCTGCCTGACCCTGTGATTCCCATTCCCCAGCATTGTCCCTCTGGGACATGATGCTGAAGAAGGCATAACTGGCTATCAGTATTATCATCAGCACATATCAGCTGCCTATGTCTGCTGATAGTGCTGCCAGTGTATTTTCTTTACCTGAAAAGATGGCATATGTGACAGTAGGCAACCCTCTGTCTTATTTGTCATCATAGTCAATAAGTTCCTCTCCCAGCAGCAGCAGCAAAATACCAGTGGTTGTGGTGGTGGAGATGAGAGAGTGGATGATGGTGGAGCAGCTGGAGGAGGAGATGTGAGAATGTGGCAGTTTGTTTCTATCCATTGAACATTGGGCGTTGAGCTAATCACAAACCGGGAATCAAGATAATTCTAAGCAGGGAATCAAGGAGCATCTGATGAGAATCCATCCCACAGAATATGCTAAGATGGTGGCAGGTAGTCTGCTAGCTGTCAGTCATGTGTCCTTAGCAGAGAGGACAATGGGCATAGTGACAGCAGTACTTGGTTTCTTGGGGGTGATGATTGATTTGACATTATGGACCTAAGCATCAAGGTGTTTGGCTGCAGTTGTGCCAGTTGAGATGAAAGCAGATGTGTCTATTGTTTGAAGTTCTTTCCCTATTTCATAACTTTCCTACTCACACTATGCACATTGCAGTTGCTAATGAAAGTCACAGTTCCTTACTGCTCGCAAGGAAATACATTTGTATTCCAACAACACACCCATGATTTTGTTGGGGGTGCAGGAGGGGAAGCATTATTGCCCAACTTCTTTTCTCCAGATATACCTGAAGTGGTTGTAGGGGCTAGTAGTGGTTCTGCTACTGCCTGAGACACATCACTGGAGCTAGTAGCAAGTGGAACCATCATCGCCTATCTCATATCACTGCTGTTGATCCCTATCCCTTGGACAACTCAGCAGCAGCAGTAGCAATAATAGCACAGCAGTTGCAAATTCTGCAATGTCACCAAGCCATTTGTCAATTGCAGTTGGCCACTTTTTTTGTCTCAGGGCTTGTTCTTGGCAAGGTAGAGGCCTATACATAGTAACATACATAGTAACATAGTTGATGAGGCTGAAAAAAACACGTGTCCATCAAGTCCAGCCCATGCCAAAAACAACCCTGTTGATCCAGAGGAAGCAAAAAAAAAAACACTCTGGAGCATTAAGCCCCAAGTGGGTTAATAAAAACTCCTTCCTGACTCCAAATGGCAGTCAGATATTTCCCTGCATCAACATCCTATCTGCTTTGAAGCCATCTGTCATAATTTTCAATATTGTTGTGTGCTAGATAGGCATCCATTGGTTTTTTGAATGCAGCTGCATTATCTGTAAGTACAACATGCTGAGGCAAGGAATTCCATAGCTTTACCGCCTTTACTGTAAAGAATCCCTGCCTTTTTGTTAGTCTTAAAGGATGACCTCTTGCTCTTAGCGCATCTCTTTGCATAAATAATTCATTGGCTAGTTCTTTGTATTGACCTTGAATGTATTTGTAAATGGTAATTATATCACCACTTAGATGTATCTTCTCTAATGTAAACAAACCCAGTTTGGCTAGTCTCTCTTTATAACTCAGATCCTCCAATCCCTTTATCAGTTTTGTTGCACGTCTCTGGACCTTTTCCAGTTCAACAATGTCTTTTTTTAAGAACTGGCAGCCAAAATCGTACTCGATATTCAAGATGAGGCCTAACCAAGGATTTATACAGAGGTAGGATAATATTAGCCTCCCTTGCATCTACATCTCTTTTTATGCAGGCTAGTACCCTATTTGCTCTTGCAGCAGCTGAGTGACTCTGCACACTGCTGTGAAGTCTATCGTCTATCAGCACTCCTAAATCCTTTTCTAATGAGGATTCCCCAAGTTGTTTCCCATTTAGTGGGAAGTTTGGTTTTACAAACCAAATGCATAACCATATATTTATCTACATTAACACCTTAAGGACTGGCGGTCATGGGACATTTCCATCCCATAATGACCGCATAGGCGCACTTGGACGCTCCGGTACACGCGACCTGTCACGTGTATCAGTGCGTCATTATGAGGCCTGATAGAGATCGCTCCGATCTTGGAGCGGTCAATTTCAGGCCCTATTTTTACTTACAGCGCTCCCGGTAGAGCGCTGTAAGTAAAAAGTATGTGACGTACCATGACCGTCATCGGTCCTTGAGTATTTCAAGGACCGTGACGGTCCTGGTACGTCAAGGGTCCTTAAGGGGTTAAATGTCATCTGCCACTTTTCTGCCCATTCATTCAGTTTATCTAAATCCTTCTGCACAGAAAAAACATCCAGCTCTGTATGTATTTCCTTACATAGCTTAGTGTCATCAGCAAAGATTGAGATGCTATTTCAATTCCCACTTACAAAACAATTTAGGGGGGCTTGTTTGTAACAAATCAATTTTTCTTCAGGGCTCGTGCCTATAACAAGTCTAAATCCTATAAATCAACTTCTTCTCAAGGCTTGTGTTTGGTTAACCTGAGTCCTACACAGTGCACAACACACACACATAAATATCAGCTTTTTTAGAGCATGCTGCTATGCTGCCTAGCCATTGTTTATAAAGCATTAAAAAATGGGTTGATAAAATCCAAATTGAATTTAGCACATGTGAATGATGGTGGTGGACAGGTGTGGTGTGATTGATATATATATAGATTTATAAATACTTAACATGATTCCTACTGTAATTATTACCATTATCATGTTTGAGTTAAATGTAAACAATCATTATTCTCAGATTATTGACACACCTCAATCAGCATTCATAGCAGTGATCCCACAGTGGTAGATGGTAGCATCCCTTCACATCCCTCCTCCTCCTCCTCCTCCTCTGTGCTGATGTTAATAATACATGAGGCCTGGCTCTACCTGTCATGTGTGGTTTTGTCCACTTCTGCTACCTGATACTCAGATGATAGAGATGTTGGTTCATTTTTACAAATGTTAGTTTTCCAGAACTGCTGCTTGATAGCTGTGTGCTTCTGTCATTTACAATATAAACTACTGCACTACAAACTATCTTGGACTCAGCGCTAGCTGGTGGGCAAATAAGGGTTTCCACGGCGGTATGTGTCAGTTCCGGCAGTGGCCACACACATTGTTTTGTTTACCAGTAGTCTATGGAGTCATTGTTTCTGCCCAGAAGGTAGCCATCCTGCAAGTATGCTGAAACCATCTCCCATGCAGTGCGACCACTTATAGGAGCTACATGGTTTTCATGTGTATTAGTTACCAGTAGGGATGGGAACTTTTGCCTTAAACCACAATCAGCGAAAAATGGCACTTCCTGCTTGGCAAATCATTTCCTGAGAAAAGTGCAGTTTTTCTACCTTTTTGCTAGCTCATTGCATTGAAATCAAGGGAATGAAAACATTTTCCCCACCACATGAAAGTTTTTTCTGCTTTTTACAGCTATATAAAAGCATATTAGGCTCTCACAGCATATGCAAAGATGATGCTCAGAGATGCTCATCTAGGAACAATCCTTCCCTACAATTGAGGAAGCTGAATATGAAAAGTGTACTACCCAGAGTGCAATCTCTTTTAGCTCACTAGTACCATTCACAAAGAGAAAATATCCTAAAGCACATCATACTGATCCTATCAAAAAGCAGAACAGTCATAAAGTACCAGGCAATTTCACTCTGAACAAGAGACACATCCAACAGTTCAGCCTTGTTGGGACTTATCATTGATGTGCAGCTGATATCTCTAGACACTGTGAGCAAAGTGTCCACGTCTGGATTCCCCTATTACACTTAGGGTGACCAATCCTAAGGGTAATTTGCATATACAAAGAGCTGGTCAGAGATGCTCAACTAGGAACGAGGCTTCCCTACAATCGAGGAGGCTGTACAGGAAAAGTGTCCTGCTCAGGGTGCAATCTCTCTTTTAAGCTCACTAGTGCCTTTCACTGGGAAGAAATATTCTAAAAGGCACTAGTGAGCTTGAAGAGATTGCACCCTGGGTAGGACACTTTTCCTATAGAGCCTCCTCAATTTGAGGGCAGGCTCGTTCCTAATTGAGCATCTCTGACCAACTCTTTGCATATGTAAATTAATCTTAGGATTGGTCACCCTAAGAGTAACAGGGGAATGCAGACATGGACCCCTTTCCCACAGTGCTTAGAAAGATCAGCTGCACCTCACTGATGAGGCTCTGCAAAGACAAAATATACATCTGGGGTTGGCTGCTTCTCTTGTTCAGAGAGGAGTTGACTAACACTTTGTGGCTGGAATGCTTTTTGGCAGGATCAGTATGATGTACTTTAGAATACTTCCTCTTTGTGAAGGATACTAGTGAGCTAAAAAGAGACTGTACCTTGGGTAGGATATCTTTTTCTATAGAGCCTTCTCAAATCAAGGGTAGACTCATTCCTCGTTGAGCATCTCTGACCAGCTCTTTGCACAGGCTCTCACGGCATGTCATTCTCTGTTTGTGAGAGGAAAAATCAGCACGTTTTTGCTTTAGACAAAATAAGCAAATAAAGCAAGTTGAAGCTTAGCTTAGGGAGTCTTTTAGGTAGGACATTTGTTCTCTGTATTAAGAGAGTCTGGGAGCTCTCTGATGGAGTAGAAGGGAGGAAGGAGGTTGACCCCAACTACCCCAAAATTTCGGTGTGATTGACTGGCAAGATGCAGGTAGTTGGGGTTCAGTTTGCTTGCTGATCTTGTTTTTATTGTCTCTGTGCTGGGGAAGTCTGTGGAAAGACGTTGTTGATTTTGTTTTTTAATGCTTTGAGTGCCAGAGGGGTTAATCTTTTTTTTTTTTTTTTTTGATCTGACTGTCCTTAGGGTGGACGACTTAAAAAAAAAATAATAATAACATAATACAGAAATACACACTTGATAGAAGACAACATTGAGAATTTTGTTGAGGGATATGGCAAGACATCACACTCAGTTGTGTACTGTAGAACAGGGCTGTCCAAGTTCAGTCCTCAAGGGTCACCAACAGGCCAGGATTTAAGGATTTCCCTAATTAAGCACAGGTGAGTCAGTGAACAGGAATGAGACATTGATTAACTCAACTGTGCTTAACCAGGGAAATTCTTAAATCCTGGCCTGAGGACTGAACTTGGACAGCCCTGCTGTAGGGAGTAAAAACACACAGAGTAGTTGAGTAATGTCCAGAAATGCACAAGGGCAGGAGGAAAAGTGGAGCAGTGCAGGGACCTGGGAGTATAGTGGTGGTTCAAAAACTGATTGCAGCAATGGTTGCGGCAGCATGTGCAACAAATGATCCCTCTCCTCCCGGGTTGAATGCATTTTATCAAGGCCCCACCAATCATACCACGCCTGTCCCTCACCACCACCTCTACCATACACATCTGCCACATTGTAGGTTGTACTTTATTTTTCTTTAATTACTTGGCATCACTATGAATATGTGCCAGTGTCACTTTAGTATTGTGGGCAAAGCACAAATGCACTCAACATGCTAACAAATTTTTCAAGGTATATGTTGCTGTAGATCTTGCAACTTTGACTTTCAGCTACTTATTTTTCTACTGCAGCACTCAGTAGTAATATTGTGCTGGGAAATGCTGTACCATAGGAAACATAGAAGAAAAATGTGTTGAATTGGAGAAAATGTATTAGAAAAAGAGAAAAATGTGTTGGAATAGGCAAAAAGGAGAAACATTTTGTATTGGAGAAAAGGAGATAACTTTCGCAAAAAAATTAGAAAAAACATTCTCCACGAAAAGTATTGAGGGAAATTTTTCTCACTTTTCACCCACCCCTAGTTACCAACCAATACCCATGGAGCAAGTCCCAAAAGAGGTGTGCTGCCATCAGTGCCACCACTATCACTACCACCATCACAATTGTTTGGTTTCCTATCCTGAGAATGGGGTGTTCTGGTTTATGACGTAGATGCTGCTCCTGGTATAAACCTGTCACAGTTTACCTTGTTTCCAGCACCGCACCTTCAGCAATGCTTGGCTTCATTCCAAGACTCATCTGCAGACGCGAGGCTTCAGAGTGAAGCAGGCCTCTGTTTTATGCCATGCTTACTGTAGTCTCCTCCTACCTACTTCCTTCCTCTGAGCCTGCTCCTCCTACTTACTTCCTGAGGAGGGGTTTAAAGGGCATCCTGAGTCCTGACTCAGTTGCCCTTGCGTTGTTGTACAAAACAGTTCTGTGTCCTTGGGCTCTGTGTATGACCTGGCTTATCTGACCATCCAATCTGGTGCTGACCTGTGGCTCCTTCTGACTATTCTCCTGCCTTATCCTTAATTTGCAGGCTGTATAGGAAAGGTGTCCTACAAAGTGTGCAGTCTCTTTTAGCCCACTAGTGCCTTTCACAGAGAGGAAATATCCTAGAGCATATCATACTGGTCCTTCCATAACAGCAGTCCAGCCACATAATGCCAGGCAATTCCCCTCTGAGCAAAAGAAGCAGGGGTGCAGGATACAGTCTATTTTAGCTCTTTGAGCATCTCTGACTCTTAGTATACTTCTTTACTGTTGTGACACACTTTGGCAGAAATTCTGAAATTTCTTGTTGCAAGAATGAATTCCTCATTGCTTTTAATGGACATTATGTGAGGATCTTGTTCAAAGCATGCTAACATGTAGAAGGTGGTGGAGGTGGAGGCAGCATATGTGGGCATAGGCAGTAAATGAGAGTTTTATCATCTCCTACAACAAATTCAGAGTCAAACTCCTCTGCAGCAGGAGCCACAGATGTTATATCAAGTGAACAAACTCCTGGTACTCACTATGTGCCTTAGAGCCCTGGGAACATTTAGTAATTCTTCACTAGTTGTGTATAAATAGCAAAAGGAGAGAAAAAACTAAAGAAGAACCTCATTGAGTAGTACCTCACAATCTATGGACCACCACCAACAGTAAGATTCAATAAGTGGATACTCATAAGCAGAAATACTGTGACATTACTTATGTAATACACACCTAATGGGCTTTATTGGAAATATCCCAAAGTATAATACATGATCCAGAACTCCAGACTGGGCTGCTCATAAGAATACACGTTTTCTCCAAATGACCAAATAATGTAGAATCATGAAAAACAAAAAAACAAAGAGAGCCTCATAGTATAACACTGTGATATTCTCAATCAGCAACGTAATAGAACGATACTCACAAGTGTGTTGGTCAGATCAATCTGATATTCAGACAGATGGAGAGATTCCCCCATCTCCACTTGGGTAAACACAATGTAGTAAGATTCCTCTGAAATATTCAGTCACTGTGCCAGGGAATTGTATTTTCTAAAGAGCCAGATCAACAGGAGCATAAAGAGGCAACCAGTTAAAGAAAATGTAGCTGTAACTCTTTTCACTGTGATTATTGTCAAGCATTGGAAGCTGTGGGAAGTAGTTGTGGCATCTCATACCTGTTGATGGTGTGTCTCCCAGTCAGACCTGTGGTTGTGCTTTAGGTGCGATCTCTTAGAGGAGGTTCCTAGGTGTGAGCCTGCTTTCCCCTTGCTCACATGCTTTTTACAAAGACAACAGTTAGCAACATGCTTAACTTTTGGATCTTGAGGGAAGTACCTCTACACTGTGGACTTCATAGACTGAGGGGTTCCTGAAGGGCTGCTCCTACTACTGGGGCTAGATGTTGCTGCAATTCTACTTCTACTTCTAGATGTTAAAGGTACTGCTCTTACAACAGCAGAAGAGACACTAATCATCATATCTAAAGTTGTGGATGCTGGTAACCTGTGTTGTTGCTGTTGGTTACTGAACAGTAGTGTGTGTGTCTGAGCGGGGCTTGGACTTGGAAGAGGTGACAATGCCAATGATGACTGATAGGATGACTTTGTATTTTTGGGCATATTTGGTTTTCTAAAGTCAGACCTTTCAATTGTTTATAGACAGGCACAGTGTTTGTTTTCAATTATGGAAGATTGAGCTTTTATAGAATAATATACTGTGTGAAGTGCCATAGTTATACATGTATATATAATATAATCCAATGACAAAGACAGCCCAAATTATGAAAATAGACAAAAAGTATTTATTAAAATATAAGAAATAAATATACATCAATGGTATAAAACTGCATACTACAATATTCCTGCAAATAATCGATAAATTCTCAAATAGTTCTCACCATGCATACAATATGTACCTAGAATACGAACAATTCCTTACAAGGAATATACCCATATCATACTCACAGCCCACACATGCATCACACACCAAGATCAACCTACTCCTTCATTGTGCCCAGCGGGGTTCACCGTGAAACCCCCCTAGCACAGTGCCACCAAAATCAGTATCACACCACCTGATGTGTATTGCAGACCTGTGCCACGCCACACACCAGACAGGAATCAGATGGCTTGTAAATCGGACACATGAATGATATATACAACAATAATAATCGTCCTAAAGATACACCAATCTTATGCGTATAATGGATATGAAACAATGCATTACAATACCACCTGTTATAATTGCTGTACTAAATACCTAAAGTAACTTACATAAAATACCCTCTATAAATTCAAAAAGAGATGTTTAACATATAATCCATAATCCCATGAAATGTATAAATAATGTGTCCAAATCTATATTCTCAAAATGGGACTTATTGCTGTGTCCAAAATTAATAAATGATACTCAAATGAATAAAGTGGATATGCATAAAATGGTGACGTGAATGCCAGATGAAAAGTAAATCAAATGGAATGACGGTGAAGAATGAAATCCAAACAGAATTGTTCCATAAATGATGACAACAAATGAAACGAAGTGATGATTAGGGGTGGGCGAAAAAGGAAAAAGTGGTGGTGATGATGATGCTGGAGAAGCTGGGGTGGACGAGACATTGATGGACTTTTTACTTTTACTTTTACTTTTATACTCTAGAGAAAATTCAAAGAAGGGCTACTAAAATGGTGACTGGTCTACAGGAAAAGAAATATCAGGATAGACTAAAGGATCTGAATATGTATAGCTTAGAGGAGAGAAGAGAGAGAGGGGATATGATAGAAACATTCAAATACATGAAGGGATTCAACAAAGTACAGGATGGAAGTATATTTCAAAAGAGTAAAAACATTAGGACAAGAGGCCATAGTCTAAAACTAGAGGGACACAGGTTTAGATGTAATGTAAGAAAGTTTTACTTCACTGAGAGGGTAGTAGACAAGTGGAATAGCCTACCAGCAGAAGTGGTAGATGTCAATACAGTGACAGAATTTAAGCATGCATGGGATAGGCATAAGGCGGTCCTTAACATAAGAAAAGACCAAGGACCAAAAAAGGTTTGAGGTTTGTTTTTTAACACAGTAAGAAATTGGGCAGACTAGATGGGCCGATTGGTTCTTATCTGCCGTCAAATTCTATGTTTCTATGTTTTAGCAGAAACTGAGAAGGAATGGGAGACATGGATGAGGATGGGCATTACCACCACGACTAGCTGTGAGATTTTGGAATTAGAGGAATTTGCAACTGCTCTAAATCCTTCTGATGCTAAGTTGCAAGGGCAGCAGGATGCTGAGGAGCAAAGTAGTGTGCCACAGACCACCGTGATCACAGTGGGAATGGGGTCAACAAGTGATTCGGGACTAGGACAGGTTCCATTTGCCAGTAGCAGCAATAACCCTTGTCCTAGTTGCAGTGCTAAATCTGAGGCAGTAGCAGTAACAGCAGCAACACTATCGGCTGCCACAGACAGTGAAGGGGAATGTGGATGACAAGAAGAAAGAGGCCATTTTTCTCCACCTGTTCTCTCCCCCCCTGAAGTCATTATGGGTGTGGGACTATTTTTCTCTTGTGGCCAGGGCTGGTGCAAGGATTTTTGCCACCCTAGGCAAAACCTAACTTTGCCGCCCCTTGGCTCCACCCCTTGTGCCCTACCCATTTTTGCCCCGCCTCTGTATGTGTTTAAGTGTCAGTGTGTTCCCTATATGTGTCAGATTGTGTGTGTGTTCTCTATATGTGTGTGTCAGTATGTGTTCCCTGTATGTATATGTGTGTCAGTGTGTGTGAGTCTCTGTAAGGATATCAGTGTGTAAGTATGTGTGTGTGCTTCTCTATATGTGTATCAGTGTGACAGAGTATATGTTCTCTATATGTGACCCCCCCTTGACTGTTGATCCCCCTCTTGACTCTCTCTCCCCCTGTTGACTGTTGATCCCCCCTTTCACTCTCTCCCCATCTGACTCTTGATCCCCCTCTTTACTGCTGATCCCCCCTTTGACTCTCTCTCTCTTCCCCTTCTGACTCTTGATCCCCCTCTTGAGTGCTGATCCCCCCTTTGACACTCTCTCTGTCTCCCCTTCTGACTATTTATCCCCTCCTGACCCCCCTTCCACTTACTCTTCCCAGTGCACGTCTCTCTCTCTCCCAGTGAGTACGTTTCGGTGCTCTCCCTTGGCTGGCTATTTTTTTTAACCCTTTCAGTGCCAGAGGGGTATACAACGCATTGCAAAGCTATGCATTGTGTACCCGTCTGGCACTGAAAGGGTTAATGAAGAACAACGATGCCCGTTTCTCTCTCCCCCTCCGCTGTGACAAGTCAGTGAGAAGAGGAAAGGAGGGAATACACCTTGGCACAAGCGCCCTGATATCACACATGAAACACAGACACCATGACATTTATGTCAGACATGTTAAAGCCAAACACCCACCACAGAAATCAAGCACCACTGTTACTGTACCCCCTGATTCTCTAGAAAGGCAACAAGAGGTGAGGCAAAGATCAAAGAGGAGGAAGAGTAGAGAAAACCATGCAGAGACTGGAAGTTCCATGATAAGTGAAACAACTAGCTCGCCATCACCATCACCTTCTAGGGTAACTACATCTTCTGCCAATCCACCTTGTTCATTGATTTCAATGGAATGAGCTTGGCAAAAAAAGCAGAAAAATGGTGGAAAATCACACTAATCGTGGAAAATTATTCACAAAACGGAAAGTGCCATGATTCGCCATCTGAGGCAAAATTATTCACCCATCCCTACGCCTTAGTGCATCTCCATCCATGCTTGCTTGCACTTTTGCCTACATAGAGATTTGATAGCATGCATCTTAATACTACATTGATGAAATGTGGTTTGTCATCTTGAGCAAACCCAGCATCCTAGTGCCATCTTTATTGAAGCAATCTTAAAAGAAAACATGTTATTTTTTTTTTTATTGACTTGTTCTGAATTATTGACTTTATGAATTATGATCTAGAAGTTTGATTAAACTTTTTGGTAATATGTGAGTATTTTACATTTAAAATGTAAGACATATGATTAAAGATCATTTATCATTTAATTTCAAATATAAAGAATTAATTTACAACCATAATATAATCCAATACAAAAAATGCATATTAATGCATTTGGTGATGCAAATGTTGCACGTGAATAACTATGTGCTATTCTGGAGAAAAACATCTCCACCATAGGGAACAACAATTCGAATTATTTAAATGGGAATTTTTACCCAGTGGAATGCTAGGGAAGTGGCCAAAGCGATGCGTTGGAGACCTCACTAGCATTCAAGTGGTTAAAAGTCCCATTGATCTCATTGGAAAATTTCTTTAATCCGTTATAGTGCAGTTGGTTTGCTCCTGAATTGCACTTGCTTAGCTTATTGAATATGATGTATAGGGCTTTATGTATAAAGACAAACTGACACAGTTCTGATGCAAGCAAACTGCTGTGTATGGAACAAATAAAAAATATCCAAATTCCCATTCATTAAAATACAGATTTGAAACCCTTGAATGTTGGAGATTTCTCCACGCATTGAGAGTTAATTCACTAAGCATGTCCATACCTGGCAACTCTCAGGGTTTTCATCCAAATCTCAGGGTGAAGGGCCAGATTCTCGAGGTGAGAAATTTCTGTGGGGGAGATGTATAAAACTGGAGTTATAAAGAAAGTATCTGTAAAAGTTTCTCAAAGTGACACAATATATTTATAAATGTTTAGCAACATTTTCTCTAAGTGCTAACTCCAGTTACTTGAGTGGAATTGGTCTTGGCCAAATAATAATTGTGTCCCAAAGTATTTATAAAGAAATTTGCTAATTGCACAAAAAATAAAGGCAGTTTCAGGGATTAAATCTTAATGCCAGGTATAACCTGTTCTTAATGAAAGTTTATAGTGATATCTACGTGTGTGAAAATTAGGGATCGGTGAAAATTTCCGTCTCAAACTGAAATCTGTGAAAAATGGCACTTTCCGCTTGGTGAAAAATTTCCTGAGAAAAGTGCAGATTTTCTGCTTTTTTCTGCTTTTTTCATCTAGCTCATTCCATTGAAGTCAATGGGAACATAGAAATTACACACAACACATAGCAAATATTATTTTATTTCCCAAAGGCATAGTATAAAAGGGACATGAGGGTGTCTGTGTTAGTGGGGTGTGGGGAAAGAATCAGTTGAACAGGGGATGATTTTTGGGGGGTTGTTTACTGGGATTGGGGGGCAATTAATAAAAAATAAATTCTAAATAAAATAAAATAAAAATCATAAGGCATGGTATAAAAGGGGTATGAGGAGGGTGTCTGTGTTGGTGAATGAATGAATCATTTGAACAGGGAATTTGTTTTGAGGGGTTTCTTGAATGCTATTGGTGGGACAGTTAATAAAAAATCAATCAATAAAATAAAATAAGACATTTGTATTTAAAGTGACAGGGAGAGGAACCCCCTGACATAAGCTGCCACTGGGGTGGACTGATACTTGACTTGATAGAATATTTTGTAGAGGATGATTTGTTTGATTTGTTGTTAAAGGCCTTTGTTAGACTTAGACTTATTAGAGGCCGAAGCCCTGAAGAAACATTGATTTATAGGACTTAAGCTTGTTTGGCACAAGCCCTAAGGAAACATTAATTTGTAGGACTTAGGCTTGTTAGAAACAAACCCCTCAAAAATTGTTTATTTTTTTGTAGGACTATTTTTTATTTATTTATTTATTTATTTATTTTCAAAACCCAAGCCCTGAGAAAAAAATAAAAATGCCCTACTGGCCTAATGCCAGCAGGTCAGGTTGACCAGTGGCCACTGTCAAATGTCCTCCTGAATCCTGAGTTACAACTGCTGTTCGTACTGCTGCTGCTGAGTTGTTTAAGCAGCAGGATGATTAGGCAGCTGAAAGGGAACGGGATCAACAATAGCATGGAAGATGGAAGGTTCCACTTGCCACGACTGGCTCCAGTGATGCACCTGAGGCAGTAGCAGCACAATAAGTAGCCCCCAGTCTATGTGGAGAAAAGAAGAAGTTGACCATTAAATCTTCTCCACCTGCCGCTCCTCCAAAATCATGGGTGTGTTGTTAGAAGTTCCAGGATGAGTGAAACAACTTACTCACCATCACCTTCTAGGGTAACTACATCTAATGCCAATCCACCTCATTCATTACCTTCCCCCCCAATTGATAGCCACTCTGTTGATGTTAGGATGTGGCAGTTTGTCTCTTCCCATTGCATACCGTGTGGTGCACTGACCACACATGCCAATGTGGTGCAGGAGAATCACAATCAGTGCATCAAGCAGCATCTGAGGGGATTTCATCCTGCAGAATATGCTATGATGGTGACAGGGAGGGTTCATCATTACTATTAAACTGTCAGCAAGTTGCCATGTGTCCTTAGCGGGTCTGGAAAAGGGGTGTATTGACAGCGAAGGTACTTGGTTTTGGGTGTCATGGTATTTGGATACAGTTGTGCCCCCAAATGTTATTTACCACACACACAGTGCACATTGCAGTTGCTGATGAGACCCGCTGTTCGTGCTCTCTCAAGGGAAAAAATATATTCTAATAACAACACACCCATGATGATTTTGGAGGAGGGGCAAGTGGAGAAGATTTAATGACCAACTTCTTATTTTCTCCACATAGACTGGGGGCTACTTATTTTGCTGCTAGTGCCTCAGGCGCATCACTGGAGCAAGTTGTGGCAAGTGGAACCTTCATCATCCATCTTTCATGTTACTGTTATTGTTGATCTCATTCTCTTTCAGCTGCCTAATCATTCTACTGCTTAAACAACTCAGCAGCAGCAGTATGAACAGCAGTTGCAACTCTGGATTCAGGAGGACATTTGACAGTGGCCACTGGTCAACATGACCTGCTGGCATTAGACCAGTAGGGCATTTTTATTTTTTTCTCGGGGCTTGGGTTTTGAAAAAAAAAAAAAAAAATGTTTGCAGGGTTTGTTTCTAATAAGCCTAAGTCCTACAAATCAATGTTTCCTTAGGGCTTGTGCCAAACAAGCTTAAGTCCTACAAATCAATGTTTCTTCAGGGCTTGGGCCTCTAATAAGTCTAAGTCCAATAAAGGCCTCTAACAACAAATCAAACAAATCATCCTCTACAAAATATTCTATCAAGCCAGGTATCAGTCCACCCCAGTAGCCTTTACAAACAATGTCTTAGTTTATTGATTTATTTTTTTTAATTAACTGGCCCCCCAATAGCAGTCAAGAAATCCCCCAAAACAAATTCCCTGTTCAAATGATTCATTCATTCACCAACACAGGCACCCTCCTCATACCCCTTTTATACCATGTCTTATGATTTTTATTTTATTTTATTTAGGATTTCGTTTTTATTAAGTGCCCCCCAATCCCAGTAAACAACCCCCCAAAAATCATCCCCTGTTCAACTGATTCTTTCCCCACATCCCACTAACACAGGCACCCTCATGCCCCTTTTATATTATGCCTATTATATTTGCTATTTGTTGTAACTTCTATGTTCCCATTGACTTCAATGGAATGAGCTAGGTGAAAAAAGCGGAAAAATCTGCACTTTTAGCGGGAAATTTTTCATCAAGAGGAAAGTGCTATTTTTCGCCGATTTCAGTTTGAGGCGGAAATTTTCTCCCATCCTTAGGGCCAAGGTGTGTTCCCTCCTTTCCCCTTCTCATTAATTTGTCACAAATTTTGTACTGTACCATTGTTGATGATGACTGCACTGTGTCTGCCAGAACACAAAAATAGTCCCACACCATGACTTCTGGGGGGAGGGATAGGGAACAGGTGGAGAAAAATGGCCTCTTTCTTCTTTTCCTCCACATTCCCCTTCACCTTCTGTGGCAGTGGATAATGTTGCTGCTGTTGCTGCTACTGCCTCAGATTTAGCACGGTATCTAGGATCAGGAGTACTGCTACTGCTGGCAAGTGGAACCTGTCCTAGTTCTGCACCACTTGTTGACCCCATTCCCACTGTGTCCATGGTGTTCTGTGGGAAACTAGCCTGCTCCTCAGCACCCTGCTGCCCTTTCATCTCAACAGTAGCAGGAATAAGAGAAGTTGCAATTTCTCAGTTTCTGATAAAAAGGCCATCAATGTCTCTTCCACCCCAGCTTCTCCTATTCCACCACCACCAATACTAGTCTGGCTACATGATGCTGCTCTGTTCCAGACATCTCACTGCTGATTGGAGGAGGTGATGAGCAATGTGACAGAGGGTCCCCTGCTGTCACACTTGACATAATTTTCTCCTTTACCCCCGAGTACTACAAGAAACACTAGCAGCAGGCAAAGTATTGGTGGCAGCAGGTTCAGCACTGGCAGCAGGTTCAGCACTAGCAGCAGGTTCAGCACTGGCAGCAGGTACAACACTAGTAGCAGCACATCTGGCAGCAGGTACAATACTAGTGGCTGCAGGTACAGCAGTAGTGGCACTGGCAGCAGGGGCAGAATGTCTTGCAGCCGGCACAGGCAGCTGACATGTCCTGCACTCACTAGTACTACCCTTTTCTCCCTCCCTTCTCATTCCCTTTTTTTCCTCCCTTCCTATTAAATTCCCCAAGATTCCTTGGGGTGATTTGGGGGGACTGGACAGCATTGGTTCAGTACTGATAGTCACTTCCTCATCCTCCTCAGACTCAGTGGACACATAAGAGTCCTTCCAGATACTCCATTGATTATTTTTCTCCATGCTCATAGTGATAGCAGTCAATATGAACTTTTCCTGCCTCAATTTTTGCTATATATCACAAGAGAACAGCACAGCATGTCTATCTCACTCTTTAGCTGCTTCTATTGTGTCTGCCTTCAGCGAAAACATCATGTTTTTATAGCGGAAGTGAGAAAACAACGTGAATCAATGGGCGGAAACTTTCTAGCCATTGAAAAAATGGTGATAGATTTTGGCCAATGGGAGAAAGATGCGAAAATTTTAACTGCTAGTTATAAAACGTATTTTTCCCGCGAAAAAGTGGATAACAATATGGTTTTCGCGAAATTTCATGCGGGAACACGGCGACAACTTTTGCCCATCTCTAGTGAAAATATATATGCAGGTGCGAATTTTCTCAGAATATTCTCAGATAAACATATTTATTATTGTGACTTTACTTCTTTATAAATATGACCAGCCGTCATGAATTTTAGTGACAATTCTTAAGTATACGCTAAGAAGGCTTTTTATACATCCCCACTATGTTACCTACTATAATTTGCCCCAATTGAAAGATTCTTTAGTCTCTAGATTGGTGTCATTTGTACTAGAAAGACAGGAGAAAGAAGTCCTGCTTGTCTTGTTTGTGTTTAGGCAGCGTGATCTCCAAATTGTAGCATATTAACCTTTTAGTTCCTGAGACATATCCAGTGCATTGCAACACAAAGCATTGGATACTTTTCTGGCTGTAAAATGATTAAAGGTTCCTCATGAACCAAATGGATCATCTCTGGATTAGAGCAAGCAGGTACATGATCAATCTTCGCCTCTTCCCCTCCCCAGTAGTGCCTCGTTCCCACCTCCTCCATTGATGGAGGATTCCTCCATGTGAGCTGGAGCACTCTCTTGCAAATGAGAGCACTCCAGCTTACATAGAAGAAGCCTCTGTCAGAGTAGGAGGTAGGAACGATGTACTACTGGGGAGGGGAAGAGGCAAAATTGACTGGCTGCAGTACATGGCTGTACCACAGCCTGTCCTTGACAACAATCACTGGCTTAATTTTAAAAGGCAAAATCTTGGGCTATACTGCATTGCATTAAAAAAAATCAGAAGATAAACTTGGATAGCACTGTAAAATAAGAAGTACTTTAACAGAGGTGAGAGTTTCCTTTTAAAGTGGAGGTATCATCTTATAAAATTGTTTTACCATAGCTTTTGTTAATAACGTAGTAATAGGAAAGCAATTTTTTTGTTTTTTGTCTTTTTTTAAATGTAAGTACTTTAAAAGATATACTATGCTCTCTGCTGTGCACTTCCGCTTAATATCCACAACAGAGCTCTTCTCCTCCCACCTCCCTCTCAACTGCCCCAGGGGCCGCGTTCACGCTTCCCTTTGATGTGTTGTGAACAGCTTCTATCATTATATCAAGCTCTGGTTAGCATTATACTGAGGTTGCAACTTCAGTATAATGCTAACCAGAGCTTGATATAACAATAGAAGCCATTCATAGCACACCGAAGGGAAGTGTGAACGCGGTCCTAGGGGCAGCTGGGAGGAATGTGGGAGGAGAATTAGGCAGTTAAGAAGAGCTGTGCTGATGATTCAGTGTGCTGCATTATGCTGACCTGCACAGCTTGAAGATAATATATCTTTTAAAGTACTTACATAAAAAAAAAGCTTTCCTATAACTACTTTATTAACAAAAGCTATGGTAAAAACATTTTATAAGGTGATACATCCAGTTTAAGCTTCACTTAAATTAATGAATGGGAATACCTTATAATCCAGTTGCTTTGCGTCCTAACTGTTCCACTATGTACATAAGGCCTATAGTTTTTTCAGATGTAAACTAGCCCCTTGAAGTCTATTATTTCTTTACTATGGGATGGATGGTTTGCTCCATATTTTCTTCTTTTTCCTTTAATACATAAGGCATAGTGTTGTGTCCATCCAATGGTTGCTGATATCTGGAGCCAAAAGATATATTTTAACATTTGGGGAAAAACATTGATGACTGTATTATTTTGTCTGATTAGAGCGAATTGTTTTAGAAGTACAAAAAGGGAATTCTTATGGAGTCCAAAGTCAAAGCCCGTTTTATTTAACATTTAAACAGACAAGCCTTATCAAACCGTAATCTGAAATTTGATATAATTGAAGTAAAATCCTGCTATTTTGCTCATAGGCAACATATTGTCCCACATTTTATATTGGTACGGACTTTTCATTGCAACTGCAGTCAGTTTGCTAAATGCAGGACTATAGAACTCTAAAGATACTAATTAAAAAGTGAGCCTTAAGCAACAATTAGCATGGTTTAGGTTAGCATGTAAACTGTATGATAACTACATTATCACAGCAATCCTTTCTACAATGCATTACTTCTCTGCTTTGATCATTTCATAAAATAAATTGATCTGCCTTATCTATACAGCTTTTAAAACTAATTTCAAATGATGGCATTAACAGCAATAATGCTTACAACTAGAGCACTTATCTGCAGACAGCAATTCCAACAGTGGGATCTCCATCCTTATTAAAAGCATACTTAAACCCCACTCTTAAGGAAATCTCCATTTTGTTCCCTTCTAGCAGTGTCTGATTTCTTCTTGTTGAAGCATTATTGGACATAAAGAAAGCTTAAAATCTACTCTACCCTTACTAAGTAAGGATCATGCTTGATAAATTAGATAGATGCCCCGAAGTGACATATGCTTAATTAAGTGGTGAAGAAAATGAAATTCCTTGTTTGAATTATAAAACAGGAAAATGTGTTGTACATTCATAATAAAGTACATAGTTGATAAAATGTATTGCTTTACATTACTTGTTACTCCATATAAATGTTCCCTACCTATAATCATCTAGCCCAGTATAACCTCTTTTTTTTAGCTTCTCCTATTGCTCCATAAATATAATCCAAAAATAAAATGACTTATGACAAAATCCAGGCTTTCTTACTGTAATTTGCCATTGGGAGGCATAATGAATACTGTTTGCTTCTAGTTGAAAGTGACAGTTTTTAAGATGGGTATCAGGTTCAGACCAGATGCTCAAAAAGACTACTTTAGTTAGAGAGTTCCCCAATGCAAATAGAATGGCAGAGACCCCCTTTACCATTCAAAAGGTTAAAACACCATTTATATCAATGCAAATTTTGGGAATGTTTATTGCCCTCTCTGTGGTGCAGTTTACTTGCTCTAGAATTGTTTCAGTTGACTTTTATACATAAGGCCCAATGTATCAATTATAGTGTGGAACTCTGTGAAGCTCACAGGCTATTAGTTAGCTCAGTGCCACTTCCTCACAGGAGCTAGGAATCATGTGGTAGGTAGTCTGGATTAATGCATCATTGTACATGAATGCAGTGAAAAGCATTGCCCCAGTCATCCTTAGTGCTAGATGGGAACAAAATGTTTCAGGGGATTTTGCCTCCCTTTATCAGGTAAAAATATACAGATAACAAACAGCCATATAAGTTCCTTATATGATCATAAGAAAATTACAGCAAAAGTTAAATCCTGAGGGATTGGTATTTAGGAAAATTCTGCAATAAGGACATTTTTGAATGAGTTATGCTGGTGGACCTCCTGTCACCTACCAGCATTTGGTCTCATTTAATGTATCTAAACTGTGTATATCTTAAAGGGATAGTAATGTTTCATAATAAAAGTAGCTCTAATTAATCATCATAGTATTTGGACTTTGGAGAGTGTTATTTCAATTCTGTCAGAGTTGTAGTTCAAGAGTAATTCAATGACAAAGTATCCCCCTCCCGCCCCTTTTACTGATGTAACACTGCTCAGCCAGAGCAGAAATGAGGTTGCAGAGAGGGACAATCTTCAATTAAGATAAGGGAAAAACCTGAAAAACTTTTCAAGGGGGGCAGGGTCTTCATTGTTCTCATTGGAAGAAGATTGTCCCCTTCTGTTATCTGTCGGTCTTACAACCAGATTCCACATCTGAGAAGAGATGGCTAACACTAGGTAAAAGGGGCTGGAGGGGAAACTTTGCTTGTGAATATCTCTCAACCCATAAAGGTTTGAGAGATAAGACTTATATCATTCTTCATGTTTTTTTAATGCTTACAAAATAAAATAAAGTTAAAATGAAGTATTACTATCCCTTTAAGCTTTTTTTTCCAATTAGTTTAATAGTTTTAAAGAATTTTTGGTTAGGTACTGGAGAATCTAATTTCAGCAGATCTGTGTTTTCTGACCTGTCTAATAAAGCTTGCATCATTAATTACTTATATGTCCAGAAAATCACCTTCATCCATATTTTTAGGCTGCTGGAACCAGAGAGATGGAATAAATTGATGGGGCCGGGGAAATCCAAATTCTTTCTAGATGGAGGCTCCTATTGACCAGAGGATTTGGAAAGGTTCCTCTCTAAGGAACCTGTTATATTCATTATCTGGACTCAAATGTTTTATGTGCTATTAATGAACTGTTAGTTACTGTTAGAGGGAGAAATCAGTCCCTGAACATTTTTTAACAAGAAACAATCAAAATAATAAAATTAATCTAGGAAGTACTACATGTGTATCTGGTGCTTTATTACTTGTCTGAGCCCCAGTATTACACTCACCATAGAAAATAAGAACAGTTCAACACTCTTGCAATGTAGCCTTAATACTTGTCACTAAAACCTAACTTTTAATTGATAAATTAAAAATAATATTTTAGTAATTGCTAATTAGCTTTAATCTAAAATAAATTAGTCAGTTGCTCATCATAAGATGAGCCCCGATCAAAGTGACGCAGACGTATTCCAGTTGGCAGATAGGAAAATCACCTCAATCATACTTATGTGGTATAAAAGTAAGGGAAGTAATTACAACTGTGTAGACACTTGTGTATGGAAGCCCTTTGGAATCTACTAGCTTGCTATAGTAATTGATTTATTAGTTACTATAACTGTTGAATACCATCTCTTATATATGAGAGGAATCTAATCATTTGAACCCTTTGTCATTTGTTGTTTGAGAGAGACATCAAATGTTATTTGTTTTCAGGCATTCAAAAGTTAATGCAAAGTGTCCATAATATTTATGCATAATGTTATTTAGTATTCAAATTGTCCATAGTAGTTATGCACAGTGTTATTTGGTATGCCTATTATACCCAATGTGACCCGTTGTTCCTCTTTTAATTGTGTGGGTTATTCGTTATTCTATGGTGCTATATAAATAAAGATACATTCATGCATACTATATTATCCTAATTATCTCGCAGTCTGAAAGGGAAGTAGAGATGAGCAAAACATCAGTCACTCATTTCCCAAATCAATACAATTGGAAGGGCTGAGATGGAAAATGTCAGAGTAGGAAACACACACAAGCAAGAACGTGTGAGCGGGAATGCTGGAGAGAACAGGAGGAAGATGGGACAGGAATTCTGGAGAATGTAGGAGAGAGCAGGGTATGAAAGTAGCAAAGAACAGGGATGGGACTGTAGGAAAATGGGAAAGAGAGCAGGGAAGACATAGAGGGAGAGCAAATATGTCCAAGATGGAGAGAAATAGTGAAAGAGAGAGAGAAAGTTGTCCAGCAGTCCTGCCTGACAGTTATTCCAGGTCTTCTGCCTCATTCAGACTAGAACCTGATTGATTGACATCTGAAGGTAAGTGAACCTACTTTTCTTTTTATTTTCTGGAGTTCACATGACCTTTTTTTGCTGCAATGCAATTGGTTAAATGATACATTAAACACAAGATGTCTTGGGAAATTATGTTTTGTAGGCAATCCAAACCTTTATTATTAATATTATTATTTATTTATATATTGCAAGCGAATTCTGCAGCACTGTGTGACAGTTGAACAAGGCAATAGAACAATGTACATGCCGAACAATAGATACAGATAATTAATGTTGAATTTAAAAAGCATTGGAAGAAGAATAAAAAAAAATCCCTGCCCAGTATAGAGGGGATTAATGCAAAGGTTTTAAAACCCTTTGACTGTCAGAGGGGAATCCAATTTATGGAGAAGGAATGTGTTGGGTACATCTCTGGCATTGAAAGGGTTAAATGCTTGGAGTTGCCAAATTATTCATGATTGTGATCCAACAGAAAAGTGACTTATAGAATCAGTTCACTCAGTCTTAGAGGGAAGGGAGTTCTGGCCTACCCTCTCCCTAGATCTCAACCTCAAAAGGCATTCCCATGCTGTATGATTGATAGCTCAATGTCTGGGTAAACGGCACACTTTACACTGAGGATTTTTCCTTTTATTAACCCTACATAAACCCTTCACACACCTCTAAATGATCCATATAATCAACGCAATAATTCTGAATGGTTTCTATAGCTATGGTTCTCACTTTATCTATGCTGTACCTTTTAAGTCCTCACATTGTCCTCTACAACCACTCCATTTTTCTAATATGTCTCAACTTTCTTCTCTTATTCATCCATATAAATCCACTCGGTAACTCATTCTGCTGTGTAAAACCAATTCAATAATGGCCCATAAAATGCTTTCTATAGCTCCTTACACCTCCTAATCTGTCAGAGCTGTCCAAGTTCAGTCCTCAAGGGCCACCAACAGTCCAGGATGTAAGGATTTCCCAGATTAATCACAGGTGAGTTAGTCAGTGGCTCCTTCATTGTGACTGGGCAACCTGTGCTTATTCAGGGAAATCCTTACATATTGGCCTGTTGGTGGCCCTAGAGGACTGAACTAGGACACCCCTGCTTTAAGTAACTATGTCTAGTGCATCCTAAAATTTTTACAATGTGCTGTTATAGTTCCTCCAGTTACATCACTTATCATAATAAATGGGCAAAAGAAAGCAAAAGAGGTGCATTTCTGGGGCTATCCAGCTAAAACAAAGGGGATAAATTGACATTCCCAGTGATTTAAATTGGGAGTTTTAACCCTTGAATGCTAGAGTGGGCTCCAATGCATTTAAAAAGCAATGCATTATGGACCTTTGTGGCGTTGAGGGGGTTAAAGCCCCTATTTAAACAGATGGAATTCTTGGGAATTGTTAGTTCTCCCATATGGTGCAATTGGTTTGCTGTAGAAACGCACAGCTTATTCAATAATCAATATCACTCTATACCTCTTACTGCTCCATTGTTTCCCCCACTGCTGAAAATACCCACTCAAATGATCCCTGGATCACCCAATAACTGATGCTAGCAGGTTCATTACTGGTTAATGATAAATTCTCTTTCTGCTTCATTCAGAATCATTTTTATACTGGCATCAAGAATGGTTAAGCCCAAAGCTTCAAGCTACAGGTCACTCTGAGCCTGCGGTGTGAAGTAATAGTAGAAATAATCCTTTGTGCTCTGTAGATTTGATGCTTCGTGTATATAAGGTCGATTGTTACAGAGAACATTTTCTGAAAGGTACAACATGCACTCTCAACTCACTGCAAAGTCTGATAGATACTGAAGGGTCAGCTGAGTTATTTGACAAGTGTTAAATCTGGTGTAACAGGCGGAGACACAACCTGAACACTCATTTCTGCTTTGCCATTTTAACCTGTCTCACGTGGCAAATCAGTATTTTTCTGTAATGTGAAGCATGATGGGTCCCTGCAGTAATATAAATTTCAAGTTGCGGAATAACAGTGTAGAAAAGGGATCAGTTACCATCCTAAACACTTAGATAATCTCTCACTGAGCTCTACCCTCTGGGGAATAAGCAGCTCAATGGGCGGGTAGAATGAGAATTAATAGAAAGATATTAATATTTATATACCCTGCAGATTTATACATGGAATTGTTAAAGTGTAAGTCTTTGGCCTCTAGAGCTTATATTGTCTTCATTTTTTTTCTTGGTACTTGAGACATTGAAATCAGGTATCTGACTGTTGTAAGATCCTGGGAGCAGGATCTCATTTTACCTATTTATCAACTGCCTGCTCTGATCCCCAGTTATATCCTAAATGTTATATTCCCTTCTTCTTTAAATTTATAAAGCAAATGTTATTCTGTTTGATAGTCCATATTGCACATACAGAGGGTAAACACTAGTTGTTAGCTGGTGTATTCATTTTTATCAAGACATAAAGGGCCTTTGCACAAAATATATTTGGAATAATTCTAGTGTAACCCAACGGGAGAGAAATAAACATTGACAAAAAGTCCAATTGATTTAAAGGAGCAGTACATTTTTTGTAAAAAAAATATATATTGTATGGTGTTTCATCTTGAGTAAAATAAGGATACTCCCACTGCTGAGAGATGCATATTTCCAGAGTTATTACTGATCAAACCTGTGTTTTTTTAAACATTAGCGGTGCCATCTAGTGGTCAAATTCTAATTAGTTTTGCTGTTACATTCTAATGGAGAAGAAAGTCATTGACTTACAGTTCTCTAAAGCATGTGATAAAAACTGCCTGTTACTTCCTGTCAGTTAGAACAATTAGGAAATAAACACAGTAAATTTGCTTCCTGGTTATTTGAACTGTTTTAATAAAACAACTGACAGTGGTGAGAGTGACCTTGTTTTACTCAGCAGGAAAAGTGTGTAGGTTTTCATAAAAAAAAGTTTGCTGCTCCTTTAAAAAGGACTTTTAACCCCTTAAATGGTAGGGAGGATTCTAACACATTAAAAAACAATGTGCTGGAGACCTATCCAACCCTGGACCATCATGGGTTGTTATACCCTTAAGGACCCATGACGGTTCTGGACCGTCATGGAATTCCAGGCTCTGCACGCAGATGCACGCCGTTCGCGGAGTCCGGAATCCGATTCCGGAAAAAAAAAAGGTCCCTGGTCCTCACCGTGTGTGGCCGGTCCTTAAGGGGTTAAATAAGTTAAAATCCTTAATTTGTGCCTGTGGACCTTATTAACAAGTTAGATATACGAATGTAGTAAGAACTGGAGGAATTCTCACAAAACACATCTGATGTATTTTAATCTGTTTTAACAATTTTTATTAAATAAATGGTAATATTCATAATTTACCTATTGAGGCATTGTCTATTCATATATCCATCCCTACTTTACTACTGAGTACATCCTTGGTTTTGATTGATCCAACAGAGCAGAGCAGGGTTTTTGTTAAAGGGATAGTAATGCTATATTTTGATTTCATATATTCTGCAAGTCAAAATGCCTATTCTATTTTTTTTTCATCTTCACCTATTTTGCAACGTCAATATCAATTCTCCCTCTAGCTGTCTCTACAAAGAGGGGGATTGAAAATGTATTAACTCATTGGTATAATATATACTTTATGCAGGGCGCACATTTGGATAACTTGTATAAAGGAGCAAAGGTCTTTTTTTCTGTTTTAGGTTTTGCTTAGGATTTAGCCTAATTTTGGGGCTTGGAATCCCCAGTTATTCCTTGCTGCTCTCTATGCCTTATTCACCTAGAAAGAGGGTTTTGGCTCCCACCATAAATGAGTAGAAAAGTAGGGATAGTAGTACAATGTACCACTATTTTTGCTAAAGAAAAAATTTTGTAAGTTCTCTCTCTCCAGCTATTTTCCTGTATTTTATGTTACCTTCTACATTAAAGGGATAGTAATGGTTCACAAAAACAGCAGCTCCAATTAATCTGCATAGTATTTTGGTCATGGAGAGTGTTATTTCAATACAGTCAGAGTTGTAGTTCAAGAGTAATTGAATGATAAAATATCCTCCTCCCGCCCCTTTTACCTAGTTTAAGCCACCTTAAACCAGACCAGACAGTTCACAGCAAGGGACAATCTTCTTACCTTGAGCATAGGAAAACCCTGCCCCCTTGACAGGTTTTTCCTTATGCTCACTGAAGATTGTTAAATCAGAAAAAAGGGGCAGGAGGGGGATACTTTATCATACAATTACTCTTGAACTACAACTCTGACAGTATTGAAATAACACTCTCCATGGCCCAAATACTATGAAGATTAATTGGACTTGCTTTTATTGTGAAACATTGCTATCCCTTTAAACTTCTAAAGCCCATATTAGGATAATTGATGTTTATACTGTATAATGCACATAAAGCTATTAATAATTTATACCAGTTATCTGCTGATTTAATAATTTTTATCAAGAAATGTAGTGTGTGCGAGAATCAGTGAGGCAGGTGTATGAAGAAAATTTGAGCAATTCTGGGCATGTCCCCATGGGGATAAATAAGTATATTGATTTAAAATGGAATTTTTTTAATGCTGTGAGTGCCAGAGAGGTACCCAATGCATTACATTCCAATGCGTTGCATACCTTTCTGGCACTCGAAAGGTAAGACAGATCTTTATCAGTTTCTATCCATAACACAGCAAATTGATGAAAGAACATAAATTAAGTTTGCGATCATAATACAACAGGTTTTTCTTGGTCTAACAGAGCCTATAAAGGTAGAACTAGGCATAAAGCAACATATACAAAGTCAATAACTATGGAGGAATCTGATAGCATCTAGCAAGATGGCAAAATGATTGGCTTTACAGCTTATGTAAAATGATGCATTCAGCTCATTCAAATATGTAACATAGTAACATAGTAAATTAGGTTGAAAAAAGACACAAGTCCATCAAGTTCAACCTTCGCTTCATACCTCAGTAATAGGGATGAGCGAGCACCCCGATGCTCGGGTGCTCGGGTGCTCTGACCGAGCACCCCCTGATGCTCGAGTGCTCGGCCGAGCACCCGAGCCCCATTCAAATGAATGGGAGCACTCGAGCATTAAACCAGGCACCCCCTGCTCTGATGAGCGGAGGGTGCCTGGTCAATGTCCCCCTTCATCTCCGCTATGCCCCTCTTCCACAATGTCCCCCTTCATCTCCTATGCCATAGCGGAGATGAAGGGGGACATTGTGGAAGAGGGGCATAGCGGAGATGAAGGGGGACATTGTGGAAGAGGGGCATAGAGTCTATGCCCCTCTTCCACAATGTCCCCCTTCATCTCCGCTATGCCCCTCTTCCACAATGTCCCCCTTCATCTCCTCTATGGCATAGGAGATGAAGGGGGACATTGTGGAAGAGGGGCATAGCGGAGATGAAGGGGCACATTGTGGAAGACGGGCATAGCGGAGATGAAGGGGGACATTGTGGAAGAGGGGCATAGAGTCTATGCCCCTCTTCCACAATGTCCCCCTTCATCTCCGCAATGCCCCCTTCATCTCCGCAATGCCCCCGTACCTCCATTCCCTGGTGGTCCAGTGGAGCGTCTTCGGATCTGTGCCTCTTCCGGCACAGATCCTCTTCACCCGAACATGTCGGGCGAGCACATGGCGGTACTCGTACGAGTACCGCCATGTGCCGAGCAGAGCGATGCTCGAGCCGATCCGAGCATCGGCCGAGCACGCTCGCTCAACACTACTCAGTAACTAAGAATTTTATAGCTTTCCTGCTACCAATTAAATTAGTCTTTATCAGACCTTCCTGATCTGCCTACTGATAAACAGTATAACTCTGTATGTTCCCTTTTGAAAGAAATGTATCTAATCTTCTCTTAAATGTGTCCATTGTATCTGCCATAACTACCTCCCTGGGCAATGAATTCCACAATTTGACAGACCTTACCGTAAAAAAACCCTTCCTCTGCTGAAGTTTAAACCTCCTTTCCTCTAATCTCAAGAGGTGTCCCCTGGTCACCTGAGCAGGCCTTGGAATAAATAGCTCACCGCAGAGATCCTTGTATTGACCTCTCATATACTTGTACAATGTGATAAGGTCTCCTCTTAGTCGTCTTTTCTCTAGAGTAAATAAACCAAGTTTGTTTAGTCGTTCCTCATATGTCAAGTCCTCCATTCCCTTAATTAATTTTGTTGCTCTCCGCTGTACCCTCTCTAGTTCTAGTATATCCTTTTTCAGAACCGGTGCCCAAAATTGCACTGCATACTCAAGGTGAGGTCTTACCAATGATTTGTATAATGGCAAAATAATGTTATCCACTCTTGCTTCAATACCTCTTTTTATGCAAGACAGGACTTTGTTTGCCTTTGCTACTGCTGTTTGACACTGGTCACTGTTTCCAAGTTTGTAGTTGACAAGGATACCCAGGTCTTTTTCTAGCAACGAGTCACCTAAAATTATTCCATTAAGTTTATAAGTAGCCTTGGGATTGTTTCCTCCCAAATGCATGACTTTACACTTCCCCACATTAAACTTCATATTCCACATGTTTGCCCAATCTGACATTGTATGTAAGTCCCTCTGTAGAGAGAAAATATCCTGTTCTGAATTAATGACTTTGCATAATTTAGTATCATCTGCAAATATTGATATTTTGCTTTCTATATCTATTTCCAGGTCATTTATAAACATGTATGTACTAGTGTAAAAGCCCGTGTATATGGGCCAAGGTCTGGGTAATGTTAACCCTTTGAGTGCCAGAGGGGTACTCAAAGGGTTAAGTGGATGCTACCTCACTGCTCCACGTGATGCAGTCTTGCGTCGCCTCACTCATGTGATGCAATCATGCGCAGTAGAGACTGCCCAAATGCGCACATGACAAACTCCTAGTGAATTATTATAGAGGATTGTTTTAACCTTTTTAGTGCCAAAGAGTTCTCTAATGCATTGCAATGAGTTGGATACCTCTCTTGCACTCAAAGGGTCAATATTAAAGGGATAGTAATGTCAGAAAAAAAGTATTAACTATATAGTATATACAATTAAAAGAGAGTGCTTGCACTTATTCGCATCTCTCAAACAATTATGGTTTTAGAGATATAGGAAAATAAAGTTCTCTGGTCCCTCCCCTTTCTGCTTGACGAGCTGTATAGCTGTCAGAAGCAGATTCTGGTCACTTGACCAGATGTGGCTCTTCAGCAGCACCGATATAACGATATCTAAAGATAAATACTTAATTTGGCACGGTCTACAAAGTGTGTCTGGCTTGCAAGCACACTTTATAGACCGTTCCAATTAAGTATTTATTTCTAAATAGCGTGATTTCAGCTCTGCTAAAGAGCCTCTGTCTGGTCAAATGACTGGAATCTGCAGCTGTCAGCTAGATGGCAGACTTGAGTAAAACAGCCAGGAAAAGGTAAGTTTAGCAAGTTATATCTCTCAAACCATAACGGTTTGAGAGATAAGACTTACAATGATTAATGTCTACAATATTAAATCAACTTAAAATTAACCATTACTATCCCTTTAAACACTAATATACAAATGTGAAAAATTGCTGTCATGTATGAATAAAAAAGAAAAGAACAGGAAAATAGGTAGAAAAGAAAGAAAAGGAAGAAAACGGGAAGAAAGAATAACAAATGTCTAAGTAGAAGGTTAAAAGGGGATTTTAACTCCTCGAATGTCATAAAGTGTTTAGCACATTGCTTTGCAATGAATTTGATAGTACTCTAACAGGTTGTTAAAAGCACCACATAAAGTGACCCATCACCTAAATACAAGGTAGGTGCCTTTTTATTTAGAAAACTATTTTTTTTTAGTCTAATAGACCTTGTAATAAAAAGCTCTAGAAGCTCTTTCAAAATCACAGAAGTTGTTTGTTTCTTCCTGATAGGGTCCCTTTAAATCAATGAAAATTTGAAGGCTGTATATTTGTCCTCTATGGTGAAGTTCATTTTTTCTCAGAATTATTCCAGTTCATTTTAGCACATTAGCCTCAGTGAGAGGCAGTAACACATGCATTTCAAAAGCTTTATTGTATTCACTCCGCATCACATTTTGCAGTAATGGAAACTTATAGTACTGCCATTAACAGAAACAAATTGGTTTTCTTCACACCAAACAGGAAGAGTTTGGTGATTAACAGAAATGAAATGCTTACCAGCTTTTGTAAGGTTCCAGGAGACAGACAGGTAAACACACCATACAGAGGTAGAAATGGACAGACTCCTATTTGTTCTCCAATAGGATATATGTATGCTGCTGCCAGTCTACTCTTAATGATCCTATTTACCTACATACATTTTTAACCTGACCCCAGTCTGCCCTGAATTCAGGGCAGCCCCAAAAGCTGGACTAGCTCCAGATACATGCAGGTTGTGATGCTATAATCCTGGGACATTTGTGATATGCCTTTAGGTTAGGTGACTGTGAAGAATTGCTTGCAAAGATCAATGGAGAGTTCAGTATTTCTTCTCATATTTACTTTAAGTTTTCATAGAATTCTATTAAGGTAGATTATTTACTTTATAGGTTTGAGATTGAATTATCAACACAGAAAACATTATTTCCTCACTTTATCAAGGGACTTAAACTGATAGAACTGAATATCCAGTTTTTCTCCAGTGAATAAAGTTGTCAAATTCTGCTTTTACCATATGAGGCATTAAGGGGACCCCATCACCTAAAACAACCCTGGTAACTTCAAAATTATCTTTATATTTTATTCTCCATTTTCTATTTGGTAAGCAACTTTTTGAGTTTTTAGATTTATAGGCTATGCTAATCATGGCATCCCATGCAGGCACTTCCTGCCTTAACCATACTTTAGCCCCTCCTCCACCCCACACACTCTGATGCTGCTCAGTAATGTTGCACTACTTTCCCATCACTGATAAGGTTAAGTGTCAGTCAATGGGGGGAGGGAAGTGCTGCATGGCATGTCTTGATTTGCAAATTACCAAGATTGCTTTTGGGTTGTAGAGTCACTTTAATCTTCAGTTTGGGTATGAAGTTTACTTTACATGAATATTTTAAATAATAGCTTGAGATTGCAGTCTGGGTCTCTTGAGTATGGCACCTACATAAACTGCAAACAGGCATGTGAACTTTTGGCTGGGAAGCAACGTGGTATGGAATGAAGTCTACGTTACTTATAGCTCTGTACATGTTGATTAAATGAATAAACATAACATGCTTTTACAATGTAACCAAGAAAATTATCCTAACACCACTAATGTAGGAAGGCAGTAGCTTATTAGAACAACTTTAGATTGGAAGCTTTCAGTCAGGGACCTCACATCCAGTGTTTTACTCTACAATACACTTGTAACCCTGTACAGGCTAAACCCTTAAATTGTAAAGTCCTGCGTACATTCATTCATTCATAAAAACACATATATAAGCTAACCATGACAGAATCATCCACATGTAGGATATGACAAGTGTCACTCATGCCCCACCGAAATGTATCCCCAACCTGACAGTAAACAAATCATGGCCACACTGGGAACACAACATGAAGAAACACAGGGCAACACAATCTACAATACAAAAACAATTGCCACACATATACAATCTATAAAAGTATATATATGTGTATCCTATCTGTGCATTAAAAGTGAGGTCAGCGCCACCCCACACCTCCATGTAAAAAGTCTCCAGCCCGGTCACAGCCGCAAAACTAGTCAGACCGAGATCCCTTTGGAAGCACCACACAGCGATATGCAGGGAGACACAGACCAAAACGTCCACCATAGAATCAAAACCAGATGTCTAAAATGTTACACAAATATCATATATGGAGCATAGCTAAAATCTATAAAGTTAAAATAAAACAAAATAGAAATAAGAAAAAAACAAATCTGCATTCCATAAATATATATAATGACAGTGTGAAATATAGTAATGGATCCAAATACGTTAGCATTGAAAAACTGTGTAATTGATATGCATATCAAAAAATAAAATCCTGTGATGATGAAATTATTCCCAATCACTATGAAATGATGAAAAAATACGAAATCTTATAGTAGTGAAATATCGTCCAGCACAATATTAAAATGAAATATGAATTCAATGATATTATGATGTAAGATGAGCTCTGTATATTAATAGGATAAGCCAAAATATATGAAGATGAAATATGAATTCAATTATATGATAATTTAAGATAAATTTGGTATATTGATAGGCTAAAATATGATAGGCAAGAGAAAGTGGCTATATGTGACGGCTTGAAAAAGGAGCAAAAACATATTTGGACAGATTGTATATACTGTGTCACAATCTTGTTTACAAGCACTGTGCTAAACAGAACTCAGCGAGTGATACTAATTAAGGCAGAAGAAAGTGATACTTCGAATGGAGTTTGATTCATGCAGAATGTTTAAAGGGATAGTACTACTAGGTTTTAACTTTATTTTATTTTGTAGGCATTAAAAAAACATGAAGAATGATATTCACAAGCAAAGTTTCCCCTCCCGCCCCTTTTACCTACTGTAAACAATCTCTTCTCAGATGTGGAATGCAGTCCATAGACTGGACAGATAACAAAAGGGGACACTCTTATTCCTATGAAAACAATGGAATCCCTGCCCCCCTTGACAAGCTTTTCAGGTTTTTCCCTTATCTTAATTGAAGATTGTCCCTCTCTGCAGTCTACATGGGAAATATTTTTGGAAATTTTGGATATGTGTATTATTATTATAATTATTTTTTATTTTTATTTTTGAGGAGGGAAGTACCTGTAAATAATCCTTCTGTGCTTTTCTTCTGTATTCTTAATTAGGCTTAGGATTCAATGGCACCCCGGATATGTTTTCCAAAGTGTCCAAATCTCAGTACATATGGCACTTACCACCCTCATCTTCACTTAGTTAACAAGCCAACTCCAAGTAGACTTGCCGCATCATGTGTGGATGTAAGAGGAGGGGTGGAGAAAGTCCCTATTAGCACAGGATCGTTGAAGTTCTGTTGATGTGGAAGGGATGTCCTCCCTTCACACATCACCAACACTAAAGCCAATTCTGAAGTTGAAGACCATTCTCTCTGGCTTCCTACTTGTCCAGTAAGGGATTGAACAGAATGCTTTCAGCACCATGGACAGAATAGCTCCCTTATACCTTTGAGTGCCATAGAGATGTGCATTGCTCATCCCTGTGGCACTCAAAGGGTTAAAAAAACCACTAAGCACTACACAACTATCTCCTTAGCTCTGTATCATAAATGATACATGTTGTGCACTCCCAAGGGAACAAGGCTGGCGCTGTGATTTTCTTGAATGAATGAATCCAATGACCGGGTTCACTAGGGTCCTACTTGAGCCAGCTTACAGAACAAGCATCCAGCTTGGGTAGGGAAAAAAGGAAGGCAGCAATTGCCTTCCTGGTTGCCCCACTGATCACCTATCTTACTGGATAGGTGATAAGTGCCATGGGGGGCATCAGGAGGTGGTCCCAATGCTCCCCACGTAGTCTGATGCATTTTTTAACACATAAAGTCGAGCGGTATGCAACCACATACCTTACCTATTAAGCCTTTGATTATAAGAATGGCATGCAAACGCATTGTAAAGCAATGCATTTGGTATATCTCTGGTACGCAAAGGGTTAACGGTGGACTATATGTGGAATTGTAAAAGAGGGGCAGTGTTTCGGATTCCAGAAGGGGGAGCAGTGTATGTGGGAGGGGGACAGTCTATGTCGGATTCCAGAAGGGGGGCAGTGTATGTCAGAGGGGAGCAGTGTATGTCAGATTCAAGAAGGGGAGGCAGTGTATGTCGGTGGGGGACAGTGCATGTCGAATTGAACAAGATGGGGCAGCATGTGGGATATATAGAATGTTGGACAGCATGGGGAACAACACATGTGTGTGTTAGCCCACATACACTGCCTGACACCCCCAGCCCAGGCAGTGCCCATGGGGATTTTCAGCTAGCAGTGGGCAAGGGGGGAAAGGCTGGAGAGGGTCAGACAGTGTACATGGAGATCTGTGGCTACCAGTGGTCAAGAGAACATGTCTGGGGCCCAAGCAGTGTATATGGGGTTCTATGGCTACCATTGGGCAAAGTAACATGTCTGGGTGGCATAGATGCTGGCTGACCCCCAGCCTTGTTCCCCTGGAAGTGCACAACATATATCAAATATGACACAGAGCTAAGGGGATAATTGTCTAGTGCTTTGTGTACTTTTTTAACCCTTTGAGTGCTACAGTGGAGAGCAATGTGCTTCCCTATGGCACTCAAAGAGATAAGGGAGTGATGCTGTCCATGGTGCTGAAAGTATCCTCTCCACTCTCCTACTGGTCAAGTGGGGAAGCAGAGAGAATACTCTTCAATTTCAGAATTGTCATAGTGTTGGTGATGTGTGAAGGGAGGAAATCCCACATCGACAACAGTTCACAACCCTCCCTGCTTCTGATTGATTCAGGGCTGTTACTGCTTAGGAAAGTAGAGGGAGATCCTGTGTTTGCCAACCTCAGGTAGGTGAAGTTGAGACTGTGAACTCCGACAGCAGAGGCTGCTAACAGAGTTTATGGAATGTGTTGAAGTGTCACATTAACATATCAACACACCCCACTTGCATATGATAATGGCTCATTATCCAGCATTTCCATATGGAAATGAGTCATTCTACTTAATTTCCACAAGGAATAGACCATTGTCAGTGTGATGTAAACCTGTCGGATGCATGCCGATGTGGGAAGATTTTTGCCGGACTGATGGTGATGTGATGTCAAAGACACTTTAGTGAATACTATCAATGTGCCTTCGACACTGCTCTGTCAGGACATCAACATTTTGTGAATCTAGGCCCTAGTGTTAGATATATAATATATTTATTCTCAACAGTATAGTAAAAAGAGGAAGTAGGAGTTGTTTGCTGTTGCAGGGATTGTGTGTATGATTTGTAGACAGTGACAGACAGACAGATAACAATCTTTGATGGATAGCTGACAGACAGGCAGGAGATCCTACACCTGAGCTGAAACTGATAGTCCCAGTGACAGATACTTGAGGCAAATACACACATCATACATTAGTACCAGACAGACAAAACATCACTCCACATGCTAAGACAACCAAATATAGTGGTAGAGGTAAGGGGAAATGAATAGGACTAGGAGGAATACAGCAACATGTTAGACTTAGTAAAGTTGTACTAAAAACACTAATTGAGACCGTGGTTGCTGCAGTTAATGATGTTGATCATCCTCCTCTTCCTTAAGGGGCTATTTATAAAAGTGTCATGAACATTTCTCCATCAGTAGAAATAAGCAAGACTAAAATCAACAACAAGTTGCATTCTAGTATTGTTATCATAGAAGTGGGTGGCTATCTGATGCGTCAGACAGTTATAGTGACACCCCACCACAAACTAGTGGTAAATGTTCCATATATTTCCCTAAGGGGAAAGGTAAAAACAAACTTTTTAATGTGTTAAAAAACCTACAAGTATATGAAAGTAGTAGGGAGGACGGGGTTGATGATCCTTATTCTGATGGTATTATTATTAATGATGAGGATGGTGATGATGATTATATTGATTTAGAATACATCCCTACATGCTGCTTCTGTTCTTCTGATACAGAGTACAGACTGAACGCACTGATAAAACAGCTAAAAAATTATCTGAAAGGAAAAGGCTCAGTCTTACACCACTGAAAATGAGCTATTTGCCTGGATATCAGCTGCAAATTATGGACATATAAACATGAGTAAAACACACTCATAATACCAGTCAACATCATCAGTATCACCACTTACATATCCAATCCCCATTCAGTCACATTCACTATTGTTGCCTAATCAGCAGGTCAACAACCCCAGCCTTGAGTGTTTCCAATAATGTAATAATGCAACTTCTAAACCCTGTAGAAGTAGATGTAGTAGCAGTCCCTCAGGGCCCCCTAACTACATGAAATCTCCAGTATGGAAATACTTCACACATGATCCAAAAGTTAAGAATGCTGTTATCTGTTGTCTCTATAAAACAAGCAGTTTCACACCTACGCACTTTCTCATTGAAATCCCACCTGGAACACAACCACAGTTCTGATTGAGAGACACACCAGCAACACTTCAGAGATGCGACAACTATCTGCAATAGAAGCGCTCCTAATAGTGCACATAGTAGAGTAGTTTATAATAGTAATAGATGTCTCATGGAGTGGGACAACATTTCTCTGAAAAAAGTAGCCTTGACTCCTAGTGGTATTGTGAAAAATGCAAAATACAAAGGAAGGATTGTGAAATAGTTGGAGATGATAAGAGTCATAAAGTCCCCACACCCACCACCACTTCCAACACCACAATTCATATTGTTAAAACAATTAAATTACATATTTTTATTCATACTTCTTCTAATGACCTTCCTTTGTCACCACCCTTCCCCCCTTCTCTATATCAGAATCTTTCTTCCCCACTCCTTGATGCTCTCATTTGATCCCTGCTCCATCTCTCCTCACATAATTGTCATCTATCTTGTTAGTTTTGCTCATGGGAGCTCCTCTCCGCTACTGTGAATTGGCATTTTATGCTTTAATTGTTTATTACTCTTTGAATAACAACAATTTTAATAAACATGTTTTAAAAAAATAGACATTTATTCTTATATGTTCTACCAACCCACATTTACTGAGTTCTGTGAAAGAAATAAAAAATGCATAACAATTCCAATAATAGTTGATATTATTTGCTATTCTTTTGTTAAAAACAGAGGCTTTAAAGAACAAGTGTCATGTGTGGCACCTTAGATGGCATATCCCAAGCCACAGTTATTTTAAATGAAGGCTGTGTCAGAGTTGTACAGGTGGTTAGGGCCTGCTCTAAGTGCCAACAACTTTTTTCAAAGCTTGTTTTGCTATAGGACCCAGGCTGCTAACAATGAATTACATTCGTCCCAAGAGCAAAAATACCTGCCTCATCACTTGCTTAACATGGAGCTCCCTACATGTGTGCTAAAAAAATTTTCAAGGCTTATGCTGCTGTAGGACTCAATCTGCTAACTTTTTCAGGGCTTATGTAAGAAGCCATAGGCTTCAGCCTGATAATAACTATCACGTTCAGCTGTGGAGTTCTTGAGTATATAACTCAGAAGCAATTATATTATAGATACAGTGGCCTTGGATCAACAGTTTTTTAATTTTTGCAACCTTGAATATTTTACTTTCTTGATTATAAAGTATCAGCATCAACACCTCTGTTGCTAATAAATTCCATATATTTAGTGCTCTTACAGTAAAGAGCCTTATTATCACGGTGCCCGTGATTTGCTGCAGTTACTTGTCTGTCACCAGTAGGGGGCTTCTATTGGCTGTCTGCAGATAGCCCGCCTCTTATTGACTATTTAAACCTGGATTGGGCACCCTTTGAGTGCCCTTTCGTGTTGTTTCTGACCTTCTTGCTATAGGGTGACCACATTTCCCTTCTGCCATTCCGGGACGTGGTCACCCTAGCTGAAGCTCCCGCGCGGTATGGCGAGTAATGCAGAGCGCTGGGAGTGATGTCATCTCCCAGCGCTCTGTATTACTAGAGCGCTTGCCTCCAGGTAAGCTGCATTGCCGCCCTGGATGTCAGCCTGCAAGCGGTGTGTCATATCATGGACGCCGCGAGCGGCGTCCATGATGTGACACACCGCTTGCAGGCTGACATCCAGGGCGGCTTGCCTTCATTCCGGGACACTTCATTGTCCCGGTTGAAGGGGACCCGGGACGCGGGACATAGCCCTGAAATAAGGGACAGTCCCGGACGTTCCGGGACCCGTGGTCACCCTATCTTGCTATCACTATGCTACTGATAGCTGGGCCTCTGTTCCAGTGTTCCTGAGTTCCTGATCTCATGTGTTCCTGAGTTCCTGATCTCTACTGTTCCAGTGTTTCCTGCATGCTGAAGTACTTCCAGTCCTGGTTCCGGCCTAGTCTCTGGTTTTGCAGTTCCTGCTGAACTTCGCTGCTGTTTTCTGACCTGACTGATCGTTGCTGGTTCCTGTCATCTCATCACCTGTCTTCAGTATCCTGGCGACCTTCTGCCTGGTCGCGTTGGTGACATTGCTACAATTCCGTGTTGGTCCCAGCGTGCGGACGCTGGTTTGCTCCCAAGCCTTGCGGCTATACAAACTCGCTTGTTACACCAGTGTGCGGTCACTGGTTTGCTCCAAAGCCTATCAGCTATACAAATCTGTGTTGGTCCCAGCGTGCGGATGCTGGTTTGCTCCTAAGCCTTGCGGCTATACAAACTCACTTGTTACACCAGTGTGCGGTCACTGGTTTGCTCCAAAGCCTTTCAGCTATACAAATCTGTGTTGGTCCCAGCGTGCGGACGCTGGTTTGCTCCTAAGCCTTGCGGCTATACAAACTCGCTTGTTACACCAGTGTGCGGTCACTGGTTTGCTCCAAAGCCTATCAGCTATACAAATCTGTGTTGGTCCCAGCGTGCGGACGCTGGTTTGCTCCTAGCCTTGCGGCTATACAAACTCACTTGTTACACCAGTGTGCGGTCACTGGTTTGCTCCAAAGCCTTTCAGCTATACAAATCTGTGTTGGTCCCAGCGTGCGGACGCTGGTTTGCTCCTAAGCCTTGCGGCTATACAAACTCGCTTGTTACACCAGTGTGCGGTCACTGGTTTGCTCCAAAGCCTATCAGCTATACAAATCTGTGTTGGTCCCAGCGTGCGGACGCTGGTTTGCTCCTAAGCCTTGTGGCTATACTACTCGCTTGTTACTCCAGTGTGCGGTCACTGGTTTGCTCGCTAAGCCTAACGGCTATACTATTCAGTGTTGTTTCCAGCGTGCGGACGCTGGTTTGCTCCAAAGCCTTGCTGCTTAACGATTCTGCTAATTTGCCAGTTCCATCTGACTGCTGCTATTATCTCTGGGCTGCCCTGCCCGGTATTGGTAAGGCCGGTAGAACCTTTTGCCACATTCCATCTGAGGTTGCCTTACCCGGTATTGGCAGGGCCGGTAGAGCCTACATTGTGTATCTATTGAGGCTGCCTTGCCCGGTAAATTGGTAAGGCCGGTAAAACCGTTATGCTATTCCATCTGCAGGTTGCCTTACCCGGTATTGGCAAGGCCGGTAGAGCCTAAAGACTGTCCTGTCCGGTATATTGACAGGACCGGTAGAGTCTGCCTTCTGTCTGTGCTATATTCTGTATATATATATATATATGTATGTTATTGCCATCCTAAGTTATCATTTATTATTTCAATAAAATTGATTTTTTTTACCTAAAACTTGTGTCTGAGAGTCATAATAAACCGTGACAGTACGAAAGGGCCATGACCTCAGACAGCAAGGGTGAAGGTAACGCACAGAATATCCATTGGAGGATGGATGTGCTCGAGCAACGTTTGGATCAGTTGGCAGTTGCAATTCAAACGATCCTTGAACGCACGGTACCTGCTGACCAATCTAGCTCTAGCCCGGTGGTCTCGCCAAGTCAGACACCGGAAAGTGATACCAGACCCCTAGGGGGTACTGTTAAAGGGTTAACGGCTTCTGCACCCTTGCCGCTAAGATATGATGGTGACCCTAGTCTCTGCAAAGGGTTCATCAATCAACTCGAAATCTTTATGGAATTGACGGCACACGCATTTCCCAATGATCGTAGTAAAGTGGGGTTCACGATATCACTGCTCACTGACAGAGCATTGGCTTGGGCTAACCCCTTGTGGGAGAATGCTAAACCTTGTACTAAGAACTTTAGTGAATTTGTGCGTTCCTTTTGAAGAGTGTTTGAGCCTCCTGGTAGAACCACCTCTGCTGCCAAACGCCTTATGGAGATACAACAGGGCAGGCGTACAGTGGGCGACTATGCCATCGAATTCCGCACATTGGCAGCAGAGGTAGGTTGGAATAACGAGGCATTATTGGCAGCCTTCTCTCAAGGCCTGAATGACCACATTAAAGACGAAATCGCTGCTAAAGATCTACCTATTGATCTAGATGATTACATTGAGTATGTTATGATAATTGACTCCAGAATACGTGAGAGATCAATTGCCAGAGATCGTAAGTTACGGTCAAAAAATAATGAGCCTAGTAGCATGTTTTGCCCACCCATCCCTCCCTTGGCATTGAAGTCTAGTGAACCAGTACGGGAAACAAGTGAACCTATGGAAATAGGCTTCACTAGACTATCCAAGGCAGAGAGACTATATCGCAAAAAACAAGGGTTATGTTTATACTGCGGTAAAAAAGGGCACTTGCTAAATTCCTGTCCGGTGCGTCCGGGAAACGCACACACCTAGGGTATCTTGGGGGACAGGCCCTAGGTGGTGTACAATCGTCCCCAGTGTCGGGCATAATGAAACCCACCATACAGGTGGTATTGTCTTGGGCACAACGCTCTGTGGAGGTTTTGGCCTTGGTTGACTCCGGTGCAGCAGGGTATTTTATGGATAATACCTTTGCTGAATTGCACGGAGTTCCACGCATTGAAAGAGAAAACCCCTTGACTATTGAAGCGATTGATGGTAGACCCTTAGAACCGCCTCAGGTTATATTTGAAACTATGCCATTGTCTATGACTATTGGGGCACTTCACAGAGAAGAGCAGCAGTTTCAACTGATTAATTCCCCGCACCATGCGGTGATATTGGGATTTCCGTGGTTACAGTTACATAACCCACAATTCGATTGGAAAAAGTGTGAAATTGCTGCTTGGTCCCAGTTTTGTATGGACAAGTGCGTCATCCAGCCTATTAAGGTCATGTGCACCTCCTCTGCTATGCCGGATGTGTACCAACAGTTTGGCGATGTTTTTAGCAAAGGAGAGGCTAGTATGCTACCCCAGCATAGACCTTATGATTGTTGCATTGAATTGCAGCCTGGTGCTGTACCTCCGAAAGGACGCACTTATCCATTATCTTGTGATGAAAATAAGGCTATGGAGGATTACATTTCTGATGCCCTTGCTAGAGGGATCATACGTAAATCTACCTCTCCAGCTGGGGCTGGGTTCTTTTTTGTAAAAAAGAAAAATGGCGAATTAAGACCATGCATTGACTACCGGGGCTTGAATAAACTAATGGCAAAAAACGCATACCCAATACCACTCATCACCGAGCTTTTTGACAGGCTTAAGGGCGCTTCGATATTTACCAAGTTGGACCTACGGGCCGCTTACAATCTGGTTCGCATTCGAGCAGGTGATGAGTGGAAAACTGCCTTTAATACTCGAGCTGGGCACTACGAGTATCTAGTAATGCCTTTTGGGCTGTGTAATGCACCCGCAGTTTTCCAGGAACTGATAAATGATGTTCTGAGAGATATGTTACAGACATGTGTTGTGGTGTACCTCGACGATATACTGATTTACTCCCAAAACATGGCACAGCACATCAAAGATGTATCCGCAGTATTGCTACGACTCCGTGAGAACAAATTATTTTGTAAAATGGAAAAATGTGAGTTTCATAGAACCAGTGTGCCATTCTTGGGGTTCATAATTGGCAATGATGGCATTGCCATGGACAAAGAAAAGTTGTCAGCTGTCCTACAATGGCCAAAACCCAAGGGTCTTAAAGCCATACAGCGTTTCCTGGGTTTCGCTAATTATTATAGGAGGTTTATTAAGAACTTTTCTTCCATTGTCAAACCTCTGTCCGATCTTACGCACAAGGGTGCTAATCCTTCTTGTTGGCCGGTATCTGCTGAGAAAGCCTTTGAGAATTTGAAGCTGGCATTTGCTGCGGCTCCTGTGTTATCCCACCCCAATCCTTTGCTTCCATTTACGTTAGAGGTTGATGCCTCAGATATTGGGGTCGGGGCAGTACTTTCGCAGCGACACGAGAAAGGTGGAACTCTCAGACCTTGTGGGTTTTTCTCTAAAAAGTTGACTGTCACTCAAAGCCACTATGAGATAGGTGACAGAGAATTATTGGCCATTATCCTTGCTCTTAAGGAATGGCGTCATTTGCTTGAAGGTACTAAGAATCCTGTCTTAATCCTAACAGATCATAAGAATCTGACCTATCTCTCGGAGGCCAAGAGATTGTCCTCTCGTCAGGCCAGGTGGGCACTGTTCCTGTCTCGATTTAATTTCATTGTATCATATTTACCAGGGTCAAAAAATATCAGGGCTGATGCACTGTCAAGACAATTTGAGGCCGACAGTGACAGAGTGGAAGCACCAGCTCCTATCATCCAACCTGATAGAATACTGGCTACTATACGCACGAGTATCACTTCTCCTCTAGGGGAGGAGATCCTGGCCTCTCAGGGGTCCGCTCCCCATGAAACCCCAGTGGGCAAATGTTTTGTCGCTGAATCATTTCGTACTAGGCTGCTCGAAACCTACCATTCCTCTAAGGCTGCGGGACATATTGGTAGAGACCAATTGTTATGGTCCCTTTCTCAGTTATTTTGGTGGCCTTCCATGAGAAACGATTGTGCCGAATTTACGAATGCCTGTGCCACCTGCGCCCGCGCTAAGACCCCGAGACATCTCCCTGTGGGCTTGCTTCAACCGGTGCCTAATGGCGAACGCCCCTGGTCTCATGTTTCCATTGATTTTATGGGAGAGTTGCCTATGTCGAAGGGGTACTCCTTTATATTCATGGTGGTGGACAGGTTTTCTAAAATGGCTCATTTCGTGCCCCTCCGTGGTCTTCCTTCAGCGAAGGAATTGGCAATGGTGTTCGCCAGAGAAGTATTCCGGTTGCATGGAGTGCCTAGGGTACTGGTGTCTGACAGGGGGAGCCAGTTTGTGTCTAGATTTTGGAGGGCATTTTGCCAACAGATGGGCATACAGCTGTCCTTCTCCTCTGCCTACCATCCCCAGACCAATGGAGCCGCTGAACGAGCTAATCAGGGCTTGGAACAATTTCTCCGTTGTTTCGTTACTGACCATCATGATAATTGGTCCGACTTGTTGCCTTGGGCAGAGTTCGCCAGGAACTGTGCGGTCAATTCTTCATCTGGGAGCTCTCCGTTTCTGATTAATTATGGGTTCCAGCCCTGTTTGCTTCCAGACTCATTTCAGACGCAACAGATTCCAGCTCTGGATGAGCATATCGAGCAACTCCGTTCCACATGGGCACAAGTTCAGAGGGCACTTGGTCAGTCATTTCAGCGTCATCAGCGCCATGCTAATCGCAGAAGGCTTCCAGCGGTTTCCTTTCAGGTTGGGGATAGAGTATGGCTTTCCTCCAGAAATCTCAAGCTGCAGGTTCCGTCTAATAAGTTGGCTCCTCGGTTTATTGGTCCATACAGAGTTATTCGCAAAATTAACCCTGTCTCCTATGCACTAGACCTACCTGCATCCATGCGTATCCATAATGTGTTCCATGTGTCCCTTCTTAAGCCTCTGGTTTGCAATCGCTATACTACCACACCTGTGGTGCCAGGACCTGTTGAGGTCGAGGGCCAGGAGGAGTACGAGGTTCAGAGCATTATTGATTCCCGTAGGCTTAGAGGAAGGGTACAGTACCTGGTACATTGGAAAGGGTATGGTCCTGAGGATCGATCATGGGTGGATAGTACGGACCTTCATGCACCTAGGTTAACTAGGGCCTTTCATGCCAATTACCCGCAGAAACCTAAACCCTATTCTAGGAGAGGGGGTCTTTGAAAGGGGGGTACTATCACGGTGCCCGTGATTTGCTGCAGTTACTTGTCTGTCACCAGTAGGGGGCTTCTATTGGCTGTCTGCAGATAGCCCGCCTCTTATTGACTATTTAAACCTGGATTGGGCACCCTTTGAGTGCCCTTTCGTGTTGTTTCTGACCTTCTTGCTATCACTATGCTACTGATAGCTGGGCCTCTGTTCCAGTGTTCCTGAGTTCCTGATCTCATGTGTTCCTGAGTTCCTGATCTCTACTGTTCCAGTGTTTCCTGCATGCTGAAGTACTTCCAGTCCTGGTTCCGGCCTAGTCTCTGGTTTTGCAGTTCCTGCTGAACTTCGCTGCTGTTTTCTGACCTGACTGATCGTTGCTGGTTCCTGTCATCTCATCACCTGTCTTCAGTATCCTGGCGACCTTCTGCCTGGTCGCGTTGGTGACATTGCTACAATTCCGTGTTGGTCCCAGCGTGCGGACGCTGGTTTGCTCCCAAGCCTTGCGGCTATACTAACTCGCTTGTTACACCAGTGTGCGGTCACTGGTTTGCTCCAAAGCCTATCAGCTATACAAATCTGTGTTGGTCCCAGCGTGCGGATGCTGGTTTGCTCCTAAGCCTTGCGGCTATACAAACTCACTTGTTACACCAGTGTGCGGTCACTGGTTTGCTCCAAAGCCTTTCAGCTATACAAATCTGTGTTGGTCCCAGCGTGCGGACGCTGGTTTGCTCCTAAGCCTTGCGGCTATACAAACTCGCTTGTTACACCAGTGTGCGGTCACTGGTTTGCTCCAAAGCCTATCAGCTATACAAATCTGTGTTGGTCCCAGCGTGCGGACGCTGGTTTGCTCCTAGCCTTGCGGCTATACAAACTCACTTGTTACACCAGTGTGCGGTCACTGGTTTGCTCCAAAGCCTTTCAGCTATACAAATCTGTGTTGGTCCCAGCGTGCGGACGCTGGTTTGCTCCTAAGCCTTGCGGCTATACAAACTCGCTTGTTACACCAGTGTGCGGTCACTGGTTTGCTCCAAAGCCTATCAGCTATACAAATCTGTGTTGGTCCCAGCGTGCGGACGCTGGTTTGCTCCTAAGCCTTGTGGCTATACTACTCGCTTGTTACTCCAGTGTGCGGTCACTGGTTTGCTCGCTAAGCCTAACGGCTATACTATTCAGTGTTGTTTCCAGCGTGCGGACGCTGGTTTGCTCCAAAGCCTTGCTGCTTAACGATTCTGCTAATTTGCCAGTTCCATCTGACTGCTGCTATTATCTCTGGGCTGCCCTGCCCGGTATTGGTAAGGCCGGTAGAACCTTTTGCCACATTCCATCTGAGGTTGCCTTACCCGGTATTGGCAGGGCCGGTAGAGCCTACATTGTGTATCTATTGAGGCTGCCTTGCCCGGTAAATTGGTAAGGCCGGTAAAACCGTTATGCTATTCCATCTGCAGGTTGCCTTACCCGGTATTGGCAAGGCCGGTAGAGCCTAAAGACTGTCCTGTCCGGTATATTGACAGGACCGGTAGAGTCTGCCTTCTGTCTGTGCTATATTCTGTATATATATATATATGTATGTTATTGCCATCCTAAGTTATCATTTATTATTTCAATAAAATTGATTTTTTTTACCTAAAACTTGTGTCTGAGAGTCATAATAAACCGTGACACTTATCTTATGCAGACGCAGACATCTCCTTTCCTCCATGCAGAAGGAGAAATATCTTTATCTTCTTATGGGTGTAAACACATAGACCACTTACTAAAAGCTAATTTCCAAGGTTTTTTTTTTTGCACATTTTCCAAGAATATGCTGCTACTATATGAGTTATGTTCAAAATCTGTGCCTTGTTCTGAATCTGACTACTGTTTCTCATGTTAGTTTATGGGCATATGGAACCTGCATATGCATACATTTTTGACTTTGATGTACAGTAGAACTTTCCACTTAAAGAAACCTACCTACATTGATTTTTTTCTTATTCCTGGTGTAGTTCACTCTACACTAGAAAATAAACTTGGTCATATCAAACAGGATTGGAGGATAGTGTATCTGAAATGCTGTTTTCTCTTCTTCTTCTTAGTAAATAGTAATAATGCAAGTGCAGATCCCTGTAATTTTGGAGGTCAAAAAACTGACCACCAGTGCTGTTATGGGAATTGGGAATCACAAATGATGTAAACAAATTAAGCTATGTGCTATACAGCAACAGCTGATAGGAATCAACATTTTTCCATATGGTATGGTTTTTGGTTTCAGTTTCTTGTCCCCAGATTGGCTGTTTTGGTGATCAGTAAGACAGAACACCACAGCCCTAAAGGGATATCAAGGCCATAGTCCCTCTTTGACTTTTTTGTGTGAAGCAACAGGGAAGTCATCAATACTATCTAAAATAAACATGTAGACAAAAATTGTCTTTTACAGTGTTGTGTTTTTGGTTGTTATCTTACTAAGCATAGGTTTCTGGTCCCCTGGTAAAGCTCAACAGTGAAAAAGGTTAAGTATACATAACCTATATTCTCCTTTATTACAAGTGTCCCCATCAGAAGACATTCTTCATTCTTGTAAAATGTTGATCACTGATAAATCATGGACCCTGGGAAATCATTTATTTTGTGGATCCACATTCTAAAAAAGTGGTCTGGCTTTACAATGATGTCCGCTGATAATGCAACTGTCATAATAGCCTGGAATACTGCCATTCCAAGAAAGCAAATTTATGGGCAGCCTGAAGGATTTTATTTTATAACACCATAAATTTTCAGTTGAAAATTACTAGCAGTCATAAATGTTGATATATGTTTTGAATATTCTTTAATACCCTGCTAAGAGACAGCCATTCAGAGCTCTCCTGTAATGCATTTTTCTTTTTAGGGTCAGTTTGGCTAATAAGTCCAGCTGCAGTTATCTCAATTGTAGGTATAAAAGCACAGATTAAATGTGGATAGGTTTGATTTATATTCATTACTAGCATGGAGGAGTAAATAAATATTTCTCCCAAGATCTTTGAAGTGTTAAGTGGAGAGACCCAGAAATGATGGCTTTGTCAGTGTTATAGATTCAGTGGACTATTCCCAGTCTTCTTTGGTTCAGAACTACATTCTGCAACCAGAGCATTTTCATGCTATTTTATATGTTCTTAAGGCCCTCCACAAAACAAAGTAGTATCTCTACACAAGCCTTATACCTTTTCACTGTGCTGATATGATTAAAAGAGAAGACATATCTTAACAAGCCAGGATAGGTACATTTAGGCATTTGTATCATTCATTAGCATGGTGAAACAAGTGTCACTTTTGAGGAAGATAGTTCCAGATGCAATTCAGTTCTATATAATGTCACACATGTCCTTATGTTAAATAAATTGATCAAGGGGAAGGAGTCAAAAGAAAAGGGTCCTGTAAATCATTATTATGCTTTCCCTAGGGGTATGAAAGGTCAAAATATGATGTTCCACTGACTCAACTCTTTGCACATGGTGCTAGGGTACTCCCTACCTAAAGCTATTATACAGTAAGGGTGATGGACTATGTACTTACAAGTTATAGTAACCCTTTAAATGTGAGAATTGCTGTTTTCAGCCCCATTGCATCAAAATTGTTGAATTACGGAAAGAAAAGAAAAAAAAAGAAAAGAAAAAAATACTTTACTTTCTTTGACAGAGGTGCTGCATTGACCAAAGCCAGTGTATCCTTATTTTATCCCCCCCCCACAAAAAAAAGGATTGTAATCATGATAAAAGCATCCATGTGCTCAGTAGGGATGGGTGAAAAGACAAATGGTGTTCTCGTGGGAAATTCTGAAAACAATAATTTTTCTCTTTTCTCATGGTAAATTCTATCTATAGAAAAATTATTTTTTCGCTCTTTTCTGATAATTCTTCGAGCAACTGTGCTTCAAACTGATTGGCTGGGATGTGTGTGTGTCAGCACATCTCAGCCAATGGCTGTGAGGGAATTGGATCTGAGGCTGCCCATATATAGGGCAGTCTCTGCTCTGGTTCCCTCATTGCAGAACGGACATCGCCCTGGAAGGAGGGAACCAGTGGCTCACAGCACTGTCTCCGCTGCCGCCGCCTCTGCGGCCATGCACAGCAGTGGAGACATACTAAAGCTAAGTCAACATACTTTGTTTCAGGGATATTGACCATATGTGCGCACATGTTCTCTGGGAGGCAGATTTTATTTGGCTATTTAATATGGCACTGTATATGTTTATTTTGTGGCACTTAATTAACCCGTTGAGGCAAGAGAGGCCCGCAACACATTGCTTTGCAATGCGTTGTATACCTCTCTGGCACTCAAGGGGTTCAACTATATCTTGTTTCAAAGATGTACTTATACTCTATTTTCTATTACAGGGCAGCAAGAGAAGAAAGAAGAGAGAACATAAGAAGGAAGAGAAGATAGAAGAGAAGCGACAAAAGAAGCGAAGGTAGAAGAAAGAAGAGAAGAGGAGCAGGGAGCTGAGGGCTCCGCTGGACATCAGGATTAATGGTAAGTGTAACTTTTCATGTGATGATGTTTTTCACTTAGTCGGCTTAACCCTATGAATGCTGGTGGGGTAATTATACCCCGCTGGCACTCATAGGGTTAATTCTACTAAGTTTTAACACAATTCAGGCACTTTGGATGTATTGATGTGGGTCGTGGGGTCCCATATCAATACATCCACTGAGGACTTTGTTTTTTTTTTGCCAGTTAACAGCTGTTTTAGCTGGCAAAAGATCTGATGTGGGACTCTACGGCCAAACAAACTGGGTCTTAAATTTTAGGCGGTAATGAGTCCCTCATCGGATCTTTTTCAGCTAACGCAGGCTATTGAATGACAAAGTGGAGCGTTTTTTTTGTTTCTGTGGGCCAAAACACACGTTAGTGTAGCGGCCAGTACACTAGATGAACTGCTGTTAGCAGTTCATTACATGGCCCTTTGAATGGCCTACTGCATGTTAAGACACCCGTTAGTCTTTTTTTTGGCTAACGGCTGCCTTTAAATCTAGCCCTAAGTGTCTCCACTGCAATTTACACCAGTGCTGCAACACCATTTTTACAGTAAGAACAAAGCTCTCTTACAGGTAAACTGTAACCCTCTTGCATGCAGTGGGGCCACTCCTTCGAGCTTGACTGTGTTCATAGGTATCAGTTACCAACCCATATTAAGGAAACAATTCCCATAGAGAAGTGTCAGTGACATGACCACCACGTACAACACCCCCACCACTACATATATCATGATTACCACCATCACCACCACCTATGTTAAACTGCTGCCACTGAGAAACCAGAATGGCTTTCTGTTATGATGATGCCGTGTGCTCTCCTAATTTTTTAGTATATTGTTATTGCTGTTCAGTGTATAATCCTTTTTCTGACTTCCCCATGCTTTCTATTTATTTATGGGCCCATAATTTCCTCCACCACACAATGTTCAGTTTGATCTGTAAGGATTGCATTATAAGTTTGACAGAATCTGATTTGTCAGAAATATGCTGGTCATGTCTTGGCACAAAATGATCAAACTTTGGCACAAATTCAGACATTTTCAGCTTAAAAATGTGGTCTAGCAATGTAGCAAGAATGTATTCTTCATTCTTCTTTATAGACACTATTCTATGATCCTGCTTAAAATATGCCAGCATACCAGTCACCAGCTGGTTCATATCTATGCTGTCATTATGAACATAATCACCCTGCTCTTTAGTGTTGAACTTATCCCTGCACCAGCAAGACTAACCAACAAGGTGGACCCCTCAAAAGACTTCAGGTGCTCAAAGATGTCTTACATAAGTTGCCAATGACCAGATGACATACACCGCAAAAGCCTTCCAGTTAAGTATTGTATATTTGCTGATGACCTTTTCTGCTCATGCAGATGTTCAAGCATGTTCAATGTGGAATTCCACTTAGTAAGGACCTCCATTTTCAACTGGTGCAAGGTTGGTACTCTCTTGTATAGTATATAATACATTGCAAACACTGTGAGATCAGCTAAAATATGCACAGATTTAGTGGGTGATAATCAGCATTTCTCTAATGGTTCCACTTTCTGACAGAAAGTGAGTGACTACTAGGTTATAAACATGGGAGAAACGGAGTATATGCACAATATCTGCCATTCTCATAGCAGCTATGAATTTGGTGCCATTGTCAACAGACACAAAGCCAAGTTTTAAGCAGCAGGGTACAAGCTATTCATATTCATATAGGACTTGCTGCTGTTCTTTAAGACAGCTATAACTGTATGGGACTGTCTCTCAAAGCTCTCCATATATAAAGTGGCATACACATGGTAAGGACAACTCTGCATCTGGACCTTTCTACTATTGGCAGAGATGGTGGTGTCCTGCTGTTGTTATTTCTGTTTCATGCTGCTGCATACTAATGTGAAGGATACCCAGTGTGCATTCAGTGTCATGTAGGAGTGCTTCTGTTGTTGCTGGACTTTACCCCTCTTGCATGCCATTGGTTTTTCTCCCTATCACGCCAATGATTGTACTTCTGGTAGGATCTCAATGAGTAGGTGCCTAGATAGGATCTTGCTTTACCCCTGCTTACACAAAGGCAATGGACAGCAAAATGTTTAGCTTTTGGATTGTGAGTGACGTTTCCTTAGACTGAAGTGTTCTTAATAGAATTCTACTACAACTAGAGGTACTAGATCTTACAATGATGATAACAGTAAGCTCTACACTTTCAGCATCAGCAGAAACTCTCCAGACTAGGGGTGAGGGTGATCTTGACCTGTGGTGCTGCTTACTTAATATTATAGATGGCTAGTATGGCTTCTTGGGGGCTGCCCTTCTAAGTGGCAATGCTGATGATGATGACCAAGATTGTTGTTGTTTTGTTGGTTTTTTTTTGGCTTATTCTCTTAGCCAGATTTTCAATGTGATCTCTAAAACAGTTAATAATCAAGCTTAGTGCTTCTTTCCAGTGGTAGAAGATTTTACCTTTCAGCTAGCCCACACATCCTTTGAGGTTCCCTCCCCTGGCCACACTGACGGTACAAGAGCTCTCCTCATTGTGCTCCAACTCAGAGTATGCAAGATTCTCTCAGTAGCTTGCTAGCGAAGCAAACAGGCAAATAAGAAGACCTAACCAGATGACGAATGCTTTTAAACTGAGAGAGTGAGACACAGCATTATGGCTTTATGGGGCAATAACACTGAGATGATTCAAGCCCAAGAGAAGTGTAATATGATTGTGGAATTGTGACCTTTTTTATCTCGGCATTCATTTATTAAACATACTTCATTTAGATATATTGCCCCTGTGTTTTGTTAACTTTAATCTTTTCATCAATAACACTGGTATAAATGGCAGCATGATTTGGAGGAAGGAAGGGGTATTTATCCATCACATTTGTTTTTCCATCTTCATTTTATTTCATTATTCATCTTCTTTGCATCCACTGAAGCATTGACATTTCATTATAATCTGCTAAGAATTTATACAAGTATCATGATAAGGGGATTTTCATATCATCTTCTAATTTCTGGGTCCAGATTATTTGTAGACAGTGTCAGCTGATAAATGATTTATTATATTTATGTACCTTGTAGGTTGGCCACTGTTATTTATTTTTTTTAGTAAAGAATGGTTTAAAGGGATAGTAATGTTTCACAAAAACAGCAGCTCCAATTAATCTTCATAGTATTTGGGCCACAGAGAGTGTTATTTCATTACTGTGAGTTCAAGAGTAAATGAAGGATAAAGTTTTCCCCTCCCACCCCTTTTACCTAGTGAAAGCCATCTCTTCTCAGATGTGAAATCTGGTTGTAAGACTGACAGATAACAGAAGGGGAAAATCTTCCTATGAGAACAATGAAAACCCTGCCCCCCTTGACAAGTTTTTCAGGTTTTTCCCTTATCTTAATTGAAGATTGTCCCTCTCTGCAATCTACCTGGGCACCTCCCTTCTGCTCTGGCTGAGCAGTGTTACATCAGTAAAAGGGGTGGGAGGGGGATATTCAAAAAACAAAAAATGGAGATGTACAGGCGCCCAAATGGTTAATACCACAGATATACCTCAAAATCCTCAAACAGGAGACATGCTCTGAACGACCAGCTGCTACCAAAACCCCAGACTGGTGTGAACACAATCAATAGAAACAAAAAATCAAAATGGGGGAGCGCTAAAGAAAAATAAATGAAAATGAGCCAAAGCAATAATCACCCCTATTCTAATACCTCCTGTGAATAATAAATCAAATGACTATACAGTAGCTATAAAATACACAAACAGTATTTATTAATACATGTTTATACACACATCAAATAAAATAAAAAAATTATACTCTACAATGTATACAAGTATACAGGCATATGCAGCAAAACCAATAAAATAAATAAAAATTAAAATAAAAATACATAGAGGTAACAGAAACTCTATGTCCTGAACTGAGGTGACCCTTGAAGATTGTCCTTATTGCCTCGTCTGTATATGTTATCCAGATCTTCTCCTCCACCACTAAATCTCCATTCTATCTTAATCAAGCATATAATATACGGTATACCCCTCCGGCGGCTACCGCTACACACACATTCGAGCGGCTTGATGCACTCACCGGGTCCCGTAATACGTCAGCGGGCAGATCGTGGGAGGTGTATTTGAACTTAATCCAAATGAAATGGCAAACACCCAACAATGTAGCAGGTACAATGTAGCAGACACGATGTAGCAATATGCCCCTCCGGCGGCAGCCGCCTCTTATGATGTCCCAACGGCCAGCTGCAATCACCGGGTCCTGCTCCTAGGGCTTCTCCCGCAATGTATATTTAGCCAATTGCTGGGAAACTTCCTCTCAAGATAGATCCAGATGAACAGACAAACGTATAACGGACAAATAGCAGGGAACCTCCCCTCAGGAACACTCCAAGCAAGAAGACCAGTAACTGATCAATATATTTATCGGATCTTCACCGTACAGACACAGAGTTAACTGACTCCATATATAGATAGTCTCATCCAACGCGTTTCTTGCCTCCAGGGCACTTCATCAGGGATAAGCATAATAGCACAATTGGCTGAATATACATTGCGGGAGAAGCCCTAGGAGTAGGACCTGGTGATTGCAGCTGGCCGTTGGGACATCATAAGAGGCGGCTGCCGCCGGAGGGGCATATTGCTACATCGTGTCTGCTACATTGATTTTTTTGTGGGAGGGGGATACTTTATCATTCAATTACTCGTGAACTACAACTCTGACAGAATTAAAATAACACTCCCCAAGGTCCAAATACTATGATGATTAATTAGAGCTGCTTTGATTATGAAACATTACTATCCTTTTAAATGTCAAGCTTCTTTTGAACAATAAAGTTTTAAAGACATATATGTAAATATTTTCTTTTCACTTTACGTTTGATTTAAAGGGACACTAATGCCCCATAAAAATTCTTCTTGTTTTGTAGAGCTTAAAAAAAATAAATTATGTTGCACAAATCCTCCCTCTCAAACTTTTACGGTTTGAGAGATATTCGCATGTAAAGTTTCCCCCTTCTCCTAACGTCAGTGCTGTGCTGACAGCAGGACATCCCGGTCCACAGCTCTGCAGCAGAGCCGAAATCACATTATTTAAAAAGAATAACATCATTAGAATGGTCTACAAAGTGTGCCTGGTTTGCAAGCACACTTTGTAGACCGTTCCAATGAAGTAGTTCTTTTTAAATAATGCAATTTCGGCGCTGCTGCAGAGCCTCCTCGAGTCGGCCGACTCGAATCTCCTGCTGTCAGCTTTTCAGATGACATCAGGAAAAGGGAAGCTTTAGATGCTAATATCTCTCAAACATTAAAGGTTTGAGAGATAGGATTTGTGCTACATAATTTATTTTTTCAAACTCTACAAAACAATAAGAATTTTGTATGGGACATTACTGTCCCTTTAAGTGATCTATTGAGATAATTTTAGTGCTTCTCATCTCAGTCTATTTAAACAACCTCTCTGTTCATAATCAAATCTGTATACTCATCAATGGAACTGTAATCATTAACATATCACAGTCAACTCATTCATTGGTGTGATTTGCATAGCTCTAAATGTTATATTTCCTTCTCTTGCAGTAACAGTGTTGAACAGTGAAAATTAGTAGTTTAAATACAAATGCATTCAACAATATATTGTGATGTTATTGCGATGATGATGGTGCACTTGGACACACCAAAACACTGATCCACACAAATAAAAAATAATGTTAAATTAAGCACCAAGAACACCATAGTGTCATGGGTTTCTTCAATGTTGTGTATCTATGTATGTGTGGCACTGGCAGTAGTTCATTGAGCACCAAGCTTCTGTACATTAATCCTGGCTAATGTCTATGTATTTATGTGGCTGCTTTGTGCTGCTTTCCCCAAGTTGTGGGCAGTACCAGAGTGTATGGAAGTTTTGCTGCCTGCTGTTCTTCTATTCCTCATGCTATAGGGATGGCATCAAGTTAGAGCTTTTTCACATCAAAATAGTGTGCTGGCAGAGTTGTGTTTGTCACTATATAGTAAAGGAGCGCTCACATAAACATTGAGAAATGTGTCAGATCTGCAAGACTACATATTAATACTGCAGATGAGCTGCACTGGAAAAGTCACTCTTTTTCTCAAAGTATAATATACTGAGATATTTTTACACATTAAGAAAACATGCCTATTTATAAAAGTAAGAACAATGAGATAGCAATTTCTATATACATAATAAAAACATTTTATATAACTACACAGATATTGAATAGGACAATTTTATTATAGTATAATGTGACCATATACAGTTCAATTCCATTTTATTGCACCTCAGCACCTCTGCCTACTTTTGCATGTTGTTCCCTCTCGCTAGTTGTGGATTTATAGACAGTTGAAACATTTCTTAAGTAGAATTGAAATCTCATACACATTTCTAACCTAGGTAGGTGTTCTTCAAGCATCAGTCAAATTTTATATATATATATATATATATATATATATATATATACACAGGGCTCACAATTTCTACTCTCCGCTAGCCAATGGAGAGTGAAAATTTAGCCCTGGCGAGTAGAAATTCAGCCCTGGTTGGTATGTTATGGATTGCAGTGGCAAGTAACTTTTCAGGTCTGGCTAGTAGCCAATTTTAAGCCCTGTATATATATATATATATATATATATATATATATATATATATATATATATATATATATTGCATTTAATTTGTGTCATATTCTTTATGGTGGTTGTTTTAGTTTGCAATCTGATTAAAGACAACTGACACAATATGACCCGTTCAGATTTTTAAGTCTATTATTTTCAGTACACGCAACTTCCTAGGGCAGTGGGAAGACCAGCCCAATGGCAGAGGGTGCTAAGAATCACTGTAATCATTGGCATGCTTAACATTCTATGAGTACAGTTTCACGCTTAGAGAAACTAGTACAAGAACTGAACAATATCACTGAACAATATCAACTGGGACATTATTGGCTTATGTGAGACTCATAAAAAAGACTACGATTTTGTCAAATTAGAAGATGGACACTGGCTATGCAAAAAAGGAACCAATGATGGCCAATGTGAAAGAATGGGATTCTTAATTAACAATAGATTGAAAGACTCAGTCATAAATATTGAAAGTATTTCTGAAAGAATCGCTTCCTTTGCTATCAAATTAAAGTCACTATGTTCTTCAAATGATTCAAGTTTATGCCCCTACTATTAGCCATAGATGATGAAGTTGAAGAATTTTATGATGATTTATTACTCCTCTACAAACAGGATAATTACCACTACCAGTTTATAATGGGAGATTCCAATGCATGAATTGGCAAGATGCAAAATGGTGAAAAATTGATTGTACCATACGGAACTGGAAAAAGAGATGATAGAGTGAACCAACTGTTCAGATTTGCATATGAAGAAAATTTTTACATCATGAATATGTTATACGGAAAAGGGCGCCAGAGAAAATGGACATGGAGACAGCAGACAACATTGAGAATTTTGTTGAGGGCTAAGGCAAGACATCACACTCCCTCAGTTGTATACTGTAGAGAGGAAAAACACACACAGTAGTTGAGTAATATCCAGCAAATGCACAAGTGGAAGAGGGAAAGGTGGAGCAATGCAGGGACGTGGGAGTAAAGTGGTAGCTCAAATACTGACTGCAGCAGTGGTAACTGTAGCATATGCAGGTTGTACTTTATTTTTTTTATCACTTGACATTATCATGAATATGTGGCAGTGTCACTTAAACAGGAAGTTATTGTTGCGGGCAAAGGACAAATGCTCTCTGCATGCTAACTAGTGATGAGCGAGCACCCCAATGCTCGGGTGTTCGGGTGCTCTGACCGAGCACCCCCTGAGGCTCGAGTGCTCGGCCGAACACCCGAGCCCCATTGAAGTCAATGGGAGGACTCGAGCATTACACCAGGCACCCCCTGCTCTGATGAGGGGAGGGTGCCTGGTCCATAGGAAAAGGGCAGAAAATTATGGAAACACTACAGAAATGGTTCAGGGACAGCATAGGGAGGATGTCTGGATGCACCTTGGACTCCAACATCGCTGCTGGGAACGATCTTTCGCCCGTAGTACGCCATTTTTACAGACTGACCATAAAAAACACAAAAAAGAAAATAAAAACGACTTTAGGCGAAAAATTGTTACCAAACAATATTTGCTGTATATTTACTTGTATATCATCTGCAAATTCTCCCAAAAATTTCCTTGATTTTCAGAACTGAGGCCATGATTAAGAGGGAAACGTGCGCAGAGGCAAATTCTCCCAAAAATTTCCTTGATTTTCAGAACTGAGGCCATGATTAAGAGGGAAACGTGCACAGAGTCAAATTCTCCCAAAAATTTCCTTGATTTTATTGAACTGAGGCCATGATTAAGAGGGAAATGTGCACAGAGGCAAATTCTCCCAAAAATTTCCTTGATTTTATTGAACTGAGGCCATGATTAAGAGGGAAACGTGCGCTGAGCTGACCATCTAAAACATTATGGGTGAGGGTCTGCTGCAGAGCTGACCATCCTAAACATTATATGCGAAGGCCCGCTAGTGAGCTGACGCTATAAAACATTATATGAGAGGGCCCGCTAGAGAGCTGACCCAATAAAACATTATATGAGAAGGCCCGCTGGTGAGCTGACCTACATAAAAATTGGCAAACAGGGCCCGCTGGTGAGCTGGCCCTATATAAAAATTATATCACAGGGCCCGCTGGTGAGCTGGCCCTATATAAAAATTATAGCACAGGGCATATGGAAGAGGAGGAGGAGGATGAGAAGATTAAGAGTCAACCATATACCCGTTTTTTGGGTGGAAGGGGTGAATGGGAATACAGAGTATTCACATCATTGTAAATAACATATATAAAGTGAGTTTATGTTCCCCCGGGGCTTTCCTCCAGTGGAGTGGAGAAGTCAGGGGAAATCCAGGCCTTGTTCATTTTTATAAGTGTCAACCTATCAGCATTGTCGGTGGAAAGGCGGATACGCTTATCTGTTATGATGCCACCAGCAGCACTAAATACCCGCTCAGACAGAACGCTGGCGGCAGGGCAGGCCAGCACCTCCAAGGCGTAGAGTGCCAGTTCATACCACGTGTCCAGCTTGGACACCCAGTAGTTGTAAGGCACAGAGGGATCATTGAGGACGCTGACACGGTCTGCTACGTACTCCTTCACCATCTTCCAAAACTTTTCCCTCCTTGTGACACTAGGCTGAGCATCAGGGTGAGGGTGCTGGCGGGGTGTCATGAAGGTGTCCCACGCCTTGGAGAGTGTTGCCCTGCCTTTCTCGGAACTGCTGTGTGCTCCCCTTTTCTCCCCTTCTCGGTTGGCCAAGGTAGCACGTACTCTGCCGCCAGCGTTGTCAGATGGAAAATTTTGGAGCAATTTTTCGACAAGAACCTTCTGGTATTGCAACATTTTGCTTGTCCTCTCCACCGGAGGAATGAGAGATGAGAAATTCTCTTTGTAGCGGGGGTCCAGAAGGGTGAACACCCAGTAATCCGTGTTGTCTAAAATGCGTACAACGCGTGGGTCACGGGAAAGGCAGCCTAACATAAAGTCAGCCATGTGTGCCAGAGTACCAACAGGCAAGATTTCGCTGTCCTCACCAGGAGGATGACTCTCAATATCCTCATCCTCTTCCTCCTCTTCTGCCCACCCACGCTGAAGAGATGGAACTAAAGTTCCATGGCTACCCTCTGTAGCGGAGGCAACCGTGTCTTCCTCCTCCTCCTCCTCCTCCGCCTCCTCCAATTGTCGCTGAGAAGACGAAGTGAGGGTGCTCTGGCTATCACCTTGTGTAAGCTCTTCCTCCCCCATTTCCACCTCTTCCACATGCAAAGCGTCGGTTTTAATTGTGAGCAGCGAGCGTTTCAGTAGACACAGAAGTGGGATGGTTACACTGATAATAGCGTTATCGCCGCTCACCATCTGTGTCGATTCCTCAAAATTGCGTAAAACCTCGCAGAGGTCTGACATCCATTCCCACTCCTCACTTCTGATTACAGGAAGTTGAACGGAGAGGCGACGACCGTGTAACAGCTGGTACTCCACTACTGCCCTCTGCTGCTCACAAAGCCGGGCCAACATGTGGAAGGTGGAGTTCCAGCGCGTGCTCACGTCACACAGCAGCCGGTGAGCTGGCAATTGTAAGCGCTGCTGCAGCTTCAACAGGCCGGCTGAAGCTGTTGATGACTTACGGAAATGTGCACACACGCGGCGCACCTTGGTCAAGAGATCATGCACATTGGGGTAGGTTTTTAGAAATCGCTGCACCACTAAATTAAATACATGCGCTAGGCATGGTACGTGTGTGAGCTTGCCGAGCTCCAAAGCCGCCACCAAGTTACGCCCATTATCACACACAACCATGCCTGGTTGCAGGTTGAGTGGCGAGAGCCACTGCTCGGTCTGGTGACTAATCCCCTGCAACAGCTCTGAGGCCGTGTGCTGTTTGTCCCCAAGGCAGATCAGCTTCAGCACGGCCTGTTGACGCTTCCCCACTGCAGTGCTACACTGCTTCCAGCTACTGGCTGATGGGGGAGTGGCGGTGTGTGTAGAGAATTCGGAGGTGGAAACGGAGGAGGAGGAGCCAATAACGTAGGTGCTGGTGGAAACCCTGATGGAGGTAGGGCCCGCAATCCTCGGCGTGGGTAGCACCCGTGCCATCCCAGGGTCCGAGTCGCTCCCAGCCTCCACGACATTCACCCAGTGTGCCGTCAGGGAAATGTAGCGTCCCTGGCCACAAGCACTTGTCCATGTGTCAGTCGTTAAGTGGACCTTCCCAGTAACTGCGTTGGTCAGGGCACGGGTGATGTTACGGGACACATGGTGGTGTAATGCGGGGATGGCACACCGGGAAAAGTAGTGGCGGCTGGGGACCGCGTACCGAGGGACAGCTGCTGCCATCAGGCTGCGGAAGGACTCAGTGTCCACAAGCCTAAATGGCAGCATTTCTATGGCCAGTAATTTTGAAAGGTGTGAGGTTAGTGCTATGGCCTGTGGGTGGGTGGCTGGGTACTTTCTCTTGCGCTCAAATGCCTGGGGTAACGACATTTGGACGCTGTGCTGGGACAGGGAAGTGGATGTGGTCGCTGATGGTGCTTCAGATGCTACAGGTGCAGGGCGGGAGGTATGCGGGCCTGCGCCTTCGACAGGCGATTGGCCGGCACCGAAAACAGGGGAAGAGGAGGCAGTGGTGTGGCCTGCAGACACAGATTGGCGATCCGGGCGTTCCTCCCACTTATTACGGTGCTTGGATGCCATGTGTCGGATCATGCTGGTGGTGGTGAGGTTTCTAGTGTTCATGCCTCGGCTCATTCTGGTGTGGCACAGGTTGCAAACTACAATTCTTTTGTCGTCCGCACTTTCCTTAAAAAAACGCCATACCGCGGAACACCTACCCCTTGGCAAGGTAGATTTACGCAAGGGGGTGCTCCGTGGAACATTTGCGGGCCGGTTTGGTGCGGTCCGCCTTCTTTCTGTAGCCACACCACTGCCTCTTCCAGCCTGTTGCGGTGCTGCAGATGGCTCACCCTCAGGACTGCTGTCATCGCTCGGCTCTACACCTTCCCAGGTGGGGTCAGTCACCTCATCGTCCACCAAGTCCTCCTCCACTTCCTCACTCTGATCATCCTCCTCAAGTCTTGATCCCACCACATACTCAGTCATTGACAACTGTATAACATTCTCCTCAACAAGGTCTTGAGACGGAAATAGTGGTTGATTTAATGGCAACTGTGTCTCATCATCATCATCATCATCCACTACTTCCTTTGACCTTAAATGCCGTTCACATCTGTCATCTTCTTGTGATTGGGTAGCCTCTAGAGGTTGTGAATCAGGGCACAAGATGTCATGTTCCTCTGCAAGCGTGCTTGGAGAGAGGGTCAAATGAAGGATTGGTGATGAGACGAGCTCCTCACTATATCCCAGTGTGGGATCACTTCTTTGACCAGACCGTGTATGGTGGGAGGAAGGATGATCAGAGTGAGGATTATGTTGACCAGACTCTTGGCTACTGAGAGTGGACTTGGTGGAAGACAGGGTGGTGCTTAACCGACTGGAAGCAGTATCAGCTGTCATCCAACCGACCACCTGTTCGCAGTGGTCGGACCTCGAGAGTGATGTCCTGCGACGCCCTGTAAAATTACACATGAAGCTAGGTATGGTGGATGTCTTTCTTTCTTGTGCTCTGGCACCAGGCACAGTTTCTCCGCGTCCTGACCCGCGCCCTGAACTTTCAGGATCACGTCCACTTCCCCGTCCCTTTTTACCCGCCTTCTTCATCTTACACAGAATATGTGACTTTAATATTTGAGTTTGAAAACTTAACAGTATTTCTTATTATTCTGCAACTCTGCACAGTACACAGAATAGGCTGCTAAACGGCGGTGAAACACACTGAATGGAATATGTGACTTTAATATTTGAGTTTGAAAACTTAACAGTATTTCTTCCTATTCTGCAACTCTGCACAGTACACAGAATAGGCTGCTAAACGGCGGTGAAACACACTGAATGGAATATGTGACTTTAATATTTGAGTTTGAAAACTTAACAGTATTTCTTATTATTCTGCAACTGTACAGAGTACACAGAATAGGCTGCTAAACTGCGGTGAAACACACTGAATGGAATATGTGACTTTAATATTTGAGTTTGAAAACTTAACAGTATTTCTTATTATTCTGCAACTCTGCACAGTACACAGAATAGGCTGCTAAACGGCGGTGAAACACACTGAATGGAATATGTGACTTTGATATTTTAGTTTGAAGACTTAACAGTATTTCTTCCTATTCTGCAACTCTACACAGTACACAGAATGTGCTGCTAAACTGCGGCGAAGCACACTGAATGGAATATGTGACTTTGATATTTTAGTTTGAAGACTTAACAGTATTTCTTCCTATTCTGCAACTCTGCACAGTACACAGAATAGGCTGCTAAACTGCGGCGAAGCACACTGAATGGAATATGTGACTTTGATATTTTAGTTTGAAGACTTAACAGTATTTCTTCCTATTCTGCAACTCTGCACAGTACACAGAATGTGCTGCTAAACTGCGGCGAAGCACACTGAATGGAATATGTGACTTTGATATTTTAGTTTGAAGACTTAACAGTATTTCTTCCTATTCTGCAACTCTGCACAGTACACAGAATAGGCTGCTAAACGGCGGTGAAACACACTGAATGGAATATGTGACTTTAATATTTGAGTTTGAAAACTTAACAGTATTTCTTATTATTCTGCAACTGTACAGAGTACACAGAATAGGCTGCTAAACTGCGGTGAAACACACTGAATGGAATATGTGACTTTAATATTTGAGTTTGAAAACTTAACAGTATTTCTTATTATTCTGCAACTCTGCACAGTACACAGAATAGGCTGCTAAACGGCGGTGAAACACACTGAATGGAATATGTGACTTTGATATTTTAGTTTGAAGACTTAACAGTATTTCTTCCTATTCTGCAACTCTGCACAGTACACAGAATAGGCTGCTAAACGGCGGTGAAACACACTGAATGGAATATGTGACTTTAATATTTGAGTTTGAAAACTTAACAGTATTTCTTATTATTCTGCAACTGTACAGAGTACACAGAATAGGCTGCTAAACTGCGGTGAAACACACTGAATGGAATATGTGACTTTAATATTTGAGTTTGAAAACTTAACAGTATTTCTTATTATTCTGCAACTCTGCACAGTACACAGAATAGTCTGCTAAACGGCGGTGAAACACACTGAATGGAATATGTGACTTTGATATTTTAGTTTGAAGACTTAACAGTATTTCTTCCTATTCTGCAACTCTGCACAGTACACAGAATGTGCTGCTAAACTGCGGCGAAGCACACTGAATGGAATATGTGACTTTGATATTTTAGTTTGAAGACTTAACAGTATTTCTTCCTATTCTGCAACTCTGCACAGTACACAGAATAGGCTGCTAAACTGCGGCGAAGCACACTGAATGGAATATGTGACTTTGATATTTTAGTTTGAAGACTTAACAGTATTTCTTCCTATTCTGCAACTCTACACAGTACACAGAATGTGCTGCTAAACTGCGGCGAAGCACACTGAATGGAATATGTGACTTTGATATTTTAGTTTGAAGACTTAACAGTATTTCTTCCTATTCTGCAACTCTGCACAGTACACAGAATAGGCTGCTAAACTGCGGCGAAGCACACTGAATGGAATATGTGACTTTGATATTTTAGTTTGAAGACTTAACAGTATTTCTTCCTATTCTGCAACTCTGCACAGTACACAGAATGTGCTGCTAAACTGCGGCGAAGCACACTGAATGGAATATGTGACTTTGATATTTTAGTTTGAAGACTTAACAGTATTTCTTCCTATTCTGCAACTCTGCACAGTACACAGAATAGGCTGCTAAACGGCGGTGAAACACACTGAATGGAATATGTGACTTTAATATTTGAGTTTGAAAACTTAACAGTATTTCTTATTATTCTGCAACTGTACAGAGTACACAGAATAGGCTGCTAAACTGCGGTGAAACACACTGAATGGAATATGTGACTTTAATATTTGAGTTTGAAAACTTAACAGTATTTCTTATTATTCTGCAACTCTGCACAGTACACAGAATAGGCTGCTAAACGGCGGTGAAACACACTGAATGGAATATGTGACTTTGATATTTGAGTTTGAAGACTTAACAGTATTTCTTCCTATTCTGCAACTCTGCACAGTACACAGAATAGGCTGCTAAACGGCGGTGAAACACACTGAATGGAATATGTGACTTTAATATTTGAGTTTGAAAACTTAACAGTATTTCTTATTATTCTGCAACTGTACAGAGTACACAGAATAGGCTGCTAAACTGCGGTGAAACACACTGAATGGAATATGTGACTTTAATATTTGAGTTTGAAAACTTAACAGTATTTCTTATTATTCTGCAACTCTGCACAGTACACAGAATAGTCTGCTAAACGGCGGTGAAACACACTGAATGGAATATGTGACTTTGATATTTTAGTTTGAAGACTTAACAGTATTTCTTCCTATTCTGCAACTCTGCACAGTACACAGAATGTGCTGCTAAACTGCGGCGAAGCACACTGAATGGAATATGTGACTTTGATATTTTAGTTTGAAGACTTAACAGTATTTCTTCCTATTCTGCAACTCTGCACAGTACACAGAATAGGCTGCTAAACTGCGGCGAAGCACACTGAATGGAATATGTGACTTTGATATTTTAGTTTGAAGACTTAACAGTATTTCTTCCTATTCTGCAACTCTGCACAGTACACAGAATGTGCTGCTAAACTGCGGCGAAGCACACTGAATGGAATATGTGACTTTGATATTTTAGTTTGAAGACTTAACAGTATTTCTTCCTATTCTGCAACTCTGCACAGTACTCAGAATGTGCTGCTAAACTGCGGCGACGCACACTGAATGGAATACGTGACTTTGATATTTTAGTTTGAAGACTTAACAGAATGTGCTCTAATCTGCAACTTTGCACACTAAACAGAATGTGCTCTAATCTGCAACTTTGCACACTAAACAGAATGTGCTCTAATCTGCAACTTTGCACACTAAACAGAATGTGCTCTAATCTGCAACTGTGCACACTAAACAGAATATTTTTTTTTTTTTTTTTTTTTTTTTCCCCCCCCCACACAAAATAACCTGCTGCCCCCACACACAGTAGTCCTAAAAAGGACTTTTGGTTCTTTTTTGTCACAATTTTTTTTTTTCCTCCCTACACTGCCTTTCCCTTCCTATCCTCAGCTCTCCCTGGCTCAGACTGAGCCGAACTCGATGGTCAGGTGCTATACAGCACCCGACCACGGGTTCTGGACAGCCAATCAGTGTAATGCCAGCAGCCAACATGGCTGCTGGCATTACACCGATGTCAGAGCCTCCCTGCACGTTTATTGGCTGCGCAGCAGCCGCAAAACGTGCGGGGAGGAGACCCGAACATGGCGGGCGAGCACATGCGGTACTCGTACGAGTACCGCCATGTGCCGAGCAGAGCGATGCTCGAGCCGATCCGAGCATCGGCCGAGCATGCTCGCTCAACACTAATGCTAACACATTTTTCAAGGTATATTTTGCTGTAGGACTCACAACTTTCACTTACAGCAACTTAGTTCTCCACTACAGACCCTTGGAAGAAGTAATATTGTGCTGGGCAATCTTGCACCATTGGAAACATGGGTGAAAAATGTGTTGGAATAGGCAAAATATGCCAGCATACCAGTCACCATCTGGTTCATATCTGTGCTCTCATTATGAGCAGAATCATCAGCACCACTTATCCCTGTACCAGCAAGACTAACTAACAAGATGGTTGGTTATATATGGCTGTAGAAAACTTTCGTGTGATGGATAAAAAATTTTCTACCCATTGATTTCAATGCAATGAGCTAGGTGAAAAAAGCAGGAAACCAGCACTTTTCACGGGAAAATTTTTGCCAATTTCAGTTTGAGGTAAACATTTTCGCCCATCCCTAGTCAGGACGGGGGTCAAACTGGGCAGTCCATGGAGAAGCCAAGAGGATGAGACAAGGACAAAGTCACAGAACTAGCTAAGGTCAGAGCAAAGAGCGATCTGGATACTGTTGAAGTACAGAGGAACAATCAAGGACATAGTTAAACTGAGCAGGGTAGATTCATAAAAGAGAGCAAACACAGGAACTGAAGAGTCAGGTGTTAGTTAGGCTAATGAGGCTGGCAAGGTAGAATGAGTGTCTATCTCTCAACAGGGCACATTGAAAAAGGTAACGACATCCAATCCAATGCAAGGGAGGGGAGACAGAAGACACAGGTGACTGCGATTGTGACAGACACATAGCAAGAAGATCTGACCTTAGACGGATCAAGCACATTTTTGGAATGGATTCCACTTAATACTAAGCACCCAAGAACAAGACCAAAGACAGGAAGGGTAGATGAAATTATCATATATGTCTATCTATCTATCTATCTATCTATCTATCTATCTATCTATCTATTTATCTGTCTGGCTGTCTATCTAATATATATATATATATATATATATATATATATATATATATATATATATATATATATATAGCTGTTTCTGGATTGTTAGCCATCCCAAAAGCAGTGAGGCAGAGGAGCGTAGCAGGGAGTATGGCTGGGGTGGTTTTCCAAAGCCCCGTCTATCTGGACTTGGCAGAGTGGATTAATTTGGCTAGCCAGGAGCAGCACATATGAGCTACACAGGGCTCCAGTGGGAGCTAGGCTTTTTTTTTAGATTTAATTTTTGGTTTTGTTAATAAGCAAGCAGCCTATATGCTATATGCAAACATACTGTGTTCCAGTGGCTAATTGCCCTAGAATGCCATGGTAAAGATCAAAATACACTGACTTACAAGGTCACAGGAAAAGAAGTTTATCACTATATAGGATTGCTGTATAAGGACACCTTCCTAGGTAAGTCCTTCTGTTAACCAAATTAAGAGCCTCTTACTCCTAGGCATATTTCCACTTTTTTATTTTTCTAGCTCTCCATAACCCTTTCTCTGCCAAAACTGACTGCAGTACATTAACATGATGGCACAGAAAAGGGTAAGGAAATGAAATTGAAACTTAAGAGTGCAATTCAGTGGTTAACAATCAATTATGCCAGCCAAGAATGCTAAGCACATAATGTCTCCCCCATGGCCTTTTCAACCGAACCCATAAACATTCCAATTAGGCAGCCAATTAAAATGAGAAAGAGCCCTCCTGAATTATATAGCAGTTGGAGGCTGCCGCAGCCCTTTTCAGAGTTGACAGCTAGTGAAAGCTTTTCACTGCATTTCAACTAGAGAGAGAGAAAGAATGAAGTGAATCGGTGACGTCTGAAAGGCCTGTGTGAAGGGGCAGTTCTGTGATAATGGGTCTTCTGCAAAAGTGACACTGAGCCATTAGCGAACTATGGAAAGCTTTGTTATGCTAAGAGTAGGACATTATTGAACGTGGAGGAGCCCATTGACTTGCTCTGACAAAAAACGTTAATTTTATCATTTTATGACTGTTTTGGCTAGAAGGGGAGGGGATGAGTGGATGTTGTTAAACTATGTGAATTAACAATCCTTTTTTATCTGTGCAGAAGGAATGGGATATTTGATGAGCTTGTTCTTAAGAAGCACAGCATACTCCCCTTTCTCACACATTTACATGATGCTGTAGTTAGGCTGGTTTTTCCTTGAGTAGGAAATCATTGGGGTGAAAAGGAGATGTGAGTTGAGCTATCGTGTAAGCCATGATGTATAATTGTGGCCATTCATTTGCAATGTCACCAACACATTCCATTGCTTGGTACAATAGGCAATGAAGCAGGGGAGGAGAAAGCTGCACAGTTTCAAAATCACTTTAAGGCCTTGCTTCAGGGCTGTATTCAGAAAGAATAAGAGTAACAATTCTAGGGAAAAGTAACCTCACCATGGAGTAAGTACAAATCTCCTGATATAAATTGTGGTCTTGCCCCTTGGATACGAGAGAATTCTCTATTAGATTCAGAAGTAATGTGTTGCAGACCTCACTAGCATTTAAGGGTTAAAAGCCCTGTCCCCAACTTGGGGATTTTTTATTAATTCTATATGGTGCAGTTTCCTTGTTCCAAAACTGCTTATCTTTTTCTTTATACGGATGGCCCTTAGATGTAACAAAATGAATGGCTATATAAGGAATGGACTAGTCAAGCTCAAACATTAGATCTACTGTGTAAAGCCATACACTGGTCTTGAAACTAAGGGGAAACTATGGTATGATTTGTTACTAGACAATAGACAGACATACAGGGCTGTGTCATACATTGTACTCATTTTCTCTGTAGGGTATTTGAAACATACAATTTGAAGGCAGATAAGAACCATTCAGCCCATCTAGTTTTTCCATTTTCCTGTTGTAAAAACCTCAAACCTTATTTGGTCCTTGGTCATTTTTAGGACAGCCTTATGCCTATGTCATGCAGGCTTAAATTCCATCACTGTAGACTAAGGCCTCTTGTCCTAACATTTTTACTCCTTAGAAATGTACTTCCCTCCTACACTTTGTTGAATCCTTTGATATATTGAAATGTTTGTATGATATCGCCTGTCTGTCTATTCTCTTCTCCAAAATAGAAAATGTTTTCTGTAAACCAGTCACTATTTAAGTTGCCCTTCTCTGAATTCTCTGTAGAGTATCTACATTTTCTGGAGATGTGGTCTCCAGTACTGTACATAATACTCTAGGTAAGGTCTGAGCAGATATCTGTAGAGTGGCATGACCACTTCCTTTTTCTGCTACTAATGCCCCTAGCTATATAACCTAGCACCCTGCTTGCATTCCCCAAATGCATTCTTATACAACAACTTGTAACTTCACGTAAAATGCATAGAAAACTAAAAGCTGTCAGTCTAAGGATGGTGAGAACCCCTGCTTGGTAATTACATATTGATTGTTAATTGGAACCAAGCCCCAGTTGTTTTTTGGAACGTAGCAATCTCCTGAAACACCCAATATAAATTATAGAGGAATTATTATACAAAGCATTTTTCCATGAATGTTATTTTATAGCATGACTCTGCTCATTTGACTTTTAATTTTTTTTGGATTTTTTAATTTTTGATATTTTTTATATCTGATTTTTGATTATACCGGTATATAGAGAGGGAAAGCTTATAGGAGTTTTGCAAGGGGTAGTCTGGGGATCCTAGTTGTATTTAACACATTATATTGTGAATTATTTCGTATACAACATGGATGATTGCCATGCAGTGTATTATTACATTGCATTGGCTTTTTAGATGTTGAGAACATATTGAGTGATATATCTGTGACATCAAAACTTTTTTAGTGTTTGAGGTGCCCCAGAGATTAATCCCATCATTTTTTAAGGTGTAATAGAATTATTAGGGTCTACTCTAATGGGTTACATGAAACTGATATTGTGATTTCGCCTTTGTGATTTATTTTTTATTGGTGCGGCTATTGTTTTTAAATAGATAGCGTGGGATTATTAAAATCATATTCGCTAACCTATTTCCTGTTTTCTGTGTGGTTATCGACACAAAGGAGTTCCCGCAAATACTCAAAGCACCAGACCATATTTGTTACATATTTTATTTTCCTGTTTTGACAGTATCTTAGCACTGACTGTGTAAAACCCTTAAATCTAATAATGTCTAACCAGAGTAAATAAACATATTTAAAAGGACAGAGAAAAAAGCAATTTGTTATTTTAAATACTGCACTAGGTAGCTTATCCACTACAACCCTAAGTGTCCTCATAAACTGTATAAATGTATGTATTTGATTTTTTCTTCCATTACCTGATTTATATTCAGATTGGTTACCTCTTCCTTCTGCCCCATTCTTCCTTTAAACTTCCACTTTAAAGGAGCAGTAAACTTTTTTTATGAAAACACATATTTTACAGAGCTTTTCCTGCTGAATAAAACAAGATCACTCCCAACGCTGTCAGATGTTTTATTCAAACTTTATAGCAGTTTAAATAATCAGGAAGTGAATTTACTGTGATTACTTCCTGATAGTTCTAACTGACAGGAAGTGACAGGCAGTTTCTATCACTTTATATAGAGAACTGTGTGTCTCTGACTTTTCTGACTTTCCTCTCCATTAGAATCTAACAGGAAATCTAATTAGAATTTGACCACTAGAGGGCACTGCTAATGTAAAAAAACATGGGTTTAAACTGTAATAACTCTGGAAATATAAATCTCTCTGCAGTGGGAGTGCCCTTATTTTACTCAATGGGAAAATCCCTACAATATATATTTTTTCATAAAAAAAGTTTACTGCTCCTTTAATTTATTGTAACAACACTGCTGAGCCTATACTCTAGAACTGTGGACTAACGGTCTTTCTTCCCCCATTCATTTAAAATGTTTAGCATAGCACTTTGAGTACCAGAGGGTTTCCCAATGCATTTCAACACAATGAGTTGGACATCCCTCTGGCACTTAAATGGTTATGTTTATTGGGGATTTGTACAAGTTTGGAGGGTTCCATATCAATTCAAATAATTCTTAGTTGCACAATCATATTTAAACAAAGGTAAAATATATTTTCTCTTTTAAACTTGAAAATCAGTGTTTGGTTATTTACAGGAATTCATGAGTAATGAGATTGTTTTTGATTATACAAATGTATGTCACATGTCATATATTACCTCATCAATTCTGATGCAACAGCAGATGATTGGTCAGTATGCTAATGGATTCCACAGATGAGCCACTGACACAAAATGAAGATTTCAGTTCCAGATAAGGTTTTATTACCAGATGATAATACCAGCATTCAGCTAAAAATAATGGCTTAACAGAGGATGTTGAAAAGGAAACAAGAATGCCAAGAATCCTGCTGTTGTGTTTAAGGTGAACTCGCTTTTCTTTGCTTTTGCCAAATATCCTCTAACTGTGTTCAGCTCCTGAGTCTACATTGAAGAGTATCTGTGGTGGTTCAGTAAATTTGAAGCTCCAAGGACTGCTCTCTTCTGTCATGTATCATAGGGCCTTTGAGCTTTTGAGCAGTTAATTCTCCAAGCATACTCAAGAGAACCATTGCAGGCACTGATCATATGGGATTAGGATTATAAGAAACTTTAAGGTTCAGTTCTTTGGGGTTTCTCATTAATTCTTTATTTTACTTTTCTCAGGAAGAAAAAGACAAATGACCTGGCCTCCCCTTTTCATCCTGTCTATGCAGATGAGGACTTGAAGGAAATAAACATCATTCCACTATCACTGACTCAAGGGCTGAAGATAACAATTGAAATAAATTTCATTGTAGGAAATCAGGAAAGTTTCCTTTAAAGGGATAGTAATGTTTCACAAAAACAGCAGCTCCAAATAATCTTCACAGTATTTGAGCCATAGAGAGTGTTATTTCAATACTGTCAGAGTTGTAGTTCAATAGTATTTGAATGATAAAGTTTCCCCTCCTGCCCTTTTACCTAGTGTAAGCCCCCTCTCCTCAGATGTGGAATCTGGTCCATAGACCAGACAGCTCACAGCAAGGAATAATCTTCTTAATGTGAGAACAATGAAAACCCTTCCCCCCTTGACAGGTTTTCCAGCTTTTTCCCTTATCTTAATTGAAGATTGTCCCTCTCTGTGATCCACCTGGACACACCCTGCTGCTCTGAGCTGAGCAGTGTTATATCAGCAAAAGGGGCGGGAGGGGGATAGTTTATCATTCAGTTACTCTTGAACTACAACAATACAATGATGATTAATTAGAGCTGCTTTCATTATGAAACATTACTATCCCTTTAAGTTCTCATCCCAACAAGAGGTGGATTCAATTAGTTTCCACTTAGGGCTAGATTCAATAAATAAAATTCAGCAATGTTCGAGCAAACTAACTGCACCATAGCAGAGAAATAAAAATTCTCACTTATTTGAATGAGAAGTTTAATTTTAGAGACCACTATTTTATTAATTTGGTTAAAACCTTCTGTTAAAGTGACAGTAACATCTAAATATGAAAATGGGTTGTATAAATTTAAATATCACATACTCCCAAATGGAATATGTTAGATTTAGTTACTTATGTTAGATCCCTAAAATCTACTCATAAACGTGCATTTTCCTGCATCTACAGATCAATTTTAATTGGTTAATTGTTTGTACAGAAATAATATTGAGATCAAGACTAGGGATGGGTAAAACGTTTAGCCTCAAACCAAAATCTGATAATAATGGCACTTCCCACATGACAAATAATTTCCTGCAAAAAGTTCAATTTTCCATCTTTTTCATCTGGCTCATTCCAATGAACTCAATGGGAAGATTGAATTTACACAAAATACAAAGCAAATGTTATTTTATTTCCCAAAGGCATAGTATAAAAGGGGTCTGAGGGTGCCTGTGTTGGTGGTGGAGTTGAACAGGGAATATTTTTGTAGGGGGAGGTTGTTAACTGGGATTGGGGGGACAGTTAATAAAAAAACAAAAAAATAAGTACAATTTTAAAAAAAATAAGACGTGTATAAAAAGGGTCAGAGGAGGGTGCCTGTGTTGGTGGGTGGAGTCTAGGAAAAGAATCAGTTGAACAGGAAATTTGTTTTTTGGGGGGTTGTTGACTGGTATTGGGGGAACAGTTAATAAATAAATTAACAAAAAAAGTTGCAAAAAAAATAATAAATTGGTACATAACGTCACAGGGACCTGACATTAGCTGCATCTGGGGTAGACTGATACTTGACAGAACAGAGTATTTTGTAGAGTATGATTTGAAGGACTTGTTTATTAGAGGCCCAAGCCCCGAGGAAACATTGATTTGTAGGACTTAGACTTATTAGAGGCACAAGCCCTGAGGAAACATTGATTAGTTGTAGGAAAATAGACTTGTGTTAGGTTCAAGCCCTGAAGAAACATTGATTGGTAAGACTTAGGCTTGTTAGAAACAAGCCCTACAAAATCTTTTTTTTTTCTTTTGTAGGCCTCATTTTCTTTTTGTTTGTTTTTTTCCCTCAGGCTTTGTTCTTTAAAAATGCCCTACTGGCATAGTGCCAGCAGGTCATGTTGTATTGGCCAGTGGTTAAATGCCCCAATGTAATTGTAGAATTTGCAACTTCTTTTCTTGCTGCTGCTGAGTTGCTTAAACAGCAGGATAATTAGGCAACTCAAATGGAATGGGATCAACAACAACAGTAACATGGGTGATGGATAATGAAGGTTCCACGGGCCACTACTAGCTCCAGTGATGCGCCAAAGGCAGTAGTAGCACCATAACTATTCTCCACCACTTCAGGTATATGTGGAGAAAATGAGAAGTTGGCCAATAATGCTTCTCCACCTGCCCCCACCCCGCAAAGTCATGGGTGTGTTGTTATTAGAATAAACATTTTTCCCTTGAGAGCAGGAACTGTGCTTCTCATCAGTAACTGTGGTGTGCACAGTGTGTGGTAAATAAGGGAAGGATTGGGACCAATGGGCATATCTGACACACCTGGCACAACTCTATCCAAACACCATGGCTCTTAGGGTTCCCAATGTGAAATCCCCTTACCAGAAACCAAGTACTGCTGCTGTCTCTATGCCCTTTGTCCACTCCCCACTAAGGACACATAACAACTTGCAGATAGTTTAGAAATAATGATGAATCTTCCCTGCCACTAGTTTAGCATATTCTGCGGGATAGAATCTTCTCAGATGCTGCTTTATGCCATGGTTGCAATTATCCTCCACCACACTGGCATGTGTGGCCAGTGCACCACACTTTGTTCAATGGGTGGACATTAACTGCTACATCCTGACATCTACTGAATGGCTATCAACAGATGGGGAGGTAAAGATAAATGAGGTGGATCACCATAAGATGTAGTTACCCTAGAGTGAGAAGGTGATGGGGAGCCAGGTATTTCATTTGTAATCGAACTTTCAGCCTCTAGCTGGATTTCTCTATTCTTCCTCCTCTTTGATCTCTGCCTCGCCTCTTGTTGCCTTTGGAGAGAGTCAGGGGGGACAGCAAGAGTGGTGCCAGATTTCTTTGGTGGGTGTTTGGCTTTAATGTGTTTCACATAAATGTCATGGTGCCTGTTTCATGTCTGTTATCAGGGTGGTTGTGCCAAGGCGAGTTGCTTTCCCCTTAACTGACATGTCACAAATTGTGCACAGTGCAGTCACTGATGACTGCACTGTCCCTACCCAAGAGCAAAATAGCCAGACACCCAGGATATCAGAAGGGAGGGGAAAGGTGGAAAAGAATGGCCTCTTTCTTCTTCTCCTCCACTTTCCCCCTTCAATGACTGGAGCAGAGGATGCTGTTGCTGCTCTTGCTGCTACTGCCTCAGAATCAGCACTGCAACTAAGACCAGGAGTATTGCTGCTGGCAATTGGAACCTTTCCTAGTCCCACATCACTGGACCCCATTCCCACTGTGTCCATGGTGGTCTGTGGCATACTAGACTGCTCCTCAGCATACTTCTGCCTTTGTAACTCAGCAGCATCAGGGAGTAGAGCAGTAACAAACTCCACAAATTTCAAAATTCACTGCTGGGGGAGGTTGTGATATCTATTCCCATCTCTGTCTCCCATTCCTTCATAGTTTAGGCTAAAAAGGCCATTAATGTCTCTTCTACCCCAGGTTCTCCACCATCCTCATCACCACCACTAATCCCTCCTTGCTACTGCTGTTGCTGCACTATTACAGATATTTCACCAGTTGGAGAAGGTGATGAGAAATGTGACAGGGCATCCACTAATGTAATACTCACCATTTCTTGTAGACCTGAAGAAGGCAGTCTGGCAGTACTACTAGCATGCACAGGCAGATGATCTTTGCTCCTGTTGGTGATGGCATTATTGCTGCTAGCCACCAGTTCTGGCTTCCATGTGGACACTGCCATGGGGACTGGGAAAAGGGGAACCAAAGGTTCAGGGGAATGTGGGCTCCCTTAACCATTAGTCTGGACGATCTGCATTACTTCTCCTAACACTCCCCTAACGCTAGTCCCACCAGCAGCTTCACTATCACTATTACTGCTAAAACCAACCACATTAATTTCAGCCCCTAAGTCTTCCTCCCAACTAGTAATATGATCAACTCCTCCTTCACTCCTAACACTCTGTATAAGCTGCTGTACCTTCTTAGTAGTAGTACTAGTGGTGGGACTGCTTGGGGATGGCAAGTGTGACTTAAGGTACCCTGCTGTCACACTTGGCATCACCCCCCCCTCAAGAATTACAAAACAAACTAGTGGTAGGCACAGATCTGGCAACAGACACAGTTTGCTGAGCTGTCCTGCTCACACTACTACTACCCTCTTCTACCTCCCGTGAGTCAAATTTCCCCAAGATCCCTAGGGGTGATATATGGGGACTGGCCATGACTGGATCTAGAGACCCAGGGCTTCCAGACATTTTCATGTTGGTAGTGGTCACTTCTTCCTTCTCAGACTAACTGGGTGCATTCCAGTCCTTACTGCTGCTCCTTTTATTATTACTAAACTTGCTCATAGTGATAGCAGTTACTATGAGCCTCTTCTTCCTCAGTTTTGCTATTAATTCACAGTACCTCACTCTTTCTCTCTCTCTCTGTAGTTGCTTGCATTGTGGTTCACTTCCTGGAAAACAGCATGTTTTTATACAGAAAAGGTGAAAAACGTGTGATTAAAGAGTACATAAACAGCTTCCGCCCTGTCTTTGTGCTCTTTCGTCAAGTCCCCATAACGTTTCGCTTCCCTGCTGTCCAGCATATTGTCACGGTTTGTTTTGACTCTCAGACACAGAGTTAAGATAAAAACACAACTTTATTAAAAAGTTTAAAGAACACCCTCACGGGTTAGGCATACACATTTAACAACATAATTTAGTACATGGCAATAGTGAGTAGCGGTACAGAGAATGTGAGATAGGCTCTACCGGCCTTGCCAATACCGGGTAAGGCAACCTTGAACTGGCACGAGATGGAATAGGTTCTACCGGCCTTACCAATATACCGGGCAAGGCAGCCTGTTGACTGCAGCAGATAGGAAGGAGGCTCTACTGGCCTTGCCAATATACCGGGCAAGGCAGACTCGCTTAAACCATAGGTTTGCAAGTACTGGTGCACAGACAGAAATGACCACAGCACTGGTATATAGGTGGAGCAAACCAGTCCCCTACGCTAGGCACACAGAGGCCTTGCCAGGGCTGTATAGGTGTAGATGTGCACCCGGCAATAATGGAGTGAACCAGTACCCTTATACTGAACAGACAAGGATCACCGGTGCTTATAGAAATGCAGCAAGCAGCCGGTTATGCGTGGAGCGAACCAGTACCCGTGTACTGGGTGACACAATATCTCCTGGTGCGGTAAGGAACGCAGCAAGCAACCGGTTGTACACAGAGTGAACCAGTACCCACGTACTGGATGACACAATCTCTACCGGTGCTGTAAGGGATGCAGCAAGCAGCCGGTTATACATGGAGCAAACCAGTACCCGCGTACTGGGTGACACAATCTCTACCGGTGCTGTAAGGAATGCAGCAAGCAGCCGGTTATACGTGGAGGGAACCAGTATCCGTGTACTGGGTGACACAATCACCACCGGTGCTATAAGGAGAGCAGCAAGCAACCGGTTATACAAGGAGCGAACCAGTACCCGCGTACTGGGTTACCCAATCTCTACTGGTGCTGTAGGGAGAGCAGCAAGCAACCGGTTATACATGGAGCCAACCAGTACCCGCGTACTGGATGACAGAACAAAAGAAATGAAAATGTCGCCCAAGAGAAGGCACACTGCAGGCGATCCAGGAGCAGGAACACAGCCGGTACAGGACAGGAACAGTAACAGTAACGGCAGCCAACCGGACCAGGAATGGCAGCAGGAACAACAGCCAAACCGGATCAGCAATGGAAGCGGGAACCGAGGAAGCTGTCAGACAGGAACTCAGGTGATCATTGGAGAGCAATAGTGTAGAAATGGCCCAGGAAGCTCAGGAACACAATGCAGGTGCAGGCGACATAGATACACCACGAAAGGGCAGCCAAAGGGTGCCCAAGCCCAGTTTAAATAGGCAATACTGGGCGGGCTGAAAGCAGGCAGCCAATGGAGAGCCCATTCAGGTAACTGACAGGAAAAGGCAGCAATCACGGGCACCGTGATACATATTCTATTCCTCTGGTTTTTGACCTCTGGTCAGACTCTTCAGTCCTGCTTGTCCTCAGCCAGGCCCTGACATTTGGCTTGTTATTCTTATCTCTCCTCTGCTTCAGCCTGCCCCTGACCTTTGGCTTTAATAATTTTTGCCTCTGTGCTGGCAGCCAGTGACCTTGGTCTGCCCCCCACTATCCTTCTGGTGTTTCCCTATTTGGCTTTGGTGTCTCGGTTTGCAGGCTATTTCTACACCTCTTAGCCTGCCCTACTGTTTATATTATATGTAGCTGTCTGATAATCTGTGAGTTTTACTTACTCACAGAGTCAGTATTCAGACAGCTTACAGTACAAAAGAGCCCATCTAACCTTCACAATGGAGCCATCTGGGCTTATTGAAGCCCTGAATGCTTTAGGGAATTGTATCTCAGCCCTGAGCTTGACTGTGCAAGAGTTTAAGAGCAACCAAGGTCATCTGCTACAACAATTGCAAGACCTGCAACCTGTGGGACCTATGCCTTCTGCTCTTCCAACTGACTCTGGGGGTTCTTTGGTCCCTGGGACAGAGATGTCCCATCTTCTGGAACCATGAGTCCTGCTTCCTGATCCCTTTAGTGACAACCAAACTAAATACAGGTCCTTCACCACCTCCTGTGAGTTGCCCTTCTCCATTAATCCCCTTACTTATTCTACTGACCTTGTTAAGGTTCGTACTGACATAGTCTTATTGACCGCGGAACTGCATTCCTAGGAACATCACTTACTTGCTATGGATAATCTCTATGAGGATCCGTTCTGAAGTACTTCTGCACAATCTGCTTTGAGATCCCCGTCTCAAGGGAGGAGGCATGCTGAAGACTATGTTGCAGATTTCCACCGCTTGTCCAGTGACACTAATTAGAATGAGTTCCCCTTGTTTGACCATTCTCATCTGGGGTTGTTCAACAGCCTCAAGGATGAGCTGGCTAGGATCTCCCCTCATTCTAACCTAATGGCGTTCATACATCTGTCCATACGGATTGATAGAAGACTATGGGAGTGACGACGTGAGCGAATGGCATCAGCCCCTGTTCCTGCTCCCAGACGCAATGTCCCCGTACCCAATCCTTTACCTCCTCCACCTACCACAGTCACTATCCCTCAAGAGTAACCTATGCAGGTCGGGGTAGTCCGTTGTCCCTTAACACAAGCTGAGAGGGAGCAAAGCCGACAATGGAATCATTGTATTTTGCAGGGGAGGTGGCCATCCCCTAAGTTCCTGTCTTTCAAGACTGAATTCTTCTCCAGGTAGTAATTGTCTTCCCCTCTCTCCCTCTCACTGTCCTTCTGATAAGCCCACTGCTTACCTGTCTATTCCTGTCTCCTTACAGTGGAGCAATCAACGGATAAATGTGTCAGCCATGATCGACCCAGGCCTTAAACATTCCTGTTCAGAACAAGGCTTACCCTCTCCAAGTCCAGATGGCAGACTGCAGTAATCTCCAAACAGGACCCGTGGTTTTGGAGACCTGTCTGCTTAATGCACTGTCTGACTCACATCATGGCGAGAAGTTACAGTTTGATCTAATACTGTCTTTGTTTTTTCCCTTGATATTGGGCCTTCCCTGGTTGAAGTCCCATGATCCACAGAATGAGTGGTCCTCTGCTACTGTTACGGTCAGTTCCCTTTATTGCAAGAGCTCCTGCCTACTGTCCTGTGCTGTGTCTCAGGGTCTGTCTCTCTACCTCTTCAGTATTCTGAGTTCGCAGATGGGCTCAACAAGAAGAAAGCCTCCATTCTGCCCCCTCATAGGGCTTATGACTGCCCAATTGATTTACTCCCTGGGGTACAATTCCTTATGGGCACATCTACCCATTATCGGGCCCAGAGTCCCTTACCTTACGGAATACATCAGTGAAAGCCTTCAGCAAGGATTCATCCGCCCTTTCATTTCTCCAGCCGGAGCTGGGATATTTTTCGTACCCAAGAGAGATGGGGGTTAGCTTCCATGTATGGACTACAGCGAGTTGAATAACATTACGGTGAAGAATCACTATCCCCTCCTTCTCATCCCTGACCTTCTGGAACGAGTATCCACTGCACAGATATTCTCAAAGATCAACCTACGTGTAGCATACAACTTAGTGCGTATACTTAATGGAGACTAGGGATGGGCCAAAATTTTTGCCTCAAACTGAAATCGGAGAAAAATGGCACTATCCACTTGGTGAAAAATTTCCCATGAAAAGTGCCGTTTTCCTGCTTTTTTCGCCTGGCTCGTTGCATTGAAATCAAGGGGTAGAAAAAATTTTCTCCACCGCACAAAAGTTTTCTACAGCCATATAAAAGGGTGTCAGGCTCTCACAGTACGCCATTCTGTGTGAGAGGAGAGAGCAGCATGTTTTTGAGCTAGAGAAACAGGCAAATAAAGAGGAACTGAAGTTTAGTTTAGGGAGTCTTTTAGGTTGGACGTTTGTTCTCTGTAGTAGCGGATTATGCGGGCACGATGGGAGAGAAGAAGGGAGGAAGGAAGTTAACCCAAAATACCCCAAATTTGGTGTGACTGACTGGCAAGACACTGGCAGCTGGTGTCCAAATTGCATTCTGATTTTACTTTTATTGTCTCTGTGCTGGGGAAGTCTGGGAAAAGAAGTTGTTGATTTTGTTTTTTAGTTATATATATTTTTTCGACTAACTGTGATAAGATAGGGTGGACAACTAAAAAAAAATTAAAAATAAAAGTTAAAAAAATATATATAATGGTCTCCTGTATAAGCACAATTTGATCTACGTGCCCTCCTCTCTCTGGCAGGAGGTACTTCACTATCTTCCAGTTGCTGACAATGGAGAACATACACAAACACTAGAAAACATCCAAAGCCACGTCTGGTGGCCTAGTATGAGACCAGACACCGACTCTTATGTTTCCTTTTTGTGACATCTGTCAGCACTCTAAAAGCTGCCACCGCTGTCCTCTGGGACTTCTTCATCCCCTTCCCGTTCCTAATGGTCCTTGGAGAGACGTCACTTTGGACTTCATTGTAGACCTACCGGTCTAAGAAAACCATAATACCATCTTGAAAGTAGTTTACCTCTTCACCAAGATGCCACATTTTGTTCCTGTGTCCAGTTTACCTTCAGCTGTTATAACTGCCAACCTCTACCTACGTCATGTGTTTCGCCTTCACGGTTCCCCTGGTTTCATGCCTTCGGACCGTGGCGTGCAATTCATCTGAAGATTCTGTACTGGCTTTGGTATTAAAAGCTATCTGTCATCTGGTTACCACCCCTAGACAAATGGCCAGACTGAGTGAGCAAATCAGACCCTAGAGCAATACTTAAGCTGCTTTTCTACGCACCTCCAGGACAATTGGTACCACTTGTCTTGATAAAGATGGAAGTGTCCCCCGAAACGTTGACTTTTTTCAATAAATACAAGTTTTTTTTATACACTACTATGTTTGGAAAAGTCCAGTGACTGCTATTCTTTGGAACTTTGTAGATATAAATGGGTGTATATATATATATATATATATCCCTTATCCAGTCCCAGTGTTGTTCCAAAGAGTATATATATTTAAAACACAAAAAAATATATAAAAAGAGCACCTGTTCTATAACGAATATACATTTTTATAACAATCAATATAATATAAGCATACACTGTGCAACAAATACAGTAATCTATATCTTTTAAAGGTGCTGTGCTAAGACCTCTCCCATCCAATTGCACTTTTATTAAAAACTTGGTGCGTCCGCATACCTGGCACAGTATATATATATATATATATATTTATATATATATATATATATATATATATATATATATGTACTAGTATAAAAGCCCGTGTACATGGGCACTTACTACCTCAGAACTACACCTCCCAGCATTCTGTGTGTTCCAGTATGAATGCATCGCCTGCATTCTGGCAGTCTCTTCTGCTCATGCAGAGTGGTGTTTTATCTCTCCTGTCTACTGAAGTTGGTGCTCATATCTTCTCTGTTTCAAAGATGAATAAAGCAGGCAGAGGTAATATAATGGTAAACTTGAAGTCCCTCCTGATTTGGTATGGACAGTCCCAAATTGCACTTGTGTTGCCGAACACCAATGCGTTTTGTACCTGCCAGTTACTTCTTCAGGGAATAAAGATGTCCTCCATATCCACGTCCATTTAAGTAGGATTGGGTGAAATTTTTCACCTCAAACTAAAATCGGTGAAAAATGGCACTTTCCTCTTGGTAAAAAATTTCCCACGAAAAAGTACAGTTTTCCCACTTTTTTCACCTAGCTCATTGCATTGAAATTAATGAGAAGAAACATTTTTCTCCACTGCAAGAAAATTTTCTTTAATTTTCTACAGCCATATACAAAGGTGTCAAGCTCTCAGCATGACATTCTGTGTTTGTGAGAGGAGAGAGCAGCAAATTTTTGAGCTAGAGAAGATAGGATAAAGGGGAAGTGAAGCTCAGTTTAGGGAATCATTTAGGTAGGACATTTGTTCTCTGTATTAGGGGAGTCTGGGGGCACTTTGGGGGAGAAGAAGGCTGACCCAAAATACCTCAACATTTGGTGTGACTGACACATTTTGGTGTGACTGACACATTTTTTCCTATTCCAACACATTTTTCTCCTATGTTTAAATCTACCAATGAAAAGGATTTGGGAGTAATGGTAAACAATAGACTTAGCAGTAGCATGCAGTGCCAGCTGGCAGCTGCAAAGGCTAATAAGTAGTGATGAGCGAGCATGCTCGGCCGAAGCTCGGTTCGGCTCGAGCATCGCTCTGCTCGGCACATGGCGGTACTCGTACGACTACCGCATGTGCTCGCCCGCCACGTTCGGGTCTCCTCCCCGCACGTTTCGCGGCTGCTGCGCAGCCAATAAACGTGCGGGGAGGCTCTGACATCAGTGTTGGCTGCTGGCATTACACTGATTGGCTGGCCAGAACCCGTGATCGGGTGCTGTATAGCACCTGACCAGCGAGTTCGGCTCAGTCTTAGCCAGGGAGAGATGAGGATAGGAAGGGAAAGTCAGTGTAGGGAGAAGAAAAGTGTTGGAACAACATATAAAGACCCAAAAGTCCTTTTTAGGACTGTTGTGTGTGGGGGCAGCAGTTGTATTTTGTTTGGGGGGGCACAGATTTTAAAAAAAAACGTCACATATTCCGTTCACTGTGCCTAGGCGCAGATTAGCAGCACATTCTGTTTAGTGTGCAAAGTTGCAAATTAGCAGCACATTCTGTTTAGTGTGCAAAGTTGCAGATTAGCAGCACATTCTTTTTAGTGTGCAAAGTTGCAGATTAGCAGCACATTCTGTTTAGTGTGCAAAGTTGCAGATTAGCAGCACATTCTGTTTAGTTTGGAAAGTGTAAAAAATAAACGTCACATATTCCGTTCACTGTGCCTAGCCGCAGATTAGCAGCACATTCTGTTTAGTGTGCAAAGTTGCAGATTAGCAGCACATTCTGTTTAGTGTGGAAAGTGTAAAAAATAAACGTCACATATTCCTTTCACTGTGCCTAGCCGCAGATTAGCAGCACATTCTGTTTAGTGTGCAAAGTTGCAGATTAGCAGCACATTCTGTTTAGTGTGCAAAGTTGCAGATTAGCAGCACATATTCCGTGTAATATGAAGAAGGCGGGTAAAAAGGGACAGGGAAGTGGACGTGATCCTGATAGTTCAGGGCGCGGGTCAGGATGCGTAGAAACTGTGCCTGGTGCCAGAGCACAAGAAAGAAAGACATCCACCATACCTAGCTTCATGTCTCAGTTTACAGGGCGTCGCAGGACATTACTCTCGAGGTCAGACCACTGCGAACAGGTGGTCGGTTGGATTTCAGCTGATACTGCTTCCAGTCGGTTAAGCACCACCCTGTCTTCCACCAAGTCCACTCTCAGTAGCCAAGAGTCTGGTCAACATAATCCTCACCCTGATCATCCTTCCTCCCACCATAGAGGGTCTGGCCAAAGAAGTGATCCCACACTGGGATATAGTGAGGAGCTCGTCTCATCACCAATACTTCATTTGAACCTCTCTCCAAGCACGCCTGCAGAGGAACATGAAATCTTGTGCCCTGATTCACAACCTCTAGAGGGTACCCAATCACAAGAAGATGACATAGGGGAACGGCATTTAAAGTCAAAGGAAGTGGATGATGATGATGATGAGACACAGTTGCCATCAAATCAACCACTATTACTGTCTCAAGACCTTGATGAGGAGGATGATACACAGTTGTCAATGACTGAGTATGTGGTGGGATCAAGAAATGAGGAGGATGATCAGAGTGAGGAAGTGGAGGAGGACTTGGTGGACGATGAGGTGACTGACCCCACCTGGGAAGGTGGAGAGCCGAGCAATGACAGCAGTCCTGAGGGTGAGCCATCTGCAGCACCGCAACAGGCTGGAAGAGGCAGTGGTGTGGCTAAAGAAAGAAGGCGGACCGCACCAAACCGGCCCGCAAATGTTCCACGGAGCACCCCCTTGCGTAAATCTCCCTTGCCAAGGGCTAGGTGTTCCGCGGTATGGCGTTTTTTTAAGGAAAGTGTGGACGACAAAAGAATTGTAATTTGCAACCTGTGCCACACCAGAATGAGCCGAGGCATGAACACTAGCAACCTCACCACCACCAGCATGATCCGACACATGGCATCCAAGCACCGTAATAAGTGGGAGGAACGCCCGGATCGCCAATCTGTGTCTGCAGGCCACACCACTGCCTCCTCTTCCCCTGTTTTCGGTGCCGGCCAATCGCCTGTCGAAGGCGCAGGCCCGCACACCTCCCGCCCTGCACCTGTACCATCTGAAGCACCATCAGCGACCACATCCACTTCCCTGTCCCAGCGCAGCGTCCAAATATCGTTACCCCAGGCATTTGAGCGCAAGCGAAAATACCCAGCCACCCACCCACAGGCCATAGCACTAACCTCACACCTTTCCAAATTACTGGCCATCGAAATGCTGCCATTTAGGCTTGTGGAGACTGAGTCCTTCCGCAGCCTGATGGCAGCAGCTGTCCCTCGGTACGCAGTCCCCAGCCACCACTACTTTTCCCGGTGTGCCGTCCCCGCATTACACCACCATGTGTCCCGTAACATCACCCGTGCCCTGACCAACGCAGTTACTGGGAAGGTCCACTTAACGACTGACACATGGACAAGTGCTTGTGGCCAGGGACGCTACATTTCCCTGACGGCACACTGGGTGAATGTCGTGGAGGCTGGGAGCGACTCGGACCCTGGGATGGCACAGGTGCTACCCACGCCGAGGATTGCGGGCCCTACCTCCATCAGGGTTTCCGCCAGCACCTACGTTATTGGCTCCTCCTCCTCCGTTTCCACCTCCGAATTCTCTGCGCGCAGCGCCACTCACCCATCAGCCGGTAGCTGGAAGCAGTGTAGCACTGCAGTGGGGAAGCGTCAACAGGCCGTGCTGAAGCTGATCTGCCTTGGGGACAAACAGCACACGGCCTCAGAGCTGTTGCAGGGGATTAGTCACCAGACCGAGCAGTGGCTCTCGCCACTCAACCTGCAACCAGGCATGGTTGTGTGTGATAATGGGCGTAACTTGGTGGCGGCTTTGGAGCTCGGCAAGCTCACACACGTACCATGCCTAGCGCATGTATTTAATTTAGTGGTTCAGCGATTTCTAAAAACCTACCCCAATTTGCATGATCTCTTGACCAAGGTGCGCTGTGTGTGTGCACATTTCCGTAAGTCATCTACAGCTTCAGCCGGCCTGTTGAAGCTGCAGCAGCGCTTACAATTTCCAGCTCACCGGCTGCTGTGTGACGTGAGCACGCGCTGGAACTCCACCTTCCACATGTTGGCCCGGCTTTGTGAGCAGCAGAGGGCAGTAGTGGAGTACCAGCTGTTACACGGTCGTCGCCTCTCCGTTCAACTTCCTGTAATCAGAAGTGAGGAGTGGGAATGGATGTCAGACCTCTGTGAGGTTTTACGCAATTTTGAGGAATCGACACAGATGGTGAGCGGCGATAACGCTATTATCAGTGTAACCATCCCACTTCTGTGTCTACTGAAACGCTCGCTGCTCACAATTAAAACCGACGCTTTGCATGTGGAAGAGGTGGAAATGGGGGAGGAAGAGCTTACACAAGGTGATAGCCAGAGCACCCTCACTTCGTCTTCTCAGCGACAATTGGAGGAGGTGGAGGAGGAGGAGGAAGACACGGTTGCCTCCGCTACAGAGGGTAGCCATGGAACTTTAGTTCCATCTCTTCAGCGTGGGTGGGCAGAAGAGGAGGAAGAGGATGAGGAGATTGAGAGTCATCCTCCTGGTGAGGACAGCGAAATCTTGCCTGTTGGTACTCTGGCACACATGGCTGACTTTATGTTAGGCTGCCTTTCCCGTGACCCACGCGTTATACGCATTTTAGACAACACGGATTACTGGGTGTTCACCCTTCTGGACCCCCGCTACAAAGAGAATTTCTCATCTCTCATTCCTCCGGTGGAGAGGACAAGCAAAATGGTGCAATACCAGAAGGTTCTTGTCGAAAAATTGCTCCAAAATTTTCCATCTGACAACGCTGGCGGCAGAGTACGTGCTACCTTGGCCAACCGAGAAGGGGAGAAAAGGGGAGCACACAGCAGTTCCGACAAAGGCAGGGCAACACTCTCCAAGGCGTGGGACACCTTCATGACACCCCGCCAGCACACTCAGCCTGATGCGCAGCCTAGTGTCACAAGGAGGGAAAAGTTTTGGAAGATGGTGAAGGAGTACGTAGCAGACTGTGTCAGCATCCTCAATGATCCCTCTGTGCCTTACAACTACTGGGTGTCCAAGCTGGACACGTGGTATGAACTGGCACTCTACTCCTTGGAGGTGCTGGCCTGCCCTGCCGCCAGCGTTCTGTCTGAGCGGGTATTTAGTGCTGCTGGTGGCATCATAACAGATAAGCGTATCCGCCTTTCTACCGAAAATGCTGATAGGTTGACACTTATAAAAATGAACAAGGCCTGGATTTCCCCTGACTTCTCCACTCCACTGGAGGAAAGCCCCGGGGGAACATAAAGTCACTTTATATATGTTATTTACAATGATGGGAATACTCTGTATTCCCATTCACCCCTTCCACCCAAAAAACGGGTATATGGTTGACTCTCTTCCATATACCCTGTGATATAATTTTTATATAGGGCCAGCTCACCAGCGGGCCCTGTGATATAATTTTTATATAGGGCCAGCTCACCAGCGGGCCCTGTTTGACAACTTTTTGTATAGGTCAGCTCACCAGCGGGCCTTCTTATATAATGTTTTATTGGGTCAGCTCTCTAGCGGGCCCTCTCATATAATGTTTTATAGCGTCAGCTCACTAGCGGGCCTTCGCATATAATGTTTAGGATGGTCAGCTCCGCAGCAGACCCTCACCCATAATGTTTTAGATGGTCGGCTCAGCGCACGTTTCCCTCTTAATCATGGCCCCAGTTCAGAAAAATCGAGGAAATTTTTTGCAGAATTTGCCTCTGCGCACGTTTCCCTCTTAATCATGGCCCCAGTTCAGAAAAATCGAGGAAATTTTTTGCAGAATTTGCCTCTGCGCACGTTTCCCTCTTAATCATGGCCCCAGTTCCGAAAAATCGAGGAAATTTTTTGCAGAATTTGCCTCTGCGCACGTTTCCCTCTTAATCATGGCCCCAGTTCCGAAAAATCGAAGAAATTTTTTGCAGAATTTGCAGATGATATACAAGTAAATATACAGCAAATACTGTTTGGTAACAATTTTTCGCCTAAAGTCGTTTTTATCTTCCTTTTTGTGTGTTTTACGGTCAGTCTGTAAAAATGGCGTACTACGGGCGAAACATCGTTCCCAGCAGCGACGTTGGAGTCCAAGATGCATCCAGACATCCTCCCTATGCTGTCCCTGAACCATTTCTGTGGTGTTTCCATCATTTTCTGCCCTTTTCCTATGGACCAGGCACCCTCCCCTCATCAGAGCAGGGGGTGCCTGGTGTAATGCTCGAGTCCTCCCATTGACTTCAATGGGGCTCGGGTGCTCGGCCGAGCACTCGAGCCTCCGGGGGTGCTCGGCCAGAGCACCCGAACACCCGAGCATTGGGGTTCTCGATCATCACTACTAATAAGATATTGGCATGTATTAAAAGGGGTATTGACTCAAGGGAGGAAGATATTATTATGCCTCTTTACAGGTCCATGGTAGTGATGAGCGAGCATGCTCGGCCGAAGCTCGGTTCGGCTCGAGCATCGCTCTGCTCGGCACATGGCGGTACTCGTACGAGTACCGCATGTGCTCGACCCGCCATGTTCGGGTCTCCTCCCCGCACGTTTCGCGGCTGCTGCGCAGCCAATAAACGTGCATTGAGGCTCTGACATCAGTGTAATGCCAGCAGCCATGTTGGCTGCTGGCATTACACTGATTGGCTGGCCAGAACCCGTGATCGGGTGCTGCATAGCACCTGACCAGCGAGTTCGGCTCAGTCTTAGCCAGGGAGAGATGAGGATAGGAAGGGAAAGTCAGTGTAGGGAGAAGAAAAGCGAATTTGTAAAAAAAAAGACCCGCAAGTCCTTTTTAGGACTACTGTGTGTGGGGGCAGCAGTTTATTTTGTTTGGGGGGGCAGAGATATAAAAAAAAAAAAGTCACATATTCTGTTCACTGTGCCTAGCCGCAGATTAGCAGCACATTCTGTTTAGTGTGCAAAGTTCCAGATTAGAGCACATTCTGTTCAGTGTGCCTAGCCGCAGATTAGCAGCACATTCTTTTTAGTGTGCAAAGTTGCAGATTAGAGCACATTCTGTTCAGTGTGCAAAGTTGCAGATTAGCAGCACATTCTTTTTAGTGTGCAAAGTTTCAGATTAGCAGCACATTCTGTTTAGTGTGCAAAGTTTCAGATTAGCAGAACATTCTGTTTAGTGTGCAAAGTGTAAAAAATAAACGTCACATATTCCTTTCACTGTGCCTAGCCGCAGATTAGCAGCACATTCTGTTTAGTGTGGAAAGTGTAAAAAATAAACGTCACATATTTCTTTCACTGTGCCTAGCCGCAGATTAGCAGCACATTCTGTTTAGTGTGCAAAGTTGCAGATTAGCAGCACATTCTGTTTAGTGTGGAAAGTGTAAAAAATAAACGTCACATATTCCTTTCACTGTGCCTAGCCGCAGATTAGCAGCACATTCTGTTTAGTGTGCAAAGTTGCAGATTAGCAGCACATTCTGTTTAGTGTGCACAGTTGCAGAATAGGAAGAAATACTGTTAAGTCTTCAAACTGTAAAATATCAAAGTCACATATTCCATTCACTGTGCGTAGCCGCAGTTAAGAAGCACATTCTGTTTACTGTGCAAAGTTTCAGAATAGGAGAACATTCTGTTAAGTGTTCAAACTGTAAAATATCAAAGTCACATATTCCATTCACTGTGCGTAGCCGCAGATAAGAAGCACATTCTGTTTAGTGTGCAAAGTTGCATATTAGGAGAACATTCTGTTAACTGTGCAAACTGTAAAATATCAAAGTCACATATTCCATTCACTGTGCGTAGCCGCAGTTAAGAAGCACATTCTGTTTAGTGTGCAAAGTTGCATATTAGGAGAACATTCTGTTAACTGTGCAAACTGTAAAATATCAAAGTCACATATTCCATTCACTGTGCGTAGCCGCAGTTAAGAAGCACATTCTGTTTAGTGTGCAAAGTTGCATATTAGGAGAACATTCTGTTAACTGTGCAAACTGTAAAAAGTCAAAGTCACATATTCCATTCACTGTGCCGAGCCGCAGTTAAGAACAACATTCTGTTTAGTGTGCAAAGTTGCATATTAGGAGAACATTCTGTTAACTGTGCAAACTGTAAAATATCAAAGTCACATATTCCATTCACTGTGCGTAGCCGCAGATAAGAAGCACATTCTGTTTAGTGTGCAAAGTTGCATATTAGGAGAACATTCTGTTAACTGTGCAAACTGTAAAATATCAAAGTCACATATTCCATTCACTGTGCCGAGTCGCAGTTAAGAAGCACATTCTGTTTAGTGTGCAAAGTTGCGTATTAGGAGAACATTCTGTTTAGTGTGCAAAGTGTAAAATATCAAAGTCACATATTCCATTCACTGTGCCTAGCCGCAGATAAGAAGCACATTCTGTTTAGTGTGCAAAGTTGCGTATTAGGAGAACATTCTGTTAACTGTGCAAAGTGTAAAATATCAAAGTCACATATTCCATTCACTGTGTGTAGCCGCAGTTAAGAAGCACATTCTGTTTAGTGTGCAAAGTTGCATATTAGGAGAACATTCTGTTAACTGTGCAAACTGTAAAATATCAAAGTCACATATTCCATTCACTGTGCGTAGCCGCAGTTAAGAAGCACATTCTATTTAGTGTGCAAAGTTGCATATTAGGAGAACATTCTGTTAACTGGGCAAACTGTAAAATATCAAAGTCACATATTCCATTCACTGTGCGTAGCCGCAGATAAGAAGCACATTCTGTTTAGTGTGCAAAGTTGCATATTAGGAGAACATTCTGTTAACTGTGCAAACTGTAAAATATCAAAGTCACATATTCCATTCATTGTGCCGAGCCGCAGTTAAGAAGCACATTCTGTTTAGTGTGCAAAGTTGCGTATTAGGAGAACATTCTGTTTAGTGTGCAAAGTGTAAAATATCAAAGTCACATATTCCATTCACTGTGCCTAGCCGCAGATAAGAAGCACATTCTGTTTAGTGTGCAAAGTTGCGTATTAGGAGAACATTCTGTTAACTGTGCAAAGTGTAAAATATCAAAGTCACATATTCCATTCACTGTGCGTAGCCGCAGTTAAGAAGCACATTCTGTTTAGTGTGCAAAGTTGCATATTAGGAGAACATTCTGTTAACTGTGCAAACTGTAAAATATCAAAGTCACATATTCCATTCACTGTGCGTAGCCGTAGTTAAGAAGCACATTCTGTTTAGTGTGCAAAGTTGCATATTAGGAGAACATTCTGTTAACTGTGCAAACTGTAAAATATCAAAGTCACATATTCCATTCACTGTGCGTAGCCGCAGATAAGAAGCACATTCTGTTTAGTGTGCAAAGTTGCATATTAGGAGAACATTCTGTTAACTGTGCAAACTGTAAAATATCAAAGTCACATATTCCATTCACTGTGCCGAGCCGCAGTTAAGAAGCACATTCTGTTTAGTGTGCAAAGTTGCATATTAGGAGAACATTCTGTTTACTGTGCAAAGTTGCAGATTTGCAGCACATATTCCGTGTAATATGAAGAAGGCGGGTAAAAAGGGACGGGGAAGTGGACGTGATCCTGATAGTTCAGGGCGCGGGTCAGGACGCGTAGAAACTGTGCCTGGTGCCAGAGCACAAGAAAGAAAGACATCCACCATACCTAGCTTCATGTCTCAGTTTACAGGGCGTCGCAGGACATCACTCTCGAGGTCCGACCACTGCGAACAGGTGGTCGGTTGGATGTCAGCTGATACTGCTTCCAGTCGGTTAAGCACCACCCTGTCTTCCACCAAGTCCACTCTCAGTAGCCAAGAGTCTGGTCAACATAATCCTCACCCTGATCATCCTTCCTCCCACCATAGAGGATCTGGTCAAAGAAGTGATCCCACACTGGGATATAGTGAGGAGCTCGTCTCATCACCAATACTTCATTTGAACCTCTCTCCAAGCACGCTTGCAGAGGAACATGACATCTTGTGCCCTGATTCACAACCTCTAGAGGGTACCCAATCACAAGAAGATGACAGAGGTGAACGGCATTTAAGGTCAAAGGAAGTGGATGATGATGATGATGAGACACAGTTGCCATTAAATCAACCACTATTACTGTTTCAAGACCTTGATGAGGAGGATGATATACAGTTGTCAATGACTGAGTATGTGGTGGGATCAAGACATGAGGAGGATGATCAGAGTGAGGAAGTGGAGGAGGACTTGGTGGACGATGAGGTGACTGACCCCACCTGGGAAGGTGTAGAGCCGAGCGATGACAGCAATCCTGAGGGTGAGCCATCTGCAGCACCGCAACAGGCTGGAAGAGGCAGTGGTGTGGCTACAGAAAGAAGGCGGACCGCACCAAACCGGCCCGCAAATGTTCCACGGAGCACCCCCTTGCGTAAATCTCCCTTGCCAAGGGGTAGGTGTTCCGCGGTATGGAGTTTTTTTAAGGAAAGTGCGGACGACAAAAGAATTGTAGTTTGCAACCTGTGCCACACCAGAATGAGCCGAGGCATGAACACTAGAAACCTCACCACCACCAGCATGATCCGACACATGGCATCCAAGCACCGTAATAAGTGGGAGGAACGCCCGGATCGCCAATCTGTGTCTGCAGGCCATACCACTGCCTCCTCTTCCCCTGTTTTCGGTGCCGGCCAATCGCCTGTCGAAGGCGCAGGCCCACATACCTCCCGCCCTGCACCTGTACCATCTGAAGCACCATCAGCGACCACATCCACTTCCCTGTCCCAGCACAGCGTCCAAATGTCGTTACCCCAGGCATTTGAGCGCAAGCGAAAATACCCAGCCACCCACCCACAGGCCATAGCACTAACCTCACACCTTTCCAAATTACTGGCCATCGAAATGCTGCCATTTAGGCTTGTGGAGACTGAGTCCTTCCGCAGCCTGATGGCAGCAGCTGTCCCTCGGTACGCAGTCCCCAGCCGCCACTACTTTTCCCGGTGTGCCGTCCCCGCCTTACACCACCATGTGTCCCGTAACATCACCCGTGCCCTGACCAACGCAGTTACTGGGAAGGTCCATTTAACGACTGACACATGGACAAGTGCTTGTGGCCAGGGACGCTACATTTCCCTGACGGCACACTGGGTGAATGTCGTGGAGGCTGGGAGCGACTCGGACCCTGGGATGGCACAGGTGCTACCCACTCTGAGGATTGCGGGCCCTACCTCCATCAGGGTTTCCGCCAGCACCTACGTTATTGGCTCCTCCTCCTCCGTTTCCACCTCCGAATTCTCTGCGCGCTGCGCCACTCACCCATCAGCCGGTAGCTGGAAGCAGTGTAGCACTGCAGTGGGGAAGCGTCAACAGGCCGTGCTGAAGCTGATCTGCCTTGGGGACAAACAGCACACGGCCTCAGAGCTGTTGCAGGGGATTAGTCACCAGACCGAGCAATGGCTCTCGCCACTCAACCTGCAACCAGGCATGGTTGTGTGTGATAATGGGCGTAACTTGGTGGCGGCTTTGGAGCTCGGCAAGCTCACACACGTACCATGCCTAGCTCATGTATTTAATTTAGTAGTTCAGCGATTTCTAAAAACCTACCCCAATTTGCATGATCTCTTGACCAAGGTGCGCCGCGTGTGTGCACATTTCCGTAAGTCATCTACAGCTTCAGCCGGCCTGTTGAAGCTGCAGCAGCGCTTACAATTGCCAGCTCACCGGCTGCTGTGTGACGTGAGCACGCGCTGGAACTCCACCTTCCACATGTTGGCCCGGCTTTGTGAGCAGCAGAGGGCAGTAGTGGAGTACCAGCTGTTACACGGTCGTCGCCTCTCCGTTCAACTTCCTGTAATCAGAAGTGAGGAGTGGGAATGGATGTCAGACCTCTGCCAGGTTTACGTAATTTTGAGGAATCGACACAGATGGTGAGCGGCGATAATGCTGTTATCAGTGTAACCATCCCACTTCTGTGTCTACTGAAACGCTCGCTGCTCACAATTAAAACCGACGCTTTTGCATGTGTAAGAGGTGGAAATGCGGGAGGAAGAGCTTACACAAGGTGATAGCCAGAGCACCCTCACTTCGTCTTCTCAGCGACAATTGGAGGAGGCGGAGGAGGAGGAGGAGGAGGAGGAAGACACGGTTGCCTCCGCTACAGAGGGTAGCCATGGAACTTTAGTTCCATCTCTTCAGCGTGGGTGGGCAGAAGAGGAGGAAGAGGATGAGGAGATTGAGAGTCATCCTCCTGGTGAGGACAGCGAAATCTTGCCTGTTGGTACTCTGGCACACATAGCTGACTTTATGTTAGGCTGCCTTTCCCGTGACCCACGCGTTATACGCATTTTAGACAACACGGATTACTGGGTGTTCACCCTTCTGGACCCCCGCTACAAAGAGAATTTCTCATCTCTCATTCCTCCGGTGGAGAGGACAAGCAAAATGGTGCAATACCAGAAGGTTCTTGTCGAAAAATTGCTCCAAAATTTTCCATCTGACAACGCTGGCGGCAGAGTACGTGCTACCTTGGCCAACCGAGAAGGGGAGAAAAGGGGAGCACACAGCAGTTCCGACAAAGGCAGGGCAACACTCTCCAAGGCGTGGGACACCTTCATGACACCCCGCCAGCACACTCACCCTGATGCGCAGCCTAGTGTCACAAGGAGGGAAAAGTTTTGGAAGATGGTGAAGGAGTACGTAGCAGACCGTGTCAGCGTCCTCAATGATCCCTCTGTGCCTTACAACTACTGGGTGTCCAAGCTGGACACGTGGTATGAACTGGCACTCTACGCCTTGGAGGTGCTGGCCTGCCCTGCCGCCAGCGTTCTGTCTGAGCGGGTATTTAGTGCTGCTGGTGGCATCATAACAGATAAGCGTATCCGCCTTTCCACCGAAAATGCTGATAGGTTGACACTTATAAAAATGAACAAGGCCTGGATTTCCCCTGACTTCTCCACTCCACTGGAGGAAAGCCCCGGGGGAACATAAAGTCACTTTATATATGTTATTTACAATGATGGGAATACTCTGTATTCCCATTCACCCCTTCCACCCAAAAAATGGGTATATGGTTGACTCTCTTCCATATACCCTGGGATATAATTTTTATATAGGGCCAGCTCACCAGCGGGCCCTGTGATATAATTTTTATATAGGGCCAGCTCACCAGCGGGCGCTGTTTGACAATTTTTGTATAGGTCAGCTCACCAGCGGGCCTTCTCATATAATGTTTTATTGGGTCAGCTCTCTAGCGGGCCCTCTCATATAATGTTTTATAGCGTCAGTTCACTAGCGGGCCATCGCATATAATGTTTAGGATGGTCAGCTCCGCAGCAGACCCTCACCCATAATGTTTTAGATGGTCGGCTCAGCGCACGTTTCCCTCTTAATCATGGCCCCAGTTCAGAAAAATCGAGGAAATTTTTGGGAGAATTTGCCTCTGCGCACGTTTCCCTCTTAATCATGGCCTCAGTTCAGAAAAATCAAGGAAATTTTTGGGAGAATTTGACTCTGCGCACGTTTCCCTCTTAATCATGGCCTCAGTTCAGAAAAATCGAGGACATTTTTGGGAGAATTTGCCTCTGCGCACGTTTTCCCTCTTAATCATGGCCTCAGTTCAGAAAAATCGAGGAAATTTTTGGGAGAATTTGCCTCTGCGCACGTTTCCCTCTTAATCATGGCCCCAGTTCCGAAAAATCGATGAAATTTTTTGCAGAATTTGCAGATGATATACAAGTAAATATACAGCAAATACTGTTTGGTAACAATTTTTCGCCTAAAGTCGTTTTTTATCTTCCTTTTTGTGTGTTTTACGGTCAGTCTGTAAAAATGGCGTACTACGGGCGAAAGATCGTTCCCAGCAGCGATGTTGGAGTCCAAGATGCATCCAGACATCCTCCCTATGCTGTCCCTGTACCATTTCTGTGGTGTTTCCATCATTTTCTGCCCTTTTCCTATGGACCAGGCACCCTCCCCTCATCAGAGCAGGGGGTGCCTGGTGTAATGCTCGAGTCCTCCCATTGACTTCAATGGGGCTCGGGTGCTCGGCCGAGCACTCGAGCCTCCGGGGGCGCTCGGTCAGAGCACCCGAACACCCGAGCATTGGGGTGCTCGCTCATCACTAGTCCATGGTAAGACCCCACCTAGAATATGCTGTTCAATTCTGGGCGCCCTTTCTGAAAAAGGACATTATGGAACTAGAGAGAGTGCAGAGGAGGGTTACAAAACTAGTAAGGAGACTGGAAAGTTTTAGTTATGAAGAAAGGCTAGAAAAGTTAAAATTGTACACACTAGAAAAACGGTGTCTTAGAGGGGATATAATAACACTATGTAAATATGTTCAGGGCCCAGACAAAGGGCTCTCCACAGACCTGTTCATTAACAGAACAGTGCAAAGGACAAGGGACCACCCGCTTAGACTTGAGGAAAGGAGATTTAATCTACAACAGCGGAAGGGTTTCTTTATAGTAAGGACAATAAAGGTATGGAATTCACTGCCTAAGGAGGTGGTGCTATTGAATACATTAGATGCCTTTAAAAAGGGCCTGGATACTTATTTAAAAGAGCATAACATAGAGGGCTATGTACGTTAGTATTGGGATTAATATTTAGTTAGGGCTTGTTTATCCAAGGAGAAATCTGATTGCCATTTGGAATCAAGAAGGAATTTTTCCCCCCATTCAAGGCAGAATTTGAAGTTGCTATATTGAGGGGTTTTTTTGCCTTCTTTTGGATCAACGATGGTAAACAGGAATAGGAAAAGGGTTGAACTAGATGGACGCAAGTCTTTTTTCAACCTAAATTACTATGTTACTAATATGACACAACATTTTCCAGCACATTATTACTTTTTCTGAGGGCTGTAGTAGAGAAATAAGTAGCTGGAAGTCAAAGTTCCGAGTTCTACAGCAACATATACCTTGAAAAATGTGTTAGCATGCAGATTGTATTTGTCTTTTGCCCACAACACTTATTCCTACTTAAGTGACACTGGCACATATTCATGATGATGTCAAGTGATTAAAAAAATAAAGTACAACCTACAGTGTGGCAGATGTGTATGTTAGTGGTGGTGGTGGGGACTGGCATGGTGTGATTGGTGGAACCTTGACAAACTGCATCCACCCCGGGAGGAGAGGGATCATCATCATTTATTGCACATGCTACAGCTAACACTTTACTCCCACGTCTCTGCACTGCTCCACCTTTCCCCCTCCTGCTTGTGCATTTTCTAGATGTTACTCAACTACTGTGTGTGTTTTTATGGTCTACAGTACACAGCTAATGGAGTGTGTTGTCTTGCCTTGGCCCTCAACAAAATTCTCAATGTTGTCTGCCGTCTGTCAAGTTTGCCTCAGTCACAGAACTCCTAGTCAACTGTCTAATATATTTATTTGTTTAATTATTTATGTTTGTTTGTTTTTTTGTTGTCCACCTTGTCACAGTTAGTCCAAATACATATATATAACTAAAAAACAAAATGAGTAATTTCTTTCCCCAGACTTCCCCAGCACAGAGACAATAAAAGTAAGATCAGCAAGTAATTTGGACCCCAGCTGTCTGTGTCTTGTCAGTCAGTCACACCAAATGTTGAGGTATTTTGGGTCAACCTCCTTCCTCCCTTCTTCTCCCCATTGTGCCACCAGACTCCCCTAATACAGAGAATAAATGTCCTTCCTAAATGACTCCCTAAACTAAACTTCAATTCCCCTTTATTTGCCTATCTTTTCTACCTCAAAAACAAGCTGCTGGACCTCCTTAGTCGTAGTACTAGTGGTGTGACTGCTTGGGGATGGCAAGTCAATTGGCATTATCTTCTCCTTCCCCTACTCCTGTTACAAGACACACTGGCAGCAGGTACAGTAGTGACAGCAGGTCCAGTACTGGCAGCAGGCACAGCACTGGTGGCTGCAGGCGCAGCATGTCAGGCCATAGGCACAGGCAGATGACCTGTCCTGCTTTAACTACTACCCTCTTTTTCCTCTCTTGAGATTAATTTCCCTAAGATCCCTGGGGTGATTGGGGGGCGGGGGGTGGCCCGCATTGGGTCTGTAGTGAACACTTCATACTCCTCCTCAGACTCAGCGGACACATAAGGGTCCTTCCAGCACCCCCTTTCATTGTTAGTGACTGCTATCACTAAGAGCATGTTTACAATGAGACTCTCCTGCCTCCATTTTGCTACTAATGCACAGCAGAACAGCACAGTACATCGTTTACTCTCTGTAGATGCTTCTATTGTGTTACACTTCCTGGAAAACAGCACATTTTTATAGCAAAAACGCAAAAAGCATGTTAATCAAGGGGTGAAAACTTTATAGCCATTGAAAAAATGGCAAATAATTTTTGCCAATGGCTGAAAACGGCAAAGATTTTAATCGCTGTATTTAAAGTGGGTTTGCCAGCAAAGAAAGAGGACAACAATCTATAGAGATTATTTTTATGATGTTTTGACTCCTTCTCAAGAACTCAGTTGTGGACTGGCAGTACATGGCAGAAGAACCATGCCACAGTATTGTTTTAACAACATGACTAGAGGAGGTGGTGGAGGTGGCAGCAGCATAGTTGGGCAATCTATTATTCCATTCATCTTCTACAGCAAACTCAGAGTCATACTTCTCTGCTGCAGGAGCCATAGGTGTTGTATCAAATGAACAAACTCTTGGCACACTTTTTGACACATCACTACTTCTATTATGTGTCCCAGATCCCATGGAACCTTTAGAGGTGTTTCTGATGCTGCTAGTTGGCACCTATGACCTGTTGATCATGTGTCTCCCAAAGAGACCTGTGGTTGTGCTTCAGGTGGATTTCAGTGAGGAGGTGTGAGCCTGCCTTCCCCCTGTCCACATGTTTTTTTACACAGCCAAAAGATAGCAACATACTTAGCTTTTGAATCGTAAGTTAAGTATCTCCATACTGTGGACTTCATAAACTGGGGGGTTCCTGAAGGGCTGCTAGTAATGCTTTGGCTAGATGTTGCTGCAACTACTAGTAGGTGTCAAAGATGCCCAACTTCCAACAGCAGCAGTGGCACTCATCATAACTAGGGTTGTGGATGTTGATAATCTGTGTTGTTGCTGCTGGTTACTCATCACTAGCTTGTGTAGCTAAGGGGGGCCTAGACCTGGAAGCTGTGATGATGCTGATGATAACTGACTATGCATTTTGTGGCATTTTTTCTTGTCCAGGGTCAGACTTTTTACGTGTTTGTGGTGGGAGCCTTTGCCTTTCATCTTACTTTCTGGCCAAGTCATCATCTCTCTCACTCTCAACTTCATCTGTATCTGAAGAAGAGGAGGATGTTGGAAGGATATATTCTAGACCACTTCATCATCATCAGTAATTATTAGGTCATCTTCAGCATTGCTGCCGCTTCTTCCCCACCACTTTTAGATTCCTCTAGGCTTTTAGAGTTTCAAACAATTTGTTTTTACTTTTCCCCCTTGAATGATTGTCACAACCTTCTCTACTACTTTCAAAACAGATGTTTTTGTGCTTGTTTGTCTCAGTGTCAGATGCAGCAGTTTGTTGAGTTGCTACATGTTCTTGCACTATTCAGTCAACACTGGAATGATACTCATTGTTGTCTTCAGTGTGTTTGGATGGTGTATTAATAGTACTGGTGCTGGTGGTGGAACTTTTGTTGGGACTTTCACAAACTGTGTCCTCCTTGGGAGGAGAAGGTTCACCATCATTTATTGCACATACTGCAGCAACCATGGCTGCAGTCAGTTTTTTACCACTTTACTCGCACATCTCTACTTTGCTCCTACTACTTTCACCCCCACCCCACCCCTTGTGCATTTTCTGGACATTACTCAGCTACACTCTGTGTTATTACTATAAAGTTCACAATAAAACTGATTGTGAATGATGTCTTTCCCTGGCCCTCTGCAAACTACTTTATCTTGCTCTCTATCTCTACTGTATCTTGCTCTCATTATGATTCCTGTCTCTATCACCTATCATTTTTTGCTGTACCCCCTATCCCTATCACTGTTAACAAAAAAAACACACTCCTTGTTTAACTGCTTCTTTCCCCATGCTCCACCAACACAGAGATAACAGCCAGGTAAGGAAGAAATTTGGATTATAGCTGCTTTTGTATTACATAATTCCAGTCAGTCTTGCAGAATTTTGGGTATTTGGGGTGAATCTCCTTTGTTCCCTTCTCACATCCCTAGACTCCTCCGACACAGAGATAATAGCCAGATCAGGAAGAAACTGGATCATGCCAGCCTGTGTGTTCCCAGTCAGTAACACATAATTCTGGGGTATTTGGGGTAAATCTCCTTTGCTCCCTTCTCAAGACCCCAGACTCCTCTAGCACAGATATTGCAGTCAGATCACAAAGAAACTTGGAACATGGCTGCCTGTGTCTTCCCAGTCAGTCAAACAGAATTTTGAGATATTTGGGGTCTACCTACTTTCTCCCTTCCTGTCTCTCAGAGTCCTACAAGACTCCCTAAAGTACACTCCAACTACACTACCTATATGTCAGTCAGTTACGGAAAATGTTGGGGTTATTTGGGCTAATTTTCCTTTACTCCCTTCTCACACCCCCAAACCCCCTAGCATACTGATAACAGTCAGATCAAGAAGGCACTTGGATCATGGCTGTATCTTCCTAGTCAGTCAAGCAGAATTTTGGGGTATTTGGGGGTCTACCTCCTTTCTCCCTTCCCATCTCCCAGAGTCCTACAAGACTCCCTTAACTACACTGCTTATCTGAACAATATAAAAAATATGCTTTCTCTTCCTCTCACAAACACAGTTTGGCATGCTGCTGGAACCTGACACCCCTTTTATACTATGCCTGTGGGAAAAGAAGGGAAACTTGCAGTGTGTGAATGGGGGATATTCAGTCTTCCCATTGATTTTTATGCAGAGATCTAGGGTATAAAATTTGCACTTTTCACAAAAAGAGTCCTGCTCGCTTTTGAGGTGAAAAGTTTCATCCCTCCCAAGCAATTGGTGGCTCAGTCAATGTGATTGAACGGTCTGTACTTAATTGAGATTATCCTGAAAATGGAGCTGAAAATCTAGGTGTATTCAGAGAGCGTATGCTGCATTGGAAAAATGTTACAAGTTCAGAAATATAGGGAGGGGGGATGGAGGAGGCAACAAGCAACATATTTAGAGCCTTTTACTTGTGAACACAAGGTGTTTCTTTGTTTTAAATGAAGAGAATTTTCAATTTGCAATTTAACTCTGCTTGGAATTTCCTTTGCAGTGTGGTTGCAGATAATTCAAAGATTATTTCATTCAAATTCACAGAAATGTTATTATGCTTTTAAAGGGATAGTAATACTTTGTTTTATCTTTATTTTATTTTGTAGTAATTAAAAAAAAAACATGAAGAACGATATAGGTCTTATCTCTCAAACCTTTATGGTTTGAGAGATATTCACAAGCAAAGTTTCTCCTCACTGACCAAAATGGTCAAGTCTACCATCTAGCTGTCAGATTTGGAATCTGGTATGCAAACCAGCCATGGCTCTACAGCAGAGCCGAGATTGCGAGATATAAGAAGAACTACTTCATTCGAATAGTCTACAAAGTGTGCTTGGTTTGCAAGCACAGTTTTTAGACTATTCCAATGAAATAGTTATTCCCAGGAGGCTGGGAAAAGTGCTGGTCTGTTAGTTAAGTATCTCTTCAGCTACCCATTTTCTGACAGATTACTCTGTGCATTCTCTGAATCAGAGGTGGGAAAACTCTGGCTCTGCAGCTGTTAGGGATTACAACTCACCTCATCCTCAATCAGTAGATAGTTGGTTAGGAATGATGAGCATTTAGTCTCCAACAACTATAGAGCTAAAATATGTTTGTTCCTGTACATTTGAGGGATCTTGGCCAAAAATCACCACTGTGTGCAATCTTGTTCCATCCCTTGCATGTATGCTAAAAATGTCTTATTAATGTATATGGTATCCAAAAGATTATTAAACAATATTTTCTGTTGGTGGGATAATGGTGGAAAATGCACCTTTATATTTTTACTAGTGTAAAAGCCCGTGTACACGGACCAAGGTCCGGGTGATGTTAACCCTTTGAGTGCCAGAGGGGTATGCAGCACATTGCTTTGCAATGCATTGCGTACCCCTCTGGCACTCAAAGGTTTAAGAGGCAGGTCCTGCTCTGCGTCCTGCTGCTGATGCAGTCATGCACTGTAGCAACTACCCGAAAGCATAGAATGCTCCCAGCACAGAACTCCCAGCATTCCGGACTCCCAGCATCCCGTGCTCCCAGCATTCCTACACCTCCCATCATTCTGTGCTCCCAGCATTCCGTACTCCAAGCATTCCGTACTCCCACCACAGAACTCCCAGCATTCCGTACTCCCAGCATTCCGTACTCCCAGCACAGAACTCCCAGAATTCTGTGCGTTCGGGCAGTCTCTACTGCGCATGACGGCTTCTGACAAACATCCTAGCGAATTATTATATAGGATGGAGGCACATTTAAGGTTAATTGACTTGGCCATATTGATTTTGATACCTGTGCAAACTAGGGACATCACTAAATCCTGCAATGTCATGTCATTTTAGGAATATAGTTTCAGAAGCCTACTTTAAACTTGTGTAGATAATGATATTTGCTCATTAAGTCTGAGTTAGGAAATTATCTTCAATTGAATTTACGGTTTCAATTTTTAAGACTAAAATGAAGCTGTGTATAAAACTTTACAATCCAACAGCAATGCCAGACTCAGTAAAGGTTATTTATTTTGGGGATTTATTATCTTCAATTTTGTTGTATTGATTTTTTAAGCAAATTAAAAGTATTGAATATGTGACTTTTCTCTGTAAGCAATGTTCTGGTTCATAAACTGTTCGGTGAGCAATTCATTGCCGGTTTCTTCATGTAAGTTTCAGCAGAATCATTGGGGGGTTGTATGAATCAGGTGAAAAGCAATGTAATTATATATATATATATATATATATATATATATATTTTTTTTTTTAAGTGCTGGATTTAAAGCCAGCCGTTAACATAGCTGGTAAGGCCAAAGTGAATACCGGCTGTTAAACTAACATGTTTACGCGGTATTCAAAGGCCCTACCAGCTAGAACTCCAAAGGAGTTCAAGAACAGCCACTCGAATCTGGTTGGCTGGGATCTGAAGAACATCCCATCCAATGGCAGTGAGGGCAATAGAAGTGAGCCTGCCCATATATAAAGGCAGGCTCACTTCAAATGCCCTCATTGTGGTACAGGCATCAGCCCATAAACAGCTGATGAGGAGCGTCATGGGACATTTGTGTCTCCGACGCCGCTGCCCTCGTGGCCGCTCCAAGTGGCGGAGACACCAAATAATAGCTAAATGACATACTGGGCATGTATGAATGACATTGATTGAAGTATATATGGACCTTTTTATTCATGGGCATGTATTTTTTGGGGCATTACATGGACGCATATGTGGCTATATTTATAGAACACTAAAATTACACCCTTTGAGTGACAGTGAGGTACGCAATGCATTGCTTTGCAATGTGTTGTGTACCCCTCTGCCACTCAAAGGTTTCTGGAATGTATTTGTTCATGCTTAATATTAATATATTTCTTTTATTTCACAGGGAGAAGGTGGAAGACTGAAGAAAGAAGACAGAAGGATGAGAAGACAGAAGAGAAGGACCAGCAAGCTGAGGACTCCGCTGGACATCAGGATTAATGTTAAGTGTAACTTATAATGTGATGTTGTTTTTCACTTAGTCGGATTAACCCTATGAATGCCAGCGGGGTAATTATACCCCGCTGGCACTCATAGGGTTATTTCTACTAACTTTTGACACAATTTAGTCACTTTGGATGTATTGATGTGGGGCTTGGGGCCCCATATCAATGCATCCATTGAGGACTTTGTTTTTTTTTTTGCCAGTTAACAACTGCGTTAGCTGGCAAGAGATCCAATGAGGGACTCTATGGCCAAACAAACTCGGTCAACAAACAAGACGGCACAAGAAGTCTCGCAGTTTGGCTGACGATCAAGGCTATTTTATCATGGGCAGAGGAGCATGTCCCTGCCATTTCCGCAGTTCATATTCCTGGCTTAGACAACGTTGTGGCAGACTTCCTCAGTCGGACAGCGGAGAGTGGGCGCTACATCCACAGGTGTTCATCCTCATCATCCAGCAGTGGGGTCTTCCTTGCATCAACCTTATGGCAACTAGGCACAACAGGAAGGTTCC